>CM066037.1:498875969-500075969 GCA_033557465.1 Ichthyophis bannanicus | reverse complement strand
GATATATTTTCTTCCAGAAGAGGAATGCAATTTGTTCAGCATGAAATGTTGGATCGGAATTCTTGGGAACAAAGTTCTGCAAAAGGCATGAGCATTGCAGGCATCTTGACTTTTTTAACATGCGCAATATAAAGCATGTTGTTAAAGCTTAGGACCGGATGCTAGGGGAGGTCTACTGGGAACAAAGGGTCAGATGTAGCAAACACACCAATATAGTCTCCTCAAAGCATAGAAAAGTGCTTGTGGGCAACTTACTCCTGTTTGCTTTAGTGCTGCTCCTTTTATTAAGATAAAAAAATTAAAGGTTTGGAAAGCCAAAAAGGAACATTGATTATTGAACCATTTGTTTCCTTTTTGGGGTTTAACATAAATATTGGGAAATCTGAAGCATTAATCATAGGCATCCTTTAGGAGGATGGTGGTTGGACATGAGTCCTCTTAAATGAGCAGATGGGAAACTAAAATATTTGATGCTCTGAGTGTCAGCCAGTATGTGATCTAAGCTGAAAATTCAAAATAAGTTAAGGACAGCAAAGGTCTATGTAATAGCAGGGAAGATTTGCTGTTGTTGCTGTTCAGCAGGAATAGCACTTCTAAAGATCTTATATTTGTTAAAGTTGGCATGATTTTGGATTAGAAGAATAAGCAAGCAGGTTTTTAAAGAGCTGACTACCAGAAACTATCTCCTGAAAAGGAAAGAGGGAGGATATCCCTACCAGACTTCAGTAGTGTCACAACGGGCCTATAAGCTGATTTGCATCAGACAGGGTGATGAATAGAAGATTGCCTTCAGTAAAAGAGATGGCCATTATGGGCCCGATTCTGGGACGAGGGTTGTGGGGCTGCACGTCCCATCCAGATCTGATTCCCCCTCTAGCTCTCCCCATACATACTGAGCATCAGGACAGGGAGAGCCGGCAGGGGGTGGGAGGGGGCGGGATCTTTGCGGAGCGGGGTCATGGCCCCGTACATCTGCTGGATCAAAGGGGATGTGCTGCTTATTCCAACTCAAAGGTGGAATAAGCAGGACAAATCTGGCATTCGAGCCTGGGGATGCCCCCCGGGGCTGGAGCTGGGTGCGGGGGTCCCTGCCGCCTGATCCAGGCCTAGGCAGGTAAGCTGTGGGTCGGGCGGCAGGGAAAAGGGGGCCAAAGTTGCGGGAGTCAGGGGTGCCTGTGGGGAGGACATTGCTGCAGGCGGCAGGGACACTTCAGGTTGTCCACAGTCCTGATTCTGTGCACGGTGGGAATGTTTTGTTCCCGCAGTCCAGAATCGGCTCCAAATGGGCCCATCTTCCTCGGGGACGTCCGGACGGCCTGGATGTCCCCCTACCTGAATCGGGTTCTACGTGTACACCATGATGCTATTTGGCCTTAGTATTGTCCTGGCCATCTTCCAAGCCTTTGTCAGTTATATTTTCCAGAACTTCCTTTTGCAATATGTGATAGTCTACCTTGATGACATCTTGATCAATTTCTCTCGTGACACAACCACTCATAAATTCCAGTTCATCGTCTCCTATCATCCTTGCTCAAAGAAGTTTGCTCCTTATGCCTGGAACAAACTGTCTGAATCTGTACGTCAGGCTTCATCTCTGGCCCTTTTCAAATCCAGACTGAAAACTCACCTCTTCGAGGCCGCTGTTGGATCCTGATCCACTTAGTCTCCTATGTGTTTCCTTACTATTCCTCTAGATATACCCATGTCCTCAGCTGTTGTGTTGTCTGTCTCGACTAGATTGTAAACTCTGATGAGCAGGGACCGTCTCTTGCATGTATATATACAGTGTTGCATGCACCTTGTAACTCTGTACAAATGGTCAGTAGTAGGAGCAGCAATGCTGAGGCAGATATGTGTGTTACACGTTTTTCCTAGAAGGTCTTGTGGAAGAGACATACACCCCATATCAGCTGCTTAGCCTTCTCCACACTAGACACGTGCAGACACATGCAGTTAGCAGCATGAGATAGAAGATATTTTACTCCCCTGTAGAAAAGCACAGAAATGGTAGCGGCGTGACCATTTTACCCTTTTGTTATTATATATGCAGGAACTCAGACTACCTTAAAGGATTAGGTGGAGGTTTTTTTTTTCAGGTCTGAAGAGAGAAGGACTGCAAGACTATGGGGCAACTGCTGAAGTTAGATAAGATAAGGGGCAAGTTCTGTCCTTTGATCAAGTCAAATGATGTTGGGACTTGCCTAATATGCATTTGCTCCAATATTATTACACTACATAAAAGACTAAAGAAATAGTTCTGCGACACTGCACTATTTGGACAAAGAGTTCTCCTTCCGCCCTTCTAGGTTTATCAGATTAGCGTGAGAAACCTAGGATGACATGTACTTGATCTACTTGGCCACTTGGTTGCAGGATGTAACGTGAGAGATCACAGCGCCAATGTTGGGATGACGCTACTATAAATAAATGAATGAATATAAATACACTACCAGTTAGGAAATCCCCTATAAGATTCTTCATAAGACTTACATCACTAAGACAGGGGAACTGCTATGAGTCTTTCAGAAGATAGTTAAATGTGAAAATGTAAAACTCAGCTGTGTACTTTGCTACACTCATTCCTGGAGTACTTTAGATTTAAAAGAAATATGGTCGAAGTCTTTGGGAAGACATAAAGCAGATTATAGGCCCAACTGAGGAAGATCTCCTTGCTGTTGCTCTTGGGGTGGTCCCAAGGCACTGAATGATGCAAATTTGTACAGACTGGGAGAAACCTGTATACATTGCAATTTTATTGATTAAGAAAATAGGACTGAAACTCTAGGTGCATGAGGAATTGCTGCCGTACCAGTATTGGCTACAGCTCATGAAAGACATGGCCGTGTTTGAAGGACAAAACTATAAGATGTATTATAAATAAATGGCTGATTTGCAGACAGGTACGGCAGTGATTTTCTCAGGTGTCATCTTGGGTAGAGCTTAGCGAAGTAATATGGTGAGATAGCGAATGGGAGGGAAAAGGAATGACAAAGCATATTTGAAAATATGATAAGCGGGGAGAGCACCTAAGATCGTTGCTATACTTTGCTTTGTAATTTGTCATGCTTCTACTTGAGGATCTCCATAAACCAAGGAAGGCACTGGTTCAGATTTAATATCTCCAATGGGTATGTCAATATTT
Source organism: Ichthyophis bannanicus (assembly GCA_033557465.1). Lineage (NCBI taxonomy): Eukaryota > Metazoa > Chordata > Amphibia > Gymnophiona > Ichthyophiidae > Ichthyophis > Ichthyophis bannanicus. The sequence goes on along the minus strand of CM066037.1, from coordinate 500,072,827 downwards.
GCTCTTCGTTCTCTGTGTATTTTGCAATACAGTCATTTTAAAAAGAAAAGATTATACCTCTACTAGAAAATGTGATGACATTAGAATGCACCAGTCTGGAGGAGCTGGTTCTCCTCACACTCAGTAGCTCTTCATCCAATAAGGGCTGCGCCCATGAGATGTACCGAAATTTAAAATTCACAGTGTGCACCATAAAAAGTCGTATCTTGAATAGGATTAAACAAGAAAATATAGAATGTTTCAGAATCGTAAAAAATAGATCTAGATGTTACAATGTGAATTTCACCAATCCTTCTAATACTAGTGACATGCTTATTGGCACAATATTTGTATGAAAGACCCGGAACACCCTTTTTTAAATGACTGCATACATTTTTGTGGTTTTCTTTGTTTTAGTTCCGTTAATGCATCCTCCCATTTAATTGATAAGTTCCAGCTGACGGTGTTTGCCAAGTGCTCCATTTTTTCTTGGTAATAACGGGTCTATCCATGCCACATGCCCAGTAAAACAAGCCCAAATTGTGTATTATAATGACTTCAGTGAAGTTCTGATGAGTTTATAACATAAACAAACATTTTTTCAGGATATCCACATGAACCCCCCCTCAACCCCCCCCCCCCCGCTCTATTTCTTGGAGCATGCCCTAGCCTAGTAGGATCCTTATGTGATAAAGTCACCTTTGTGCCTTAGCGAAGATGAATGGTTATCCTCCCCCACCCCCTTCCCCTCCCCAGTGAATCATATTGGCAATGTACTCTTGCATTTTCTTAGCCTCCGTTTCGGAATGCACTTCTAAGTATCACTGTCTCCTTGCTCTGTGTTTTTTTTTTTTTTTAACGTTCCTTAAAAAATAAAACCAGGCTTGTAATTTTTGCTTTAGATTACAAGCTGACAAACCCGGTGAAAGTGAAAAGAAAGTAGCACTTCGGAGCCATGGCAGCTGATAATTACCGCTCCTCACGGAGATTTCTATATAACCCCAGCATTGTAAGGAATGCACTTGATTACAGTGCTTTAAGAGTAGCTCAGTGTGTGAGTTTTGCTTTGTTAGGCAACTGGAACTGCTATGCTCAATCTTATTTTCATTTGCTCTTTTTTTGGCTAATTACTTCTCCCCCCTCCCCACCACACACACACATTTCAAGGTCCCAGACTGTTTAAATGGGATATCTACAGCACAGTTAATAGATAAAGGGACAACAAATGGAAAATACTGATAAGAAAGCTGGTGGTTGAGCTTAAGGGGTTGTTTCCTGACCAAAAAATGCAGAGGACTTCCTTTCTATAGAGCCTTCGCCTTAATTTGGATAGGGGCTTTGTTCTTGCAGCAAGAAAATCTGTAGTAACAGGTTGGGTTGCTGTTTGTTTTCTTTGCAGTCCATTCTTTCGCTAGTGATGGATCAGATCACTTAGGGGCCGTTTTACTAAACTGCATTGTGATTTGCACTTAACGTGCCAATAGCAGGCGAATCTACGGCACATTAAGCGTAACACCACTGCGTTAATGGTTGGGAGTATGGAAAGCATGTTCCTGTCAGTTAATGCACAGCACTGTACCCCAACATGTGTTGCGTGAGCGTGGGCTGTAAACCGTGTAAACATCTTTCGAATATCGGGCCCTATATCCTTAGTGGAGATCAATGGTTTTCAACTCAGTCCTTTGGACAAACCCAACTAATCTGGTTTTCAGGATGTCTCCGTGAATATGTATGAGAGATATTTGCATACACTTCCTCCATTGTATGCAAATTTATCTACTGCATATTTATAGTGGACAACTGAAAACCAGACTGGTGGTGTATCAAGGACTGGATTGAGAACCACTGGTGTGGATGGACAAACTGATCAGTCTGGATGGGGCCAATCAGTCTTTCTCCACGGACAAGCAGTCTGAGTCAGCCATGTCTAGGGGTCTACCATCCCCAGAGACTGGATTAGCTCTCCTTAAACTCATAGGAATCCCACTTTTTTAAAAAATTCCTCTAAGCCTGTCCCCTCCCCTTCCTGTTCCTGTCCCTGGCCTTCCTTCCTCAGTTTTTTCCATCTGCCTTCCAGGAGGGACGGATTTCAGCTCTCTCCACATTCTTTCTTCTTGAACGACTAAATATTCAATAAAAAACCAAATCCTACCATGGAAAAAGGAACAGCTAAGAAGTGTTCTTGCTGCAGCAGGTGCCTTAGCCATCTGGATCAGGATCGCTGCCAGTCCTGCCTGTCACCAGACCACCGCGTGCATTCCTGCACCAGCAATACAGAACACAGGGACACCAGCAAGGAGGACTGGGGGTGAAAAGAAAACCAGTGCACTTGAAGAAAAAGAGCCCTGAGCCCCCTGAACACATCCAAGAATGACAGACAGAGCACCCCTTGGTCAAGCACTCCATGTGGCTACTCCAGGGCAGATAAGCCCACTCTCTGTACCCCTGAGGCCTGAACTTTGTGGCTCGACCGCCAAAAGCACCAGCAAACCTCACTGCTCTGGGCCCCCCCCCCCTCAGCTGTTTCTGATGCCCCTTCCGTGATGGCCCCCTCCTCCAGAACTCCTACTTCCCCTGGAGCTCCAGTCTGCACCTTTCCTCATTCCCCTGTGGCGCCCGGACTCTCCACACCCCTCAGACAGGCAGGAAACGACTCCGGCTCCCTCAGAGACATGGCACACTGAATCAACTCACCGGCGTGCTGAAGCAACACACCAGCAGCACAGCCAGAAGGACCCCAAATGCTGGCGCCATGTTTCCTTCAGGCACCGACATCATAGCTCCTCCTCCCGGTGTCATAGCTCCTCCCCCCAATGTTGTCAGCATGACCCTGCCTTCAAGGGATGACACAGCAGCAGCAAACGCAGAAGAACAGACTCTTACAGCTCCGTGACTTCTAGCTGCAGACAGGAGCTCACAGCCTAGGAGAACAATGCACAGCAAGGAAGTGCATGCAGCATTGCTACCTCGTTCAGCCAGGAGGCTAGCCTACCCCTACCCACCACTGCTCAGCAGGGGACCTTGATGGAGCTCTGGGCCAAGTTCCTAGCACAGCACGTCCAATAACGCCACCTTAGACCCTACATCAGAATCATGCCACAGCACAGAACACCTTCTATGGCTTCCCGGCCACGCTACTATTGGCCCAAGGCCATCGCTCCATGCCAGGGTCCCCAGACATATCAAATATCCCCACTTTCAACTATGTACTTTTCCAGTGGTGGGGGAACCTAGCGATCGAACTCTTCACTTGAGTGGACAATGCAAAATGCAAAGAATTCTGCTCCAGATGCCTCTTCACCTACAGGGTGGCCGCAGACAAAGTCTCCATCAACTGGAGCTCCCAAATCTGCTACGCCTACCCGCCCACTCCCCTCATCTTCAGATCAATCCAGGAAATCACACACAATGGAGCGAAAGTCATCTTCATCACATCTTTTTGGCCAAGGCAGCCCTGGTTCCTGTACCTCCAGCAACTATCCAACCAGCAACACCACCGGCTACTGACCGGCCTGGACCTCATCTCATAGGACAAGGGTTGGACATTTCACCTTGATCTGCAAACCCTAACACTGCTGCAGGGATGCTGAAAGTCACCATTGAGATCCTTCCAGGATGTCATGGAGGTCCTCTTGGCAGCCAGACATCCAGCCACGCAGCGGTCCTATGAAGCAAAATGGGAAAGGTTCAACTTGTGGTGTGACAGAGAAAGGCTGAACCCATTCGGTTGCCCCATACCAACACTGCTGCAGTACCTGCTCATGCTCTCATGCACCGTTCTAAAGCCCTCATCCATCAGGACACACCTGAGCGCCATAGTTACATACAATGACAGGGTGGAGGGAAAATCCATTCGACCCAACCTCTGTTCTCATGATTCATGAGAGGCCTCAAGCCCCTTCAGCCCCCGGTCAGGCCCCAGCTCCACGGTGGGACCTTCACATTGTCCTGAATAAACTCATGGATCCCCCTTTTGAGCCGCTGGAACAGGCGACTCTAAAATTCCTCAGGTGGAAGACCCTCTTCCTCGTGGTGATCACCTCTGCATGCCGCATCAGCGAGCTACAGGCTCTCATTGATTAACCACCATACACCCAGATACACCATGACCGGGCCACTCTCAGGACTCACCCAAAGTTCCTATCCAAGATTGTCTTACCATTCCACATGAATCAATCCATCATCTTCCCCAGCTTCTACCCTGAACCTCATGTATCACAGGAAGAGCACCGACTGCATACCCTGGCCTGCACCTGCACTCTGCGGACCTACATTGACAGGACCACACCCACAAGGAAGGCATCGCTACTCTTCCTTGCCTATGACACAAACAGGCCAGGCCATCAGGTGATAAAATGCACCATGTCGAGATGGCTGGCGAACTTCATCTCCTATTGCTACATTCGGGCCAATCTGCACCCCGAGGGGAGGATACACACCCATCAGCTATGGGCAATGGCAACCTCGCTGGCTCATAATGCAGCCACGTGGGCATCAATCCACACTTTCACAAAGCACTACTGCCTTGACCCCGCCATAGACATGGATACAGCACATTTTGGCAGAGCGGTTCTGCAGGTGACCACAGCTACCTGCACTCACAACTGATCGCATGAACCCAAGGACTTGGACACAGAAGGGAAAAAAATCATAGTTCTTTTCCCTTTTGGTGCTGTTTGTTGTTACACTGTTTTGCACTATGGTTGTGGCACTGTCTTTTGCACTGGTTTTTAATACCCCCATTGTTGTACTGTTGGCACCTTCAGTGCCCCCCCCCCCTATCCAACCACACTGGCCCCTACAATAAAGTTGCTGTCTTGGGTAAACCCTACGGTCCATGGAGCCTTTTTTGGTATACCTAATCTCTAGCTTCATCCTACCACAGCACACAGGGGCATGAAAGGGGAAAAGGGGCCTGTGGAAGGTCTAAAAACCTTTTCCCTCTAACTTCTACATATCCAGCTTCGAAGTCACCTAAGTGTGGCTTACTCAGACTGCTTGTCCATGGAGAAAGTAAGGGCACTCACCGTAACAGGGGTTCTCTGTGGACAGCAGGAGAGTCAGCCACGCCATCCCACCCACCTTCCCCTTTGGATGAGCCTCCAGGCTAGGGAAACACTGAAGAAGGAAGGCCAAGGTTTGGAACAGGAAGAGGAGGATACAGAATTAGGGGAATTTAAAAAAAATAAGTGGTGTGACAGGGTGTACATCCCATCACTGCAGGACTCCCAGGAGACCCCAGCCAGCCCTGGCTCTGGAGGTATTGACCCTTCTAGGAGGGGCCCCCTAGAACTGCAGATGAGGACACCCAGAGACCAAGAAAGGACCCAAATCTCTGCTCCCTCCCCAGCCATGAGACATAGGGCCTATCTCCCTGACAACACCTGGGATGAGAGAGAGATGAGGGATTTGGCCTAGACCCCCATGGAGGTAGACCCCCCTTAGAGAGGATCGAGGAGACCCCCAGCAGGAGAAGGAAGAGAAGGAGCTGGGAAATGAGCAAGACCTAGCCTTTGAAGAGACACTCATGGATAATCAGTCAGTGATACCCTGCCAGACCTGGGGTGGTAATAGCAACAAGCAGCTACATGGGAGGTGGCAGGGGTCCAGCTAATTACACACCTGGGATGCACCCCGGCTGAATCCAAGACTTAAAGAGGGGAGGGTACTTTATTATAATGTTTGATGTATATGGTTTTCTAAACTGAAGAACGTTGGGAAGATGTCATTTGCATATTTGTGACCTAATTTGAATATCATTCATATTTGTGTTGATGCAAAGGGCTCTGGTGAGGGCTACTTTGGAGCCAGGGAGGGGACAGTTGCCCAGAAGGGGGGGGGGGCAGACCCCAGCGTGGACGTGGACTTTGGGACCCCCCCCAGAGATAGACCTCCCCCTAATCTACATGGGAACTCCAGAGATAGACCTCCCTGCTAGGGGAAGAGTATAAAGGGTGGTTCTTGGACTTTTCTTTGAGAGCATATTAAGCATGGAGGACTATCAGATGCCTATCTACTGGACTTGAGATAAAGCAACAGGGGGATTTTCTTTGAGTTTAGGGAGAGCTAATCCAGTTTCTGGAGTTGGTGCACCCTAGCATTGGCTGATTTATTCCATTGTCCACAGAGAACCCCTATTATGGCGAGTAGCCTTACTTTACTGGCCTTCATCTGCAATCTATTCTACTATGTTCTATATACTTTGAAGGAAGTTCCAACCACAATTTTGTGTATAAAAATGGTAAATTGTATGCATAATTCTGCTTGCACACTTCTATTATACTATTTGCTTTTTTTTTATGTGTGCTATTTTAATCTTGCAAAACCATTTGCAAAATGTATGCAAAACTGCCAGTGAGCTAAGAAATCATGCAGATGAGCTCTTTAGCTATTCAGCATTAGTTACATTTCAGGTAAATGGGTGATTTCCTGTTGAACTTTGCTACACCTTTGGTAATATACTTAAATAGTATATGACGGCAGATAAAGACCAGCATGGTCCATCTAGTCTGCCTAGCAAGATGGCAAGCCCACCGCTCTGTGCAGGTCACCCCTCCCCATGCCTTTGTTTAGTTTATTCCCCTAAACAAAAGCATGGGGAGGGGTGACCTGCATAGAGCAGGTGCAGGTCACCTCTACTTGTTCAGATATCAGACAGTTAAGTTTATTTTGATTTTATCCTGTTTCACATGAAAGTTGTCATGAAAAACATTTTACATGTTATGCAAATAGCACAGTACTGCACCATTACCATGAAGATTTCACGGGCTAGTTCATTAGGCTTTTAGGTGCAAACTACAGGCAGAGCTGGCCTTAGAGTTGGTTGAAGATGTTGATGCCCTAAGCCAGCGATGGCGAACCTATGGCACGCGTGCCAGCTGTGGCACGCGAAGGCCTTGCAGCTGGCACGCGGGAAGGTCCGCTAGGACAGGTGTCTGCCTCCCTTCATCTGCAGCCGCGGCTCCCTGCCTGTTACAACTTCCTTTAGAGGCGGGACAATGCTGCACGGAGCCCGTCAAGACAGGAAGGGCTCCGCAACGATTTTACAAGCACAGCCGCGGTTCCCTAACAGGCAGGGAGCCGCGGCTGCAGACGAAGGGAGGAAGACATGGGGAGAGGGGGGCTACCATCGACATGGGGAGAGGGGGGGGGGCTACCATCGACATGGGGAGAGGGGGGGGCTACCATCGACAGGGGGGGGGCTACCATCGACATGGGGGGGAGGGGGGCTTACATGGAGGGAGGGAGCTGATATGGATGGATGGAAGGAGGGGGGCTTACATGGAGGGAGGGAGCTGATATGGATGGATGGAAGGAGGGGGGCTTACTTGGAGGGAGGGAGCTGATATGGATGGATGGAAGGAGGGGGGCTTACATGGAGGGAGGGAGCTGATATGGATGGATGGAAGGAGGGCGGCTAACAGGGAGGGAGGGAGCTGATATGGATGGATGGAAGGAGGGGGGCTTACATGGAGGGAGGGAGCTGATATGGATGGATGGAGGGAGGGAGCTGATATGGATGGATGGAAGGAGGGGGGCTTACAGGGAAGGAGGGATAGATGGAGGGAGGGGCTGTCGTGGACTGAGGGGGGACTGTCAGGGAGGGAGGCTGACATGGACAGTGGGGCGGTCTGGGAGGGTGGGAGGGTGCTGTGGTGGGCAGGTGGGAGGACGGGGGCTGAGATGGAGGAGGGGGGGGCGGGCATGCACAAAGGGGAGAGACAGGGACATACTGGACAGACGGGATAAATGCTGGAGAGAGGCGAGAGACATTGCGGCTTAGGATTATAATGGGCTGATGGGGGAGCTAGCACTGGTAATGGGCAGATGGGAGGGGACTAGGACTGGTAATGGGTTGAAGGCTAGGACTGGGAATGGACTGATCACGGGGGGGGTTGGGACTGGTAATGGGCTGATAGGGGGGTATGACTGATAATGGACTGATGGGGGGCTAGCATTGGAAATGAGCTGATCGGTGAGGTTAGGACTGGAAATGGGCTGATGGGGGATAGGACTGGTGATGGGGGGGGGTAGGACTGGTGGTATTGGGCTGATTAGGGGAGGCTAGCACTGGTAATGGGGTTGAGGGGGGATTAGCACTGGAAGTGAGCTGATTGGGGGGCTTTGACTGAGAATGGGCTGATTGTGGGGAGGGGAGGATAGAGCTGCTGGCCCTGGAAGAAAACTGGGGGCTAAGGCTACAAATGGGCTGATGCGAGGGGATGGGAGAATGGAACTGGAAGGGAGTGGATCTGAGAGGGGCTGCCATGGTATTTGTACTAGAAGGGACTGGTCAGTGGGGAAGGAGGGGGACTGGAAGGGAATGGACACCAGTGGCAATCATGGGAATGCAAGTTGACATTGGAAGGTACTGGGAGTGAGGACTGGAAAGGGGCTGATACTGGGGAGGGTTACTGGGACTGGAAATAGGCTGATGGAAAGAAGTGAAGAAAACGAAAGAAGAGATAAGAAATGGCAGATGGACCATAGACCACAGAAACAGAGCTAAGAGAAGACAGGAAAGCAGAAGCCTCAGATCGGGACCAGCATGATCAGAGAATAAATTGGTCAGACAACAAAGGTAGAAAAAATAATTTTATTTCATATTATTGATTTGACTACAAAATCATCATAATTTTGAAATCAAATATTGTTACTTGTTGTGATTAATTAACCGTATTTTCCGGCGTATTTTTTTTGGTGTGTGCTGGAAGAGGGGTAGTCTTATACGGCGAGTATAGGCCAAACACCTATATTTTAACAGGAAAAGTAGGGGGTCGTCTTATACGCCCAGTCGTCTTATACGCCGGAAAATACGGTAAGTAAATTTAACGTTTTCTATGAAAAGTAGTTCTGAGGGGGGTCAAAAAAATATTAAAAGAAAAGTGACAATAATATAATAATATTTATAATGTGGATTACATTTGGGCCCTCATATTTACCTCAGGCTATGATTGTGATTGTGATTATGATGGTACACTGTAAGAAACAATATATGCAGTGTTAGATTTGTTTTAAATGTCGCAATGGTTTTGCGGCTCCCAGTTTTTTTTTTCCCTTCGGAAACGGGTCCAAGTGGCTCTTTATGTCTTAAAGGTTGCAGACCCCTGTGCTAGGAGAAAGGCCCCAGCCCGGCCCCGCGCTTCCCCTTCCGGTCGGAGCTTCTGCGCGCCTCTCGCCGAGAAGCTGCACGCTAGGGCTCGTGCGCCGTCCTCTCGCGAGATTATAGGACCCGCGCGGGAGCTGGGTTCCAAAGAAGAGCAAAACCTACCACTTTCATGATGAATGGGAAATGGACTACTTCTTCATCATGGTGAAAGACAAGTGTTGTGTAATTTGTAACGCCCCAGTATCCTTGCCCAAAATGGGTGATCTGGAACATCATTATAAGGCTCTAAAATATTGTTGTTAAGGTTTAATTGACGTGCTGGCACTTTGAGGAAATTCTTTGGTTTTGTGCGGCAGTTTGGGCACTCGGGCTCAAAAAGGTTAGCCATCACTGCCCTAAGCCTTATGCACCCCCTGGCTGTCAGAATCTATTGTTTAGTTTTGAACGCCCTGCTCTCTGCTTCTCACTGCTTCCCACCCTAGGCAGCTGCCTGGTTTACCTGATGATTGGACCAGCCCTGACCACAGACAAGATGTTTCCCACACCGAATGAAACACACAAACTACTGTGCTACTTGAACCAATGGTTTCTTTCTCATATGCCTTTACAATTCTTGTGCACTGAGTGAACAGTTTGGTGAAGTCTGCACCGAGGAGGGAGTTGCCTGAGTTCTTAATGCAGCAGCCCCACCCAAAACAAGGAAAAAACTACCATCATGGTCCCACATGAATTGCCAAATTCCAAGTCCCAGCTTGGGGTGTGAAATCAGAAGTGCCTAATCCAAGTATTTGCATATTTAATAATAGGATCCTTTTTTTTTGCAAGTGGTTCCATCTTGTTTTGACAATTGTGCTCACATCTTTGTGTCTGCTGTGCGTTAGGTGGAAGGATGTTAACTCCCTATGTTGTACAGATTTTCAGTCTTAGCCTAAAACTCAAGAGGAAACTACCCTGTGCTTAGACCCAGTGAAAGAGAACTACAGCAGTACTTTGACTCTTAAGTGTTATCTCAAAGTTGTAATATTGGTGTGATATGAACTACATTTCTTCCAGGGTCATCCTCATTTGCTTTTCAATTGTTATATTATGAATTACCCTTGCAGTAGTTCTGAAAGCTAGAAAGGCACAATAAAGCAAAAATCATCCATAAGATATTGAGAGGCTTGGGGAAAAAAAACATAAGGAGAGAATGTAAAACAATGTCAAGTCCTGAGTGGAGTTTGAATTTGCCAGCAGTTTGCTGCTAAAGGCCCTTCTGTTCTGCGTTTTGAATGAAAGCTCTCTGAGGAACCGGGTATCAAAAACAAATGGCAGTTAAACCACCTTGGCTCTATACTCTGAAATCCTATTATCTTATAAAGACACAGACAAATTTGCTTTGATGTTTTCCATAGGAAAATGTGGGTCAATTGAAAACAGCTGCATGTTTGAAATAGCCTCTCCCCTGGAACTCTTTCCCTCTTACTCCCTTGCCATTCCTCACCCAGCGATAAAAGAAACTGACTGTCCTAGAGACTCTATTGATCACTTGCATATTTTTAGCCAGGAAGATAGCTTGAAGATTTCCTGGAAGGGACCAAAGACTAATCACAATGCCAGTCTTCTAAATGAAATGGTTTGTTTGGGTCTTCCTCTTCTATGTAGCTCTCAATTTATATGTTCTAAGAGGGATTCAATTTGGAAGGCTATGCTTGATGATCCAAAATTACGCACACGACAAGCTGTGGTGTGTGTGTTTTTTTTTTTTTTTTACCGTACCATGTCAAAAGGCCGTAGAATGCAATTTAAACCTGGGTAGAATGTCTGCTATAGCACATACTATGTGAAATCAACATTACTACTATCCTTTTTTTCATTTGTATAGTGCTACAAGGCCAATGCAGTACTTTACACATACTCATGAGAGAGAGTCCCTGCACAATAAAGTTTACAGTCTATGCAGGACAGACAACTTCAACAAACAGGGGGCTAGAGTAAAACTAAAAGGAAATGGCTATAGCACATATCTTTGGTAAACAGGAGAATAAGGACTCAGGATCCAAAAATAGCCTCTGCTCCTATTCAAATCTAGGCTAAAAATCTAGGTTTTTTTAGCCTAGATTTGAATAGGAGCAGAGATTGAGCCTGACCTGCCAATGTAGGACGTCTATTCCAGGCATAAAGTGCAGCAAAAGAGAAGGAAAGAAGTCTGGAGTTGGCAGTAGAAGAGAAGGGTACAGATAAAAGCAATTTGCTTGATGAGCTGAGTCCCTGATGAGGGGCGAAAGGAGAGGTAAGAGGAAAGGTAATGAAGAGCCCCAGAATGACTGCACTTATAGATCAGTGGGAGAAGTTTGAAATAGATGTGAAAACGGACAGGGAGCCATTGGAGTGACTTGAAGAGGGGTGAAATGAGCCTAGTGACATTGGCAGAAGATTAGCTGCACTAAGCAGACTTAAGATAAGGGCAGTGTTTGCAACACTCTTAATGGCAGGAACTAGGGCCTCTGATTACAGGGTTCCAGAAGGAGGCCTAGTGCACAGCCTCTGACCGTGGTTTGTTGCTGCAGTGACTAGACTCGTTTGCAACCAGAATATAAAACCTATTCCAAGGAGCTGGAGCCAACTGTCTACCTCACTCCCCCCCCCCCCCCAAAAAAAGGTAGAAAGATAGACTATTCCCTGAAGAAAACAATATATGACTTGTCTTATTTTACTGAGAAATTCCATGGTGAATTTTAAATATAAAACAGCAGTTTCAGCTGAATGTCATCTCCAATTGAATTCAATGCAGGGTAACGTCTAGAAGGCTGCTCATCTTAAATAAGTTCCATTTTTTTGTTGTTGTGCTTAAGCGGTTTATAGACTCTAGGCCATTAAATGCACTGTTGGCTGGCCATTGCTGCTTTGGAAATAGTTATTCCCTCGCCTTCCCTGAGGGTGGTGTCAGATGCAGCTCCACTGTCTTCAGTCGCATGTGTTAGAACCAGTACTGGCCGCTTATGTGGAAGGTAAACGTCAAGCAAACCACTACAGCACTTTTAAGTATATCCTTGCTTAACCTTAGGACTTTACAAGTGATGGACGGTTGACGTTGCTTAATATGGCACACTGTATCTTTTCCTGTTATCTATCAGTGTGCTAGGTGAAACTTCAGTCTTATACCCCTCCCCCCCCCAAGATTTCAATAGCTAAACTCGAGTCATAATCATCACAACACAATCCTTCCAATAACAATTCTGTAAAAATGCATAATTGGACATCATACTTTTAAATACTAAATTTTGCTTTGTATGTCTGTGTGTGCCCACCCTTTGTGCAGCTAAAAGAATGTGCTGCTGGCTCTTTTGAGTTTGGGGGGCTCTCAGGATCTATTGTTTGCTCTGACTGCTCTTGGTCTTTGCTGTCCCTGAAAAGTTTCCCTTTAGGCGACTGCCTAGTCTTTCATAAGAACATAAGAAATGCTATACTGAGTCAGACCAAGCCCAGTATCCTGTTTCCAACAGTGGCCAATCCAGGTCGCAGGTACCTAACAGTTTCCCAAAAAGGCACACTGGTTCCATTATGCTTGTATTGATGCAAGCAGTGGATTACCTGGGTCTTCTTTATGGATCTTTCCTGCAGGAACTTGTCCAAAGCTTTTTTAAACCCAGCTACACTAACAGCTTTTACTACATTTTCAGTAATGAATTCCAGAGTTTTATTGCACATTGAGTGAAAAAAAATATTTTCTCTATTAGTCTTAAACGGGTTACACTGTAGCTTTGTTGTATGTCCCCTAGTTTTTTTTCTACTTTTTGATGGTGTAAACAATTGATCTACGTTTACCTGTTCCACTCTAGTCATTAATTTATAGACCTCTATCATATCTCCCCTCAGCTGTCTGTTTTCCAGGTTGAAAAGACCTAACTTTTTAAACCTCTCATAGGCGGTATCCCTATAGGGCTTTCCTAAAAGATGAGCAGTCCTGGACAAGTCCAGTACTGTGGAGAGGGCAAGGGGTCTTAAATGGGTGATGTACACAAATGCATAAGCCTATAAAATTTAAATCCTATAATTACAAGGTTTGAATTTTTATGTGCTCTGAGCCAACATGGGTAAAGTATTTAAAAAGTGACTTAATCAAATTAATACAATACAGAATGCATCAATATCACTGGGGCTCTCAAGTCTTTCAGTTCTTCTAAGATCTTGAACCACCATGTTCAGAACAGTGGCACAAAACTACCTTGCAAAGAATGGGGTCTGATTCTGTGAGTGTGCACAGTGCCATCTGTACCATCCTGACCGGGCAGGAAGGGAACTTGTGATAGGAGTCATTAATCTAGAGAGCCTACTGCAACACTGATAAGTGCTTATGAACTCTTGCTTGAACTCTGAGCTCTTGAGCGCTGGGTTTAATATTTTCTCAGATTTTGGCTAAAGAGTGGTTCCTGGGTTGTAAACCTTTCTTTTGAATATATTTGGAGTATAGGTGGCTTGTGTGCTGCCCTTGCATAATCGCCTAAGGCAGCGCTTTTCAGTCCTCTCCAGGAGGTACACCCAACCAGTCAGGTTTTCAGGATTGCACAATGAATATGCATGAGATACATTTACATATATCAGATCCATGTTATACAAATCTCTCTCATGCATATTCATTCTGGTAATCCTGAAAACCTGACTGGCTGGGTGTACCTCCTGGAGCAGGTTGAGAAGCCTTGACCTGAGGGAAGTTTGAAGAGCTCATTGGTGTGACTTGAAGTCCCATCCACCCCAGGCCTCATTTTATGCAGCTTTCATCAATTAAGGTTGTCACTTTCCTCAATCCTGAGTCTAACCCATCTGCTTTAGTTCTCAGTCGTGACCTCTTGTTGGTTCGCCCATCTGTCTTGTCTAGAATGTGAGCTCCGTGCAGCAGGATGAACTATCCCGTATATATTTCTGTACAGTACTGTCTGCACCTGGCAGTAGTAATTAAGTCCCGTCAGTGCATTTTTCTTAGGAAAAAAGATGGGTGTGCACATTCACAGGGCTCTTTCATTAATACATGAGGACAATGGGTCAATTTTAGCAGCCAAAGGAAAAAGGTGCCCCTTGAAAACAAGCCCTGGGTCCAGTGACTGGAAGGTGACTTGTGACTTGACTAACACGGCAACACTTAGGTAGGTTGCAAGAAGATGCTTAGGCAATTTTATAAAATGATAATTTAACATTTCCATTGGTAATTACTGCTCATCTCTGCACATAGAGGGCAGAACTTTCTTTTAGCACCATTCTTTTAAAATGGGGGGAGTGAGTAGGGTTGCCAACTGGCTCCAGATGCGCCCACCATGCTTGATCCAGTCCTGGGTTTAACCCACTGCATGCAGGGACATGTAGTTCTGATTTTTCCATTACACGCCATAAGAAAAGCAAGACTACATGTCCCTGCATACAATAGGGCTAACCCAGGACTGGATAAAGCCTGTCGGGCGCATCTGAAGCCAGTTGGCAACTCTAGGAGTGAGTGTGTGTGTGGCGGGGGGGGGGGGGATCTGATCTGTATAAATTCAGTGTGCAGGCCTCACAGTCGGCAGTTAAAGTAATGAAAACTGTTATGGCTGTGAAAGCTGCAGAGTGCATTGCTGCTTATACCGGTAGCCTGGGAAGTTTTGATCGAGACAGAAATAGCCCTTCAGTGCCTGCCCTAATAATCTTAGAAATATAAATGTGATCTCAGTTTATCCCCCAGAAGCAGAAGACTACATAATGAATCTTCAGGCCATTGTTGTAATTAATTTGCCTTTGGACTCCTTTTGTCAGGATTATAGGAAATATGCCTCAGAGGCACAAAGAATATGCGAATCAAAGTCACATGCCAGTATTAGTCCCTATGTGCACATGGCCTTTAAATGTCTCCGGAGGTGTGTGGGAAGCAGTTACAACTGCTATAATGAATCCCTGCTGTTGCTGTCTCTCGTTCTGCCACAGCTCCCACTCCTTGCACCAAATCATTTCTCTACAGTGCCATGCTATTTGGCCGAGAACAGGAAGCACAAATCCTGCTACAGAACAAAGGCCATAGAATGCGAGAGTTATTTACAAAAAGGTAATAACTTGCTCACTGATCCTGACAACGCAAGGTTTCTGCTTATGATCGGCAAGAGGCACAGATGCCAAATCTTTGGGAGGTTGAACATGCAACAAACATTTTGAAAGGAAACTAATCTTAAAATATATACTGTTCATCTAGGTCCCTATGAACAGTATATCTTAATCCAGAATCACAGTTCTCATCGCAATGCATTCTGGGATTTGTAGTTATCCTGTAAGGAAAATGGGTAAAAAAAAAGAAAAATAAACCTCAGTATCCTTGGGTCAAGTGAGAGAAAGCAGAAGAGAACCGGATGAAGTTCTCCTATCTAGGTTAAACTGATGTGCTTGCCCTCTATAGAGAGTCCTGGAGAATGGACCTTCGTTTGTCTGTTGCCCTTTCTATCCATGCGTCTGTTGCTCTCCACACAGCATGCCGAGGTGGTACCTGTACCCCCACGCCAGCCCAAGGGTTGAAGAAGGGTACATACTCGGTGCCGTGATTTTCACCAGCATGGGTTTCTTCCATAGCAGTAGCTGCTTTCTCTCCCTCCCTCCCCAGGCCATAGTGTGCCGTCTCTGCAGCATTCCATTGCTGAAATGGCCCCAATGGCTGGCGGCTCTGAACCTCCCTTCCAAGGGTGGCAGTATATGGCTCTATGGCCTGAGCCCGGGGCAAGACTGAGAATGGACTTTTGCTATGGAGCATGACCAAGACTGAGGAGGCCAGGGAAGAACGGAAAATAAAAAATAGTTTGTTCATAAACTCAGATAAAACAGAGTACAGTGTTGTGTTAACAGGAAGATGAGAGAATAGATCGTAACAATGAAAATTTAGTGGGCTAATATTAGGATTTGTTAGTGCATCTTATTTTAGTGCAAGTGCTTGTTCGATGGGGCAGAGTTACAAATAACGCATGCCAATGGTGGACTAATGCTCATCGATGTCAGTGCACCTTAGTAACTAGCACCTTAATAAATGACTTTATTTTGAACAAAGTAACATACTCTAATTTTGACTTGAATAGACTGCAAGCTGTGATAAGCAGGGGCTGTCTCGTACATCTATCTGTACAGCGCTGGGTATGCCTTGAAGCGCTATGCATATCAGTAGTAGTTGTATGCCTATACTATTTCCACCATTTAAAGCATTGTAACGTTTCCATAAATTATAAAACTGATGATATATCATCAGCTAGCCACTCTGTCATCAGCCTTCCAGTTTGTAATTTTTCATTTAGATTTACCACTTTTGTTTATTACAAAAAAAAAAAAATTTCAACTGTACACAGGCCGCAGCAATCAGTCTAAATGCACCTGCGACTCATGACTACATGTTCGAGAGAGGCAGCTACCTGCTGGACTGCTGTTCCTTAAAGACATGACTGATTCTGAGAACAGCACAGTCGTCCTTTCTTATCAGTTTGGGACATGGGAAAAATTCTTGAATTAACAGCTCTGTTGTACTTCACTATTGGTTCATACATCAAGGGGGTAATTTAAGAAGGACCCACAAAGTTACAAACCATCTATGAAGGCATACCATGTATTTTTAATGACATGGGAGTCAATGGGCCTGTACTTTAACCCATCGTTGTTCAATAAGTAGACATGCTAAGCCGATAGTGCATATGTTCAGGGTGAGCGTTCACATAGGCGGAATGTGAGCAGAGCATACACTTACATGTGTACTTTATAAATGCGGGTGTGGCACATAAGATGTGTGCAATCTTTTATACCAGTCATAGAGCCGGTGGAAGTGATTACGCCTAGATCTGACATGCATTTCCCACTACCTGCACCCCTATTTTATAAAGTAAAGTATTTTATAAAACAGGCGCAATGGACACACACAAACACATGTTTACCTAGATGCACCTATAAAATTACCCTCGAAACGTCTAACTTCACTTAGGGTAAAAGTGAGAATCTATTCCAAACTTCTGAACAGCCTTTCCCAGTGATGGATATGGAGGCAGTCCAGAAAAGGATTACCAAATGCAGCAATGTTCACCCTAAGCTCTGACGGTGCTTCTCCGCCTTCTCCTGGAAGCACATGTAATGTGGCATTTTAGAAAGGGAATCCAAGTGTAAGCTGGGATGTCCAGGGCAGAATGTGTAGACAAACACCGGGGACGTCGGTTTTGGCCTGATTTTTAAAAACATAGATGCCCCCAACATGGACGTCTGTGCCAGCATTCATATAGACATCCCTGCTATGAAATCATGGGGTGGGGACATCCATCTCAAGCAAAATTGCATACGGGGATGTCCAGCAGCAGGGAAAAATGAAACCATGAGCCCCCATTCACTATCAGTGTTCATTGCCAAATTGTATAATAAAGGATATGAGTGTGGTTCCTTCTCCACGTCCTCCAGACATTTGCCTGACAAACCAAACTCTTTTCAGATGCCTATTTGTGCCTGGAGCAGGTATAACCTTTGATACAGCTTGAGGCATCCACCCCATATCTGAAATCAGGTGAGGATGTGCAAGTTTTTGGGAATGTCCCGGCTGCTCTTTCAGCACACCACTTGGACATCCTCGCATTGGAGATGTCCAGAGACCCGGCTTCTAAAATGGCTCTGGGGACGTCTCCGTGCTTTGGACATCTTATGCCCATTTTCAGATGTCCAAAGCATGAATAGGGCTTCTAAAATAACCCCCTTAGCCAGTATGCTTGAGACCTGCAAACAACGGATTTCCAAAATGTGCAAATTTCTCATGAGTAGTCGTCGTAATCCTGAAGACTCGGCTCCAGGACTCTATGAAAGAAGATTGAGGATCTAAATATGTATTCCTTAGAGTACTGCCTGGTCAGTCTGGATTTGAGGATATCCCCAATAAATATGCATGAGAGCAGTGGATTGCATATAAATATATATCTAGAGCACAGAACACACTGAGGATATTCTGAAAAAAGACTGGCCAGACAGCCCTTCGGGACTGGGTTAAGGGGAAAGGAGAGAGGGCAGGTATAGCAGAGACATAAGATATGCCATACTGGGTCAGACCAAGGTCCATCAAGCCCAGTATTCTGTTTCCAACAGTGGCCAATCTAGGTCATACATACCTAGCAGTTTCCCCAAAAGACACAGGTTCCACAATGCTTGTACTGGGTCAAGCATTGATATCCTGGGTCACTTCTTAATGATGGTTGATGGACCTTTCCTCCAGGAACTTGTCCAAATCTTTTTTAAACCCAGCTACACTAACAGCCTTTACTACATCCTCCGGTAACAAATTCCAGAGTTTGATTACACGTTGAGTGAAAAAAATATTTTCTTTTATTAGTCTAAATAAAAGACATCTAAATACCTGAAAAGTATAAGTCATGCATAAGTTGTAAGCATCTTTCAATGAAACAGAAGCTCAAAATCAAGAGATCATAATACATGGTTAAGAGGGGATTGACTTAGAAGCAACATTAGAAAATATTTCTCCACAGAAAGTGTGGTATATGAGTGAAACTACTATCTACCAAAACGAGAGAAAAAAGACCTCGGAAATTAAGAGTTATCAAAGCCATTACACCATTTATTTATTTATTTAACAGCTTTTATATACCGCGCTATTTGTTATCAGTGCGGTTTACATTGAACAACATTACACTCAGACTTAGAGATCTAGTCCGAGTTTACAGATAACAGGTAATAAAACAGTTAAACTGGGGAATAATATACAGCAGTTAAACATTTAACAGTGGTAACTATTTACAGCGCTTTCTATTTCTCTTTTAGGCAACAATATTGCTGTAATTTAACAAAGCTTTACTAAAATTCATGAACTACGTTATCTCCTTTTCCAAAGCGCAGGTTTATTCTCATGACCTTCCTAGCATTTGGAGCAGGGCTGAGAAAACATAAGAATGTCACTGCCTATTGCTATGATGTCACTTCAAATCAATAACTTTTGCCCATGATTCGGCCACCAAATTTCCTCATTTAAATATGCTGAGAATCAGTGTGTCTATTATGCTACATATATGCTATAGAAGGCAATAATACATAGTTAGAATAAAACTACTTTTCATATTCAATATTTCCTGTATTGGTTTTAGTAAACACTCTACTATAAATGAGTCAAATTTTCTTTCAAATCAGGAGAAGCAAAAGATCATTTTGTTTTGCTTGGCTTCTGCCAACCAATCTCCAGCCTGACCTCAAGCTCTCTAGTTGCTGATGTTGTGTTGGTCTGGCCCCAGTGGCTCACCCCATTCCGCAGCTAATGTCTCAAATAATCCAGGTTTTCTTCAGTCCAGGATGTTAAGTCATACACAATTCCAAAATGATTTAGCCAGACAAGATCTATCAAAAATGATCCAGTAATCTCTTTCAGTATCAAATCATTTTAGTGGAAAATATCATACTTTTTTTATGTATAGGGAGAAAAAGAGGAAAAACCTTTGGGCCCGAAATTCTTCTGGGCAGGCTATGTGCTGCTTTGGTGCATAGCAGGACCCTTAACCCCAGATATTCAATGCTGGAGTCATATGTGGGTATCACCGCACATGCTAGAAGCTGCATTAGAAAACCGGGCTGCAGCTATATTGCATGCTGTCGGTTAGCTCCTGTGCTGAAAGATAGGTGAGGGTTTTCCTTGCCTATCTTCTCAGTGCAGATTGCTAACCAGACAGCATGTAATATCACTGATGTCCAATTATTGTTTGTCACCAACTCCACTCCTGTCCAGACACACCCTGATGCTAAATGGATAGCTTTGGGGTGTAGAGGGGAGTTAGAAGGGGATATCCAATGGCACTAACTAAGTTTTATTTCTTATACTGTGCTCTTTAGAATCAGTGTGGTTTACATGTATACTAACAGGTACTTTCTATTCCCTTGTCCTTGAAGGGCTCACAATCTAAGTGTACCTGAGCAATGGAGGGTTGAGTGGCTTGCCCAAGGCCACAAGGAGTGGCCATGGGACTAGAGACCCCAGTTCCTCTGGCCTGAGGTTGCTTGTCCCCATGTGGGAATTGAACCACTGGACTTCCAGCCTGATGTAACCTGTCCCAACCACTGTACCACTCCTCCCTCTAAGAAGATATTTGATGACAAGTGCCATCGAATATTCCAACTTAAGGCATTTACATGATTTACTGGGCTGTAAACCATGTAAATGACTCTCGAATATCGGGTCCTTCAAAGTTATATGTCTGTTATATACATAGAAACATAGGCCATGTAGTCTTTTTCTGTCATCATATTGAGTGGAGGAGTGGCCTAGTGGTTGGGGCAAGGTACTTCAGGCCAGGGGTTCAAATCCCACTAGAGGATATCAACCTTGGGCCAGAAGGACTGGGGTTTCTAGTCCCACAGGTGCTCCTTGTGGTCTTGGGCAAGCCACTTAACCCTCCATAGCTCATGTTCCCTGTAAAATAGTTCTCCAAGTTATAATGCCCTGTTCAATGTAATTTCAGTTTGTTCAATGTAAACCACAATGATGCAGAATAGCACAGTATATAAGAGAATATAAATATTTATTTATTTACATCTAGTCTGTCCTTCCATATCAACTACAACAGTCCCCTTTTTACCTTTAGAGATCCTCTGTGTTTGTCCCATGCTTTTCTGAATTCAGATACTGTCCTCATCTCTACCACTCCACTGGGAGACTATTCCATGGACCCACTACTCTTTCCATAAAGAAATATTTACGCATATCACTCCTGAATCTATCCCCCTTCACTCTCATCCCATGTCCCCTCGCAGCAGAACTTGCTTCAATTGAAAGAGGCTCTCCCTCAACATTTATGCCACGGAGGTATTTAAACATCTCAATCATATCACCTCTATCCCGCCTTTTCTCTAAGGTGTACATATTAAGATCCTTCAATCTGTCCTCATATGCTTTATAATGAAGACCACTAACCATTTTAGTAGCCACCCTCTGTACCGACTCCATCCTGTTCACTTCCTTTTGAAGGTGCGGTCTACAGAATTGCACACTATACTCCAAATGAGGTCACACCAAAGACTTATAGAGGCATTATCACCTCCTTTTTCCTGCTAGCCATTCCTCTCTGTATGCACCCCAGCATCCTTCTAGCTTTTGCTGTTGCCTTTTCTACCTGTTTAGCTACTTTAAGATCATCAGACACAACCACGCCTAGGTCCCGCTCTTCTTTAGAGGACAAAAGTACTTCCCCCCCCCCCATACTGTATTGCTGCAGCCCAAATGCATGACCTTACATATTTTAACATTAAATCCCAGCTGCCAGATTCTAGACCATTCTTCAAGCTTAGCTAGATACCCCTCATATTATCTACACCTTCCTGGGTGTCTACTCTATTGCAGATTTTGGTATCATCCGCAAAGAGGCAAACCTTACCCGACAGCCCTTCTGCTATATCTTTATTTACATTCTCTTATATACCGCGCTATTCTGCATCAGTGCGGTTTACATTGAACAAACTGAAATTACATTGAACAGGGCATTATAACTTGGAGATAACTATTTTACAGGGAACATGGGCTATGGAGGGTTAAGTGGCTTACCCAAGACCACAAGGAGCACCTGTGGGACTAGAAACCCCAGTCCTTCCGGCTCAAGGTTGCTGTCCTCTAGTGGGATTTGAACCCCCTGACCTTCCGGCCTGAAGTACCTTGCCCCAACCACTAGGCCACTCCTCCACTAACAAAGATGTTAAAAAGGATCAGACCAAGGACAGATCCCTGGGGCACACCACTGGTAACTTCCTTCTCCTCAGTGAGCTCCATTTACTTGTACCCCTTGTCGCCTCCCACCCAACCAATTTCTAACTCAAGCAGTAACTTTAGGGTCCATCCCTAGGGTGCTCAGTTTGTTTATAAGTCGCCTGTGAGGAACAGTGTCAAAGGCTTTACTGAAATCGAAATACACCACATCTAGGGCTCTCCCTCGGTCCAACTCCCTGGTCATCCAGTCAAAGAAATCAATCAGATTTGTCTGACAAGTCCTGTCTCTGGTGAATCCATGCTGCCTCAGATCCTGTAATCTGCTAGACTCCAGAAACCTCACTATTTTCTCTTTCAGCAGCGTTTCCAATAGTTTACTCACCATCAAAGTTAAACTAACTGGCCTGTAGTTTTCAACCACATCCTTGCTTCCGCTTTTGTGTAAAAGCACCACATGAGCCTCTCTCCAGTCCTTTGGCACCACTCCCGACTCCGAGGCATTGAAAAGGTCAGTCAGTGGAGCTGCTAGAACGTCCCCAAGTTCCCTCAGTATTCTAGGGTGTATCCCATCCAGTCCCATCACTTCGTCTACTTTAAGTTGAGCTAGTGTCTCACGAACAGTCTTCTGAAAATTGTTCAAGATGTCCCTTGCTTCTGTTCCTGTTTGTGGGTGTTTTCTGAGGTCCTGCTCCTGGTTCTTCATCTGTGAACACAGAACAGAAATATTTGTTAAGCAATTCCGCTTTATCCTTATCAGCTTCTACATATTCCTCCCCTGCACCCTTGAGTCTGACAATACCACTTTTGCCCTTCCTCTTCTCACTAATATATCTGAAAAATGTCTTATCCCCCCATTTTATTGCATTGGCTATTTCCTCCTCTTTTTGAATCTTTGCTTTCCTGACTACTTTGTTAGCTTCTCTAAGTTTTTCCAAATACAGATGCCTGTCTTCCTCTGATCTCTTGTATTTCATGAAGGCCTCCCTCTTTTTCTTCACTTTTTCAGCTACTTCTTTCGAAAACCATAGCAGTCTCCTTTTCCTTTTACCTTTATTTACCATTTTAACAAAAAGGTTGGTTGCCCTTAAAATATCCCCTTTCAGTTTTGCCTACTGTTTTTCTACATCCCCCCCCCAGGCTGTTCCCATCCCACTAACGACTCCAAGGTATTGGCCCATCTTGGCAAAGTTAGTCTTCCTAAAGTCTAAGATCCTCATCTTTGAATGGATTCTAACAGCCCTAGTCCTAATACTGAACCACACCATCTGGTGATCACTGGATGCAATATGATCTCCCACTACAACATCAGAAACACTTTCACCATTGGTAAGCACCAAGTCCAGTATGGCCCCTTCACGTGTGAGGTCAGTTACCAATTGCCTGAATAGTTCTCCCTGGAGAGAATCCAGGATCTCCTTACTTCTAGATGATACTGCAACAGGAATGTGCCAATCAACATCTGGCATATTGAAATCTCCTATCAGTAGCACTTCCCCTTTCCTAGCAATGCTGCATATGTCTTCAATTAACTCTATCCACCTCTTCCTCTTGTGAGGGAGGTCTGTATATCACACCAATGCAAATAGATTTCTCTTTCTCTTTCTAGTTTAACCCACAATGCCTCCTCTCTCTCCCTTTTTAAGCTCTGTAATTCCAAAGCTTTAATAGTAGTTTTTACATATAGTGCCACTCCTCCTCCCCCCCCCTACTTTCTACCCTGTCCTTTCTGAATAAAGTATAACCTGGTATATTACATCCTAATCATGGTTTTCTGTGAACCATGTTTCTGTAACTGCTACTACATCCAATCAGCCACTCCCACCAAAGCTTCAACATCAGGGATCTTATTTCCCATGATACGGGCATTTATACACACTGCTTTCCATATGTTACTCCTGTTACCCATTTCCATAAAGGTATTTAATGTATCACCTACCTTCTCATTGTAGTTCATTGTAGTTCCTTTTTTGAATTCTGTCTGCTGCTTGTAATTATTTTTTTATCTGACTTGTAATCAGCACGAGTTATGGCCTTGATCACAAACCTGAACATGATGGACAATCCAAACATCTGGTGAGCTGCAGTATTTTTGGCATATCACAGCTGAAGGAATGTCTCATTGTTACAATCTGCTTAACGCTGGGGTATTCTTAGTAATGGTGCCATCAGTGAGATGCCTTATGGCTGATTTTATTGTAGATTGAAACAATGTTCTGTTTCTCACCAAACATTCAATATTATGTAAGGAGTTGAGACAGGTGTTCTTGACCATGACAAGAAGTCAAAGAATTTGTGAATGTGCTTCTTCACTAGATGTCTAAGTTTAATTTATCTATCAATTTATATTTAGTTCAGGCCTTCTCAGTAGGTGCTCAAGGTAACATAGTATGTGACTGCAGATAAAGGCCAGCATGGTCCATCTAGTCTGCCCAGCAAGGTGGCAAGAGTAGGTGCACCAGCCGCTCCATGCAGGTCGCTCCTCCCCATGCCTTTGTTTAGGGATGTACCCACCACTCTGTGCAGGTCACCCCTATTTGAGCTATAAGAGTGACGTTTATTTAGATTTTATCCTGTTGCTATAAAGGGAGCCACTGTGTCTGTCCCATGCCATTTTGAATTCTGTCACAGTATTTGCCCCCACCACTTCCATCCGTGAGTTACATTCAGGTACAGTAAGGGGCCCTTTTATTTAAACCTGTTAGGTTTTTGACTTAATGCTCATGTAGCACAAACACTTCTGTGGGTGTACTTACCTCCACCTATTGAGGTGGCCTTAGGTACACTTTTGCTAATGACAGCTTGCAATATGCGCCCCAATGCACTTACTGCAAAGTGCTCACCACATCTTCCCCACACATTCTGCACCCCAACAGGGGTGTGGAAATGAGCATGCAAATCAGCTTGTGGTAGCTCTCATGCCCCTGTCCTAACAGTTACTGCAGGTCCAAGCAGGTGGTTATGTGCGAAAACACACATTAACTGCTTAGCACAAGAACCTCTTAGTATTTTCCTGTCCTAATCTAACTTTGTAGATGAGACAATGGCGGGTTAAGTGACTTGCTCAAGGTCATAAGGAGCACCAGTGGGATTTGAACCCTGGCTTCCCAGATCATTATTCTAACCACTAGGCTACGCCTCCACTCCTTCCCTTCCTGTATAACTTATTGACATTTTGCAGTAGAGAACGGGCAAGCTTTCAAACATTTCAGTAATCTGTAAATGGAGTTTTTTAACATTTCCGTTTTCATACTGGCATGCTCTCCTTGTTTTGTTGTCTGAACTTAACATCCCTCTGTAGTTTTCCTCTGGAAAGAATGAGTGAAGCAGTTCTCAGGAAAGAGGGTCTCACAGAGCTCCATCAACATGCCATATCTGGTAGCTCAGTTTTGCACTTCAAGGCTTCCTGGAATTCAAAATACTTTTATCCAGGATGTAGCTAGGATAAATATTTGCAGGAGTAAATAAATGAGTCAGTGAGTTGTCACTGTAGTATCTGGTATGTTACTACTTAAACACTGGTGGACCTTAAATGATATTTATCTGATGGCTTTTAGACGGCCTGTGCACAACGAGTTGAGGTCGCAATCCAGTTTTCAGTAGACAGCCATTCAAAATCGTTTCCAAAAATGACACTAGCTCTCATTCTAGCTGATGTTTTCTTTTTGTAGATAAATGTGACTATATATGTTATCTGATTTAAGAGGGCTCCTGACCCAAGGAATGCTTAAGAATAAAAAACAAAACAAAAGGGCACCTGCACAAACAAATGAGAGAGTGGAGGGAAGAAGAATTAAAGCAGATTTCATTGTGGCTGACACAGCCGTGTTTCAGCAGTGGATGTCTACATCAGGGACAAATCTGTCAAATTCCAAAAAACAAAACAAAATCAATTAGTCTGATCTGGTGTATGTAGCAACACTCTCAAAGGTTGTTTCACGGCTCTTTTGTTTGTCCAAGGAATGCTTAGCCTTTGATCATATAGGTTACTCTGCTGCCATAGTTAAGTGGCTTTATTTGAGGTGGGCCAAGGAGTTATACTGATAGGGGGTCATTCTAGAACATGAATAAAGGGGTTTCTACATGCGGCGGGGATGTTTGTGCTGAAAACGTCCCAGGCCGTATTCTGAAACACTGCTGACATGCACGCCCACAACACTAGCATGGGGATCTCAGAACGTGGGCAGTGGAATGGGGGCATGGTCAGCCACGGAGACGTAGAAAGCGTATTCGGGAAAGGCCCATGTACATATTAACTGTTTCCCGGAAACATCCATGTTATTCCTGCTGAAGCGTGCTATAAGGCTAGGACTTCGAAAATATTCTGCTGTGCACTGCAATGTGTCCCATAGAGAAGAATGGTTGTTACCAGTATGTTTTTGAACTGGTGTGACTGCAGTCTGGAAAAATACAAGATGCAGTATTAAGATACAGGGAGCAGAGGTGAGAGAATGTTGCAAGGTAAAACATTTCTAAACACCCTTACAGAAATATTAAGAAGAGCAATACCAAACAATTCCCATATTCAGAAAAATAGGACTGCTGATGCAGGGATAGTATGGACATGAGAAGGGAAAGGATTCCTTTTTGGGTGAAAAACAGAGATCCTATTTGTAGTCCTGGTACCCCATATGATTGTTATGTCATAGCTGTTATGTATAGGTTCAGGGCATCTTTTAAGCAGACTCATGTTTTTGTGTGTGTGGTTTGATGGGTGCACCGGGGGATCTGGTGTGCTAATCTGCAGTTCAGGGAGGACATGAAAGCCTGGCCAGTACTTGGACCATATGGATGACCACAGTGTCACCAGATGCCAGTGTGATTGGGCAGTTAAACTCAGAGGGTTCACTATAGCTAAATGTCAAAACATATCCCCCATCAATGATAAGGGATCCTCAGAATAAGAGCATTCAGCAGTGCAAACAGCACTAATACATGCTCAACAGCATTAGTGCTGTTTGCACTGCTGAATACCCTTATTCTGAGGGTCCCTATTATTGACAGATATTTATTTATTTTTTTTTAATTTATTTAACATCTCTTATATACCGCACTATTATCATCAGCGCGGTTTACATGGAACAAACATATACATACAGAAAAACTGTAGTGCATTTTTACAAGTAACAGGAATTTGAACTTGGTAATAAAGGGAAAACTATGTACACTATATAACTATATACAATAGTCTATACACATTAGTCAGTTGAAGTTGTCTTGACCTGGTTATGGATGTAGTGTTTCTCTTGTGTAAAACTAAATTGGGAAATAGCTTAAGAAGAGGTGGTGTTTGAGACTTTTTCTGAATTGTGTTAGGCTGCTTATGGCTCTCAGTTCTGGTGGGAGTGCATTCCAAGCTATTGGGGCATGAATACTGAAGGCTCTTTTAGATGTTTCCTTATTGTATCTGACTGTTTGTCTTGGGATTGTTAATGAGTTTATAGTAGTTGATCTTCTGGATCTATTGGGAGTCTGTGTGTGTAAAAGGTGCTTCCACCCAGATATGATTTGACATTTAGCCATAGGGATCCTATGCTGATTACTTCTGGATTATTTTACATAGGGTACTCTAAATGGATCAGATATTGTTGACAGTGTGATAGGGCAGCCATACATCCACTGTGCCTGGTACTGGGAGACACGACTGATGTAGTGCCAACATTCCCTGTATTGTCACATGCAGCCCACATCCCTGCCCAGGCCAGGCTCAATGAGAGCTGTGAGTGGCGATTATATCTGGAGTTGGGCTACTTGGTGTGATGGCACAGGGATCTCCCCTCCCATGTCCACACAGCCCTGACCAGGGGAGCAGTGCCACAAAACTGGCTGTGGGAAGGCAGACAGGGTTGCCCCACAGATAGCAGCTGTACACAGACCAACATACACCACAATGGGACAGGTGTAGCTGCTGTGAGAAATGCCAGTACCCAGATAGGTGGGCCTCGCTGCTATAGCCAGAAGGTCCTACTACAACTGCAACAACTACTACTGATCACTTCTGTGGGACCATAAGATTTATGCAGCACTGCACAGACCCATGTAACAGATGATCCCTGTTCAGCGGTGCTTAGAATCTAATTGGGACAGACAACACAGCAGCTGTGAACAAGATACATCCAGGGGGAATGGTCAGGAAATACAAAGGAGCTTAGATGGATCTGATCCAACAGCTGCACCGATGTGGTGATGCTCATCCTGGATTTGAGAGAGGTCGGGAACAAAGCATGACGTACTTATTCAGGTGGTTTGTTCCAGGCATATGGAGAAGTAAGGTGAAGGGAGTGACATTGGATTTGGCAGGGGAGGGCACAGATAGAAGTAATCTGACAGAGCAGTGTTCACGGGGAGGAGTGTAGGGAGAGAGAGTGATAATAGTACAGAGCAGCAGAATGAGTGCACTTACAGGCCAGAGGCATGAAATGGGCTTATATTTATTGCTCAGCAATATTATGCATCCTTTGGGGACCTACAAGGTTAGTTTGGGGTTTTGTGGACTTGGTGAGGGTCCGTCTCTAGCAGTTTAAGGTGTGATTGTAGAGATGACCAGGGCAGGAACCACTGGGGCCAGTTCCTAATGCCACGGACCATTTGATGTTAGGTATTTCCTGACGTACATGTTAATATTTACATTCTTGTATACCATTATTGGGGTGCACTGGGATTACCTAGCACTTTTCAGGGCATGAAGGGGACTAGTATATGGTCTAGGTTTCAGCACACTGGTATTTGTCTAGTGTGCATCAGCACACTGTCAGTGACGAGCAGCTTAGGAGATGCACATTTTTCCCAAGGGGCATGGCATCTGTGGGTATATCGCAGGGATGGGCAGGATTCATACCATTTACCAGCATCCGAGGAACAGGGCTGGCTGGATAGTGCTTGCATGTGCCTGCTGAACACATCTGTCTCCCTGATTCCAGCCCTGCAGGCACATCCAGACCCACGGATGCAGAATTAAGTTCAAAGAAGGCCTATTTTTCATTTAGACATGTCCGCGGACGTTATGGAATTGGGTTCCATGTGACTAAATTCAGCTGCTCTCCATGTAAGGTCATACAGATAAGTGAAACTCACAAAGAGTGGGTATAACTTTATATGGATGTTATCTATATAAAGTTTTTTGTATTTAAGAATTCATGAGGGTAGTTACTAATGTACGTTGAGGGAATAATGCATGATTTTTGCCTCTTAACATGATTTTGCCTTTAACGCATGCAATTTTACCATAACTCACATTATTTTACCCCAGTCCATGTTCCATAATGAGATGCAAAGCATGCAAATGCATGTTCAACACCTCATTATGCAAATTGAATAATGAGCTTGCATTGACCTTTGCCAGCTGCATTATTCTAGGGAAAGCTGGTGTTTGTTTCTGGGTGGAAGCATCGAGCTGCTAAGATATGACCTGATGCTCCATGTTGCTATCTTAAATGGGCTGGCACCATGCAAAAATAGATCAATCCCTTGAGTCCAGACCCCCTGACCTCCCCCCCCCCACCCCCCCAGAAGACTACCAAAGTCCGGACCCTCTTCTCCTTGAAAATCCTCCAATGTGACCCTCATAAAGAAGACTCATCCACTCTCCACAAAGACCCCCAACACCTCCATCGGTCCCTCCAGGGTCTACCTTAAACATTCCCTGATAGTCTACGGTCATTTTTTTGTCCTTTTATGGCAGCTTGAACCTTAGCAGTAGAACCTTGAATATTGCTAGGGATGAACTTGTCATTTTGAACCCTGGTACTAGAATAGGCACTAGGAAACAGTCTTCGAGGAGGGGCCTATGGTGGTGAGGGTTCTTCTAAGAAGGGTCCGGTTGGAAGGGTCTTTGAGGGAGAGAGGTCTGGATTTTGGTCTTCAGGGGCATAGGGTCTGAACTGGGGAGGAGGGAGGGAAGGTTTTGCTCTACTCTTTCATAGCACCGTCCCCTTTAATACACCAGTCAGGAACATCGGCTGCATGCTAGTGCTCTGATGCTCCCATCCCAGAAGAATAATGCGAGTTCTGGAATAATGCAGATTGTGTGTTTGATTGCAAGCTGCATTACTCATGTACTTGGGAGTCATTTAACCTGTGCTACAGAGTTACTGCAGGTTAGTGGTTTCTGTGGTAAATGAAGCTGCAGTAAAATCGAAGCTTAGTAACTTCCCCTCTGAGTCAGCCAACTTAAATATATAAGCCAGATGAATATATGTCTAAGCTCATATGGATACTTTGTCTGTAGAGTTATACACTTTGCCTTTCACTGAAAATTTTCCTCTCATTGCCTATGAGTACTTCAATTCAGCCTTGGAATCAATGCATAAATTATTCAGTAGGTAATATACTCTTCTGACTAGTGTTCAAGCTATCACCAGGCCTGGATTTAGGCATAGAAACATAGGCAACTGCCTCCATCACCAACATCTGATAGTGCCAGAGTGCTGCCGTCATTGCTATGCCTCAGTCAGGGCTGGTTGTGGAGCAGTGCAGCAGCAGTAATGAGACACAGTAAAGCTTCAATCCAGGGCAGGCCAACCCTTGTACTCCATGCAGGATCTGTGGTGCCCCAGCCCTTCTCCGACACATGTGTGGGGGAAGAGCACTATAAGGGCTGCCCATAGTGTAAGGGTTTGCCTGCCCCGTGCTGAAACTTTGATAAACTTTACACCTGTGGAGATTCTGAGCAAAAAAAAAATTTAAATCCTGTGCAAAACTTTTGATAATTCTGCATATAGTATTTTAAAATTTTGCATGTTTTATTAGGACATTTTTGTACAGAATTCAATTTTTTTTTTTGAGTAGAGTTCTCCCATGTGTAAATTGCAGGCCTCTCAACACCTAAGCCTTCTCTACCTACCCCTTCTCTCTCCCTCTAGCTTCTAGGAAGATCCTGACTCACATTCACTCCTCTCCAGCCCCCAGCTATGACAATGCTGGCATCGGAAGTGTAGCACAGCCACAGGAGCAAATGGAAATGCTCCCACGGCTGTGCTGCAGCAAACAGTGAGGCAGGCTGGGGCTCTCTTAAAGCTTATGCACTCTGAGCCTGCCTCACTGCTAGCTGATGCCAGTACCAGTGCCTACACAAAATTCTGCATAGCAAAAACAGGATTCTGTGCAGGTGGGGAATTCTGCACAAATTCAATGCTGTACAGTTGTGCAGAATTCCTCAACAAGTAATACTTGCAGCTGCTGCTGTCACGGCTCCAAGAAGGAGAAAGGGCTGGACCCAGGGAGGGAGGGGGATGGCCAGCACTAGTCCCATTGTAGAAGGCAGGCTCTGAGGGTGGGGGTGGGGTTACAGAGTACCTCTTGCCCCCATTGGCAGAATGCAAGCTTGGGGTAGGGGGGGATAGAGCACCTCCCCCTTTCCGTTGCCTATGGCATACAGGAGAGAAATCTGACACTATCATCTACAACTTGTTTACTAGGGATGCGCCTTAAAATATTTAGCACATGCAAAATCGATTTAATACATGTTAACCTACAAAGTACCATGTGCTAAAATTTTTGATTAAAACAAATGCGTAAAATGAACCAACAAATCTTAAATTAGTAAAAGAGCTCAAATCAACCAAAAACAAACCAAAACTTTTAAGCATCCATATTGATTTCCCTTATTTATACATCTTCAGGTTGACTAGACTAGCAATCACAGCGCTTTAGGCATAATCTGAAATATATCCATGTACACTTTCCTTGCTCCAAAGGGGTTGATGAACACTATGGACTATCGTAACACAAAATGTACTATTTTAGATAGTACGTGGAAATCAGAATTGAGACATCGAGGTTGTCACATACACAATTATTGGGGAAACAAGGACAGAGAAACCTCATAAGGTAGCACCTTAGCACTTACCTGTCCTAAATTTAGATAGCCGTATCTGGAGGCCAAGCAGAATGCTTCCTGCGGCCCTACAGTTTCTTTAAAAAAACCTATAAGCAAGGAATTCCTCATGATGCCACTACTCTACATCCTTGCTTTGTCTTCTCCTGAAGCAGCCTCTTGAAGCAGATTCAACGAAATTTAAGTCGAGAGAATTTAGAACTTTGGTTCCACTGTTCGATTTTTCTGCATCTTCAGCATTTTCTATTGCTCATATTCAGTTAAGTAGCTTTTTTTATATGCTTCAAAATTTAAAAAATCAAACTTGTTGTGAATGAGGACCAATGAATAAGAAAGGTGAGGATACAAAAAGGTCCATAGCCTGGGCACAACTGAGGTCCTTCATTCATAATTTTTTGAATGCATTTATGCAAAATGAGGTAATGGCCATTTGGGATTCAATATTTTATTTTATTTATTTATTTAGACAGTTTTGTATACCGCCTTATCCTTCAATCAAAGCGGTCACAACACAATTGGGGGATACATTTAACACGTGGGGATATGAGACACATACACTAATACTTATAGGGAACATGGGCAATGGAGGGTTAAGTGGCTTGCCCAAGACCACAAGGAGCATCTGTGGGACTAGAAACCCCAGTCCTTCCAGCCCAAGGTTGCTGTCCTCTAGTGGGATTTGAACCGCTGACCTTCTGGCCTGAAGTACCTTGCCCCAACCACTAGGCTACTCCTCCCATTTAGATTGTATTATATATTTATGGTGTCTCCTTGTGGTTTGGATGGGCATACACAATTCCGGTAGTATTTTAGTAAAGACTTCCAAATAGGGCTGGATTAAGGATTTTGGTGTCCATAGGCAAAACCAAACAGCAGATTCTAGAGAGCAAAGAGAAAGGAGTTCAGAGATCCAAAAATGGTTGGAGACCCAGAAGAGAAGCAGAGGAAGTTCATAGTGCCACAATGGTGCCCCTTTGAAGCAACACATATACACGGCCCTAACGTTAGTGGGGGCAGGCTCCTTTGTGGTCTGGGTATTTGGCACCTTCAGAATTAGGCACTGTAGGATGTTGCCTGTGCCTGCTTCCAAACATAGAGCCTTTTTCTTTGTTTACCTAAATTTATCTTCTGATAAGTTATCCTCTTCCTTTCCTCTTTTTCTATGCTGTAAAGTGGTCACATTGTTTTGTATTTAGCTTATTGCCTTGATTTTTTTTTTTTTTGTAGACTGTCATCTCTTAAGTGTATACTTGATTTTTCTCTTTTAATCTTGCCTCTTTTTATCTATCTTTTAGGAAACTGAATTTATTTAACATTTTGTATATACTGCCTTTCATGATATCAAGGTGGTTTACATAGTACAAACTGAAATTACATTGAACAGGGCATTATAACTTGGAGAACTATTTTACAGGGAACATGGGCAATGGAGGGTTAAATGTCTTGCCGAGGACCACAAGGAGCACTTGTGGGACTAGAAATGCCAGTTCTTCTGGCTCAAGGTTGCTGTCCTCTAGTGGGATTTGAACTACTGACTTTCTGGCCTGAGGTAACTTGCCCCATCCACTAGGCCACTCCTCCCTCCCAATTCAAATTGCCTTTGAAACATGGTTGGCTCTCCAGCCCCTCATATAATTTTAAGTGCCCTCGTTCTTAGATGTTTACATGATTTTTTTAATATATATTATATTTTCATCCCTATCCTTTGGGTGTGTGTTTAGAAGTCCATTTTGATTCTCTAATTGTCCTTTTTAGCATTTCCATCTGATCTCGGGTCTCATAATAAAATTTTACTTTCTGTAATACGGTATTTTTCAAGATATTATTTTTCACAAGAATAGCATCTCTAGATGGCACTCATAAAAAAAAAAACATTTGTTTCTTAGGGGTATGTTTACTAAACGGGGCACTTGTGCGGGGCGCACCTGAGCGCCCTAAAATGATGCATTTAAGTGCTCTTAAGCGCCCCGTACACGTGCGCGGCTCATTAACGGGTCCCGCACGCGTGCGCCGAAAACGCGCACGTTTGCGGGGCGCTCATGTGCGATAGAGGCGTGGAAAGGCGAAATGAGGGCGGAGGAAGGCCCCCGAGGGGCGGAGAGACGGGGTCAATGGGTGGAATGTGGGAGGGGAGAGACTCCCCGCACAGGAGCGTGCCCGAATTTACAAGGAAAAAATACCGCCAGTGAAACACTCGCGGTAGAAAGCATTTAAAGGGAAGAGAAACCATTTACGTCAGCAATGTACAGGAAAACCGGGGAAACCAGCAAAACGTGAGCAGTGTGATACATGTGCAGAGCACAAAAGTGCAAATAAAAATAGAAAATGACCACAACAGAACTATTATAAAATAGTAATTCAGCTGGGGAACAGATGGGCAAATACAGAAAACACACCCAGCAAAGCTCCAGAAAAAAGAAATGAATTTTGGAAGGGTTTACGGAGCGGAGACTCTTCCAAAAAACATTTCCTTTTGTGGAGCTTTCCTGGGAGTGTTTGCTATGGTTGCCCATTAATATCACTGTTGCCCAGCGTGGTGATATTTTGTCCCCCATTTCCCGTGGTCATTTCCTGGGTTTATGTGCACGTTTGTCACCAGACAGGGTGCATATGCCCACAGTAAATTTGCGTAGAGCAGGGTTTGTGACTCCATCCTGCCAGGCTTACTACCTCCAGGGACTGCACTGTCTATGTGGCCATAGTGTGGTGCAGCGGACAGAGTGAGCACCTCTAGAGTCAGAGGTTCAAAGCCCAGCTGGGGCACTTGCCAGCCCAGTCCCTATATTTTACCCACCACTAAACACAGATAGCACAGGCACCTCTGTATTGCAGGGGACATAAGCATGGGGAAAACACCCATATTTTACCCAACAACGCACACACACCACAACAATGGGCATTACCCACAGCCAAGTACCCCAAATGCAGTCCCGTACTGCCACATTCCAATCAGGTCACCTGCTTTTTATGGGAGAAGCTCATGCCAGCATGTTGGCGGACGAGTACATGTGGTGCAGGGGGCAGTGGCTGCTAGCGACAGAAGACAGAGGCCTAGCCATGTGCAGGCTGGCACAGTCCACAGCAACAGACAGGCCCTGCCGGATCTACAGTCATGGACTATCCAGGGACTTCAGCCAAGCTGTGGCTACACGGTGGTGCAGTGCACACAGACAGTGCATGCAAGAACAGAAGGTAACAGGTTCAAAGACCAGCTGGGGCTACCAGCAATCCTGGCCACATATTTTCCCCACAAATAAACAGTGACAGTAAGGACACACCTTTCGTGACGAGGACATATGCAATGGTAATACATCTATCTTTTACCCCACTGAGCACAGACACCATGAACAGGGGCAGAACCTACAGCAGAATCCCCCAAATGCAGTCCTGGTGGGCCACACACCAGTCAGGTTCCATGCTGCCCCTCATACAAATGCCTGTGCTGTATATCTATGCACCACCTCCACGGCATGTAGATGTAGCTCATGCATATTCATGAGGGACAGCAGGAAGACCCGAACAGTGTGATGCAAAACTGGACTGGAGTGGGAAAGCGCTGCCGTAAAGCAGCAGCCAACAGGGGCAGACACACCCACACCCACACCCACACCCACACCCACAGGCCCCATTGGCCAATGTCTCCTGTAGAGGCAGAACATTGGACCCTGCGTGCATCTCCCAATACCAGCACCTGCATACCTTAGCAATGTCACCCTACACCTGAGGTACACAGCTCTGAAACGTTTGCTAAGAGTACAGGCTGATAGATATCCCTACGTTACGCACATACTGCTAGTTGACCCCATCCGAACAATCTGTTTGGTGTCTGCGGTGCGTGCTCCAGGCCTGGCCTCTGACGGTGTTCACCACCCTGGGGAGTGACCCCCAGCAGTACTGCGTACCATATCCATGCCTGTGCCGTGCCCAGGACCGGTGTGGTGGCCAAGGCTAATCACCCCCTCAATTGTAGCACAATGCTGGCATAGGTGTGGGAGTGTGTGTCTGTCTATACCAGTGTTTCCCAACCCAGTCCTACGGGGCACACCGGCCAGTCAGGTTTTCGGGATATCCCTAATGACTATGCATGAGATATATATGAATATCCTGCCAACCTGACTGGTTTGTGGCCCTCCAGGGCTGGATTTGGAGACCCCTGCCTAACACCTCTGTCATCTAAGATTGTGAGTGGGCAAGGTGCAGATGTCCTAGACATCAAAAGGGTATATAGAATGTGACACATTCCTCCTCGATTCTCACCACCACCAAAAAGTTGTCTAATAGACAATATTTTGGTGGTGGTGAGAAGTGAGGAGGAATGTGACACATTCTATATACCTTTTTGATGTCTTGGACATCTGCACCTTGCCCACTCACAATCTTAGATGACAGAGGTGTTAGGCAGGGGTCTCCAAATCCAGCCCTGGAGGGCCACAAACCAGTCAGGTTGGCAGGATATCTCTAATGCATATATATCTCATGCATAGTCATTAGGGATATCCCGAAAACCTGACTGGCCGGTGTGCCCCGTAGGACTGGGTTGGGAAACACTGGTCTATACAGTGTGTGTTGGCTGCAAACACCTTCCCCAACCCACACTGCCAGCACTACTGCCAGTATTGGCCTGCCAATGTGCATAATGAGCAGCAAGGTACCATGGGTATAGGTCAGACATGGTGGGCTGGCCAGGATGCATCTGCACAGGGCATAGGGCACTGGCTGTGACATTGTAGTGCCAGGCCACCACCTACACAGACAGGGTGACCTCTGTATGTGCTGCTGGGGGAGCACTCTCACCCTGAGTGTGCAGTGATGACAGCATGGCTAGGCACCCCCATAGTGCTGTATTGTGTTTCTCTCTTGTGATAAATATGGGTTTCCTGTTGGGGCCTCCTCACAGAACTCTCTGCTTGTGTGTGCTGCCACCCCAGTTTTGGGTGCATGCATTTCCATCAGGGCTAACCAGCAGACTGTTCACAGCTGGTATGTGTCTTGATGGAGTGCCTTGCAGGGTGCAGTGGCTGATGGCTTGCTGCTGGTGAATATCAGATAGTGCTGGGGTGCATCTTTGGATATCCAGGCCTAAAGTCTGTCTGATATTGTGTTATGGATGTGTGGAGCTGCTTGGACTGCCCTGTAGGGTGTCTGTTCCCCAGCAGGACTGGGGTTTGATGATCCACTCTACTGCCATTGGGTGGGGGTGGGGGTGGGGGTGGGGGTGGGGTGGGGGGGGGAAAGAGAAAAGAAGGTGGTGCTTTGATCCCCCCTAGGGGTCCATGGGGGTTTCCACTAACTGAGACAGACAGAGATATCCAACATGTTTCTGTAGCACCTTCCTATCTCACAGGTTAGTACTGTTCTGGAGCTCTGTCATGGCCTCATCCAGCCATGGCTGGTGTTGTGGACCTGGTCCTGGGCGCCACATCACACCCTCAGGGTGAGCACAGTACCCGCACAATATGACGGTGTGTAGCTACTCTTTGCTGGTAGTCCACCCGCTCAGGACCCCCTACCAGGCCGAGGTGCTGTGTGGGTGCACATGGACAATTCCCCCTACAAGGCCGGGTAGCTGTTGGGGTGCATTCCCCATCTTGTGTGCATCTGTGGTCAGCTGATTTGCATGTGCAGTGCATCATGGGTACGGGTGGCCTAACCCTATCCTGTCTACAACAGCAGACTGTCTGTGGGGTGACGTGCAGGCTCTCTGCAGCCAGCCAGGGGCTTGCTGTCAGCTATAGAGCTGTAGCCCAATGGTTACGTCTCTCCCTGTACAGCCAGAGGTCATGGGTTCAAACCCACAGTGGGGCCCTTTGATAGGGCTGTCCACAGCTTTATGTTTATTTACTGTACATATGTCTATGCCGGCAAAACCACACACAGCTTACTATACCCATTAGGTGCCTCTGAGGGTGCTTTATAGGGCGCCCTATAGGCCACCTTATGGTTGCCATCCATATAGGGTGCACTATACATTATCCTGTGTCGCAACATACATGGTGCCCTATAGGGGACATTCTAGGGTGCCTTGGCAGACAGTGCACTGTAACATGTGCCTTACGGGCATCCGTATGTTAACACACTGTGAGAGCAGGTTTACTAGTGGTGGGAAATAAAATATAAATGGAAGGCCTCCTACAGCACTCCTCACCACGATACATACTGCCCCAGCCAGCCTTGTTCACTGGGCACTGTGAGGGGTTGAACCCCTGGCCCCTGCACGAGTGGTCAGTGTCTTAACCATTGTGCTATGGCTCTGTTCCTGTTATTTGCACATCAGCGCGCCACTTATCCCTCCCACTATTGGACTGCCCCCTCACACATCAGCGCGCTGCCTTCTGCCCAACGGCTCGCCGCCTTCTGTTGCCCACATTTATCAGCGCACCGCCTTCTGCCGCCCAAACTTAACAATGCGCCGCCCACACTAAACAGTGCACTGCCTCATGCCGTAAGAAAAATAACAGTGCGCCGCCTTCTGCCGCCCAAAATTAATATGCCTCCTAAACCACTTTTGCCCATAAATGTTGATGCCTCAGCTGGTCTTTTTTGTTGAGCACAATGGGGGTTTGAACCCCTGGTCCCTGCACCATTGGTCGGTGTCTTCACCATTGTACTACGGCTCTTTTGTTTGGTTTTGCAGCAGCGCCCCACTTAGCCTTCCCACGCGCTAATGTGGGCCCCGCACATTAGCGCGACGCACACACGTACTGTCCGGTTTTTTGCTTTTTTCTGCCTGGCCCGCCCACTCCTTATATGGCACCAGCACACTAACGGGAACCCGCACAGCAACGGTGTTTAGTAAACATGCCCCTTAGTGTCTTCATTCTGACATGCCAATTGGGTAATTTTTAATAATTTTATTTAGAAGCTCTCTCGTGAAGCCCCATAGTATACAGTATAAGTGATCCACATGCGTGGCATCTTTTTACTCCAACACCAGTTTTGTGGCTTGAGACTTGTAAATACACACATGCGAGCATGAAGTTAGCTAGATGGTGACGGAATTCAAAATGGCATGGGACAGACATAGTGGATCCCTTTACAACCAACTTAGCCAAGTTGGGCTTTTTTGAAAACTAGACTTTTGTTGATAAGGCCTGGTCTGTTCTCCACTCCTTTTTGTGTTGGTTTACTGAATTTGCAGAAGTTCTGCTTCCTTCGTGTGGATTCTATTTGAATCTTATGATATAATCTGTTAACTTAACACACACAAAATAAAGTATTCTTAACATAATTTAAATAACTAAGATACGTATGGCAAAATGCAAGAGTGCATGGATGCAGCAGGAGCAGCCAGTTACAAACCTATTCATGGGAAACATCAATGGAAGATACACTGCAACTTCCCCTTGTAGGTTCTGACTCTAAGACCTAGAAGTTGGTATTTCACTTCTATGTACTTGTGCAAGTGCTCACGTGTATGCTGGCTATTTCGCAAACCTACACATGTAAATGCTATGAGTTAACTACAGAGACTGGTATCTTTAATTAGAATTTAGAGAGGAATAAAACAGCAGGGGATTAACTAACATGGAGGGCTTTTTAATTGGGTGGCCGAAAATTAGACAGCCCCAACTTGTACCTGATCCTGCAATCACGGGAGCTATATGCTCCCACGGGAGCGGAATAGGGCACTTAGACTGCCCGGACATATCCCGATTTCACAGCATGGATGTCCAAACTCCTGCCCATCCAGCCAGCCCTATGCTCCTGCTGGTGCCATGGTGTCCTATCACCATGGCACTAGGATGCCCAGCAGGAGCACTGACAGCCTAACACCATTCACTGCTTCCTTTCCCCACCATCTGACCCTTGGCAGGGGCAGCCAGACTCAGGATTGGGTGGCGGGGGCTTATCTAAACCTTCGCTGTGCCTTTTGTGGGACTGCCTGGCCTGATCGCCGCTGTCAGTGGGATTTAGTCTACCTCCGAGGTGGAATAAGTCCCGTGTCCATCTTCCTGGCACTGGATGTACAGGGCCCTGATCAGAATAGTCCCTGTATGTCCGTGTTATGCAGCCCACCTCCCCTCTGCCCACTCTCCACCTCTAGCCCTCCCCCACCCTGTCCAGCTCTCCCCACACAGCGCCAGTGCATGTGCAGGGAACCTGGGGCTCAGAATAGAGCGTAAGTGAATAGTGGGGGGTTGTACGTATATCCCTGCTATTCACTGTTCAGAATGACTCCCATAATCTTCATCTCTCCTGTAAAGGGCTGGCCAAAATGAGCACTTTTAATAATCTATATGTGCCAGGTAGCAGCTGTGAACCCTGACATGGACAATTAGTCATACATGTGCATTCCCTATAAGAAATGGGGAATACACAAGTAGATTTTTGACCCAACCGGGACATTCTCTAACCACACCCCTGACATGCCCCCTTGCAATTTTTACATGGTAAGGACATCCATGGATTCCTTTTTCATATGTAAATGCCAAATTTACACATGAATATCATGAATAAGATGTCTAAAATAGCCCCCAAAGGTTATTACTGTTACTACTATTTCTATGCTTGTAGATGTAGGCAGTGCCATACAAGTACAAATATAGGTAGCCCCTGCTCTATGGTGCCTAAAATCTAGAAAAGACACATAGATAAGATAAGAGGTCAATATTTAGCTGAGCTGATGAGTCATTTTTTTTGTAAATGCTGGCTACTGTGGCTAAAATTATTGTACGTGTTCACAGCTTGATAGCCTAAGGACAGCTTTTCTTGTTGGCCTAAGTAAGCTGTATAGCTATCTGGATATTGGTGCTCAATATTGCTGTTCTTCAAATAGAAGTCCATTTAGAAGGTGCACGTCCTGGCCATCTGGACGTCCAGAAATCTGGACGGTCCAGAGATGCACCTCATTCTGCTCCTACAGGGGCTAGACGTGCCCGTGGGAGCAGAATCACAGCATAGGGATTGTATGTCTGGGACATGCCCCAATTCAGGAACCCGAGATGTCCAATCCATGCCCAGCTAGCCCAACTTGGCTCCTGCATGGAGCCATTGTGCCATGGCATGTTGCCATGGTACCACAGCTCCATGCAAGAACCACAATCCCTGGCAGGAACAGCGAATCCTTTGTTCCCTAGAGCCCGACCCCCGATCGGGCCTTCCATGGCTGGGGCCAGGCTGCAGGGAACCCCTTGCACTTCCTTACCTGTATTGCAGGCCCTGGTCTAGCATTCCCCGTTTAAATGGCCAACCCCAGATTAACAGGGCTGACCTCGGAATTGGCATATGTCCAGAGTCATGGCACCACTCACTGCCTGCCCTGGCTCCTCCCTTGGCCAGCCCCCTCCCATCCCCATCCAGAGTTCCCCCCACATCTCCCTTGTACGTGTGGGGAGCTTTGGAGTAGGAATTCGGTCCCGGCTGTTTAGCAGGTCTGGATGTCCAGATGGGATGTCCAGACCTGCTAAACACTGTTCAGAATGACCCTCCCATAATCTCCTGCACCAAACCTCCTATCATGGACTGCCCTAGAACTATCAAGAGTGCAGAGGAGTCAGAGTATTCGGTGGCATTATCCACATAGTGTTGTGGAATCCCACTCACGAGCACTTATCCAGCTAGCAGGTGCTGCTGACCAGATAAGTCCCACTGAATATTGACAGCACTGGTACCGTGTTGGGTTTCCTGAAAGCTGCTGGGATAGTCTTCGCAGAATGGCAGTTTTTATCCTCAGCAGCACTGGACTCCAAGAAAACTGGGATGAATAAACCCAAAACTTTGATATGCAACAGGAGGTTGTTTGTTTTTTTTTAAATTTTATATTTATTGAATTTTCTTAATAAATATCCAAGCATTCACTTGTTTAGAAAAAGAAACATAGCAAATGAAATAATACATAGTAAATCAAATACAAAGAAAGAATTAGAAAATGCTAGATCCCACAAGCCCTTCATTTGGTGGGGGACACGATTCTTAACATGGAAAAGAGAATGCCAGATTAGGGAAACAAAGACAAAACAGGCTTAACCTGAATACAATTGTATAACTATGTAAAGCAGATTGGGTGGTGAGGAAATTACATGCGTGCCATTAATAAAAGTTAACAATTTGACTAGGCACTTGAATTATATTTGACTAGGCACTTGCAAGAAAATTTTAAAAAGAGCCCTGGCTGTAAAACACCCATCTTCAAAATCAAAAAATCTTTTCTATTTTTGAGTCTCTCATGAGATCCAGAAAGACCCTCACATTACAGCTAAGAAAAGAGACTTGTCACATTTTGAAAAAAAATCTTAGGAATCCAGTCCCAATCAACTGATAATGCACAGGTGACCAAGAGTGTTGCAGAGTTCACTGACTGAGATTCTTCTAACAGCGCTGAAGCTTTTATCGTGTCAATCGCCTGGGGTTCCCAGGAAGATTCTTTCTTCCCTACAGGATGGCAATAGATACATGAAATAGGGGGAACTATTGGGCACCTCAAAATATCAGTCAAATGTCTATGAAACATTTCCCAAGCAGATATAACAGAGGATTAAGGAAAACTGATAAACCTTAAATTGGAAGTCCTGACAAATTCTCCAAGGCCTCCCATTTAAATCTTTCAGCAGTTAAATCCTTCATAGCTGAAATATTAGAATCTCAGACAGTCAGTCTTAACAGCATGATCCATAATGGAAGTTTTCAATCCCTCCATTACAGTCTATTGGGCAATAAACCAGCTTGGTCTTGAATCTTCAGTTGAAATTGCTGAGTCTGACTGGACCATAGGTCTCCAAAGTAAACTTATCTGGTCTTACCAGAGTAACTGTAAGTGAAGGTACTTTGGAAAGAACAGCGTGAGATGCAGGGGAGCCAAAAAAACTCAAACTGCTCATGCTACCTGACTCAACCCCTCTCCCAAGTCCAACTGGCACTGCAACTGAAGCAACCGTGTTGAAGATTTTTCAGCACTTAGAGCAACTGCACTCCCTCAAGTGATGGACTCTGTCACATCAGTTTCCAGCCAGGAACCATCATAGAAAGTCTGCCATAACACTGCTGATCCAGGGGGCATGGGTAGGGGGAGATGCTCCTCTGGGAAAGATGTCCACCTCAAAGAAGGACATCTGGCCCACCAACTGTGGCGTCAATACAGCTGGAGCCTCACTGGGGCTTACCACTGAGGTCTGCCTTGCAAATAGAGATCCATCGGACCCAAGAATGTGAGGTGTTTGAGGGTGACTTCCCCATCTTGGGCCCTAGCTTTACATTTGCCCCTTGAGGAAAAGCGATGAGCAGCAAACCATTCAGGTGGCCCTCTTGACACGTCCCCCACAGGTGGTTGATTTTTAATACAGAAGTGAGCCTGGATGTTGAAGTGAACACTGACCTTGTTAGAAGTGAACCTGAAAATGACGAGACTTAACAAGGTCTACCATCAGGGCTGATGGAGATCATTATGAAAACACATTTTTGGCATGTTGGGGAGGATATAGTGTGGCAGGTGAGGGGGGGAAAAAAGTAAAGGAAAAGATGTGGGAAGAAGTTGAATTGGGCTACATAGATCTCACATAGATAGATATATTCCACATACCTGGCTTAGGAGTGAGGTTCATGACTCATGGCATGCACAAAACTAACCTGTTTGGGGAAACTGGACTATTTTAGTTGCTATTAGTCATTATTCACTGTTGCCATAATCATGGAGAACGAGAGTTTAAGATTTATAGCAACCTCAAAGGTACCTTTTTTACACAGGTTTGAATGTAGCTAGAGAGGACATGACGCGCTAACTCAGGAAGGTTATTCAAGGGGTAGGACGCAGCAA
Source organism: Ichthyophis bannanicus (assembly GCA_033557465.1). Classification (NCBI taxonomy): domain Eukaryota; kingdom Metazoa; phylum Chordata; class Amphibia; order Gymnophiona; family Ichthyophiidae; genus Ichthyophis; species Ichthyophis bannanicus. The sequence continues at coordinate 500,029,464 of CM066037.1, read as the reverse complement.
GATGGAAAGTGCAAAGTCCTGAGCTGATGATAGTGGAGAAGAACAAAAAAGGGGTATTGATTATAGGCGAGAAGATTTGTCTCTGTAATTCAAAAAAACATGATGCCAGGGCAATTTAAATAGCTTGCTTTCCTTCTCACTTGCACACACAATCCATTGACACTACCTTTTTGCTAGCTTCATTTTATCAGTTGCTAGGTAAAGCCAGGTGTGACCAACTGAAGTAGTGGAAATTTCTGTTCACCTTATAAATAGTTGAAGAGCTCACATGGTGACATGTGAACCGAGCAAATATTCCATCTTACCCTTGAAGGGCAGATCAGGCTACAGTCTATAGTCTTGTCGTGTCAAGAGTGTCAGCTCGGCTGTTGATGATGCCTTGGCGTTATAAGTTATTTATGTGGACATAGCACACAAAGGCCTAATTGAATCAGATGAAAAACATTTTTCTAGCTGTAGTTTCCCCCCCAATTTAAAGAAAAGAGCTCTGAGGTCACTTAATCTATGACAGGAGGAGATGGCAATGCTTTATTGGTGGGTGTAATTTGCAAATGCAGAATGGCAATGTGGACAGCATCACAGATATCACACCTATGTCGTAGTCTGTGTGTGGGAAGAGAGGGGAGGAGATTGAGTCATAAACATTCTATCAATGTACTTTTCTACAGTTTGCGGAACAGAAATTATATTTCCTCACATCTTCACTGCCCATATTAGCGTTAAGTTGTTTCTGCTTGTGTAAATGTTTATGCCCCTTGCCTACACACACTGACTTTGCTATCTGGTGCCTTAAGCCCACAAGGGCTAGACTGGCTACTAGATTCATGAGCTTTTCAACAGCTGTAAGTGCTGGTCCCTTTCCGGCTATGCATCTTCCCGCCTCCATTCTTGATCCACCTTAATTAGATCAGTCGGCCAACACTTCTGTGTGGAAAGACCAGGCCTTCGCATTTATTAATACCAAATCCTACCCGAGTCATAAAATTCTCAATAACATGCAAGGATGTTTTTCAGCATAACACAGGAATTTTAAGGCACGAACTTTGCAGCAGTCCGAAAACAGCTGAAAATAACCCTCTTCATCGAACACTATGGTCATACCACTTGAGCTAACCACCGAGACAGACCTTCAGTCCCTCCCCCACCCTAAGACTATATAAATGCCTGTATAATAGCTCACGATGTATAATAGTGCACTATATAGATATCTCACTTTAATCTTCTTCCCGCCTCCACTAACACACAACACACATCACTGCATGAAAACACTTATCCACCCCTTGATTGTTTGCTGTGGAAACCGCTTTGAAGGATAAGGCGGTATATAAATAACGTTAAATAAATAAAAAAGAAACATGCAAACATGCTGTCCCTTTGAAAATTGCCTAGGGAGAAAGTAGCACAGAGATTTTCATTTGCTTTTCCCGTGAGTCCTTAGTTCCTTCCAGACAGTGTTCTCTTGAAAAATGCAACATGGTGTGCATAAGAACATTCCCTGTCCTCTCCTCACTCCCATCTAAATACGTGGTAAGGAAAGAACAAAGCTTTTTATTGTAGCAATAACCCGAGAACTTCGCCAAAAACACTCGACACAGGCCGTGTTTCGTTTAACCTTCTTCAGGGGTAATATGGCGCACTCCATTGCTGGAGATGCAGTTTCGTTCTAAAGCAGCACAGTATATCAACGATTACAGCATAAGAATATCATATTTGGGATTACCTCGTTACTGAGTGCGCCATATTACCCCGCTTCGAATGATGCAAAGGAAAACTGTAGTTTGCATTATTTTTCACACTTTGTCACAACACAATGTGGGACTTAGCTGCATCACTGGATGTCTCCGCTAAGAGGCAGGAAATTGCATGGAGCGCGTGAGTAAACTACCCTTTCAACCTTTGAGGCGATCCCTTCAGAGTCACCTGGAGGAATACCGGCAGGGCAGCATGTTTGGTAAAAGAGCATCAAAGGTCTAAGAGGGTTGGGGCTTATCTACATGGATGGATTTATACGTACAACTCAAACTTTGACGAACATGGGGAGGTTGGATCCTTTTGTTCCACCCCACTGACCTGGTGCTTGTGAAGATTAATGCAAAAACTTGATAATAAGAGAACATCACATTCTACTGCCACCCCTTCCTCTTTTCACCCTCTTCTGGTGCATCCCCTACCCCCTCACTGATTCCTTTCTCTATTCCTCACTCCCACTAGGAAGCCATGGATCAGGCGGTGGGCTGTGATAGACTAACAATCAACACAGACGTTCCCTCCAGGGCACATTTCCAACATGAGGAGAAGAAGCAAGACTATGGTGTCATGGGGGCTATGAGGACTTTGCAGCTCAGATTAGCCACATTGGAGGAGTTGTGCAACTGCCCGTTGTACATTTGAGGAGCTGAGCAGGTGTGTTAGAGTGATTGGAGGCCTGTTAGAAAGCATCAGCAGCTGGGGATGGCCTGGGGCTGGGTGTAATGGATACAATCAGCAGGGTCACTGGGGGGGGGGAAAGAGGCATCATGGTCTTTGGAGATGAAGGCTCCATATTTTTAAGCTGTACAGGGCAGTGAGAAACCTTGTTCTGGCCCTGATAGTTTTAGTAGTCCTCCCATGAACAGCTTCTGTTCTTTCAAGGCCTTTACAAAAGGTGTATATTAGAACATAAGAATTTCCATACTGAGCCAGACCAAACGTCCAAGCCAAGTATCCTGTTTCCAACAGTGGCCAATCCAAGTCACAAATACCCTGCAGGATCACAAACAGTAGATAGATTCCATGCTACTTATCTCCAGGAATAAGTAGTGGCTTTTCCGAGGTCTACCTTAATAAAATTATGGGCTTTTTCTCCAGGACCTTGTCCAAATCTTTTTTTGCCACACCTTTTGGCAATGAGTTCCAAAGCTTAACTATGCATTGTGTGACAACCTATTTTCTCCTATTTGTTTTTAAATGTACCACTTTGCAACTTCATGGAATGTCCCCTAGTCGTTGTCAATTTGCATTTACCTGTTCCACGGCACTCAGGATTTTATAGACCTCTATCATATCTTCCCTTAGCCCTGAACCAACCCTAGCACTAGGCAAATTAGGAACCCATCAAGGACAGCACAAATTTGAGGGTGGCAATGCAATCTCAATGAGTGGAATATGGCAGCCAATGTGCTACAACCTGAAGCTTGCTACTGTGTGCTGCTGTTCGTTTGTGTACAAGAATCCCCATGGAGCCTGCAGCCTGCTTCAGTGCTTGTTGCATTGCCCCCTCCCCTTCCTCCACTGTGGGAAATTGTCATACCTACCTACCACCTTAGCAGAGGGAATGTGGAAGTCAGGCGGGTAGCTGCATGTGATGAGAACTTGCCCAAGGATGGGACAGCTTCAGGACTGGCTAAAAGAGTGAGCCAGTTCATCCTTCACAATGGCAGGAACATTGCCCTTGGCTCCTGCAGCTCTGTGCTCTCTACTGTAGGCTGCATAACAGGTGTGAAAAGTGATAAGTCACTTCTCATAAAGAGTTAATGCCTCTTCTCATGTTTCAACCCTGCCAGGTGGCCTGCAACAGAGGGCACAGTCATAGGAGCTGAGGAAAACGTGTCTGCTGGTGTGTGAATGCTGTGCTAGGTAGGAAAATGGGATGTGGCTGGAAGAAAGGCAATATGGGTGATGGGGAGTTCTGACTTGTAAGAAGGAGGCTTGATTTGATGGGGGGGGCTGTGGGTTGGAAAAATGAGACTGAGGCTGAAGCTTGGGGCTTGGAGAAGTGGGCTGGAGCTGATGTGGGAGGGGGTAACTGGGAGAAGAGAGACTGGAATTGATGTGGGCAGAAGGCCTGGGAGAAGGGGACCAGGGCTGATGCAGAGAGGGGGTCAGGAGAAGGGGACCAGGGCTGATGCCAATTGGCTGTGGGTTGGGGGAAAGGGGCAGATGTTAATGCTTGGAGAAAGGAGAGGAGGACATATACTGTGAGGAGGACAACTCATGCTGTTAGGGAATTCCGGGAATGCAGTTAGTATGGTGGGAAGTATCTCATTGTGCTAAATGTGTAACCGCGATTAATGTGGCTGCACTTACTGCCACCATTTTGAGGTGCTGGTTAGTGTAGCCGTGCTAACTGCAACATTGACAAATAGCACACACTAATAATGACCATGCTGACTGCGGTGTGTAGGCATTGCTTTCTCTCCACCTCTAAGCTGTCCAGTCCCCACCCAATTGTGCGCTAAGGGGTCAGCACAGGGTTTTTACTGTGCTGGCATTTTTAGCACTTGGTAACATTTCCTGCAGTCCCACACTAACCATTTACCACAGGCTAGACCCCACACTTTAGCAAGTATGCCCCTAAGTGCATTAGATAATGTCCTCATTAATCTCTTATTATAGTTTAAATAACCATCTGACACATCCATAGGAAAGTAACCCTTAGCACTGTGCAAAGCATTAAGAGCAATGAGCTATCAGAGTGCTTTGTTCACTTTGAGATAGGAGCCAGACAATAAATTACTTTAAATGTATTCTTCATCCAGTCTTAAATGGAAAGGCTAATTAATTCCTACAACCACTGAGCTAGTATCTCTGCAAATATAGAGGACTGTAAAGCCCATTTTTACTTGACTGCTTCTATAAAAGGGTTGACGTTGTTTTTTTTTTTTTTCCTAATCATAATGCACTATTTGGAGAAGGATCTGTGTTTAGTATGAAGAATCCACACCAGCTATGTCTTCTCCATTCAATTGGGGCCTCCAGAATAATGTTTAAATCCTCTCACACCACTGTCACTTTTTACCCAGCTAGATGAATTAACGTAGTCTTTTACACCATATGCAAATGGAGCTCATGAATGATCATTGCATTTATCCTAAAAAAAACATATCAGTCTGTGACTCTCTGAGAACACCTGGGCTAAATCAGATATTTGTTGGAAAACTGAACTTCCTTAGAAAGCCATTAAGTCAAGGAGAATTATCTAGATATGGATCAATTTTGATAGTCCGTATGGTGAGGTCTGACTGCAGGATTACAAGCATGTTGTCAAAGGAAGACTCCCAGCAGGCCACACAGCCTTCCTGAAGGGTCACCAGGTGGTCCATCATGGCCTTGGATCCCAATTTGTACAGTATATAGTGTGGAGCTTGCAATGTGGGTGGAGCTCTGGTTCAGAGTAGGAATTTTACAGTAGTATCTTCCGCCCCCCCAACCCCCCGGAGTTTTGTTTTTGGAGGTTTCTTTAAACTTTATTTAGCTGTATTTATATCCTGCTTTTCACTGGGTCAAAGTGGTCAATACATTTAACCCAAGGGGATATGAGACACATATGCTAATACTTACAGGCAGGGGCGGCCCAAGGGGGGTGCGGGGCCATGTGCGGAGACTTGGTGCGGGGCCTCATTTGCATAAGGGACCTCATTTGCATAACTATTTGCATAATGTTACCATACACTAACTTTTAGTAAACATGCCTCTTAATGAGTGTATGGATAAAGAAAGACTAAAAGATTTCTACATTACTATAATCCAGTGCCAACCGCCAGGCACATTAGGAACTACTACAAACACTGCCCATTTAGAACCAATAGCAAACCCGCCGTATCCTAACGGCACTACCAGGACTCACAAAGCACCATTACCTATCAAAAGGCAACACTGCAAATATTAAACCAATACATTTCAGAGAATAACAATACATGACCTACTGGGGAAAGAGAACAAGTGGCAATGTCAAATAGGAATTTATATAAACAGAATACCTCAGCACAGTTACACATGAACAGAACATATTCCATCACCAAACAAGGAATCACAATTTAGAAACAGGACGACAATAATTAAACTGGGAACCCCAAAAGCCAAACTTGGAATGTACAACACTGTAGAAATAAAACTATACATTAATTTGCTCTTGTATTAAACAAAGCGCAGACGTTAATGATGCACATTTACCAGAGCTGACATATTCCAATTAATAAATTCAAAATAAAGAGATTTTTCTACCTTTTGTGCATTTTTTTTCAATTGCAATTGCTCCAGCCACTTTCTTCTGGTTTCTTCGTGTCTTCTGCTAACTCTCCATCGTCTGCTGTCCATTTGTCCTTTCTTCTCTCCTAGTTTTTTTCCATTCTCTCTCTACATCTGCTTTAACATACTAATCTTTCTCCTTTTGCTCTTTCCTCATTCCTATTTCATCCATTCAAATTTTACCCCTCCATCCTCAATCCCCACTTACTCTCCCAATATCCGGCCAATTGTAGATTTGTCTTCCCTCCCACACAAAATATTTTTGCCCCTCCATTTCACTCTCCCAGCTCCATCCCATTCTAATCCTCCCCCAATATCAGCTCCATTCTAGTTCCAGCCCCACCCAGCATCCGCTCCCTTCTAGTCCCCGCATCAGCCCATTTCCAGTCCTAGCCACCCATAAGCCCATTTCCAATCCTACCCTAGCCCCACCATCAGCCCATTTCCAGTCCTAGCTCCCCCATCCATTTCCAGTCCTATCAGAGTCCCTCCATCAGCTCATTTCCAATCCCAGCCCCCCATCAGCCCATTTCTAGTCCTTTCCTAGCCCCACCATCATCCCATGTCAAATCCTAGCTCCCCTCCACTCAGCCCATTTCCAATCCAAGCCCCCCATGAGCCTACTTCCAGTTCTAGCCCCTCCATGAGTCCATTTCAATCCAAGCCCCCACCACAGCCCATTTCCAGTCCTATTCTAGCCCCTCCATCAGCCCATTTCCTGTCCTAGCCCCCCTCCCCATCAGCTATTTGCAGTTCAAGCCCCCTTTCTACTCAGCCCATTTCCATTCCAAGCCCCCATCCCCATCAGCTATTTGCAGTTCAAGCCCTCCTTCCACTCAGCCCATTTCCAGTCTTAGCCCCCCCCACAGTCCATTACTAGTCCTAACCCCCCATCAGCCCATTTCCAGTCTTAGCCCCCCCATAGCCCATTATGTCCTATCCTCCACATCACACATTTCCAGTCCTAGCCCCCCATCAGCCCATTTCCAGTCTTAGCCCCCCATCAGCCCATTTCCAGTCTTGGCCCCCTCCATAGCCCATTACCAGTCCTAAACCCCCATCAGCCCATTTCCAGTCTTAGCGCCCCCCCCCCATAGCCCATTACCAGTCCTAACCCTCCCCCATCAGCCCACTTCCAGTCTTAGCCCACCCATAGCCCATTACTAGTCCTAACCCCCCCCATCAGCCCACTTCCAGTCTTAGCCCCCCCCCATAGCCCATTACCAGTCCTAACCCCCTCCCCCATCATCCCAAGTAGATTTTAAAAAAAAAACCAGCTGCTGCTCCCGCTTCTACCGTCGCAGCAGCAGAATCAAGTGTTCCACTGCAGGGGCCCCCCCTCCCCCCTGCCCGGAAAAGCCTCCCTGCAGCATCAGCTAGCTCCAGAGTCCCAAAGCGCGGGCTTCTTTCAGAGCCGCGAAGAGAGCTTCTCTGACCTCTCGCGGCTCTGTTAAGGGTGATGGGAAATCCCATCAGCTCCGGCACAATTAACAGAGCCGCGAGAAAGGGAAACTCTCGCGGCTCTGAAAACCTGCGCTTTGGGACTCCAGAGCTAGCTGATGCTGCAGGAAGGCTTTCCCGAGCAGGGGGGAGGGGGGCCCCTGCAGCGGAACACTTGATTCTGCCGCTGCCACGGTAGAAGCGACAGCAGCAACCAGTTTTTTTTATCTACTTGGGATGATGGAGAATGTTTTTTGCGCGGGGCCCCCTGAAACACGGGGCCATGTGCAAAAAACATTCTTGCTCAATGGACGGGCCGGCCCTGCTTACAGGGAACATGGGCAATGGAGGGTTAAGTGACTTGCCCAAGACCACAAGGAGTGCCTATAGGACTAGAAATCACAGTCCCTCTGGGCTCAGATTGCTGTCCCCAGGTGGGACTTGAACCCCTGGCCCTCTGGCTTGAAGTACCTCGTCCTAACCACTAGACCACTCCTCCCTTATTGGCACACTAGGAATTTTTGGCCTTGGGAGGGCCTATTAGCAGTCATGTGGCCCTGCCAATATATGAAGGAGGCTGCTTCAGGGACCAATAGAAAATATAAATGTTTCATTGAGGAGTGGATATCTTTTGGGGAAAATGGGCCTGTGAAGTATTTTTCACAGGCCCATTTCCATTAATTTTAACATTAACAAACTACTCTGGAAGCACATACATCCCTCCCATCCCAAGTATGAGAGAATGTAAAATATCCATCCAAAAACACACTACATAAGATTGCCATTTTGAGTCAGACCAAGGTCCAAGCAAGCATCTGGTTTCCAGCAGCAGCCACTCCAGGTCACAAGTACCTGGCAGGATCCCAAAAAGATAAATTCCACACTGCTGATCTCAGGGTAAGCAGTGGATTACCCTAGTTCTCTTCAATAATGCTTTATGGACTTTTCGTCCAGGAATTTGTCAAAACCTTTTTTAAACCCAGCTACACTAATAGTTTTTACTACATCCTCCGGTAACGAATTCCAGAGTTTGATTATGCATTGAGTGAAAAAAATATTTTCTCCTATTAGTCTTAAATGAGCTATATTGCCGCTTCATTGCATATTGACTCAACTGGACCAACTCGGATATAACCAAATTATTCAAGAGGCCACTCATAACAAAGGCAACACTCTAGACATGGTATTCATATCACCCGAACGTCAGCAAAATGAAGTACAAAAACCTGAAACTCGAATAACTCAGGTGCCTTGGTCAGACCATTGCCAAATAGAATTCTCAATTCACCTTCCCTCTATACCGGACCGATCACAAACTGGTCCAACAACACATCTCCAAAGAAGGTTCCAAAAATTCAACAGGGAAACCTTTGCAACATCCATAACAACACACTTTGACCAAGAACACACGGACCTCGAAACTCTGGTTGACCTATGGAACTCAGGAATCGAAGCAGCAGCAAGACCAACCTGGAAAGCCGCAAACAACTCAACTAAAACCAGAACTGAACCCTGGTACTCTACAACACTAAGCAGAATGAAGAAGGAACTACGTAAACTGGAAAAAAAATGGAGAAAAACCCAGACCGTAGAACGCAAACAGGAATACCTAACACTCCTCACGAAATACAAGAACGAGGTCAACATGGCAAAAAAGACACACCACACTAACTTACTCAATAAAGCGCTTAATAGACCCAGAGAACTTTTTGAACTTGTGAAATCCCTCACCAAATCATCCCAAGACATTGACTATACTAACGCAATAAAGGCCCAAACGCTAGCGGATCATTATGCTAAGAAGCTAAACCCAAAAACACTCACCCACACCAAACAAGACTCTGTTGTAGACACCACCTCACCGAAAGCAATCACATCCACAAACGCAGAGCGAAACGCGGAATGGGGTGCTTTCCATCATATCGAAGACCGACAAATTATAAACATAGTCACCAATTTGAACACCACAACCTCCCCCCCTCGACCCTTGCCCAGCAGCCTGGATCAAAGCAACAAAGAATGAAATTGCTCAACCTATCTCCCACATTGTAAACCAATCCCTCCAACAAGGTTCTATGCCAACGCAACTCAGAAGATCACTCATAAGGCCCATCTTAAAAAACAAAACACTCAGCAAAAGCGATCCAACATCCTATCGCCCAATCTCGAGCATATCCTTCCTAGCCAAGATCATCGAAAAGGCGATCCAACAGCAGTTGCAGGACCACATCGACGACAGGAAAGCCTTAGACATGCATCAATATGGTTTCCGTCAGCATCATGGAGTGGAAACGCTACTTATAGCACTCCTTGACAACCTCCTCAAGGGCCTTGAAAACAAAAGCAAGATGTTAATACTCATATTTATCGACGTATCTGCTGCATTCGATACAGTACACCACTCTACTCTCATAAACCGTCTTGCATCCATAGGTATAACAGGGACCCCACTAAAGTGGTTCTCATCATACATTTCAAATAGAATGCAACAGGTCCAATTCAACGACGAAAAAGCCGATGCCTTTCCCCAAACCCAAGGCATTCCTCAAGGCTCAGCACTCTCCTCCCTCCTATTCAATTTGTACATAGAGCCGGTTTGCGAAATCGTTCAGAAGCACGAGATCAGTTATCAATGTAATGTTCAATGTAATTTCAATGTAATTTCAATGTAATGTTCAATGTAATGTTCAATGTAATTTCAGTTTGTTCAATGTAAACCGCACTGATGCAGAATAGCGCGGTATATAAGAGAATGTAAATAAATAAATAAATAAAATAAATCCCATTTATGCAGACGATCTAATGCTTTATACTCAACTTGACATAAACCAACCGAACTACACCCAACTGGAAGATTGCTTCAACTTGCTCCAAACCTGGTTGCAACAAAAGAACATGGCGATTAAACCACAAAAAAACTGAGGTGGTGATCATCTCCAAGAAAACAGACTTCATCCCACCTATCACAGTCACCCTTAACAACAACGTCTATCACACTAAGCCCAAAATAAAATACCTAGGGGTACTACTGGATAGCAACCTACGAATGGATAAACACCTCCGGGCAACAAACCGAGTCATATTCCATAAATTAAAAGTTCTTCAACCGCTCCGTAATATCATTGATCAATCCGACTTCAGAACAGTGGCACAAGCTCTCATCATCCCCCACCTGGACTACTGCAACGCCATTCTACAAGGCCTTCCAAAGAACACCCTAAATATCTTGCAAATGGCCCAAAACGTGGCTGCTAGAATCATCATAAAAAAAGGCGTCACCGAGCACATCACTCCAGTACTAATTGAACTGCATTGGCTTCCCGTTGCTGCCCGCATCATATACAAAATACTAGTAACCACTTTTAAACTCATTCATAACATAGCTCCATCATACCTCACCAACCTAATAACCATCCAACCACCCAACAGAAGCAGAAGGACCGTAAACCTCAACACTCTCTGCGTCCCGAACAGCATAAGAACTGTCAAAGCGGAAACAAGCAACAGATCATTCTTATACGCAGCACCACTTCTCTGGAACCAGCTGCCTCACGAACTACGATTAACAAACGACTTGAAAGACTTTAGAAAAAAGCTCAAAACTCACCTTTTTCAGACTCATTACAATCTGACCTAGACAGTGACCGCCTTCTACTATCACTGCTTCAAAATGGCTCTGACCGTATGACAAGGACAACTACAATTTCGTTCCTGTAATATTGTGTATATGTATATATCTAAGCAAACCCCCACTCACCCAATCAAATGTATATATGTAAGCACATCCACATCCACTCAATCAAATGTATATTCCACTGATCTGTGTGCTGTGCTGAGTGCGAATCCGTATTCAATCAAATTGTATATCATGCAAATTACTGTACTGTACAGTCCATCCTGATCTGTGAAGTAAACCGCTGCTGATCGTAGGAAGTAGCGGTATACAAATGTGTACTAAATAAATAAAATAAATAACTGTTACTCGCACAAATTTAAATGGATCTCTCATCTGCCTTTGATCTGGTAGACCACGTTACTCTTTGATCGACTATACTCCCTAGGTATTCACTGCTCTCTTCATTGCTGGTTCTGCTCCTTTCTTCACCAGCAGTCCTTCTCTGTGTTGGGTGGACCCTCTTTCACTTCTTCATTCATTCCCCTCACTTGTAGTGTCCTTCAAGGCTCCGTTCTTGCACCATTACTTTTCAATATTTTTCTCATTCTCTTGATACTCCTTATCCAGCAGTCAGGAATTTCAGCCTATTACTAAGCTGACATCATTTTTCTCCACGATACTAGTTCCACCACCCTTTATTTCCTCCCTTAATATTGATACACCGGGAAGATGTATTACAACTATTTGATAAACTGAAGAGTAGCAAATCACCTGGACCAGATGGTATACATCCAAGGGTGTTGAAAGAACTGAAATATGAGATTGCAGACCTGCTATTAGTAATCTGTGAACTATCATTAAAATCATCTTTAATACCTGAAGACTGGAAGATGGCCAATGTAACTCCAATTTTTAAAAAGGGTTCCAGGGGTGATCCGGGAAACTATAGACAGGTGAGCCTCATGTTGGTACCGGGAAAAATGGTAGAAACCATCATAAAGAACAAAATTACTGAACATGTAGATAGTCATGGCTTAATGAGAGACGGCCAACATGGCTTTAGACAAGGAAGTTCTTGTCTTACTAATCTGTTATGTTTTTTTGAAGGTGTGAATAAACAAGTAGACAAACATGAGTCAGTTGATATAGTGTATCTGGACTTTCAGAAATCCTTTGACAAGGTCCTTTATCAGAGACTTTTGGCAAAACTAAAAGGTCATGGGGCAGGAAGCAGTGTACTATTGTGGATCAGGAACTGGTTAAAAGATAGAAAGCAGAGGGTAGAGCTAAATGGCTAATTTTCCCAATGGAGAAAGGTGAATAGTGGAGTACCCCAGGGATCTGTGCTGGGTCCACTGCTTTTTAACATACTCATAAATGACCTGGAAATGGGAATAACGAGTGAGGTTATCAAATTTGCAGATGGCACAAAACTATTTAAAGTTGTTAAACACATGCGAATTGTGAAAAATTGCAAAAGGACCTTGATAAATTGGAAGAGTGGGCATCCAAATGTCAGATGAAATTTCATGTGGACAAGTGCAAAGTTATTCACCTAGGAAAGAAGAACCCAAACTATGGTTACACAATGCAAGGTCCCACATTAGGAACCACCACCCAAGAAAAAGATTTAGGCCTCATCGTGGATAACATGTTAAAACCCTCTGCCAAGTGTGCAGCGGCAGCCAAGAGAGCAAATAGATATCAAAAGGAAAGGAATGAAAAATAAAACAAAGGATATTATAATGCCTCTGTATTGTTCAATGGTGCAACCATACCTTGAATATTGTGTGTAGTTCTGGTCACTGAATCTTAAAAAGGATATAGCATTATTAGAAAAGGTACAGAGAAGAGCCACCAAAATGGTAAAGGGGATGGAAGAATACCCCTATGAAGAGAAGTTAAAAAGATTAGGGCTCTTCAACCTGGAAAAGACAGCTGAGGGGAGATATGATAGAGGTCTATAAATTAACGAATGGAGTGGAACGGGTAAACGTAGATTGCTTGTTTACGTCATTAGTATACAGAAAGACTAGGGGGCATGCAATGAAGCTACACCTATTTAAGACTAATAAGAGAAAATATTTTTTCACTCAACATGTAATCAAACTCTGGAATTTGTTACCGGAGGATGAAGTAAAATCTGTTAGTGAGGCTAGGTTTAAAAAAGGTTTGGACAAGATCCTGGAGGAAAGGTCCATAAATCATTACTAAAAGGGACCCGGGATATCACTGCTTGACCCAATACAAGCATTGAGGAACCTGTCTTTTGGGGAAACTGCTAGTACTTATGACCTAGATTGGCCACTGTTGGAAACGGGATATTGGGCTTTATGGACTTTGATCTGACCCAGTATGGCATATTTTATGTTCTTATGTTCTGCCTTGCTCATATTTCTTCTTGGCTGACCAACAATGTTCTTCACTTAAATGCCTCCAAGGCCATCTGGTTCCCTGCTTCAGCTTCCCCCACCCACTCTCATCCCCTCTTTTCCCTCTGGCCCGATTCCCATGGCAACAATTTCCTGCCATCTTGTGGTCACCCTAATCTCCTCCCTCTCTCTTTCTGGGCACACATCTCCTTCTTGATCCAGCACATTCTTTTTTTCTGTCGTATCCGTGCACGTTTGGCCTTTTTTATTATCTTCATCTCTCACTTCCCTTCTTGCCTCAGTTCTGTCTGGACTTGACTACTGCAACACAGTTCTTCTTGGCCTTCCTTGGTACAGTGGTTACAATTGGTTCAAAACACAGCTGCAGGTATTGCCCACACTACAACTACATCACTCCAATTTTCTCATCCAACTTCACCAGCTTCCCCTACGTTTCCTCCCTCAGTATAACTCCTTACTCACAGGGCTCTCTATACCAGTACCCCCAGGTACATCTCGGATCATCTACACTTCAATGCTGCCCCCCACCCCGTGTTCTTCGGAATATCCTTGCAAATCGCCTCTACCTTCTCCTTCCCTCTGCCTCCCGTCTAGAATTGACCCACATCTCAGCTCTCTATTTCCTTGGTTCTGCCCTCTGGAACTCCCTGCCTGTGATCTTGTGTCTGGAGCCATGCTATATCAAATTCAAATCCGTCCTAAAGACCCACCTTTTCCAAATGGCCTTTAACTTTCCCTCCTGGATTTCTAGCTCCCTTCTCTTGTCTCCCTCTATGGAGGTCCCTCAGTACAGCGAATAGCAGGGATGGATGTCCAGATTAGATGTCCATCCCCGCTATTAGCTCCCCTGCCAGCCCCAGCTAATGCCTCCCCGTACAAACAGTGCATTTGTATGGGGAGATTTAGATGGGGGTGGAAGGGGGTGTTTCTGAGGTGGAGCTAGGGTGGGGCATGAGCAGGCTGTGACCCCGGATGTACAGAGCCAATTCTGAGGTCAGCCCTGTATGTCCGGGGCTGTGAACATAGACAGGGGACTTATTCCACCACAGAGGTGGAATAAGTCTCCCTGGATGTTGGGAGATCCATCGCCGGGCCGAGACAAAATGGTAGGGGGGTCGAGTAAATTCCCTGCAGCCAGACCCTAGCTATGGGAGGCCAGATAGAGGGTCTGGCTGCAGGGAAAGAAGAAAATCTGCGTCAGTTGGCATTTGCGGCTCCTGAATGGAGCTGTGGTGACATGGCGATGGATGCCACATTCAGGCTGTAGATCTGATTCTGATCCCGTGGGCACATCGAACCCCTGTGGGATCAGAATCGGTTCTACCTCTGGGCGTCCTGCTTCTGGTCGGCCGCACAAGGGGTTGGATGGCCAGGTCAGAATGCCTCCACCTGTTTAGCATGTGACTGTGCCACTTTTCTATCTATGTTCTTTTTATACTTTGTACGCCGCCTTGCTACCTGGTTATAGGTGTGGTATATAGATTCATTTTTAGATTTTAAATGTACTGCCCATCATATGATAGGAAAAAATGGACCTCAGTGAGCTGGTAATTTTCACAACCATTTCACCACTGCCCTTTCCTTATTAAGATTGTCAATATAACTTCTGCATGCCCAAATTAAATCATTTGTTAACATTTCTTTGTTTTCCAATTACAAATAAGTTCTTAGGAAAGGTTGGTAATTGGTCTGTAGTTACCAACCTTTTTCTTACTTCCAATTTTGTGGATAGGAACCTCATTTGTCCATCTCAGTTCTTCGGGATCACTCCTGACTCTAAAGAACATTGAAAAGGTCAGCCAATAAAGCTGTTTCAATACCCTTAGATGAATCCCATCAGGCCCCATCACTTTGTTTTGCTAGCTCCATATGAACAGTCTTCTGAAAATAGAGTTTCTACATTTTCCATTCCTATTTGTGTTTGAGGTCCTCTTTATTTATTTATTTATTTTCATTTCTTATATACCGCGCTCTTTTAATCAGTGCGGTGTACATATGAACTAAAAACAAACACAATGTACAAGGCAACATTGGTTTTTACAATGAACAGGGTAAATTAACATGGAGATAACTGGGGGAACTATATACATGGTATGATAATTACATGGTTGTAGTAAATACGTTACGAGTGCAAGCGCTGTATATCAAAAGGGGTAAAAACAGGGCGTGGTGAGTGTAAGGGTCGTGTCAATTAACCGTTTTCTGAAGGGGTCATAGAATTGGAGTCGCCTGGGGAGCTGTGCTCACTGGGTGTAGATTCCGAATAATATATTAGAAACAGGTGGTATTTAAGAGCTTTCCTGAATGAGGTTATGTTTGTGATGGCATAGGAGGGCATTCCAGGTTCTGGGTGCGAAAAGGGAGAATGCTCTGCAGGCTGCTTTAGAGCATTTCATCAACAATTTTGGAAGATCAATGGTGTTCAAAGAAGAGGGCCTCCTGGTTCTATTAGCTGGAGTGACATGCATAAGATTACTGATGGGCGAGAGGGGTTGGATCCTTGAGGCCTTGAATGTCATGACTAGAGCTTTATAGAGAGTTCTGGCCTGTAGAGGTAACCAGTGTAGGCTCTTCAAGACTGGCATTATGTGGTCGGAACGTGATACTCCTACGAGAACTCTCGCAGCTGAGTTCATGGCCAGACGGAGAGGGTTCAGTGTTGATTGTGGGAGCCCATGTAGGATGATATTGGCAAAGTCTAGATGTGGGATTACCAAGGCTTGGAAGATTGATTGGTAATCGGAGAAGTCAAGTAATGGGCGGAGATGTCGAAGTGATCGGATCTTATGGTATATTGCTTTGGTGGAGTTCTTAATGTGTGCTGACATGTCGAGCCGCTGATCTAGCGTAATACCTAGATATCGGATTGTGGATTGTGCCTTCAGTTCCATCTTGTTGATTTGTAGTGAAGATGGCGGTTTGAATCTTGGGCTCCTTGTGACGAACAGGACGTCTGTTTTGTTGTGGTTTATACGTAGGTTTTGTGTGAGGAGCCAGTTCGCTACAGCTTCAAAGCATCTTACTATTGGTGTGAAGTCTGGCTGGTGAATCTTGAAAGGAGCATACATCAGGATGTCATCTGCATAGGCTAGACATTGGATGTTGAAGGAACGGATCAATGCGCAAATGGGCTGCATATAGATGTTAAACATTAATGCAGATAGGGATGACCCTTGAGGTACACCTTGCATCAGAGGAAATGGTTCTGATGTCGCTGAGCCTGTTCGGACTTGTTGCCATCTATTGCTTAAATATGATTTGCACCAGGTTAGAGCTAGGCCTTGAATGCCCTTTTCTTGAAGGCGTTGAAGAGTATCATGGTTAACTGAATCAAAGGCGGCTGCAATGTTCAGAAAGATAAGAATAAATCCTTGATGGATATTGTCAAGGCCTATGACTAGGTTGTTAAAGAGGGTTGTGAGGAGGGTGTCAACCCCATGGGCTTCTCTGAAGCCGTGTTGAGAAGGGTCGAGAGGGGCTTCGGTGTCCATATGATGTTGGATTTGTCGCTGGACTACTTTTCCCATGATTTTTGCTAACAGGGAGATGCTCGAAATTGGTCTAAAAGATTCGACTTTGGGTGGGTCGAGTTTGCTATTTTTCAAGAGTGGGCAAATAGATGAGTACTTAAGGCTCTGTGGGAAGGACCCAGTTAAGAAAGAATGGTTGAAAATTTTACTTATGGTTGGGCTAAGCTCGTGACGCAGCTCTTTGATCCAGTTGACTTTCACAATGCCACGTTTGCACATCTTTGATCCAGTTGACTTTCACAATGCCACGTTTGCACATCTTCCTGTCACTAACATACCTAAAATATTTTGTCCCCATGCTTTACTGTATTGGCTCTTTTTTTTTTTTTTTTTTATTTCTTCCATTTGCATCTTTGATTTCCTGAGGACTTTACCAACTTCCTTTATTTTCCACACACAATGCCTTTTTCTGCAAACTCTTGTAGTTTATGAAGGGCTAGCCTCTTTTCCTCACCTTTTCAGCTGCTTCTTTTGAAAACCATAATGGCCTCCTTTTTCCTTTTATTTATTTTTCTAACAGAGGTTTATTGCCCTTAAAATATCTCCTTTCAGTTTTGCCCGCTGTTATACTGTCTCCCCTAGATGTTCAAATCTGCCCTTCTCTTTGAGGTATCCCCTCACCTTTTGCAAAGTATATGCAGCTATCCAGATGTTGCCCTTTTTTTTTTTCTCTTTTCTTTTCTCTTCTCTTCTGTTTTTTTTATTTTTATTTAGACTTTATTGAATTTTCCAACTTTACAATAAAACATTACATTGTTAGTTTTGCTTACTATCGCCTTCTACCACATTTTCATACCCTCCCTACCACCCTTCCCTTGCTTCCTTACCCCTATAGCAATAACAATGCAAGTCTTATAGTGTTATCCAGGACCATTTAAACATGAAACCCAGTAACCTGCCCCCTTGTTTTAACCAGTAGCCTCGTCGACCTCAGAACTACTTCCTCTGTGATGCTGACTCAGCCAGTTCCATACCCCCTTTACTCTTTTTTTTTTAATGTTACTTGAGGGCTTTTACTCACCTGGTGGCTTTATTCACCCATTCCCAGTGATCCTAGTTTAAAGCCCTCCTCAGTAGATTAGCCAGTTTGTTGTGGAAGACACTTCTCTCCATTTTTGATGGGTGGATGCTATCTCTGCTCTGCAGCCTTTGGAAAATTATGACATGGTATGGGAACTTAAAACATTCTCCGTGAAACCATCCATGCAGCCAGACATTCATCTCCAGGATGCGAGCCTCTCAGCCTCAGTCCTGACCCTTAGTAGGGAGGATTGCAGAGAATAGCACCTGCTTCCCCTTCTTTCCCAAAGTCACTTTTGTTATGCCCAGGTGGGAACCTAGCAGCATCACTTTATTTATTTATTACATGCACTTATATACCGCGCTATCTTCCATCAGTGCGGTTTACATAGAACCAGTTAAATACACATCTCAAAACATTTGATTTGGGTTTACAATTAACAGGCAACAGAACTTGGATAGACAACAAGGGGGTAACTATTTACAGCTCTATAGAAAGAGCAGGCTGAACGTCAGTTTGACGTGGTTAGTTTACTGATCAGGCATTTGAGGTGCTGTCCTCCGGGTAATGCTCGAGGAAAAGGTGATATTTCAGAGCTTTCCTAAACTGCGTTAAATTAGTGATTGCCCGTATACTAGGAGGGAGGCTGTTACAGCATTTTGGTGCCGAGAATTTGAAAGCCCTCTTCACTGTTGTCTGGCAGCACTTGGTTGTTTCTCTTGGGACTATTAGTTTATTGTCCTCAGGGGATCTTCTAGGTCTGTTCAGGGGGGTTATCTGAATGAGGTCTGCTAGGGCTTCTGAGGGGAGCTTATTTATGATCTTGAAGGTCAGAATTATGGTTTTGAACATAATTCTGCCTTTTATGGGGAGCTGGATAAGGATGGGTGTAATGTGTTCCCACTTGGAAGCGCCCTGGAGCACTCTTGCAGCAGAGTTTATTGCAAGCTGTAAAGGGTGTATCATGGATTGCGGGAGACCGTGGAGTATGGCGTTTGCATAGTCAAGATGCGGTATGATTAAGGCTTGGTATACTGTGCGGAAGTCGCCAGGTTCCAGTAAGAGACGTATGTGTCTGATCGGATTTTATGGTATATAGCTCTTGTTACATTGCCTATATGGGTCTTCATGTCGTCGCTGGTCAAGTGTGACTCCTAGATATCTAATAGAGGGTTTGGTAAGTAGATCTGCATCTAAGACCTTTAAGCACGGTGGTGTGATGAATTACAGATCTCTGGTGATGAAAAGGACTTCGGTTTTCTTATGTTGGATTCGCAGGTTTTGTGATTGGAGCCATCTGGATACTGCGTTGAAACAGTCTGTGAGCGGTGAGAGTTCGGGGTTCTCTGTTGCAAAAGGCATATATAGGAGCATGTTGTCTGCATATAACAGGCATTCCAACTTGAATTTATGGCACTTATGCCAACATGGAAGAGTAGCATAGGATAATAGTCAATAGGCTTGTCTTCAATCTTGGCACCAGGCAGACAGCACACTTCCTGGGACATGTCTGGATGGCAAATGGATGCCTTTGTATCCCTTAGAACCAACACTACCCTCCTCTTCCTAGTAGTTGCTGATTCTACAGCTTTGGGGTTATTGAGCTCTCATACGTCCTATTTCTGGAATGCTATTGTCTCCTCTATTTCCAGGACTGCATAATGGTTCTTCAGTTATAGGGAAAATGGAGTCAGGGTCTTGAGTCTGCAGGCTCTAGTGACCTCTGTCATCATTTTGTACAGTGTCATCTTCCCTTTTGCTGGCGATTTTAGATGCCTCTAGAAGCATTTCATCAATGTACGTCTTGTCATAGATGCTCCTTAGCCTCACCTCCGCATCTCTCAGTTCCTCAACTTGTTTCCTGGGAAATTCAACCTGCAGGCATCTTGCAGACTGAAAGGTTTCCACACCTTGAATCCGGCTGTCCTTCTGGAAGGATATAGAAGTGAATGGGGTGACGGTTTGGGTACCATGATGTTTCCCAGCCATAGTTCTACTGTTAGAATCTTGGTACCTGTTGGAAAACAAATGAGAAAAGAACAACCAAAGTGTCTACCCTTTTCTCACCTGTTTAAAAAAAAATGGCACATTTTTATGTGAAATTTAATACCGTTTTCAGCTTCTGTGTGTAATCCTATTTCTCTGCTCACCAATCACTGGGGTCTACAGTACTTTACCTTCTCTTCAGACTGTAAAATGTGTTTATCATCTGGAGTGTGTATTATAGGTGTCTCCTTTGTAAAATGACCTCAAGAATTAAGATATTACTAATGAAAGACCTCTGAACTATACTATAGTGACTGATTTCCACAGTGAGCCTAAATCTGGCCTATATTTTTAACTCCCAAATCTGTCTACTCGAAAATATAACTATTTAATCTAGCCCTTTAATTGGAGGATCTAGTGTATATAGTATTGTAAGTGTTTTTGTTCATAGACCACACAAGAGGTGTCATCCTACCAATTACTAGAACTTCATCAATACTGCTGAGAAGACATTTTTATAGATAAGACAGAAAACAGTATCAGTCAAATGTAAGCAGAACTCAGTATTTGTTTTGGCAAAGACATACTGGGAACAATTTCATATATATTTTCAGTTTGGCCAGTGTACACACAGCAAAATGTACCAAACAAAGCATGAAGGTGCTACCTGCCCATGCTGAAACACGTTCTGTCTTCTGTCGCAACAACTTGAAGGCAAATCTTAGAAGCACTGCCAAGCTGTGGACCTAATACTTGCCCATAAAAGTGCTGAATTAACAGAAGTCACATAGAGGCATGTCTGGGCCATCCAGACGGCCCAAAAATGTATGGGGCCGATTTGTACCCTTGAGGTGAAATAATCTGAGTGTCTAAGTAGATGCCAACAGATGTACAGAGACCCAACCTGAATGGCCTCTGTATGTCCGGGTGCTTTGGCCTGTCCCCACTCCACCCCCATCCAGCGTTCCTCGCACAAACTGTATGTGCAGGGAGAGGAATAGTGTGCTGAGCCTATACAGGAGATGGACGTCCAACCCTGCTATTCGGAGTACAGAATCAACCTCATAAGCATTAGTCAGTTCACTCGGACTTCTAGGGGACCATTACTAACAGGGTCCTATTCACAAATATGCACTTTTAATGTGAAAAACCTGTCTTATTTAACTAGTGTCCAAATTAGTTTAAAAAAGGATTTGACCTAGTAACTTGGGTTTTCTGCATTAAGGGGTAATTTATAGAAACATAGAAACATGATGACAGAAAAAGACCACATGGCCTATCTAGTCTGTCCTTCCATAACAACAACTACAACAGTCCACTTTTTACCTTTAGAGATCCTCTGTGTTGGTCCCATGCTTTTTGAATTCAGTTACTGTCCTCATCTCTACCACCTCCACTGGGAGACTATTCCATGGATCCACTACTCTTTTTCTGTAAAGAAATATTTCCGCATATCACTCCTGAATCTATCTCCCTTCACCCTCATCCCATGTCCCCACGTAGCAGAACTTGCTTTCAATGGAAAGAGGCTCTCTCCCTGAACATTTATGCCACAGAGGTATTTAAACATCTGTCATATTACCTCTATCCTGCCTTTCCTCTAAGGTGTACATATTAAGATCCTTAAGTCTGTCCTCATATGCTTTATAACGAAGCCCACTAATCATTTTAGTAGCCACCCTCTGCACCGACTCCATCCTGTTCACATCCTTTTGAAGGTGCTGTCTCCAGAATTGCACACCATACTCCAAATGAGGTTGCACCAAAGACTTTTATACAGAGGCATTATCACCTCCTTTTTTCTGCTAGCCATTCCTCTCCGTATGCACCCAAGTATCCTTCTAGTTTTTGCCGTCGCCTTTTCTACCTGTTTAGTTACTTTAAGATCATCAGACACAACCACGCCTAGGTCCTGCTCTTCTTTAGTGGACAAAAGTACTTCACCTCCTATACTGTATTGCTCCCTTGGATTGCTGCAGCCCAAATGCATGACCTTACATTTTTTAACATTAAATCCCAGCTGCCAAATTCTAGACCATTCTTCAAGCTTAGCTAGATCCCTCCTCATGTTATCTACACCTTCCTGGGTGTCTACTCTATTGCAGATTTTGGTATCATCTGCAAAGAGGCAAACCTTACCCGACAGCCCTTCCGCTATATCTCTAACAAAGATGTTAAAAAGAATCGGACCAAGGACAGATCCCTGGGGCACACCACTGGTAACATCCTTCTCCTCAGAGTGAGCTCCATTTACTTGTACTCTTTGTCGCCTCCCACCCAACCAATTTCTAACCCAAGCAGTAACTTTAGGGTCCATCCCTAGGGTGCTCAGTTTGTTTATAAGTCGCCTGTGAGGAACAGTGTCAAAGGCTTTACTGAAATCTAAATACACCACATCTAGAGCTCTCCCTCGGTCCAACTCCCTGGTCACCCAGTCAAAGAAATCAATCAGATTTGTCTGACAAGACCTGCCTCTGGTGAATCCATGCTGCCTTGGATCCTGTAATCTGCTGGACTCCAGAAACCTCACTATTTTCTCTTTCAGCAGCGTTTCCAATAATTTACTCACCACCGAAGTTAAACTAACCGGCCTGTAGTTTTCAACCACATCCTTACTTCCGCTTTTGTGTAAAGGCACCACATGAGCCTCTCTCCAGTCCTTTGGCACCACTCTCGACTCCAACGAGGCATTGAAAAGGTCAGTCAGTGGAGTTGCTAGAACGTCCCCAAGTTCCCTCAGTATTCTAGAGTGTATCCCATCCGGTCCCATTGCTTTGTCTACTTTAAGTTGAGCTAGTTTCTCACGAACAGTCTTCTGAAAATTGTTCAAGATGTCCCTTGCTTCTGTTCTTATTTGTGGGTGTTTTCTGAGGTCCTGCTCCTGGTTCTTCATCTGTGAAGACAGAGCAAAATTATTTGTTAAGCAATTCCGCTTTATCCTTATCAGCTTCTATATATTCCCCCCTGCACCCTTGAGTCTGACAATACCACTTTTGCCCTTCCTCTTCTCACTAATATATCTGAAAAATGTCTTATCCCCCCATTTTATAGCATTGGCTATTTCCTCCTCCTTTTGAATCTTTGCCTTCTTGACTACTTTGCTAGCTTCTCTAAGCTTTTCCAAATACAGATGCCTGTCTTCCTCTCTCTGTGATCTCTTGTATTTCATGAAGGCCTCCCTCTTTTTCTTCACTTTTTCAGCTACTTCCTTTGAAAACCATAGCAGTCTCCTTTTCCTATTGCCTTTATTTACCATTTTAACAAAAAGGTTGGTTGCCCTTAAAATATAAGGAGCCATGCAAAGTTATTCACTATCTATGTGTAAATCACGGTAGTGTAGTAATTTACATGTGTAAATGGGAATTTTATGCCCTTTAACCAGTTGTGATTTTAGAAGTACGTCTGTTAGCCCAACGGTGTGTACTTTTACTATGGGGGTGTGCAAGGGTGGAGTTTGGGGAGTGTGGGTGGAGCACACAAGTATCTGTGTCAGTTATAAACGGTATAATTAATGCATGCCTTTACAAGTCTAGGTGCAGAGCTGGTGTTGTAATTGCATGTTAAATTAAAATGTGCTTTTGATCACTTACGCTAGGATTTTATAAAGAAATGTAGGCACTTTTTTTTTTTTTTGTAAAATAGCACTTAAGTAGGCAACTACTTTCAGGTGTAAAGTTGGGGTGTCCTTATAAAATTACCCTCTAAATCTTAGTGTTTGTGAATCAAGCCCTTAAAATGCTATTGCAGCTGCTGGGGAAATTGGCCAGTCTGACGGCCAAGCCAACAATGTTGTGCTGGAGATCCAGGTTTTAGCAATACGCGTGAAGCCCTCTTTTGTGTAGGTTGTTGAATAAGGAACAGATGGGATATGCTCAGTTCTGCTGGTGTTCTACAAAAGGTTCTGCCAGATATAGAGATTTTCGTAATACGCATAGGACGCCAACAAATACACATGCGTCTGTGACAATCTACAGCGGGAGCTGCGATTTTGCAAAACTGCATGTAGAACAAAAGGGTGGCATCTCCTGTCTGCTTCCTTACAAATGTGCTATCATCTATAGCACCTATACTTTGCCAGATTCACAAAACTCTAGTTGTAGCAATTAACTATGGAAGCCACAAAGTTGTGTTTTTTTTTGTTTAACTTTTGAGGCAAAAATAGGAAATGGGAGATTAAGGAACTACTCTCTCCATGCAATGTCCTGACTGAAACAAGTATTTTCATTTAACCTATATGCGCCTTGCTGCTGGTGCCTAAGCTGAGGGATTTTTTTTAACATAGATGTGTATTTCCATTGTAAAACTGAAAAAAAATATATATAGTTTTGACCTGCCCTAAATACACCGACACAATGTCCCCTTGAAATTTCTGCATCCGGATCGTCACCACATGTGGCTTTCTGAAATATTCATTTACTTGCATGGCCAATCTACATGCTCTTTACACACAGAGAAGCTTTTAAAAATCCTCCATGGCCCCTGCCTCATCACACACCTAAACCATTAGTGTGGGATTTTTACAACGCTGGCTGCTGTTAGGGACTTTAGCCATCACTGTGGGCCCGCGCTAATGCTTACCACTTGCTAAAACACACATTAACTGCTTAGCGCACTTTAGTAAAAAAGACCCTACATATGTTTATCTGTTTATTTCTTTAAAATATTTATATACCACACTAAGAACACCTGGACTATACAGTACATGTTGAAAAATTGAGTTTCCTGCTTTTATTAGTGATCACATCACGATGATGCCTGTCTTCTGCTTGTTGGATGCAAGTGTACTTTTTCTTGAACTTTTTTCACTCATTGGAGATTTCTCTTTTCCTTTACATTCTGTTTCCTGTCTAGCTCATCTTCCTTATTCCTTTTGCACAGTATTTTCCCCGCCCAACAGGTTTCTGAGAAGGACTTATGTAAGCCATTAAAAAAAAGAATTAGCTAAGGTAAGTCCTGCTGTTTACTCCTGAAAGCAATTCCTAGTAACAATCGCCAAATTTAAGTGCATGAAAGATGAAAGATCTTATTTCTAACTCGCCTCTGCATTTCATCAGCAAGGGGCATGCCTTCCCTATGTCACTCTTGAAACACTGCCAACTGCTCTGGTAATGGGATTTGGAGAATGAAAGGTTTTTATCTCTCTAGGGCAGTTTTGAACTCGCTAACATCTCCCCTAGATATAATTAGACCCAAATATAAAATAAAAGCTGTCTCCAAGTCCCTATCCACTCAAATTGCAGATTTTTTTTTTTTTTAGTACACAAAACCATCAAGCTTGGCAGACACACTTGAAAGACATAAGATCTCAGACTCAATAAAAGAAATATCTTTAAGGAATTTGTCTGTCACCCATCCAAATCATGTGGATTAAAAAAACTTTTATACCACAAGCAAAACCATATTTGGCAGCAGCCCTGCAAGGTGACCATAGATCAATGTGCTGGGGATCAGGAAAAAGCACCTGGGGCTGCAAGAGAGCAACTTCCACTTGCACCTCATTGAAGAAAGATCAAGACTGTCACTCTGTGACGTCTGTTGGCACATAAGTGACATTGAGGAGTTTCACCTCAGAGGATGGATCTTCCTCTAGTCCTTGGATAGCAGGGGATTGCAAATTCCCTAGTGATGGGGAGACCAAATAGATTTAAATGTCAGAAGAAAATATGTATATATATTTTTTTTACTAATTAGAAACAAACTACAAGAGCAAAAGGGTCTGAGAAAAAAGTACATGTAAGTAGGGCGCAACCAGCAGCTTTATTCTCTTGTATAGCAAGTTATATTCAGTTGTTGCTGAAATTGTGGTCTATAATTTAAATAATAAATAAATTACAAGGTCTGCAGGTTGTTTCCATAATGTTATGTGCTGCCAATTCATCCCCTGGATTTTTTTGGCAAGGTGCAATTGGAAGTAGATTTCCAAGCCTTTCTTCCACACAATGGGGGTTATTTTAGAAGCACTATTCATGCTTTGGGTGTCAGAAAACAGGAACAGATGTCCAAACCACAGACCGTCTCCAGAGCCATTTTAGAAACCAGCTGTAGGGATGTCTGAATATGAACAGGGGCATGGAGGAGGCGTGGCCAGGGCATTCCCAGGAACATGGAGGCGTGGCCAGGGCGTTCCCAGGAACATCATGGATGTCTGTCGTCACGTCTAACTGTAGATCTGCTCTTCTCCGAGGCATGCATAGCGATGAACAAGCATATGAAAATGCTTGTTTTAGCTGAAACATCCAGATGGTGCAGAGAAAAAAAGCCCTCTATCATCTCTGCTACTCAGCACAATTTCAACTATAGGAACATTAGGATATGGACCCTGGCTACCCTGTTCCTAGCCCAATACTTTAACCATTATGCTATTCTAGATGTCTAGTTTCTAAAATACTGTTCTGGGGACTCCTATCGGGCATGTCCAGGTTTGACGTTGTCTGCACCTGGATATACCTGCATTTTTTTTCAGACGTGCTGGCTTAGATATCCGAGATTGCACTTGGACGATCTTTAAAAATTCCCTTCTATGGGCCCAATGCAGAGACACAACAGGGTTGGACGTCCTGGTAGGACGTCCAACTCCAGTTTTGGCCTCCATGCACATACTGAGGGTTAGTGTGGGGAGTTGTGAATGGGGATGGTAGGAAGAGGGCTGGAGGCAGGGAGTGGGTGGAGCAGGGGTGGGCTGAAGCACCCAGACATACAAGGCCTATGCAGGTTACAGCCCTGTATGTCTGTTGGAAGAGAGATTGACGTGGGTCGTCTTCTACCTCAGAGGTGGAATAAGTCCCACTGACTATGGGGTTCAGGCCAGGCAGATCCAGCAAATGGGCCAGGCAGATGCAAGGGTGTCCCTGCTGCTTGCCCATGCCAAGGGTCGGGTGGCAGGAAGGGATATTTTCTTTCTTTGCAGCATTTTGATGCTCCTGCTCTGGCCTGGGAGGCGATGGGAGGCCATGGCACCAGCACACCAGCAGGACCATAGAGTGGGCTAGACAGGGAGGATGTCCTGTGCCGCAGAATAGGGACTAAGCCAGGCCATCTAAGTACCCAATTCTAAAACCGCAGGACTGTCTAGCTCCTGCAATGCAGAATCAGGTGCCATTTGGGCTTGTTCGGGGGGTTTTTTTGGACGTCCAGATGTGCCCCCTGTTGGAATCAGGCTCCACTTGTCTACTTGTCTACTTGTCTACATTCAAGCTAGGTTAAGCTTCAAAACCCTAGTGATGACATTCAAGGCCATCAAGGGGCTCTCCTCCTCTTCACTATGTGACCTCATCCAACCACCCATACCCAACAGGCTAAGAAGAACCTCAGTAGCCAACATGCTAGTGATACCGAGAGACATGACAAAATGCTCCAAAGCAACATCGAACGGAGCCTTTAGACCAGTGGTTCTCAACCTTTTTTGTACCGTGACCCCTTTTACCGTTGGTCAACTTGTGGTGACCCCCAATGATAAAATCAAATGCGTCTCTCTTCCTTTACCGTTAACGCATTGTCGCTGTAATCATTTGTTGAATTATTAATATATTATAGGCCTTTGCAATATGTTTTTATTTATAAAATACTTATTTAAATAATAAAACAACAAGTAACAATATTTGATTTCAAAATTATGATGATTTTGTAGTCAAATCACTAATATGAAATAAAATTATTTTTTCTACCTTTGTTGTCTGACCAATTTATTCTCTGATCATGCTGGTCCCGATCTGAGGCTTCTGCTTTCCTGTCTTCTCTTAGCTCTCTTTCTGTGGTCTATGGTCCATCTGCCAGTTCTTATCTCTTTTGTTTTCTTCACTTCTTTCCATCAGCCTATTTCCAGTCCCAGTAACCCTCCCCAGTATCAGCCCCTTTCCAGTCCTCACTCCCAGTACCTTCCAATGTCAACTTGCATTCCCATGACTGCCACTGGTGTCCATTCCCTTCCAGTCCCCCTCCTTCCCCACTGATCAGTCCCTTCTAGTACAAATACCATGGCAGCCCCTCTCAGATCCACTCCCTTTCAGTTCCATGCTCCCATCCCCTTGTATCAGCCCACTTGTAGCCTTAGCCCCCAGTTTTCTTCCAGGGTCAGCAGCTCTATCCTCCCCTCCCCACAATCAGCCCATTCCCAGTCAAAGCCCCCTAATCAGCTCACTTCTAGTGCTAATCCCCTCAACCCCATTACCAGTCCTACCCCCCCCCCCCTAATCAGCCCAATACCAGTCCTACCCCCCATCAGCTCATTTCCAGTGCTAGTCCCCCCCCTCAACCCCATTACCAGTGCTAGGCTCCCCTAATCAGCCCATTTCCAGTCCTAACCTCACTGATTAGCTCATTTCCAATGCTAGACCCCCATCAGGCCATTACCAGTCCTATACCCCCCCTTGATAAGTCCATTCCCAGTCCTAGCCTTCCCTAATCAACCCATTACCATTCGTAGCCCCCCCATCTGCCCATTACCAGTGCTAGCACCCCCATCAGCCCATTATAATCCTAACCCGCACTGTCTCTCACCTCTGTCCAGCATTTATCCCGTCTGTCCAGTATGTCCCCATGTCTCTCCCCTTTGTCCATGCCAGCCTACTCCCTCCATGTCAGCCCCCGCCCACCATCCATCCATATCAGCCCCCTCCCTCCCTCCCTCCATGTCAGTCACCATCCTTCACTCCGTCCATGTTAGGCCCCCTCGGTCCATACTTCCCTCCATGTAGGCCCCCATACTTCCATCCGTCAATGTCAGCCCCCCTCCCTCCCTCCCTCCCTCCATCCCTCCATCCATCCATATCAGCCCCCATCCCGCCCTCCCTCCCTCCCTCCCTCCCTGTCAGCCCCCATCCGTCCATCCGTACATGTCAGCCCCCCTCGCTCCATACCTCCCTCCATGTCAGCCCCCATCCTTCCATCCGTCCATGTCAGCCCCCCTCCCTCCCTCCCTCCATCCATCCATATCAGCCCCCATCCCTCCCTCCCTCCCTGTCAGCCCCCTCCCTCCCTCCCTCCATCCATCCATCCATATCAGCCCCCATCCCTCCCTCCCTCCCTCCCTGTCAGCCCCCTCCCTCCCTCCCTCCCTCCCTCCATCCATCCATCCATATCAGCCCCCATCCCTCCCTCCCTGTCCGCCCCCCCCCCCAACTCCCTCCATGTCAGCCCCCATCCTTCCCTCCGTCCATGTCAGCCCCCCTCCCTCCATCCATCCCTCCATGTCAGCCCCCATCCTTCCATCCGTCCATGTCAGCCCCCTCCCTCCCTCCCTCCCTCCCTCCATCCATCCATCCATCCATATCAGCCCCCATCCCTCCCTCCCTCCCTGTCAGCCCCCTCCCTCCCTCCCTGTCAGCCCCCATCCTTCCATCCGTCCATGTCAGCCCCCTCCCTCCATCCATCCCTCCATATCAGCCCCCATCCTTCCATCCGTCCATGTCAGCCCCCCTCCCTCCCTCCCTCCCTCCATCCATCCATCCATATCAGCCCCCATCCCTCCCTCCCTCCCTCCCTGTCAGCCCCCTCCCTCCCTCCCTGTCAGCCCCCATCCTTCCATCCGTCCATGTCAGCCCCCCTCCCTCCCTCCCTCCATCCATCCATATCAGCCCCCATCCCTCCCTCCCTCCCTCCCTGTCAGCCCCCATCCTTCCATCCATCCCTCCATGTCAGCCCCCATCCTTCCATCGGTCCAGGTCAGCCCCCTCCCTCCATCCATCCCTCCATGTCAGCCCCCATCCTTCCATCTGTCCATGTCAGCCCCCCTCCCTCCATGGCAGCACCCCTCTGTCGATGTCAGCCGTGTTGCAGGTTGTCTGCCTCCCGTCTAATGCAGCCGCGGCTCTATGCCTCTTAGGGAACCGCGGCTGTACCTGGAAAAACATTGCGGAGCCCTTCCTGTCTCGATGGGCTCCATGCAGCATTGTCCCGCCTCCAAAGGAAGTTGTTTACCACTTCCTTTGGAGGCGGGACAATGCTGCACGGAGCCCGTCGAGACAGGAAGGGCTCCGCAACGATTTTACAAGTACAGCCGCGGTTCCCTAAAAGGCAGGGAGCCGCGGCTGCAGAAGAAGGCGGTGAGTTTGCCGGAGTTTGCTGCTGCCGAGAAGCGGACTCGGCAGCAACTTGTGCACATCTTAATTTTTTTTTTTAAACTTCGTGGAGGCTAAGCGACCCCCGCTAAATCCTGTGGCGACCCCCGTTGGGGTCGCGACCCACAGGTTGAGAACCGCTGCTTTAGACTATGCGCCCCAAGTCTCTGGAACTCCCTACCACCACACATCAGTGCAATCCCTAACTTGAGACAGTTCAGGAAGGCCTTAAAACACTTCCTCTTTATCAAATACCTCACTGACTGCCCCAAACCCCAGCCATCAAGTATGATCAATACCCAATAACTCCATCTGACATGTATATAGTTACCTATTCAATGCTACGCATATGTATAGTTTTACCCTGTTTTCCAAGTTACTTGTTCCTGTTCAATGTAATGACCTGACTTTTGTTCATTGTCGGATACCTTTTGTTTTATGTAAGCCGCGCTGATCGCAAATAGTGCGGTATATAAGAAATGCAAATAAATAAATAAATAAATACAGCACCTAGTGTTCCAAGGTGGTCTCCCATCCAAGTACTTAACCAGGTTCAATCCTGCTTAACTTTCAAGAGCAGGCCATTTAGGGTGGTGGCCATAGTATTTCCATAATTTTTTTTTCTTTTAAGCTGTAGCAAATCAATGCTGATTTCTAGTGACCCAACAGTCCCTGGGTTTTATTGGCAAGATATGACCAGAAGTAGATTGCCAGGCCTCTTCCAAGTCAATGGAGGGTAAAGTGATTTGCCCAAGGTCACACGAAGTGCCAGTGGGCATCAAACCCTGATGAGGAGTAGACTGTTTCTTTAATCACTAGGTTATGCCTCCATAATAGGATGCATTAAAATAGGATGACGAGCTGATGTGGTTCTCTTACAGATACCTGAGCAGCTCAGCCTATAGCTATTATTCAATCAACTCATTATCAAAGCAGGATGAATTATTCCTATTGTACAAAATAAAAAAATGGCAGCAGACAGTGAATTAAGGGGTCATTTACTAACACTTAAAGTGCACTAACACCATTAACTTGCATGATTTTGCACAAGGTCCATTTTATGCAACTGGCCTTGTGACATATAGCATGTGTTCAGTTTTAGCCTACTAAAGTGCATTAGGTTTTTGGACTTAATGCATGCTTAGTGTTAACTACTGTGCATTAACTGTTGGGGACATGGTCAGCAAGTTCAAGGCAGTTAGCATGTAGATGTATATTCTAATGCATGGTGCAATTACTGCAGGTGCATCTAACTCTACCTATTGAGATGGGATTAGTTGTGGCCGCGCTAATTGCAGCATTGACAGCAGACGATATTTCCACCCCACTCTATCTGCAATGTGCTGTCCATGCCCACTCTCCACTCCTATCCATCCATTCACAATCTCGATGCACAATTAGCAGTTAGTGTGCGAATCAGTACATGATCACTGTCATGCCCCCATGGTAGCAGTTGCCACAGGTCCTTATGCATAGTCACCATGTGTGAAAACACACATTAACTGCTTAATGCTCTTTAGTAAAAAGGCCTCTTATTCTTTCAGGATTTATGCTATAATCTTTGCTTCTGCATTCAAAACCTAGATATTTTGCTGTTTTTATACTATGAATGTTTTTCAAGTATGCAGTTGTGTTGGTGGTGGTTTTGTGCGTGTGTGTGTGTGTGTGAGTGTGTGTGCGCTTATGTTGTAAAATATTTTCCTTATTTGCTCATTTTACAGTTTCAGTGGTGATGCTGTGTCACCTGATGATGCAAGCTTTTCCATTATGCAAGGGACATTGGGACAAACCTCAGGCAAGTGATTATAGTCTGTGACCTAGCAGAACATTCTAAGGGTAGAGCAAGACATGACAAATGCATTTGAGCTGGCTGACTCACGACCAGAGGTTTTGGCAGCAAGAAAATGAGACGTAACTAGATTCTGAAAATCTAAGCATGATAGAATGGGAATTCTTAAAATCCCCATCAGATGGAATTTTCTAGTATGTGTGTTGATCACGAGCTCCCGGGCTCATGCAGATAGGCTCTGCAGGGGTCCTTTCCAAAAAGGGGAAGCCATAACTCCTAGACCCTGCTAGCGGACACACTACAGCTCATGCAAATCAAGACACCTTGTTCTGTGTTCTAAGGACTTTTTTGTGGTGGAATTCTTTCAATAAAAATGTCACAATAGATACAGAGAGACATGAATCTATCCATAGTAGGTCATGGGCTAAACAAAATACCATGCACAAAAAGCTCTTTACAGGAAGCAGAGTTTTAAATAGCTACAAGCCCTTAACCCAACTTTCCCAAACCTGCTGTAGATTTTAATATGAATCCTCAGCTTATTGCTGGACTCCATGGGTCCCATTCATACTTTCTCATAGAAACATGACAGCAGAAAGACCACACGACCTATCTAGTCTTCCTTTCCATATCAATTACAATAGTCCCCCTTTTTCCTTTAGAGGTCTTCTATGTTTGTCCCATGTTTTCTTGAATTCAGATACTGTCCTCATCTCTACTACCTCCACTGGGAGACTATTCCACCCATCTACTGTTCTTTCCATAAAGAAGTATTTCCATATATTACTCCTGAGTCTATTCCGTTTCACCCTCATCCTATGTCCCCTCATTGTAGAGCTTTATTTTCAATCTAAAGAGGCTCTCCTCTTGTGCATTTATGCAACAGAGGTATTTAAACATCTCCATCATAATCTCCTCTATCCCGCCCTTCCTCTAACATATGCATTTTAATATCTTTCTGTTCCTATATGCTTTATAAGACAAGACAGACCACTAACCATTTTAGTAGCCACCCTCTGTACTGACTCCATCCTGTTTATATCCTTTTGAAGGTGCGGTCTCCAGAATTGCACACAATACTCCAAATGAGATCACCCCAGAGACTTAAACAGAGGCATTATCACCTCCTTTCTTCTCTGGCCATTCCTCTCCCTATGCACTCAAGCATCCTTCTGGCTTTTGCCATCACCTTTTCTACCTGTTTAGCCACTTAAGATCATCAAACGATCACACCAAGTTCCCAATATTCTTTCGTGGACAGAAGTACTTCGCCTCCTACACTACCGTAGTCTGTGCTCTCAAGATTTCTGAACTCTTGAACTCCTCAGCATGTTTTGCAATAATCAAACTCTCCCCAGACAATTTTCCTCCAATATTTTCCTGCTTTCTCTTCTGTTTGGATTCTCGGGCTCCCTAAGAAAATTGTCGTTTGTCCACATGGTGAATATGATATGGGGTAGATTCTGCACAGCAAATAATGGGGTTGTATGTCCGGTTTGGATGTACAACCCATGAAGAGGCCCTGGACTGTATTCTAGCCCTAGCACTCTGCACACATACAGAGGGTCTGTGCGGGGAGCACTGGATGAGGGCGGAATGGAGGCAGAGGGGGCGGAGTGGGGGTGAGCCAATGCACCTGGACATACAGGGCCTATTCAGGTCAGGGCCTTGTTTGTCTGCTGGAGGTGGAATACGTGCCGGGTGATCAGAGCATGCAACCCTCCCAAACCCACCAAGATGCTCTGGGTGTGCCCCTGTTGCCTGATCCTAGCCTTGGGGGCCCCCGTTGGGGGTCGAGTGATGGGATGTCGGGGCCGAGGTGCGCCGGGTCAGACTGGTACATGGTGACAGGATGTCATTGCACAGGCATGCCAGCCGGAGCACCGTGCAGGATGGACGGGTAGCTCCAGTGATGTCTCCAGGGGCTGAATGCCGGCCCATCTAAGTGTCCTGATTCTGCAACCGCAGGAACGTATAGTTCTTATGGTTGCAGAATCGGGTACAATTGGGGTCTGTATATGTTTTGTGCGTCCAGACGGCCCAGATGTGGCCCACTCTGAATCATTCTCTACATTAGCAAAATCTAGAGTTCTTGGAGCAGACCCCCTCCTCCTGCCTACCAGATGGGATCTTGCTTTATCCTTTTATTGTCATTTCCAGAGAGGTTGCTAACCCTCCTAGCTCATCTTCTTAAAGGACAAACTGTTTTTTTTTTCCTCTGCTGCTTTCTCAGAGGCAGCTCTCTACCTCTCTTCCCAGAGGAAACTACAATATTCTCTAGGATTTCTGCTCCCTCTCTATACAGATTAGACCATTTTGGCCACTTCATTAGAAAGGTGTCACAGTGGGCTATGCAATCCAATAGCCACATCCACATGACACATCTCAGCTCACTCTAACAAGGATAAATGGTTCTTATATATTTCTAAGTGATCTGAATATTCCTTACTGGGAGACATATGTCTCTCCTTGATCACGAGATTTTAGGAGACACATCCCAAAGGGTATTGCCTGCCTTTTTTAGGGAAAATGAATAAAACCAAGAGCACAAAGTTCTAGACTGTCTGCTGAAGTAGTCCAGGACTCAAAGGTCAGAGCCTCTGGTACTGAAAATAAGGTGATTGAAACAACCATGGAGAGTTTGAGGCTGGATTTGTCAGAGGGGGAGCCCTCCATGCATCTTGCTTTGTATAACTTTCTTCCCATGGTGTCTAAGAGATGGAGAAGCATTTAGGGGAAAAGGAAGCTCCAGGGTGTTTGAATCTGCATCAGAAGAGATTGTATCCTGGACAGGAGCAGCAGGGCTGTCAACAGGAGCCACC
Organism: Ichthyophis bannanicus; assembly: GCA_033557465.1. Classification (NCBI taxonomy): domain Eukaryota; kingdom Metazoa; phylum Chordata; class Amphibia; order Gymnophiona; family Ichthyophiidae; genus Ichthyophis; species Ichthyophis bannanicus. The sequence continues at coordinate 499,994,806 of CM066037.1, read as the reverse complement.
TTACTCGTGGAGATTCAGTAGAATGACGTGTGAAAAGGATTTCATTCTTGTCTGGGAGCTTTGTCTTGTGCATCTAGAGAAGTTTGAGGAGTAGAGGAGGATTCACAAGCTTGATTCAGGTACTAAAAATGGAGGTCCTAATGCTCTTTGAAGATTCCAGGTTTTCTGTCGACTGATTACTATTCACAGAAATAGCTCCATAAACAGTTTTTTATTTTTGGAACAATAAAAATAAGAAAGTATCTTTGTTCTGGGTTCCCAAAAGTGTCCCAAATTCTAAGGATCTTGAAGCAAGCCTTTGTCACTACTGGAGGAAAGCCCCAGGAACCCCATGAGTTTTGTTATAGCCCAACATCTCCTGGCTATACTCCTGTGTGCAGGCACAGGGGTTACATGTGAATCTGATCAAAAAGGATCAATAAAAATCAAATCAAATAAGACTAGACTACAGAGCAATCTGTAATTTTTTAAATCTAATTTTCTTTCTACCTAGTGCTGAAAACGCACATTCATAGCTCTAGTTAACACTTTTATGGTGTCCAATAAAGGCTTCTACATCCCCCAAAACTGAATGTTTAATTATATTTGTCTAATTTGAGGAAAACACTAGCTGGGGCATAATATAACCAAGAACAAAGCCTTTAAAAATATTACATCACAGTAAAACAAGTGTATAAATATAACCAATATATAAAAAGCGATACAATAAAAAAAACATTAGGATAAATGGCCCCATGAGGTTGTTGCAATAGTGATAAACAATGAATAATCTGAAAGCATTAAAAAGACAACTGCCTATATAATCTAAATAGAAGAAATGCAAATGAGGTTTATTACCCAATAAGACCATTTTATTTATTAGTGCTTATATATGCTGATTTATTAAACTCTGGTTTAATAAAATATATGAAATAAAAGTATATATTAAAACAAAAACAAGGCAAATTAACAACATAGAAAGAAACATAAAATGCCCTTGCCTGACAACAATTGTCTCCCCCCCCCCCAATCTCAGTACACTTATAGTACTTGTAAATAAGGTACATATGCCTCTTTGTAAATAAGTTACTACTAAGCACCTCCTAATGTCCTTAACTAACTGTGTAAAATGATTGATTTGCCATATAAACCGCTCTGGTTGTGAGAGAAGGCGGTTTAGAAAACTTGTTAGTTAAAATACAATAAAACCAATAAACATCAAATGCAGCATAAATCTACTATAAACCTCCATAATTTACCCACAACACCTAAGCAGCATTCCTCTTAGAAAACATAAAATATTTGATGTCAAATTGTGGTTTGTTTTTTTGAAAGAGAGCTTGAGAGATTGACCAAGCTGCACACATTCTACACATTTCTGTAGTTTTATTTTAATCTGTGAATTTTTTAAATTTAAACTGGCATATCAATTAAATTGTACACCTAATGTAAGTGACAGATAGCTGAGAGAAATGTACAAATTTGCAACAAAAATGCTGATGCTGGTTTTTAAAAATAGAGTTCCTCATGTGGCTTGGTGTATCTAACAAAGCTACCCCCCCCCCCAAAAAAAGTGAAAAAGAATAGCATAGGAAATTATATTTTAAAAGTAAAACACATGATTGCTGTCTTTTCGCAAGCTATATGTTAAGTATCAAAGGATTTTGATTGCTTTTTATGGTACTACAGAAAATTCCTTAATGAATTGATCCTCACTACTTCTCCAGTGGTCCCAAAACTTATCCTCTGCTGTGAAAATGTGCAAGGTAACCAAAGTCTGAGACCAAGTATTTGTAAATATCCAAAATGGCATATGTAAAAGAGATAACAGGATGATCAAACCTGTTTAGTATGAGGCCTGGAATTGAAAGCATTGTTTTTTTGGACTTTATTCCCTACCACTCCACCATCAGATGTGCTCTTGTTCATTGTTATAGGTGTTTTATATGGGGACAGGACTGGGATAGAGAGTAAAACATATTGGCGAGGTTAGATGCTCGTGACAGGTTTTACACTTGCTGAGAATTTATGCATTGAAGTTTAATATTCACTAAAAGCTGATGTCCCTATGTATATTTGCCAGCTAGTTCCATCCCCCCACTCCCTATCCTGGTTTTATTCTCTGCAGGCATAAATATGTAAGATCCGGGCACATCTTTCACAGAAGGCAGATTCTGCATCAGGCTGTACAGATCCCAATTTGAGGAAAATCTAGGAAAGAGGTTTGCTGGGAAGTGGCTGATGAATAAACACTTGGGGCGTGGGTGCATACATTCAGTCATCAAGGACAGCAAACAGGCCAGGTTTTCAGGTTTTCCATACATATTACTTCCTCCCTGTGCAAATCTATCTCATGCATATTCATTAGAGATGTCCTGAAAACCTGATCTGTTTGTGGCCCTCAAAGGACCGAACTTGCACACTCCTGTCTTAGGGCCTGCAGATTGCATTGTAGGAGTGTACTTGATTCTTGAATTTTTATATGGCTTGCAGCAGACTTAAATATACCAATTACTAAATTGTTCATCTGTATCCAGTATCCAAGTAAAATTTAAATGTCACATAATCGTATTCATTGATTGGGTAGGAGGTTTTATTTTGGGAGATGCAGTAAATTTTTACATAGGTTTGCCCCCTGACTTCATGTCAAAAGGAGCAAGTGAATCCAGTCCTGGGTTTATCAGCTGCATGCATAGATTTGTAGTGTGGGTTGTCCCACTGACTTGAGAAAATTAGACCTGCAAGTCTATGCATGCAGTTGGTAAACCCAGGACTGGATTAGCTTGCTCCTTATGACATCAGAGTTGCCAAGTTACCCAGTTCCAGGAGTGAGATTTTTGCCAGTTCTGGTTTTAAATTTGCATTGTAATGCAGTATGGTATTTGTAGTCCCTGATTTGATGCATTGAAATCAGTGCTGCAGGTGCCATAATTCATCATAATGAGAAGGTCAGAAACCAAGTACTGCCTTAAAATCTCACTCCTGGACCGGGTAACTTGGCAACCCTGGCATAGCCAGGGAGCAACCCTATTCCCACAAGCCTTAAATGACACTTTTTCTCCCCCATCAGGGGTACCTTGAGAGCCCCAAATGAGTTGATGGATTTGACAAAGTGAATCACAGACAGGGCTGGCTCGTCCATTGTGCGAAAATGTTTGTTTGCATAGGGCCCCATAATTCAGGGGCCTGCACCATCATCTCGCATATGCTATTTGGCACTGGCAGGGTCGGTTTTAGAGGGAGCCAGATGCCCCAGCTCACCTCTAACAGCATCTGAAGTGAAGAGCGCCATTTTTCTTCACTTTGGCTGCTGTGTTCTAGTATAGGCCTCTGGCGCAACGGAGGTCAAAGGGAATTTCCTGTTTCCCAGCACTCAGCATGCCAGCGGCTTATTCTGGAAAACAGCTGCCAACGTGAAGAAAAATGGCGCCTTCACTTCAGTGGCTCTACAGAGGTGAGCCAGGGCCTCTGACTCCCTCTAAAGCCAGTCAGAGCTGGGGGGCCCTTCGGGGGGGGGGGGGCAGGTAGGACTGGAAATGGGTCGATGGGGGACTAGGATAGGACTGGAAAGGGCTGATGGGGGGCTAGGATTGGAAATGGGCTGATTCAGGGGGCTAGGATAGGACTGGAAATAGCTGATGGGGGGCTAAGATTGGAAATGTGTTGATGGGGGACTAGGATAGGACTGGAAAGGGCTGATGGAGGGGCTAGGACTGGAAATGGGCTGATGTGGGGGGATGGGGGAATGGGAATAGAAGGGAGCGGATGCTGGGTGGGGCTGGAACTAGAAGGGAGCTGATGTTGGAGGACTGGACTGGACTAGAATGGAATGGGGCTGGGGGCAATGTTCCCTCTAATTTTCTGTAGGCTGTGTGTGCATAAAATATGAGCTGTGTGCAGCTTTTGAAGGAAGGTTACATTTTTGTGCGCTACATAATGACACTCGGAGTTATATACTTTAAAATTTGACTACAGGTCAGAATACAGTATGTACACCACATTCATTTTAATCAAATTAAATGAAAATAGACGATTACTAAATGAAGTGGGAAATTTCTAGTAATTACAATCATAACTTTAAAATTTTAAGACGTCTGTGTTTTCTATCAGAATCAGAGCCATAATTTTTGTGCACTCTGTTGTAAAGTATGTGCGCTCTCTCGGCGAGGTGTGTGCACGCGCACACGCGCACAGCTTAGAGGGAACAGTGGCTGGGGGTGTGAGGATGGAGAGGGGGAAAGACTTTGTGTGGGGGGGAAGAAACATCTACAATTGGCCGGGTATTGAGTATAAGTGGGGATTGAGGATGGAGGAGTGAAATTTGAGTGGATGAAAGGAGTAAAAGGGATGGAGGAAAGAAAAAAAAAAAGGAAAGATCAATATGTTAAAGCAGATGTAGAGAGAGAATGGAAAATATCTAGAAGAGAGAAGAAAGGACAAATGGACAGCATACAATGGAGAGATAGCAGAAGACAAGAAGAAACCAGAAGAAAGTGACTGGAGCAAATGTAACTGAAAAATAAAATGCACAAACAAAAGGCAGAAAAATACTATTTTATTTTGAATTTACTATGTCTGTTCTGGGAAATGTGCATCATTAACATCTTTGCATTTTGTTAGTACAAGGGGAAATTACTTTATAGTTTTATTTCTCCAGCATTATTGTACATTCCAAGTTCTGCTTTTGGGGTTCCAGTTTAATTATTGTCTTCCTATTTCTAAATTGTGATCACTTGTTTGGTGATGGTCTATGTTCTGCATGTGTAACTGAGCTGAGGTATTCTGTTTATGTAGTTTCTATTTGACAGTGCCACTTGTTCTCTTTCCCCAGTAAGAGATGTATTGGTATAACCGTGGCACGGCGAACATGGTGCATCACCCTCTCCCCCCCTCCCCCCCCCAAACCCCCAATGAAATCACACAACTCCATTATTGGCTTAAACACCGGTCGCAGCTTTATTAACCTTAACAAACTTCAACAACAATTCCAGCAATACCATTCCGCCTCTAGCCCAACAGTAATGACTCACCAGCCATGTGGGTAGCAAAGTGAGGTCATCGCTGTCGCCACTGCAGCGAGGCTACTGCTCATCCTACCACCCCTTTATCCGGCTTCGCCATACTACTAGCAAAAGCCTCACCGGGGTTATCCGGGTCGGGGGTACCCCACCCCCGCCCAACCAATACCTATGGCTCCGGACCCCGGAAACCTCCGGGATCCCGCCTCCCCCCCCCAGCTGCAACAACCCCAAACCCCCACCACCAGCCTGACAATATTTTTGGGTGGGAGGGAGGGACGTCCGCTGTCTCGGGGCCCGCATCCACGAATGCGCGCCCCGGCAACTGCCCCCGATGCTACCTCCCTCCCCCCCACCGCTTTGCCTACTCTGATTGGCTCCCGCCACTGCCACTCAACCGCGGGAGCCAATCCCTTCAAAAAATGCCGCCCGTCCTTGCGGCATTCTTCCGGCCCCCGCAGCCCGCCGAGGATGCCACGCGTCGCCGGCCCGGTTACATCCGGCAGGCCAGGTACGGGCCCTGCGGCCTCTTTATTCTCTGAGATGTATTGGTTTAATATTTACAGTGTTGCCTTTTGATAGGTAGGGTTTGGTACTTTGTGAGCCCTGGTAAGGGGCTGATATGATACGGTGGGTTTGCTATGGGTTCTACTGTAAATGGGCAGTGTTTGTAGTACTTCCTAATGTGCCTGGCGATTGGCACTGGAGTATAGTAATGTAGAAATCTGATGGTCTTTATCCATACACTCATTAAGAGGCACGTTTACTAAAAGTTAGTGCATGTTAACATTATGCAAATATTTATGCAAATGAGGCCCCTTAAGCAAATGAGACCCTGCACCCCCTTAAGACTGCCCCTGATCACAGACTGTATCATCTCTAACTTATCCTCTCCAGCTTCTTTGTCTTCAGGCAAAAAGTCTGCAAAGGTTTTAAACTGGGTCAGAAAAAAAAAGAATCAACCACTTTTTCTGGAGGCAAGGAAACAGAACTGTTGAAATGTGCCAAGGGGAAAGAGACCTTTCTCTTTCAAAAGCACCTTGAAAATAATGCTTTAAAATAAGAAGGGAGAACATACATTAAGACGTGTTCCAATGAAATGCTGGAAACAAAATCACAGAAGCTTTCTAAAAAAAGGAAGTCTTTTTTTATTTCTGTTTTGCCTCCTATAAGTAAAAACAAGGAATGACTCATAGTCACTGGTCTGTAATTTCTCAGTTTGCAAGTTTCCCCCCCCCCACCACCCCCACTTTGAAAGAAAGTTGCAGTGTAGTTTCATGTTGGACCGGACACTTTACCCCATGAGCACAGCTGAGCACACACTGACTCACTCGGTCATCCTCTCTAAATTTGTGCAATAATTTCCACTGAGACTTGCAAAATCTTCTTTATCCTTTGGACTTTGGTTTTATCTTTCAGCTCCGTCAACATCGAAGGAGACAGGAACAATGAACAGGCTTTTCTCTTTGTTATGACTTAAGAGGGAAATCTTTCCATTAGGGGCAACCTTTAAAATTCCTTCAACTCATAAGTTTTTTGACTAGCATATTTTTATCTCATGTGAAGCCATCTACTGTTTAGTTTAATAGGCTCTTCTGTTTAATCAAAATTCACACGTAGTGGGGAAAAAAGGCAGGAGACTAGATTCTGGGAACCCTGGAAAGAAGAGCACTGGTTATTTTAAGCTCTTCTTGTAGAGCCATGGAGAAAAGAGAAATAGCCTACTTTGGGTAGGATAATATTCAATGTAGAGTTTTTCCCTACTACTTATCACTCTACAAGGCATATGAACTGCTGTACATATGTATACATGTAAGAGGTAAACCCTGCTCATCAGAGCTTACACTCTAATCAAGACAAGCAGCATTGCAAAAATTGGGACTAGAGAATGGTAAGACACACAAATGGTGAACAAGAGAGAAGGGCATCAGGATCCTAAAGCAATAAGACAATAATTGCATTGTGAATTCCTTGTTAGGAAAAGAATAGAGAAAGGAGCTTTCGGAATAAGACCCAAAATCTAATCTCAGACTGATCAGGGCTGGCATGACCAGGTATGCCAACTGCTCATTTGCACAGGGTGGCAACTTGGAGAAGGGTGACAACGTAGCTGAGCTCATTCAAGCAACAGTGTCTGCTGCTCCCTCACACTATCATGTAGCCCCTGGCCTGTCATGATGTTACAATAGACAGGCAGAGCTAGAGCTATAGGAGCAGACTTTGAGTGACTGCATTAAACAGTCTTCTTGAGTTGCATCTTGAAGTGGTAGGTGCATCTAGCCAAAATTTGAGACATGCTAGGGATGGACGCTCTTTCCCGCCAATGAAATCTGACTATTCTGATGCTGTCATGAATCCTTTAGTGCTGCCTAGCTCCCTTGCTTTTTTGAAGGGTCAGCTGCCAGTATTTCAGGATGTGATGGGGTATATAGGAAGTTACCTGTCCCTCTCCAAAGGGGTTATCAGCAATTCACCTTAAGAGGCTAAAACTCAGAACTCAAGTTTGGGAGGGCGTGACTCAGAGGGATTAAGAAGCCAGCTCTGTGCACAAGGGAGAGGACAGGCCCGTGGAGACAGAAAGCTCCTTCCAATCAGGGCTAGGCGAGGAGTCCAGCTGTAAGGTAGGCGTTTTAGGAACTGTGAACCATATTCATAAACACCAAAGCCCAAGTGACTATCTGGACTTTGGGATGAACTGAATTCTAACTTTAAGTTGGGGGTCGGGGAAAAGGCACTGAGAACTACACCCATGAAGGCAACAGCTATGGAATGATTGCTGTATAGCTAAAGAACAATAAAAGTAGTTTTATTTGGCCCTAAACTGCTGTTGGCGTAATATTTTATGAGCCCTTACCACCACATGCCACACTATATCACACAGGGGTCATGTATGTTCAGTACACTCCCCATGTACAGTCCTTCATTTGTCCTCAAAACATATTTCTGTAATTTCTGTCTCCTGCTCTTGGCAGTTTTGTATTCTTGTTAGCTTTTTGCCCTGTAATTATGGGGGAGGAGGGGGAAGGGGGTGTTATGTACACTGTAACATTTACATATCTTCCTGTAGTCCATAATCTATCCCTGGGCTATCTGCTACCCAATTCTTCCTTAAGCATGTATATTACCTGTATCAATAACATCCACTAAACCATGAACAATTTTAAATAAAGAACTCTATCGGTAGAGAAGGTCACTTTTCGTTTTCCGCTTTTATCTCCTCCATCCCCACCCAAGATGAAGGCTTATCCCTTAGCCCTCCAAATCCATAAAGACCAGACAACGGAGAAGGCGCAGATTATGTCCCAATCATCCAGCCCTTTTCTGGAGCACGGCGGCTCTTATCCACTCCAAACCTCCTTCATGCCTATGGGCAGCAGGACGGCAATAACACCCTTTACTTTCTCATTCCATCTCCCACAAAAGCCAGAATCCTTCCATCCTATTTCATTGCTAAATATGGATTCAAATGTTTTTGCAAAAATTCTTGCAGACAGGTTGGCAAAATGCATACCAAAGTTGTTGGCCAGTGAGCAGGTGGGGTTTGTCAAGGGTTGCCAACAATTCTTAATGTGTTACAGGTTCTTGTCTGCAATTACAAGTGGTACCACTATTGACTGTGAATTGGGAAGCTGGGTCCATTGGGAGTTTCCATTTAAGATGCTGCCAATCTATGTTATTAATGGGTGGCTTCTTGATGCATTAAAAGCCCTCTATAAGGTTCAGATAGCAGCAGTTATGGTCAATTGGACAAAACCTGCCATTTGCCCTGGAGCGAGATACACATCAGGGGTGTCTCCTGATTCCCTTGTTGTATCTATTGTTTTTAGAGTCTTCCTTGCAACTCTTGTGGGAGAACGATTGGACCATGGGGTGCACGTAGGCCAGCAGCAGATTAAGACTTTAGCATTTGCAGATGCCATATTTGTATTGCATAAACGACCTTATCTACCTGGAATGTCTTGGTCAGGTTCTAAAAGGAAAAAATCTTCCTGAAGTGGAGTAGAACAGGTAAACATAAATCAGATGTTTACGCTTTCAGTAGAGGACACGCAATGACACTACAATGTAGCACACTTAATACTAATCAGAAAAAATATTTTTTCACTCGGTGCATAATCAAATTTATTTATTTTATTTATTTATTTTTATTTATTATGATTATAAATTATTATAAATTCTGGAATCTATTGCCAGAGGATGTAGTAAAAGGTGTTAGTGTAGCTGGGTTTAAAAGATTTGGACAAGTTCCTGGAGGATAAGTCCATAAACCATCATTAAGGTGGACTGGGGAAAATCACTGGCTACCCCTGGGAAAAGCAGCATAAAACCTGTACACCTTGTGTGAACCTGACAAGTGGCCTGGATTGAGCAAAAATGGGATTACACAGGGTTACAAACCAAATGTTGACACAAGGCTAGAAACTCATCTCTTTGAGATTGCTTTTGTCTACACCCTTATGAGTCTGATTCTGAAAGGGGCACATCTGGGATGTCCGGATGTCCCCATGCAGGACGGGCCTGTTAAGACCTGATTCTATATCATGGGAACTAACATTCCCGCAGCATACAGAACCGGGCGAGAAAATGGCCTGATGTGCCCCTGCATGCCTGCAGGGATGTCCTCCCCCCAGGAGCCTGTGGTTCACCCAACTCACAGCTGGCCAGTTGGGGCCTGGTTTGGGAGGTAGGAACCCCCCTGCACCTGGGCCTGGCCCCAGGGGGGGCGGATCACTGGCCTCAATCACCCTGCTGGGACTGATTATCCCATCTTTGAGGTGTAGTAATCAGCACATCCCTTCTGACATCACAGGATGTACAGGGCTGTGACCTGAATCAGCCCTGTATGTCCTGCTGGCTTGGCCCATTCCCGCTCCACCCCGACCCTGCCCCCTCCCACCCCTTGCTGGCTCTCCCCATCCTGCTGTTCTAACTGTATAGGGATAGCAGGAGGAATAATGCGGTCAGGACAGCTTGCAGGACTCTGAATCAGGCCCTATGTCTCTTTTTAATCCTTTCCCTTAATTACTCTAGTTCCCTATGTGTCTGTCTTTGTAAGCTCTATGAGGCAGGGACTGTATCTTATATGTAAGTGCTCATAGCACATATGCCTAGCAGTGCTATAGAACTAATTAGTAGTAGTAGGGCTTTCAATGTAGCCCAGAGAGGTGAAACCAAAACATTGGGCCTGGCATTCAGCCCAAGGCGGTCGGTACTTGCAAACCACTTGGCCACCGTGGGCAGAACTGAAACTGGATATTGAGCACTAGACATTAGCATTGAGCTGTTTTGCTATCTGGCCGGCGGCAATATTCAGCAAATACCAAGATAACAAAACTGCATAAAGTTTTGACTTTATGTAGTTACCTATGCAATTAGAGTGACTGACCAAGCCATGCCTAAGGACCATCAATACTGGGCTCAGCGGGGTTTGTGCGGTCAGCAGGTCTTGCAAACTGCATAAACCATTTTGAATATCGGGGTGATGGCTTTTAGCTCCCGCACAGGTGCTCCTGTCCAGTGTGTAACACAAAGATCAGATTCAGCGGCTGTACCAGCTGTGACAATGAATATATGTATACCAGAATATAGTGCTCTGTATCTTTAAAACCATCACTCAAATGCTTCACACTGTATTGCAGACCTAGTTGTAGAAATGCATATCTGACACTCTTAGACCCCCAAAACTGCAGGTCCCGTCAAGAGCTTCAGGTTCAATCATACCATTTTTCTTTCCACAAAAAGGGTAGATAGCATTGAATGAAGCTTACTCAGCTTTTGTATCACCATCTGCATAACATCCAACTGCTTTGTAAAGATAATCGTGCGAAACAGAAAAATACGCCCTATCAATGATGCTGGGTGGCCTTGCCAATTTCTCAAAAGTATATCAGCTTCCCTAAGCAAGGGTTCCACATTGACTTTGCACACACTAGTTAAATTCCCCAGTATAATAATCCCAAGTACTTTGACAAGTGACTAGTTTACTGCAGCAGGCAGTCTGCTCTCCATATCTTATCCAAATTGAATGTGAGAGCTTTGGGTTTCAAACAATTTGATACTAACCTTGATACTTTACAGTTTCTTCTCTGGGCTAGCCTAAGTGGTCGGCTGCAAGAAGTACGAAATTCACCACCGGCTTGGTGGCCCTCCTTAGTTCCTCACTCTTGGGCACATTCTGCATCAACCACTAGTTCCTTGCTTTCCTCTGTTTCTGATTGCCTTTCCAGACAATCATGGACCAGGCTGTGCATTGCATCATGCTGAAAACGTCTGGGAAACTATAGATCCATACTGAGCATGCTTTGATACTAAAGGGAGGCAGAAGAGATACTCATAGGTACTATCAGACTCTTCCTGTGGCAATATTTAGCCACCTGCATGACAACTTGTTCGTTTTTGAGAATCTGAACAGGTATGTTCATGACTGAGACTGGGAGGAGGCAGTAACAGTGGTGATGGGTAGGTCATTTTGGACACCAACACCAGTGCAGGGCAGTGAAAAGAGGCATCGTCAACAGTGGTGTTGGCCAGTGTTTGGGGGGTGGGCATCAATTTTTGAGGCCTTCTCAGACTAAGAATCTTTGTCTTGGCCTTGAAGTCTGAAGAAGAAACATGTACTGCTGTGTCAAACCAAACAGTTTCTCTGTGCTTTCAAAATGCTGCAGTAAACCTATTTACTGAAAGTGGTCTCTACAGGATACATTTAGCGTTCAAGGATATAGAGTGTACAGATGCTCTGTGCTAAATAAATCCTTACAATCTGAATTTAGTGAGCTACTAGCAGAAGAGTGTGTACACTAGGCCACCTGATTTACTTTTTTCTGTTTACTGAAGTGTGAGTCGCATGATAGCACTCATCCTGTTTGGTGCAGGGCTTGCAGAACCCAGTCAGTTTCACTGATTTTTTTCTGCAGAGATAAAACTTAGGGGCTTGTTCACTGAACTTTATTCCTGTAGAGAGAGAATGGGGAAAATATCTCAGCAAATCAGGCCCCCCTTGTGTGAACAGCAAAGTGTAGAGAAGCAACCTCTCCTCAATCCTGTCCTAGACCACTGATGCCTTCCCTTCTGCCGCTATCCCACTCTTTTTCCTGTGGACCTCAGGAGCTCCACTGTGCTCCAGTGATGGTATCACCAGACTACAAGGAGTGGTTGCAGGGACTAAGTCAGCTCAGAAAGCCAGAGGATACAGGCTAATTTAATTCCTCCCCTCACTCCAGTTTGATTATACCAATACTGTGGAAAGAGAGGTGAGGGGATGTCATCGCATGGCACCAACAATGCCAAGGAGACAATCATGGAAGCAGAAGTGGAAAGAAGGGGGAAAGGAAGAGCAAGAGGCAGGCTGGGAAGACAGAGCATTTACAGTCTTACAGATGGTACTAGTTGATCTTGATGTCACATGCACTTGCCCAGGGCAGGATTAATGCATAGGCAAACTAGGCACATGCTTAGAACCTAATCAAGAGGGGGCCTACAGACCTGTCAAGTGTTTCATATGAGAATGGTAAACTCCTGACAGATATGAGACTTGGGACCAGAGAAGAGCTGCCAACCAGCTTGAGGAAATCTAGTGGGTGGCAGAATCTTGATTTTTGGAGCAGCTGGTTCATCAACCAACAAGAGAAGCCATTTTGGATCTAGTCCTTAGTGGAATGCAAGATCTGATGCAAGAGAAGGGTGTTGGGGCCACTTGGCAATAGTGATCGTCGCATGATTGTGTTTTAATAAATGGAGGAAGGACGGCAAGGAATCCACAATACTAACTTTTAACTTTCAAAAGGGAGACTATGATAAAATGAGGAAAATAGTTAAGAAAAAACTAAAAGGAACAGCTGCAAAAGTTAGATTTATATCAAGCATGGCTGTTTAAAAATACTGTCTTGGAAGCTCAGACCAGCTGTATTCCACGCTTTAAGAAAAGTGGAAGGATGTTCAAAAAACCTGTTAGCATGATTTAAAGGTGAGGTCAGAGGCTGTTGTAGCCAAAAAAGCATCTTTCAGGAAATGGATAAAGGAGCCAAATGACAAACTGGAAACGACATAAGCAATGGCAAGTTAGAGGTAAGGCACTGATAAGGCAAGCAAAGAAAATTTGAAAATGCTTGCTGTGGAAGCAAAAATGCATAATAACTTTCAGTTACAATCATAGCAAAACATCTGAGAGTCAGTTAGGCCATTAGATGATAGAGGGGTAGAAGGCATTAAGAGGGGACAAGGCCATAGCAGAGAGACTGAACAAATTCTTTGCTTTGGTCTTTACTGAGGAAGACGTAGGGAAGTTACCCATGACTGAAATAGTATTTAAAGGTGGTGAATGAGAAGAATTGAAATACATCTTCCTGGTTTATCAATATTTCTTTCAACTCTTTGGTAAACTAGAGTAGCAAATCACCTGGACAGGGTGATATATATCTGAAGGTATTGAAAGAGCTAAAATATGAGATTGCAGACCTACTATTAGTAATCTGAAGTATCATTAAAATAATCTGTAATACCTGAAGATTGGTAAATGGCCAATGTAATGCTAATTTTTAAAAAGGGTTCTGGGTTGATCTGGGAAACTACAGATCAGTGAAACTGACATCACTACTGGGCAAAATGGTAGAAACCATTATAACAAACAAAATGACTTAATATGTAGATAGTCATGACTTAATGGGAGAAAGCCAACATGGCTTTAGCTAAGAAAGGTCTTGTCTTACTAATCTGTTATATTTTTTGAAGGTCTGAATAAACAGGTAGCCGAAGGTGAGCCAGTCGATAGTGTCTGGATTTTCAGAAAGCCTTTGACAAGGTCCATCAGACTCTTGGTGAAATTAAAAAATCATGGGATAGGAGGCAGTGTACTATTGTGGATCAGGAACTGGTTAAAAGATAGAAAGCAGAGGGTAGGGCTAAATGGCCAATTTTCCCAGTGGAGAAAGGTGACTAGTGAAGTACCCCAGGGATCTGTGCTCGGTCCACTGCTTTTTAGCATATTTGTAAATGACCTGGAAATGGGAATAACGAGTAAGGTAATCAGATTTGCAAATGACACAAAGTTGTCAAAACCCAAGAGGATTGTGGAAAATTGCAAGAAGACCATAATAAATTGGAAGACTGGACATTCAAATAGCAGATGAAATTTAATGTGGACAAGTGCAAAGTTATGTACCTACAAAAGAACAACCTGAACTCTGTTACATGATGCAAGGTTCCACATTAGGAACCACCACCCAGGAAAAAGATCTAGGCGTCATCGTGGATAACACGTTGAAATCCTCTGCCTGGTGTGCAGTGGCAGCCAAGAAGGCCTTGCGATGGGGAACAGGGAGGGCTTTAGCTTCCTGCTAGCTGTCCCAAAACTGATTGTGCCACCAAGAAGGAGTTCCAATGTTCCTCTTCATGCCTGATGGTGCTTTAAATTTAAAGTCCAGTTTTGGGGCCCTGATTGGACTTTATTTAGTGCATTAAAAATTGATTTGATGTGTGCTAACCTAAAAATGTCGTCCTAAATAGATTTGCAGACATTTTAAATGTTAATGCTCATTAGTTTTTAGCAAGATAAGTGTGTGAAACAGAAAAGAAAATCTAAAAATTGAGAGAAGAGGCCAGATGAATTAAACAAACAAATTGAAAGATTTTGCCTTGTGCTTATTAGCCATGCAAAATAATACTTTTAAAATGCAAGGAATTGTACATGATGCAATTTAAATGCCACTCTGTTCAGGATAACTTATAATATGATGTCCAAAAAAAGAGTGCAGAATAAAAGTTGGGGATACAATTAGGTTAACTAGATTGAGGACGTAGATACTGATGTATGCAAATATTATCTCCTATACTATGTACTGATTGTTTTAATCTCTTTCCTTGTCATACTGAAAATGGTCTCTTCAGCTTGAAAAAGATGGCTGAGGGGAGATATGATAAAGGTCTATAAGATGAGTGCAGTAGAACAGGTAAAGGTAGATCAATTGTTTACTCCAAGAAATAGACTAGAACATGCAATGAAGCTACAATGTAGCACATTTAAGACTAACTGGGGAAAATATTTGTTCACTCAATGCATAATGAAACTTTGGAATTTGTTGCCAGATGATGTAGTAAAAGTTGTTAGTGTAGCTGGATTTAAAAGAGGTTTGAACAAGTTCCTGGAGGAAAAGTCCATAATCCACTGCTTACCTCTGGTATAAGCATGGAGTCTGTCTACCTTTTTAGGAACCTGACGGATACTTGTGACTTGGCTAGCCACTGCTGGAAACGGGATACTGGGCTTGATGGACCCAGTATGGCATCTTATGACTGTTTCATAATTAACTATCAACTGCTGTGTAACACTGCTTTGAAGTCTGATGTGAAAAGCAAACAAAAACAGTTTATGGTGATTGCTTCAGAAAAAAACCTTTTATGGTAACAATATTCGCACAATATTTTGTTTGATTTAGATGGCAGTTAAGGCAAGCCAGACCACTAAGGACCTCGTTTTCCTGAGACACACTTGAAAGCCTCTTCTACTCTGTCACATCCGGCATTATGGTCTCAAGTGAATTGGATCACTGATGGTCACCCCCATTAGAATACACTAACCAATAGAAAACTAGTGGCGATAAACCAGAGCAGGCTGAACTGAAGAAAGCATTTGGAGAAGATCCTTAAACATTCCTGTTCCCCCAAATAGTTGAATTGCAATTAATAAAGTAGCCAAAAAGAAGACAAATGAAATTTGGAGCAATCAAGATAATCTATGGAGGAGGAGATACGTTTCACTTATTTATAAAAGCTTCGTTACCTGCTTTGGCCATAACCTTTCAAGGAAGTTTACAATCATATCAAATTTAAACAATCATGAGAAAATTAAACATAAACACAAATATCAATATCATAAATATCAGAGGACACACAATTACAAGCCAGTGCGTGCAATGAGGTAACATCAGCACCTGATCAGCTTGCCCTACAATAAAATGGAGCCATCTGGTAGCCCTAAAATGATATTGCCATTCCTGGATAATTCTTATGTTGGTCTAATGAAAGTCATATAATCTTCAAAGAATCCCAGTGACTGCAGCTAAAACTTTAGTGCCTTTTGTTGAAAACAGGAAGTGCCTATTTCTTTTCACCAAATGGATGGCATTAACAGTTCTGTCACTGCAAACCATCTCTGACAGCTCATCCTAAGCCCCTGTCATAGATTCGCCCTGTGCCGCTGTTTCATCTGCAGCCCACTCCCAACCCAGTTACAGCCTGAAGAATTCAGTTTTAGCCAGGAACAGTCGGTCTGGCAGAACCTCGCCCTTATGTCAACGGAAGAAAATAGTCTTGGGTTGGTCAGGTTTCAGAGTCCTCGCTTTTGCTTGCCAGAAAAAGTGTACATGCTCAAACATAAGCCACTTGTCCCTTCACCCAAACAAGCAGGGTGACGCACGGGGGCTGTAAGAAGCAACCATCTGATACAAGGAAACCTGATAGCTGTGACAGGGAGTTGCAGTAGGAAGTAGCAAATTGCATCTGGAAGACAGGAAGGCTTCCTGCTCTTTGTAGATCAGCCTATTATTGGAACACACTTGCCTGCCCTTAATCCTCAAAGTGGTTAAATAGAAAAGAAATAAATCACTAGAAAGGACGACAGATGCACTACAGGGAAAGCCCCACGAGCTGCACTGGATTGCTAGCAAGGGCTTACCCATTAATATAAATAGGAAACACTGTGCTGGTATTCACTTAGTAGTGGTTACTAATAATATATTCTCAGAATTAAAAGAAGATGAAAACATGCTAGTCATATGAAGTTTACATGTTTGAACATGAATTATGTGAGAACAAAGAAAAAGGCGGCTGCTTGCAATTTCTTATCTACCCAAAGAAAAACAGCAGTGGAGGGGAAGTACTGAAATTAGATTAACGGCATCCCTGCAGAAAGTGTAATTGGTTTTTGTTTGAATGGGAAGTGTATACAGTAAAACATCAAAGTACTATCCAACAAATGCTAATATGGGTCATTTTTGGAAAGCCTCCACTGGGTAATCCAATTAGGGAAAGAGCTGGTTGATGCCTTCCCAGTCCCTGGAGTTCCTGGGAGCATGCTTCAATACCCGAGTGGGCAGAGTCTTCCTGCTATAGGAGAAAGTCAAAAGGCTGTTGGATTGCCTGGTGCTATTCTGTTCATGGCAGGCTCCCAGAGTCTGATATTATTTTTAGCTCCTCAGATTGATGGTGGTAACAATCGAGATGGTGCCATGGTCGCATGCAGCTGCTCCAACAATCCTTGCTCACTCGATGGTCCCCAAGTTCTCAGGAGTTTGAGCTCAGGCTTCTGCTCCCAATGATGGTGCAGGCCAGCCTGCAGCAGTGGCAGCAGCCTTGTCTGAGGGGTGTGACGCTGGACGATTTCTCATGGATCCTTCTGATGACTGATGTGTTTCTTGCACTGACCATACCAAATGGCCCAGGGCTGTTGGAACTGTTGGAAAGTGGTGTGGTCCATCAGCTGCCTCAAAGGTGATGGCCATTGGATTGGCTCTTCTGCATTTTTGGCCCCTGATCGAGGGCCGAGTGGTTCAAGTATTTTCAGACAACGCCACGGTGGTGGCTTATGTCAATTGGCAAGGCAGCTTGAGTAGTGCTGGGGTAGCCCTGGTGATGGCTCTCCTGTTTTGCATGGGCAGAGAAACATCTAGTTTTGTCAGCTCAGCACATTGCCAGGGTGAAAAATGTTCAACCAATTCTAAAGAGATATACCTGTAAAAATTAAGTTTGTCAGAACTAATGCCTTGAAGATAAAAAAATCCTCCTGTGTAGCATAACGTTGCTTTTTTTTCTCTTTTATTTGTGTAGGGACGCAACCCCAAAAAAGAATTACCCAAAGGATACACAATCCTCAAGGTACAATCGATTTAGTGTAGGAAATGAATCCAAGTAGGACTAAAAGATCCTAAACTTCTAAAGGGACACACACCAGTGCTGTCCTGAGATCAACGAATAGTCTACCTCAAAAGACACTGTCTTATCCTGCTATCGCACACCGGCTTAATCAGCAACATATATTGTGTTGCTTAACATTCAATCCTCATACTTATAAAGCCATTAAATCAACACTTAGCTTCCCAAAGGGATCCAGGCTCCCAGATCGATGCTTGAAAAAAAGCTGAATCCTCCAGTAACAAAGAATGCTGAAGCAGGCGCCACAGGTCTTCTGAAACTGATCTTTGTAGTCTGCATTTCAATTTGCAACTCAAATATAATTAAAGTTAACCCAACGTTGTGTTTTGGGCTATAGATCCTCCTAGCCCTTTTTCAAAACTTTGTTGCAGATGTGAAGAGGCCAGGGGCTCACCCATCACTTTCAAGCCCCTGTCCGACATCATGTGACTAATCGACAACCAATAAGATAACCTGTTTTTGCATAAATTCCACCTCTTAAGTTGCCATGATCATTCATAGGATACTCCACCAGTACAAAGAAAGGTTTAAACCTTCAGGCATTAACAAATTCAAAAGGTAAATCCAATATTGTTCCCGGTAAAGGAGACGGGACTCACGATCACCGCCCCTTATTTTTTCTGGAACATAATCCGGGATGCGCCAGCACAAATCCTGGAAAGAATGTTGATGATCACCACATATTTGGACCAGAGGTGCAGATAAAACTTTAGTAGTGATCCTGAACCGATGTTCCTGTAACCTTTTTTTCATCATCCGTGTAGTTTTTCCAGCGTAAATTTTATTACATGGGCATATCAACATATAGACAACAAAAGTGGTCAAACAAGTGGTCTAAAATTTGCTGTAAAACAATCGATGACTCCCATGATGTTCCCAAATAGGGCCTTCCAGTGTTAAAGTGCAAAAATCACACTCTTGACTTTTAAAATGGCCCTTATCTTGCAGTAAGGGGATGTCTGCTGTAGTGTGTACAATCCAGTCAGCAATATTGCGACCCCCTTCTAAAAGCCAACATTAAAGGCTTATCAAAACACGGATGTCGTGAAAGCACTGTCCAATGTTAATTAAGGATAGACACATTATGACGGGGGTTGCTAGTTGGTCAATTCACTAGATTACGTAGATTGTGTTCTACACTTGATGATTTTCAAAGACAAGCCTATGATTTAAAGTTTCAGCTTCGTGAAAGGGGTTATCCGCAATCCATTATTAATAAAGCATATCGGAGAGCACGGTGCAACCATGCAGGATGATGGCAGGATGATATCAGAGCTCCATTGGAAGAATCAGTTGAATCTCATCCTTTTGTAGGTATTTTACCTTATATGCCCCAATCTAAGGAAATTGTGTCTATCCTTAAACATTGGACAGTGCTTTTACTACATCCGTCTCCTTTACGGGAGCAAAATTGGATTTACCTTTTGAACTTGTTAATGCCTGAAGGTTTAAACCTTTCTTTGGATTAGTGGAGTATCCTATGAATGATCATGACAACTTAAGGGGTGGAATTTATGTAAAAGCAGGTTATCTTATTGGTTGTCGACTAGTCACGTGATGTCGGACAGGGGCTTGAAAGTGATGGGTGAGCCCCTGGCCTCTTCACATCTGCAACAAAGTTTTGAAAAAGGGCTAGGAAGATCTATAGCCTGAAACACAACGTTGGGTTAACTTTATTTTCAAGTTGCAAATTGAAATGCGGACTACAAAGATCAGTTTCAGAAGACCTGTGGCGCCTGCTTCAGCATTCTTTGTTACTGGAGGATTCAGCTTTTTTTCAAGCATCGATCTGGGAGCTTGGATTCCTTTGGGAAGCTAAGTGTTGATTTAATGGCTTTATAAGTATGAGGATCGAATGTTAAGCTACACAATATATGTTGCTGATTAAGCCAGTGTGCGGTAGCAGGATAAGACAGAGTCTCTTGAGTTAGACTATTCGTTGATCTCAGGACAGCACTGGTGTGTGTCCCTTTAGAAGTTTAGGGTCTTTTAGTTGTACTTGAATTCATTTCCTACACTAACTAGATTGTACCCTGAGGATTTTGTGTATCCCTTGGGTAATTCTTTTTGGAGTTGGGTCCCTACACAAAAATTAAAAAAGAAAAAAAGGAAGGTTATGCTACGAGAGGATTTTTTATCTTCAAGGCATTAGTTCTGACAAAAACGTAATATTTACAGGTATATCTCTTTAGAATTGGTTGAATATTCTTTGAGATATAGATTTCAGGTTTGGAGTAGGTAAATAGGGTGAAAAACGTGGCAGCAGACTCTCAGCCAGCACTCTCTGTATTCCGGAGAGTGGGAGTTGAGTCAGGCAGTGTTTCAATTGATTCTGCACTGCTGGGGTCACCCTGAGATGGATCTGAGGGCAACCTGCTCCAATGCCAACGTGGGCTGCTTCTCCAGTCAATGCATGGAGATGGGGTCAGAGGGTATTGATGCCCTGGCTCAGGCTTGGCCAAGTCAAAGCCTGCTGTATGTGTTTCCTCTGTGGTCCCTGGTGGGCATGTGATTCAGCATATAGAGCACCAACCGGAAAGGATTATTCCAGTGGCACTAGATTTGACTGAGGAAAGCGTGGTTTGGAGATCTGATGTAGCTCCTGCAAATGCCACCTCTTAGTTTGCCTCTACCTCGGAGCCTATTGCATCAGGGACCAATCATCCTGCAAGACCTGTTCCCTAATAGCTTATGGCTTGTGATTAAAGGCTTTTTTCCGGTGGTGGTTTCCTCTTTGCTTGGAGCCTGGAAGAGGTTTACCAACTTGGCATACATGTGGGTATGGTGCCTCTTTGAGCAATGGTGCAGTGCATAGCAACTGGCTTCTGAGGCAGTCAAGGTACCATCTGTTGGTCTTTATGCAGGACTGTCTGGAGAAGGGCCTTTTTCTTAGCTCTCTGAAAGTTCAGATGGCAACTTTGGCCTGTTTCAGAGGTCCGATGACTGGTTAGTAAGCCTCTAGTCTTACACCCAGATGTTTCTTCTGGGGGTTTGGTGTCTGTGTCCTCCCCTCTAGTCTGTGGTCCCTTCCTGGGATCTGGGTCTAGTGCTCAAGGCTCTGATGTTAGAATCCTTTGAGCCATTGAAGCGGAGTACACTGAATGATTTGACGCTCAAGACTGCCTTCATGGTTGTGATTTGTTTTGCAAGGTGGATTTATGAGTTGCAGGCTCTGCCTTGCTGAGATCCTGATGTACAGTGTTTTGTAAGGGTACTGCATTAATGAGCTGCCAGTAGCATGGGTATGATTAATACTACCTCTTGAGGTAGCACTAAGTACAGCCTTGATAGCTAGCATGTGCCAACATCCTGCATGCCAGCTGTCACCAGCCACCATGCCCACTCTCCTCCTTGATCCTGCCCCTATCCCACCCTGTCATGCTAAAAGCAGTTAACATAGTATGATAGAAATTCTGCCCGCTTTAAGCATGCGATAAAGCCTACAATAATGCCCCTTAGACTAGCATAATAAAGAAGAAATGTAAAAGTCCTTTGAAACTCTACCCTTCAGGGACCGGCTTCCTTGTGCACTTACAATACGGTCATAGCACTGAGTTTCTGACAGCCGACGGATTTCCCGGATGACGTCACAAATCCAGATGCAGCATCACAATCCAGTAGGATGAAAAAAACAGCTGTGGACTGAAGTTAAAGTGCTAACCTAATTCAAAGAAACTCCTCCCATCAATTAAAAGAAATACCGGTATGCATTCAGCAGGCTACTAGCAGAGAAAATTGTTTTCTAAATGTTGTTTTCAATTCCTGGTTTTTTTTAGATTTTAAAATCTTTTCCAAATCAGGGTGAGCATGTGGAACATTTTCTTTGCACTTAAGCCAGTTATCCAAACTTCCTCTGAAATGGCCTCAACTTTCAGATCAAATCAACAAAATGTTTCTTGAATTTGATTCCATCATAGCAATGTGGCATCTTCAAGAATGGCATTTGTTTTTTATTTTTCACAGTGATCAGATGAAGGGCTGTAGCTCTCAAACTAGTCACAAATGTATTCTTAGCCCAGTGCAAAGGTATCGCATTGCACTTACTCTATTTCTCCATATCCAAGTGGAGTTACATGGCAGCCAAACTATTTTATTCAGGACTTGCAGTAACATCTAGTTTTACAAATACAGAGGGTCAAAGGATGCTACCCACCAGTGCGTGTTCTGATGTATGCTAAAGATGTTCTGGGATGTACATTGCCAGGTACCAGAGGGCCATGAGTCCTGCCCTAACTGTAAAACCCACATTAGAGGCATAAGTGGGCGGGGTAGGGGGCAGAGAGTGGGCGTGGTGGCATTAGGTGCACCTGTGCTAATGCAACATGCCCTAGGGGCAGGGCTCCACCTTAACTGTCAGGGAAATGCTTTCCACGCCCTTAACACTAATGCAGGGGTATTGCACATAACGTGCAATGATTTTGGTGATAATTGCATATTAGATGCAACACCTTAGTGCCTGTTAGTAAATGGTCGCCAAGTCTTTCTCTTGAGGCATGTAAGGCCATCATGATCTTGCAGTGAAATTTTTGACATAGCCTATGGAGACAGGAGAGGTTTGCTGGTAGCGCAGAGCTCCCAGTAGACTAATGCTGCATCTGCTTAGTAGGATTAGCTGCTGGATCGCTGGACTGAGAGACCTGCTAAGAAATTGATCTTTTTTTCTCAGTTGGTGATGTATAGTGAAATCATGCCAGGAGAATGGTCTTCAGTAAGTTTTTTTTTAAATTTCTTCGTAAGTGTTTTCTAAGACGACAAAATGATGCCTTTATTAAACTTTTTTCATTGTTGCATTACCGATGACTGTCTTGATTCATGCAGTGAAGTTAAGCTTACTTTACAAGATCATAAGACTGCTGTACGATCACTGAAAGTGAACTTGCAAAGTCCACAATCTGGTTATAATGGCAACTTTTAAAAACAAGAATGGCAGCCTGCAAATCTAAGTAACCCTACTGCTATTTTTAGGTATTTAAATCCCTGTTTTCAGCAATACTCTGAGGGCTGGACTAAGACTGTGGAAGCAGAGAATTACCCTAAAGCAGTTGCATGACGAAGCAAAATACATTAAAGGAAGGAAGAATGAATAATTCATTAGATATGAAAAATGATTTTTTTTAAATAGAAATCTATCTAGAACCTTGAGGAAAAAATGCTGCTCTCTTAATGTGTTCAAATTTATTTTCAAACTCCCCTTGGAATTCAGAATACATTTTGTCTTGCTGTTAAAATACAGGTTAAGGGAATTGGCATGTAGGGCACTGTGCTGAAAATAAGCAGCGTATGCTGACAGTCACAGTTCAATCAGCTGATGCAGAGTTAACATGCTGAGACCTAATAAGTCTCTGCTCTACTATCAACTGATGAAAAAAAAATCGAGATTGCAAAATGGAGGCAGTGCAGAAGAGGGTCACTTTCCATGCTGAATAATACATTTAAAATATTTATGTCCTCAGGTGTGATGATCTTTGCACATTTCTTGCATCAGTATCTCTTTACAATTTGTAGGCTGATCTGCAAATGATTATATTTTTGTGATTAATTAAACAAATGCAGCTATTCTGAGGACAAATTAAGCCGTGACTTCTTTTTTTTGCCCCCTATTGAACTGGTTTTGCATTACAGAAACATTTTTTGCCTGGTTCAGCTCTGCTACAGCCATGTCACCCCGAGTGCACTTGGTCCCATCTGATCTCTGATGCTTAGTGTTAGGTCTGGTGGGAGACCAGGAGCTGTACGTACAGAAGAGAGACCCTGGGAATCTACTTCCAGTTCCACCTTGTCAAGAAAACCCAGGGGATAGTCATAAACAGAACAACTATCCATAGGATCACCAGGAGTTGACAGTGACTTAACAGTAATAATGGTACTGCTCTTAAAAGATAATAATGTCAGACTGTTGGTTATCTATATCAGCCTTGGGTTTTCAGGTCATAAAATATGGCCTGGTAGATTTTCCTTCAAATTTCTTGGCAAATCCTGAAAACACGTAAATATATAGAAGTTAATATTCAGCTGACAGAGTCCCTGGATTAAGTTAAATGTCAGTGCTGACCTTTAACTTAACGTGTATATTCAGTGTTGCTGTTTATAGAAGTAAACATGTAATGCAATGCATGTCTTTGAGTCAATACTGACTCCTAGTGACCCAGTAGCTCCTGGGTTTTCTTTGCAGTTTGACTGGAAGTAGATTGCCAGACCTTTCTTCTGGGGCAATGAAGGGTTAAGTGACTTGCCCAAGGTCACTAGGAGAACTAGTGGGAATCAAACCCTGGTTGCTTGGTTATCATGCCAATACTCTAACCATTAGGTACTCCTCCACTTTCATAGAGAACAGTATTGAATATAGATGTGGAAGGTAATTTTATTGGTGGGGCACCTACTTAAGTGGTTTCTGAGGCACCTATGTTGAGCTTATTTTATAAGTAGGTGTAAGTGTATTGACATGTGCCTACATTGCTGTAAATATCTGACCCTCTTATTTTGCAAGTACACCCACATTTCTTTCACCCACTCTCTACCCAAACTCCACTCATGTGCACACCCACCATCAAAGTATGCACCTTGATGCCAAAGTGCATACTTTTAGGCTGGTCGGTATTTTATATGATGACTTTAGAACATGATCGCCATAGAGTGGCAACATGCCAGCATTATATGCTCAGTTCGTTCTGTTTCTTTACAATGGCTGAGATGAGCATTATGGGTTTCAGCCGGATCAGAGTAAGCGTTGTAGAAATTATGGAGGATGGAAAGACACTTACATTGGATGCCGAGAGCCAGCACGGGCCCCTAGAGCAGACAACCTATCTGGGCCCCCTGCATTGTTTGAAAAGTGGCTTTAAATGTACTAGAGTATCAAATGTCAAAGCAAAATAATGGCTGTGTTAATCGTGTTATTGTGAATACCAGGACAACCATTCGAAAAGTCAGTAATTGGAAAATCTGCAACACACAAAAAAATAACAAGATAGGCTGAAACAGGGTCCCTTTAGAGACCCGTGAGCCCAACGATTACACCCTCCTACACCCCCCTCTGTCAGGCCTGACACTGGAAACAACTTATCCTGATAGCAGCTGAATGTCATCCCTCTGTCCTGCCTCTAACCTAGCCTTTAATTAGGTGGATAATATGAGGCTGTTCTGTAATTTGAATAGCTTGATACTCCATATAAAATAAGGATAAGGGAGTTATTAGATTATGTCAACAGGCAATGTTCATGCTAATAGAGATGACTTTAAAGAAGAGCTGACATATTTTATCCTATCATCATTTGCAAATCTAATTCAACTAGTTGAGCTAATTACTAGTACAACGTTTTGCGTTTTGATTCTTCAGCATTCCTACTCAAGGGAACATAGGCCAGTGTAATCTTCTGGAGAATGCCTTGTTTTCCTGTCCACATAGGCGTATGAATACGGGCTGCAAATCTAACCGTGGGCCTATAGTTAGACAGTAATAGACTATATTACCAACTGATGGACTACAGTAACAGCTTCTCCTCCGCTGCTGCTGCACATACAGGAACCCTGCACTAAACCCCAGTGCTGAAGCATCCTAGCGCAGGGTTTCCTTATTTGTATAGTGCTACACGGCACAGTATCATGATGATCCTATGCCTCCCACCTTGGCACTGCCAAGTCATTAATGGCCTCTATCCCTTACCCCCAAATCTCATGGTGGCCACTACTCACCACCCAGAACCCCACCCTAAAAAATGTCCTTGGTGACCTGATGGGGCCCCTACCCCCTACCCCCAAAACTCCCTAAAAAGGTTTCCTCTCCTCCCCCCCTAAACTTTCCTTGGTAATTTAGTGGCCCCTACTCCCATCCCCTGAATTTCTGGTAGCTTCAGTCTTCCCCCTCCATACTTCCTTCACTGGGAGGGGGGGGGGGGGAAGGGCAGCAGACTGACTGGCCATGTGCTAGGCTGCTAAGGGTGTGCCATGACAATCAGTGTGCCTTTGCCTTCTACGTCAGACTGATCCCACTCACTGCACCCTAGGAAGTTCCACGTGGGGTCGGCTGCCTCCATTTTCAGACATGGAAGCACAGGGACCGGAGTATATGGGCATTACTCCCGTCCCCAACTAGGGAGGTGCAGGAGGGGGAGGTCGGAATGCCGCTCCTTTCTTATGTTTGCGTTGCTGTTATTGTAAACTGTACAGGTTGATTCAGATATGTGGTATATCGAATAAAGAGAAACATAAACTACCAGGGGTCAGGGATAGAGGCCATTGAACCTCCAGAAATTATTTTTTAGTGGGGTTCAGGAGATTTGGAGGGGGGGGGGAGTAATTTGGGACCTCCTTAGGCCATTTGAGGTGAAGTGTCAAACCACCTCAGATGAACCTTTTGCTCCCCGCCACGTCTTTAGAGCTGTTTGACAGCGGCATAAAGATCCAGGGTTAAGTGTAAAAAATGGCATTAAGTTTCAGTGCAGCTTTTACATTGGAAGCAATTTAATAGTCACTTATTTCATACAATTTGCATGCTCGCTGTGCTATGCTTTAGCTCAATGGTTTTGCTTGCTCTCTGCATCAGCCAGCAAGACTACCATGTGAAAACCTCAAGCAAACCACCATGCTAGAGGATAGTGTAGTTTGCTGCATCAAGGCCATCGTGACACAAACTAGTTCCCCTACTGAGGGTGCAGCCAGCAGCATACAACTGATCTGACACTATTTTTTTTTAACCTGCACAAATATTTAAAATCAGACGTATGCTTTTTAAGTGTTGCTGTTTCAAAATTACAAAAGATTGGCTTCAATTTGTAGATTTACTTTTAAATAATTCATTTTTGGCCCAGCAGATTCCTTTTGCAGTCCTAATAGCTCCTACCCTACCTGGACTAAAGTGCCATATGGGTGCTCCATATTTGTT
Organism: Ichthyophis bannanicus; assembly: GCA_033557465.1. NCBI lineage: Eukaryota > Metazoa > Chordata > Amphibia > Gymnophiona > Ichthyophiidae > Ichthyophis > Ichthyophis bannanicus. The sequence continues at coordinate 499,968,004 of CM066037.1, read as the reverse complement.
ATCTTCTGCATGGCTATTTTTGTGATGATCCTGGGGTAAGAAATGGTTCCCTTCAGAATCCATTACAGCCCAGAAGAGCAACTGCAAACCTGCCCCAGAAATTATTCAACTTCTGCCTATGAATCGCTGACTGTTCCCAGTGATCTGGATTCATTTTTGCATTTTTATACAATACTTTATTGAAAATGAGTCATAACTAGTATAAGTATAATAGTTTGTCAAATAATCATAGAAAAAGCCTCGCTTTGTGTTAACATTTCCTAATTAGAGCCAAAAAGATAAGAGCAGTTAGTATTACATGACCAACAGACTCCAACATTTATAGTCATCATCCTGCCCTCTTGCCCTCCCACACTCATTCCTCCCACTCTGTTACTTTGATTTTGTCAATTGGTTATAATTCCTAGTATAAGACTATCTTAGCCTAAGGGTCTTTTTCATCATGGCAGAAAAATGTCATTCTAGTCTGTTTCAGTTGCTTGCTGAAGGAAGTCTAAATTTTATTTTTTTTATTTTAATTTTTGCATTTTCAATTACAATAATATGCAAAACAAGTACGCATGTCATTGTAAAACTATGGAGAACAAAGAAAAAAACATTTATTAACCGGAGGGACAGTGGAAAAATTTCCTCAAAACCATCCGTAGACTGTTCATACTGAGAGCAAGTGATTATCTAGTGGTTTCCAATTTTTTTTCCCACATTTAACATACAATTACTTTGCTTTGAAGCAGCACCTTCCAACCAGTGAACTAAGCACAGACAATTCCACAAAAAGGTTGCCTTTAAGAAAGACACATCTTTGCAGTTATTCAATACATGTTGCCCTGTTGGTGACATATGTTGAATAACATTTTCTCATATTTGGTGAGCCTATCAGTTATCAGGAGAGAGTAAAACAGAACAATCTGCAATGATAACCTGGGGCCCGATTTTTGAAGACATTTTAAACAGGTTACTGCCCATGTTATCTGTGTAAATGCCTCAACCAGGATTTTCCAAAGGCACCTACATGGGTAGTGCCTTTGGAAAATCCCAGTTAAGCCCCTAATGCATGCAGATGCTATGTGGTTATCATTTGGCATGTTGGAGGGGGGGGGGCATTCTGGAGTGGAGCAGTGATGGAGGAAAGGGTTAAGTGGGTAGCAGTGATTTTTGATGCTACCTGGTTAGCCTTTAGCGCCTTAAAGATAGGCAAGGTTTTTGCTCTCCTATCTTTGAGGCTCTGGGGCTAATCAGGTAGCATCGAAAATAGCTGCAACCCACTTAGCATCAGCGACTGCTGGCATGTCCAACCAAACCTGGATTTTCATTTACGTCTCTGTGGGAGTGAAGATCTGGGTTAAGGGGTCGGCAGGCAGGCTATGTGCCGACGTGGCACATAGCCTGCCTAAATGAAAATCAGGCCCCTAGTATCTAACTTGAAAATATTACTGATAAGGGACCATACACCCTCCCAAATGTCTTTTAAAAGAGCACATTCATAAAGCATATGGGTTAATGTCCCAATCGATAAAGAGCAATGCCAGCAAGACTTGGAATTTAGGGACCCAATATTAATTTGTGATGGCTATGTGCCTCTAAGGTGCATAGCCATTGCTGCCGGACTTTAATCCTGGATATTAAATCTGGATTCCTACCCCGCCACCGGCATTGAACATCGAGGGCTTTTGCACAGCTACATATGGTGCAGAAGCTAACTTCAGCAGCAATAGTCAGCCGTTGCCCAGTTAGCTAGCTGCATTGGTGAAATTAGGACAGCTTTTGCTGCACTTTGCTACTGAGGGATAAACGTGCAGTGGCTGAATATCGCCATTGCACGGTTATCCCTGGATATTGCCCCCATAACACCCCTGACATGCCCAGATGCTAAGCGGTTAGCATTCGTTGTATAACGCATTACTCGGATATTCATTGGCGCTAACCATGTTAGCGCCGCTGAATATCTCTGAGGGGCATTTACACGGTTCACAGCTCTGTAAACGGTGTAAATGCCTTTGAATATCAGGCCCTAGAAGATTAGCTCTCTGCATTTATAAAGGAGTCCACACCGCATGATGAGCCATAAATCAAAGGCGTTGAGCTAAGCCACTCAACATTGTTGGGCATAGGGTGAAATTCCAAAGTGCTCCGGTTCACATCGCCTTGCTGCATCGCAGCATCACATTCCCATGTATATTTCAAAGATTGGCATTAGTACAAATAGTTTCAGACCAAAGCGAGTCCCGTGCCTAAGTCAAGGACAAACGGTCAAACCTAGAGACCTGGGTTTGCGTTAAACTGAAATTTTCCATAAGGTGAGAGGAGGAAACAGTTCTACCATTCTCAAGCAATTGGGCAACACACCAAATCCCCTTGGCCTGCCATCCTTTCCAAGATATTTTATGTTTATTTGAATTAAAGGATTAAACCAAAGAAGCCTCTGATGAAGCCAAATAAGAACCAGGGCAACCCCTATCTAGCTCTCTGTAAGCCCTAATATAACTAATAATTGGAGGATCATTAAGTTTAGTTTTAGGAGAAATCATGGTAGGTAGAGATCTCATAGGAAATGGATATACTATCACTCTTTCAACTTCCAGTCACAGGCAGAGCCATGTCCTCTACTGGATTTTTTGATAGCCTCAGTGCTCCATATATTAGCAATGTCGCCGTGTGGTTCATATAAAACTCTGGAAAGCCGATTCCCCTCTTTCCTCTAGGTTGCTTAAGCTTAGCTAAAAGAATTGTTGACACTGTTATTCCACAGAACATTCTATCCAATTGTGATTAGAACTGTGATCCACAGAATCCGAGAAGCATTCTTAATTTATGTATGACCTGCAGAAAAACCATCATTTTAAGTGTCTAATCTACTCCACCAATCAAATTTTATTGCAATCTTGGAATTAAAAAAACATAAATTAGTTTGTAGTTCATGATAAATATTCAAAGCTGCACTTTAGCACCTATGAGGTTTTTTTTAATTCATATCTATTAGAAATAACTAATTGCATAGTCTTGCAGATGCTTATTACCTACAAAATATGCCAGGAGCATTATGATTCACCGCTCAGTGGTGCTCTTATGTGCTGTACAAACCATTTTGCCAGTGAATCAGATTTTCCTTTGTGACATCGTCCTGGGAAAACTGACCCAAGGAAGTGATAAACAATAATTGATACCTTTCTTTAAAATTAACGGGTCTTGAAATACCACCCTTTGCAGGGCATATAGGGTGGTTTAAAAATCCTTTAAAAAACAAAGGAATGCCATCATGCAGTACCGTACCTAGCCCTCTGCGAGCAGCGCAACCACACATGGAGCAAAGGCTTAAGAGGCGCATTTCAGCTGCTTGCTGTTGCCCTGCTGCCACCACATTTTGTTCTCTCAGCAGCGGCAGGGCAACAGCAGGCAGCTGAAATGTGCCCCCTAAGACTTTGCGTGGGTCTTTCTGTAGGTCTGGTCCCTCCCTCCTCTGTGATGTCAGAGCAGGGAGGGATCAGATCTGCTTTAAGTTAGGTCTGCTCTGCTCTGCTGTTGCCAGCGACTTGCATATTGGGCGTACCCCTCCTCCCCATACCTCCGTCCAGCTGCTGCCGGTGCCGCCGTGGAGAAAACAGAGGGTGGCAGCAGCAGGGCAAGAGCCGGCAGCAGCTGGACAGAGCTATGGGGAGGGAGCAGGAGGAGGGGGGGGGGGGTTGCGTGCCTGATGTGCAAGTCGCACAGGGTACAATTCTGGCTCAGTATAGCCCTGCCATTATGGTACAGGAAAGGGAGGAGATGAGGTATGTAAAGCACACATACAGGCAGAGTTACCTATAGAAATATAAAGGATATAGATTTACACTTACAGCTCCTAGCCTGACAAAAAGCCAAAAGCCTGCTTAAACAAGTACATTTTTTAAATACATGCGGGTAGACAATTTCAAAGGGTCAAGGCTACAAAGAAGAAAGTGGCCCCCCAAGTAGACTCATACTTAGCCCAGGATGGCGGTTGAACTAATCTGTTATGGAGCGAGTGTAGGCATCAGGGAGGGACATATGGGATAGTGAGCCATAAGAGGTTCTGGGGAGCAGTACTGTATACTAGAGGAAAGAGCAGCATCGATATGTACACCCAGGTATCTAAAAGAAGGGTGCAGAGCAATGGGAGTGGAAGCAAAGGATGGGGCTAAAGTCGAGCTGGGCCCAATCCAATGTAGTTTTGGCAGGATTGAACTTCAAAGTATTCATGTGAAGCCTGGTGGATATGATCTCTAGAGCTGCATTGATAGTAGAAAGATCAGGAAAAGAAAGGAGCTCTCAATCCAGGCGATAAGGAGGATGTCGTCTGTGTACATATAGAACAGAATGCCTAAGGACTGCATTAGATTAGCTAGCTAAAGGGCTGAGAAAAATATTAAACAGTATTGTAGTTAGAGCCTTCCTCATGGGCTACATTTGTACCTGTGAATGTTTACTTGTCTGAGGGTCGTTTGCTCCTGCAGAGTTTATGCTAAGAAGAGGCTCATCTTTTATTGTAAATGGGAATGAGTATGCATTCCTAGATGTGACATCAAGGATAAATAACCTCTGAAATTGTGCATTGCCCAGTGAAGAGATAGCAAGTAGTTTTCAGTGGCAGTGGTCAGTTTTTTAATTTAAATGCCGTTTGCAGCATTTAGTATGTGTATGTATATTTAGTGCCACTATACTTCTAGACAGAGCTCTGAATATATGTAATTTGATGTGGGTACTTATATTCCTCTGAGCTAGAATGTTTGTGTGTGTTGAGGTTTACCCACTTCTTGTACTCAAAACCGAAGTGGTTTAGAATCTAAGCTATAGAAAGTTAGGAAAGGAATTCCGGGTTGCAGATGGGACAGCTTAGAAGGAGGAAGGGAAGGTGATAAGGGAGGCAAAGTTAGTTGCTGTCAATCTGTACATCACTTTATCTGCCCACATCTAGGACCCAGGGAATGCTAAGGAGAAAAGTTGGGTTTTAAGGCCTATTTTTTTTTTTAAAGTAAGGACTCAGAGCAAGGAGAGCAGCAGGGCATGCCAGATGAAGGGAGTCTTAAAAGCAAATTCAATTTAACAGGTTGATTCTAATCTAGTGCGGAAAACAGGGGGGGGGGGGGTGTATGGTGAGGTGATGCTCCTGGAATGTGCAAAGTGGCAGAGCTGGGGTGCAAAGGGTGATTAGGAAAAAGAAAATGGTGCACTATTGTTAAAGGTCTTGTAAACCAGAACTAGGATTTTATAGTGGATTCTATAGAAGGCCAGGTTGAGCCAGTGAAGCTGAAGGAACAATGGTGTTATGTGGTTTTATTTGCACTCTAGAGTTAGGACTGCAATGGAAGTATTCTGTACAATTTATAAGCATTTTATATTGGATGAGTTGCTTCCTATGTAGACAGAATTACAGTAATCAAGGCAGAAAGTAACTAAGGCATGAATCGGTGTATTACGCTGATATGTCTAGGAATGTGTGAACTGAATGGAATTGGCAAAGGGTGTGAAATGAGATTTTAATGTCGCATATGTGTATGTCAAATAAAAGCTGATAATCAAGATGCATCTCAAGATACTTGATAGTTGACAAGGGTTATTGAAGAGCCATATAGTGTGGGAGATAGAGAGCACTAAAAAGGTCTCCCACTTATTTGTACAGTAGTAGTCTTACTTGGGTTCAACATAAGACAATTGGATATGAGTCAGGTTGAAAATGTAGTGAGACATTGATTCAGAGCTGTGAGATCAGGAGAGGATGTATCAGGCAGATCAGTAGAATCCCATCAGCTAGTAGAAGGTGCTGATACCAAGATCTTGAATAATGGTGGCTAATGGACTAAAAGATTAAATAGCAGTGTTGATAAAACCGAGCACTGCGGGAGGGAGAATGCCGAGGAGCCTAGAGAAAGAGGACCTGCAACCATGTAGGAAAGATTGGACCCACTGAAAAACATGCTCTGACAGGTCAGTGTCTTTAAGATGAGGATTAGGAAGCTTTGATAGACTAGATTAAAGGCAGCCGAGAAGGCTAAAGAGACTACCAACACAGATCTATCACAATCAAGAAAGCCTTGGATTTTGCTTAGTATTAAAACTAAAATGGTTTCCAAACTGCATCTTGGGTGAAAGCCTGATTGGTGGGGGTGAAGGATATTCACTTTTTCTACTTAGTTGAGTTGTGTGACAACCACTTTCTCAAGCAGCTTAGATAGGTAAGAGATTAGAGAATGGACAGTAAGAAATGTCTGTGGGATGTAGATGGATTTCAAAGATCAGGTTTGTATCCAGAATACAGGTTATGATTGAAGAGTATCAGGACAAAAAAAGATGACCATAAGTAGGCTCTTGGATCCATTTGGAAGGAACAGATCAAGGGTGCACATGGTCTTTCTGGTCTCTGAATGGTCAGGTTGAGTGATACATTGAAGACCAGGATTGTGTATGTGTAGTGAGGTCTATATCCCAGCAAGGCGGAGATTGACAGAGGCACTGAAAGTGGGTCTGACATAGGTTCAATATCATGTCAGAAATTCTTGGCGAGTAAGATTGACCTTGGTGCTTAGCAAAAAATCATCTGCATAAAGTGAAGAAGGGGTAGAGAAAGATGGCAAGGTATTAGTGGAAAAGAGATCAGAGAACTGAAAAACGTTTACTGCGATGGTTCAGAGTCCTGAATCAGCTTGTTATAATTTCCCTCGGCAGATTTTAAACTTGAGTAGAAGTCATGTTGATTCCTGCAGATCTGGCTCACAGAATCTGATTTGTTTTCTCCAGAGATTCTCAGCTCTTCTTAGTTGATGCTTCTTCATTTGGAGGTCTTGGTGATACCATAGATGATTAGAATTGGAGGAGAAGTGAGAGAGGAGTGATGTTATCCAAAGAATCTCTGAGATTAGAATTGCAGTTATGGGCTTGGTTAGATAGGAGTATGTGCTCAAAATCTTTGGGAAGGATGGAAGGGAAGGATGAAATGCTATTAGTCAATTAAATGGAGCTTCCTGATGAGAAGTGTGTTCTTATGAGGAATGAAAGAGGGCTGAGAAAGCGATTGTACAAAAGTGATGAGATAATAGTTTGACCAGGAAACAGGGGGAGCAGAAGAAGCAGTAAGGGAAAGTGGTAACCCTTGTTCAGAATTTTTTTTTTTTTTTTTTAATTTTCAGAGTTTTTCTATACCACCCCTTCCTGAGATCAGGGGCAGTTTACAATAAGCAAAAATTTTACATAGAACTGTTTTTATAATTCAAAACATTAAACATTGAATGAAACTACATAAGAAACCATTTACAAGCATTGCAGAATTCCTATTTTTGTGTGGTGACTTTGTGCCGTAGACCAAGTAGAGTTTAGTGAGGTGTATGTTGAGTGGCAATATTTACCATTTTCTCCATAGTGTTGGGGGAACAGTAGTGTGTTTAATTCCTTTCTAAAGGTTTGTAAATCTTTGGCACGTAATGAGTGTGGAAGGGCATTCCATAATGTGGGCGCGGCAAAGGAGAAGGCTCGGTTACTTGTGACTTGTTTTGTTTTACGAATAATGGGTGGGATTAAAAGTACATTCTGTGTGTTCCCTTTTTGGATCTTGTGTTTGTTGCATGGGTAATTAATGTTGAAAGGTATGATGGGGCGATACTGTTAGCTATCTTGAATGTTATCATTAATGTTTTGTATCTGATTCTGCTTGAAACTGGTAGCCAGGGTAGATTGTATAGTAAGGATGTTATATGGTCAGTAAGTCGGGCTTTACATGTGATCCTGGCAGTTACATTTTGGGCAGTCTGAAGTTGTATAAGTTCTTTTTAGGTAAACCATGGAGGAGGATGTTGCAGAAATGTACAACTGCTCTGAAACCATGCATGTCAGGTAGTGGCCTAAGATATTGTATGGTTCTTAGTTTGAAGTATATGGTTCTTAACTGTTTTATGTGGGCAGTCAAAGAGAGCGTTTGATCCAGTATCACGCCGGGGTACCTTACTTCCTTTTTCACTGGGAGTATTGTATTTACATAAGGGGGAATGAAATTAAGATTCCTTGAAATGTTAAGCACTTCAGGGTTTTTTTTTTAAATTAATGCTCAGTTTATTTGAAGCAGCCATACCTGATCTTCCATGATACAGAATGCTATTATGTGTTAAGATGTATTTAGGCTATCCATGGGGAGATATAGCATGATATTGTCTGATAGATATTGAATTTCTTGAATATATCACAGATTGGTTGTAAATAGAGATTGGATACAAGTGCTGAGAGGGCAGATCCTTGTGTTCCTTGCTCTTGTATGAATAAGGAGGAGGTTTCTTGGCCTATTTGAAACTGTTGCTATGGTCCGATATAGGATTTAATCATTGGTAGATTGTTCTGTTAATTCCGATTTGTTCGAGTCTAGAGTAATATATTGTGGTTGACATTGTAAAAGGCAGCAGATATGTCTAAAAGGATGAATGCATGTTTTTATATCATCCATGCTGCATATAAGGGTGTCAAAGAGAACTAGTAGGAGCAATTCAATACCATGAAATGAGCAAAATCCAAATTGCTGGTCATTTAATGAAGCATTAAGATCTATGAAGCCCTGAAGCTGAGTTTGGACAACATTCTCAATTTGGCTATGAATGGTATGCTGGTTATTAGTCTATAGGACTTAGGGTCTTGTTTATCAAGTGTTTTATTCTTTAGAATTGGTTGAATCATGGTATGTTTAAGTTCATGCGGCATAGTTTCTTGTTGCAGAGATTGACAATTTGGAGTAGGTGGGGAGCTAGTTCAGTCTTGGTTGCCTTGATCCAGGCAACTGAGCAGGGCTCCAATGAGGAAGTGGTAGTGTTAATTTTGGTAATGGTGTTCAATAGTTGCTTTTGATCTATTGGGTGGAAAGTGTGCCATGTGTTGGTATTTGCGAGAGGATTTGGATGTGTAATAGGATCTATAGTGTATTTCTTTTTTAGTTTGTCTTCATAGTGTGTTAGGGTTTGGATGTTTGTATTGGTAACATTTGTTTCACTCTGGGTAGTCTTGGTTAGAGACTTAGCCATCCTCGTGAATTATTTGAGATTGTTAAGATAATTGGTTAGCTTTTAGAGTGGTTAGTCTTTTTTTTGCTTTAATTGCTTTCCTATAATTGTCATGTAGATGCACTTATTTTCTGGGGTTTTAGTGTGTCTCCATTTATGTTCATGTTTCCTTAATTGATTTTTGAGTCTCGCTAGCTCTTGTGTGAACCATTTTTCTGATTCTTCTCTGGGATGGCTTCCTGTGATCATTGGTTGAGGTTGCTGCATTTTGTATAGTGGTATTCCAATAGAGTAGGGTGTCTTTTTTTTAAAATCTGTTTGTGGTGGTTAATTTGGATAGGATATTACTTAGTCTTCCTTATCAAAGCATCTGAACCTATTTTTATGAGGTGTAGTGTGTTGCGATGGTGATGGAGGGTGTATGTATAGCGAAAGTAATTATGTAATGGTCTGACCAAGGGACTTGTTTTGATTTGAGGGGGGGAGTGGAGGTCTGATGTTGGTATCGGAAGAAATGCAAGATTTAGGGTATTTCCCTTTGAGTAGGTATCTTTTTATAATCTGATGGCCCATGCCAACCATTGAATCAATGAATGACAACGCTTGTTGGCCATTTAGTTAAGCTATGCACCAACAATATTACTCTTTCTTAAGCTTTACTGATGATTCCTTGAGGTCTCAGACTTAAACAAACGCTGGCCACAATGGACACAGTCCTTAGCCTCAGCATAAAATTGCATCAACGACCTCTGAAGATTGATATCAGTATATACAGTCATATAATTCACTTTATATCTTTCACTTTTCAAAGTCTTTAATTTTTAATTTTTTGGAGGGATATTTACATTATTTTGCGAGTAGCCACCCTCTGTTAAACTGATTATATACTTGAGGCCATTTAGTTAAGGCAAGTTGAAATCTCCCAATATAATGTGGGGTTTTTTTTGTTGTTTTTTTTTAGGGAGGATGTGCATGCAGATTCAAGGATTGATGTGAGGTTTTTGTGGTTAGGTGTGTGTGTGTGTGTGGGGGGGGGGGTCTGTAGAGTAAACATATGGCGATGTGTTTATTTTCAGTTTTGAGTATATCCATTCTTTCTATGTGTGTACATATACTTGGGGTGGTCTTATGTTTTTGTTTGCAAATTGAGTACTCTGCCCCCTCGTTTGTTATCTCTTGGGCAGTTGGAAAGGTCATAACCATCTATTTTTAGTTGGTTTAGGAGTGTGTTATCTGTTTCAGATAGCCAGGTTTCAGTGCCACATAGGAAATCAGGGTGTTCATCTTTAATCAGATCTACAATTACAGGGATTTGATGGATATGACACTGATTAAAATAACTACAACCGGGAAAGGTGTTTCTAGGATGCGTTGAGTCTGGTCAGTGGTTGTTGGGTAAATGTGAATAAGTCTGTTATGTGCTCTATTTTTGCCTGAGTAGTGCACATTCCTATGGAAGTGAATTGTTTCATGTCTGGTGTGGGTTAGAATGATGAGTACAGTGTGAGGTTGGTTTACTTAGTATTGAAGGATGTAAGAGTTTGTTTTTGTGCATGTTAGGAACATGAGAAGAGGGGCGCAAGCAATGATCCCGCACTTCATTGTGGTAATGTAATCTAATGTTGTTGCAGATAGTTATTGCTTCTTTACTGCTCTTTAACAAAACATCTAGTTATGTGATTAGAACACTGCAAGGTAATTCTAAAGGGTGGAAGGACAACTTATTTACAATTGCAGTGTATTGTAGAGGGTGTTACTATGTAACAAGATTGTTAACAAAGTATCAAGCACAAGACCTTATGAGGTGCAATAACAGCCAAGATAAAATGAGTGTTGCTTATATGGAATGTGCTTGTGAGAGAGCCAGTGCAAAAATTGTTAAATTTGTCAGAGAATGAGTGGTTTAAGTTTAAAAATAGCACAAACTACGTTCTTTCTTATTGTGCAACTGAAGGTAAGTAGGATAAGAGACTTATTTCATGCTATGTATCTTAAGTTTATCTTACTGTAAGTTAAGCTGGTTGAGGTGACAAATTTGTAAGGTGGAGTAATTGCTTTCTAAGATTGAAATTGAATGTTTTGAATAAAAAGAGAAATGTTCCACCAAACCCCTAATTCAGACAGTGGAATCTAGGAAGTATAATCTCAAGAAATAATATAGCAATATGCAGTTGTAGAGAACAATTTTGCATGTGTGCAGCATAGTACACAAATTAAATTGAGAGGGTGTCCAGTCACATGTAGGGAAGGAAACATGTAAGAATAAGGTTGGATATGAGTTTGAAAGACTTGTCTTGGGAATGAGTCAGGTTGTCAACATGGATGTTAAAGTTATCCAGAAGCATGAGGTTAGGGAATTACATCAACTCCTCGGAGATTGTCTGGCAGAATGTGACCGATGTGATCTGCTTAAGGGAAGGGGAGCAATAGAGGAGAAGTAGATGAACTGGGGGATTCACCTCAACTCTTAATTATAGAAGTTAGAATAGCCTATGAAGTCAAAAGAAATGTTTGCAATTCTCATATGACTGGAATGAATAATGATTATGCCTCTTCTAGTCTTAGCCTAGGGGACAAAGAGAATGGAGTAACAAGAGAAGAGATATTGTACAAGAGCAGGCTTCTCCCCTTCTCTTAGCCAGTCTTAGAAAGACAGAGGGCGTTGAGAGCATCATTGATAAGGTCATGGATTGCAGAAGTTATGGCTTATAGGAATCTACAGTTCAAAAGAGAAATTTAAAAAATAAGGTTCAAAGGGGTTACAATAAACAACAACAACAAAAAAGCATGCAAACAAAACCAAATAGAGAAAAATAAAATACAATTAAGAACAAATAATTACAAAATCAGCCTACAAAATGCTGCAAGCTTTATCAACATTAAGAGGTATGCCTACTAAAGGAAGTTAGCTGCTACCCAGGGCTAACACCATGTGGTAGCAGTTAACCCACGAAAAAAATCAGATATCGGACACTTTTCTGTGATATCTGGTTTTCACATGATACAATCATCTACCCAAGTGGTCATGTCTGAAAATGAGAGGAATGCCTTTTTTTTTTTTTTTTTTTGCAAACGGTATCCCGTATCCATGGTATCCCTTAAGGGGACAGGGACCATGGACAGCATTTTTTGAAAGGGGGGGGGGGGAAAATTTAAGAACATAAATACTGTCATACTGGGTCAGACCAAAGGTCCATCAAACCCAGTGTCCTATTTCAAACAGTGGCCAATCCAGGTCACAAACAAACCAAGCTACACCCTTACTGTCCCTCAAGTTTTCTAGTTGATGAAGCTTTGTGAGATAAAATTTAATTGAACAATGAGCTTAGCTGCTCACCCTAATCCTCTGCTAATGATTTGCAATCCAAAATCTTTTGACTATAGATAACATTGTACACTAAGTAAAACAAGACAGTCGTAATTCAGATTGTGCTGCTCCAGACTCTGAAGTCTTATTGCTTCTGAAGCCTCATATATCTATTCCCATGCAGATTTTGCAGTAAAGCAATTGTAGTATCTGCAGCTTCTGCAGGTTAAATGCCCAGTACTAACCAGAAATCCCTCTATTATGAAGTCTCAGCCACACAAATGGCAGCCAGTTCTTATCTGGAAAATCATGCTTTCTAAGATGGCGGCTGGGTGGATCCCAATGGACTTGCTATTCCATGCACGATTCCTTATGCCTCCTTTTTGAGAAATCTCTAATTTGCTCTCCTGTCCTATTTTATTTGTAGTTGCTTTACAATAAATTACCGCTGTAAACTGCTTTTGTATGGGTGTGAAAGTTGGCACCACTCTGCTGCTTTTTGGGAAGGTACAGTATATGTCCAATTTCTTTATGGCTCCTTACCTCTTAACCTTTATCCTGCTTGATCTACTACAGCCAAACATAGTGTTCTTCTATGGTCAGTCCATGAGTTTTTCTATTCTTAGTATATATGAATTTATAATATATTTTTTCATATTTTTATCTAATGCTATTTAATTTTTTCATGATTTATGGGCTATGTGCTAAACTTTAGTAACTAAACGTTTTTCCTTCACCTCCCCTATGCACCTCACCCTGGAAACAACCCATATAAGAGTCCAAATGCATATGAAATACCTGGGAATCATTCTTGATCAAACACTATTTAAGCAAAGATTGCAAGGACAATATTCTTCAAAGCCAAGATAACAGAGCACCTCAGACCACTCACAGAACTTCAGATCAGTCATGGAAGCAATGACACTCCTCCACCTGGATTATTGTAATGCAATATACCAAGGACTCCCAATCACCACTCTCAACCCGCTATGAACAGCCCTCAACATAACAGCCAGTATCATCCAAAGAGTGAAGAAATATGATCACATCACCCTGGTCCTGAGAGATCTCCACATCCTCCCACTATTTATTTATTTATTTAGGCAGATTTAATATACCGCTTTATCACTAAATCAAAGCAGTTTTCACATCAAACAATCAAGGCGGGGGGCTAGTGTGCAACATGCAGTGGAAACATCTGAATGAGTGTGTTCGAGGGGTGTGAGCGATTAGTTTGCTTTATATGCAAGCACATAGAAGCACAGATCAAATATAAAACAATAGTACTGATCCATAAAGCACTTCACCAACAAGCATCACATCTTCATACCCTACTAATGCGACCAAACTCCGGAAGACCAACCCAGCAGGCCACAAGCAATGTGCTGATTGTGCCATATGAAAGGACAAAGTTCAACCCCCAAACCTGTAACCGCACATTTGACCTGTATGCCCCATCGTTATGGAACTCTTCCAACCAAAATCCAGAGCAACAAGGACCTCTCCTCGTTTAGAAAACAACTAAAAAACATTTATTTAAAGTAACATAACAGGCAGAAAAGGCAACGGCAAAAGCTAGAAGGATACTTGGGTGCATACGGAGAGGAATGGCTAGCAGAAAAAAGGAGGTGATAGTGCCTCTGTATGTCTTTGGTGAGACCTCATTTGGAGTATAGTGTGCAATTCTGGAGACTGCGCCTTCAAAAGGATGTGCACAGGATGGAGTCGGTACAGAGGGTGGCTACTAAAATGGTTAGTGGTCTTCATTATAAAGCATATGAGGACAGACTTAGGGATCTTAATATGTACACCTTAGAGGAAAGGCAGAATAGAGGTGATATGATTGAGATGTTTAAATACCGCCGTGGCATAAATGTTCAGGAGGAGAGCCTCTTTCAATTGAAAGCAAGTTCTGCTACGAGGGGACATGGGATGAGGGTGAAGGGGGATAGATTCAGGCGTGATATGCGGAAATATTTCTTGGAATCCATGGAATAGTCTCCCAGTGGAGGTAGTAGAGATGAGGACAGTAACTAAATTCAAAAAAGCATGGGACAGAGGATCTCTAAAGGAAAAAAGGGGACTGTTGTATTTTTATGGAAGGACAGACTAGATAGGCCATGTGGTCTTTTTCTGTCATCATATTTCTATGTTTCTATTTAGAGAACACCTAGGATCAGAATAGAGTAACACCATTGAAATCATGCCCACGATGAACATTAGACAAGCTGGGACTGAGAGACAAATGATAGCTGTAGAAAAGTTAGGAAACCCTGATGGATACTAAATCAGGAATGTAAATGTTAAACTCCCTTGGTGATGGGATAACCCGCCCTGTAAATGTCATAACCTGTTTTGATGTAGCCCCTATTGTTTGTAAACCGCTTTGACCCATTGAAGCGGTATATAAGCACAGCTAAATAAAACAAATAAAATTCCCAAACATCAAATTCTTGCATACTAAGCATTTTCCATAGTTATAAAATGCATCTACTGCATATTCTTGAGTATTCTGATGTAAAGTTTATCCCAGGTACGCATGCTGTTTCAGTTGTTCTGATTCTAAGATGCTGAGAAACCATTCATGTCTGGCAATTGGGATATATCGTTGCAATGTGGATAGGAATAACTGGGCAAGTAGATGGGAAATTTCATCTTTTTCTGCCATCTCCTATGCTTGTTACTACAAGTGCTAAATCAACAGTGGAACAAAAAATAAAAATAAACTTTAAAACATTCTCCAAATTTCTAAAGTGTTGGTCAAGTGATAAAATTAGTAGTTATTCCTTACTCATGGTGACAGAAGCATTCATTCACGCTTCTTTCTTTACTACTGTTCCTCATATTTCACTTGACTTTCACTTTGGGAATGGAACAATTTGAACAGCACCAACCTCAATGCAGCCTCAACTTTTATAATATAATAAAATCAATTATAATCAGGCCTAAATGCTTTTATTTCTTGTACAGTGCATTCCTATACTGAGGCAAGCACTAACCTGTTCTGAATTTATTAGTGATGCCTGCAATGTTTGATTTGTATGTTAGATCTTAACTAAAATACTACATAAGAATTTGCCTCAAAGTGATCATTAAAGAAATACTTCTCTGTCCCTAGCAAATGATAACTTCTTTGTGAATATCAAACAAATTATCCAACATGCCATGCATTAGTAGTTTCGCCTAAAGTGGAAGATTCTCTACTGGGTGGATTGGATGGACCAGTTTGGTCTATGCTACTATAGCGCACAGAAGGGCATTACTTTCTTAAGGGCATGTTCATTGTACTGCATTAGACTTTTGCAGCTAATGTGCCAAGAAAGTGCAGATAATGCACAGCTTTTGCAGCTAATGCAGCACTGTTAGGGGCATGCACAGTATTTCCCCAGGAGATAATGCACCAAAAGGGCAGAGAATGTGGTTGGATAGCATCATGGGTAGTGCTGAGGTAGTGTTAGCCGCACCCATGCTGTCTGCAGATCCAACGGTTACTACATGCTGTTGAGGCCTATGGTAACCATGCATGGCCGACATGCCCACTCTCCACCTTAATCCCGCCCACTCCTGCAAATAATGCGCTTTCTGCAAACAGCGCAGAAAATCACTGTATTGCTTGCAGTTGCCCCACGTTAACTGCTGCCGTGGTCACACAGCACGCTTTATCTGTTGCATTAGCAGCTAACGTGGTTTAGCAAACATAGCCCGTAGGTCACTAATGCAACAAGTTTGCAATGATTCTATTTGTGATAATTCTTGATTTCTTATATATTTGAATCTACCTTGGCAATATCTTCAAAATGCAGTGAATGTTTTTAGCAAAATGAGTATCCAATCAAATTTACACCTAGATAATCATGCTTAATATGTTAATGCAAGTAGACTTTTCGACAGGATTAGGCTTCAAGTGTGACCTGCTGAAGAAAAGAACATTCTTGCAAAGGAAATGCAAGACTTCTCTTGCCAACTTTTTTCTAAATGCTGGCAACCTTGTTCTCTTACTCTGCCAAGATAAAGGATCAGTTATACAATTCTTTCTAGGCTCTGCTAAATACCTATTAAGTATGGTTTAAGTATTAAAACATGGTTGGCATTCATTTGATTAAAAATGTAAATCTGTACCTCCCATGCTGCCTTCAACTTCACCTGAGGATCCCATGTTCTCATTGCCCCCGCCGTTACTACAACTGTTAATCATATAAAACATTTAACTCACTTATTTCTTGTTGTTTTTATTTTGGCACGAAAATGACTTAAACAGTTACAGAAACAGAGACACATCATTGCTGGTGTTTCACTTGGTACAAAGCTATTTATAATGCTGGTACTGGAGGCCCTGAAATGAGCGTATGATTGTGACAATATGAATGTTTAATTCTTTACACCATTGTTCTCAAGTTATCATAATGAGTAGTGTTGTTTTTTGGCTTGGGAAATTCCTTCTACTCCTTAGGGCTTCTAGCTCAGCTGAACCGACCTTTATTATGCTATGGAATCCTGAGTCTCTGATCACATCTACATAGAGATTGTCCCCTTCATTTTATATCCCATTCCAGGAACAGAATAAGGTTGCCTTGACTCTGGGAGGTACTCCAACCATGGACCTTCCCCTACTCCCATTATCCTTTGACCTTAAGGTTACCCTGTATAGACACCCCTCTAAGCTTGGGCTCCTAGCGTCATAAGAACATAAGAGATGCCATACTGGGTCAGACCAAGGTCCATCAAGCCCAGTATCTGGTTTCCAAGAGTGGCCAATCCATGTCACAAGTACCTAGCAGTTTCCCCAAAAGACACAGGTTCCACAATGCTTGTATTGGGTCAAGCAGTGATATCCTGGGTCCCTTTTAATAATGGTTTATGGGCCTTTCCTCCAGGAACTTGTCCAAACCTTTTTTAAACCCATCTACACTAAGAGCTTTTACTACATCCTCCAGTAACAATTCCAGAGTTTGATTACAAGTTGAGTGAAAAAATTCCCAGAAGTAAATATTTATAATTGCATATCTCTCTCCAGAAGTAGCAATCCCTTTTGTAGTCCTTCAAGACTGAGAATCACAGAACTCTGGTTGAACTATTTATGCCTTTGCTTCTGAGGTAAGCTGTGACCAATGTCCTTGGTATTAATGCAGTCCTTGCTTGGATAGAGTCTTTCAAAATGGCCCTTTGATCTGCCACCTGGCTTTAACACCTATTTAAAAATTTCACAGGTCTTTTGCCCCCTATGTAGAATGCCTCTTTGTAATGGTCTCTAGAAATAATTTATTGCTCAAAGAATACTGACCCTGTTTTGCCTTTTATGCTAAGTTATATTCTGATTTGATTTAAATTAAAGCTCTTTGCTGCTACTAGGCCCTGACTGAGTATGAAATTGAAATTTTAAACTAGCTCTCTGCTGGGTTCTAAATTTAACCAGAAAGCTCTCTTCTGTGTTGTAAATTTAAACTGAAAGCTCTTTGCTACTAGGCCCTAACTGATTTAACAAATACATTGGGTTCACAGATTAATCGGCTTTAATCTACTCTCCCATCTTAATCTTTCACTACCCCTGCTCACTCACTCAGCCTAGGCCTTGCAGTCTGGGATGTGGTTCCTGCCAGAATGCAGTGCAAGGGAATTTGAGTTTGGCTACTAAGTTTTGACACTGAATAGTGGCTGGGACACCTTCCTCCTTGAGGGCTGTGGGGGCTGCTGCCAGAGTGCCACCAGCCACAGCAGATCCAGGAAGTAGCTAGAAAATCAATCTCGGATTCACAAATGAGCCACCAACTGGCCATGACCTCACATTACTGAAATTAGGGTTTTTTTGTGGATTAAAGGAGAAGGGAAGAAAGGGTTTTGAGTGAGTATTGTCACCACCCCCCCCCCCTGGTGGCCGGTGGCTGAAGGGGCAGGTTGTGCATTTAAATCAATTGTAGAAGTAAAAGACTCTTTTGGGCCAGATGCACCTTGGTCCTTGTAGTCCTTTCTCCTTATAGAAATGAGTTGTGGATGCCAAGTAGAGGGTAAACAAAAAAAGCTTTTATTTCCCTTTTAGCACTGAGGTTCGCTAAGTAACAAAAGTAAAGTTTTCCTTATTTTCAGGTTTGTGCCAAAGTGTGTTTTTTTTTTTTTATTTTATATTTATAAGTATACAATAAGTCAAGGAGAACTTGAACAAAGAAACACAATAATGCTTGCATGGAAATGTACTTTAGGGAAAAAAAAGGAATAATACAGAATAAATACAATGCAAGTATTATACTTTAGCCCACTAGAAAAGGGGAAGTAAGGCTAACAGCAATTTACAACTTTAGGGAGAACCCAGGAAATTAATTACAAAAAGGAAAACAAGAAAGACGGTGTGCTCAAGGCCCTTAATCATTACAATGGGCATAATAATATCTCACTCAGGAAGGGAAACAGTAGGCAAATGTGCAGAAAGGAACGTAGACAACTCCTCAGGAAAAAAGAAACTATATCTCTGCAAGTTATACACAATTAAACATTTACAGGGGAACCTTAGCATAAAGGTAGCACCCAAACTAATCACCCCAGGCCTCAACAAAAGAAATGCTCTCCTTCGTTTCTGAGTCTCCTTGGAAACATCCGGGAACATAAAATTTTTTTTCCCATAAAACAAAGCCGTTCTTTTTTTATAGAAAATCTTCAACAGCCATTCTCTGTCAGATGACAACGCTAAAGTTACCAGTAAAGTTGAAACAGCAATATTGTCCTCCTTAGGTGACTGCAGCAAATCGGAGACGTTTAAGGAGTCCATCTCTTGTAAGCCAATTACCACTTTCCCAGCCTTTTTCCCTAAAGGAAGATAATATATCTTTGATACAGGTGACGTCAAATCAACAGGTACCATAAGAGTCTCCTGTAGATATTTCTTAAATAGCTCCAAGGGGGCTACACCAGCAATAATAGGAAAATTTAACAAACGCAAATTTGTAGATCTAATTGCATTTTCTAAAGACTCCATTTTATTTCTCAACGCAGTATTATCTTTGACCAGCGAAACCGTTAGATCAGATACCTCTTCAAGCTTCTGTTCCACTACAACCTGCTTCAAATTACTTGAATATCTGATTCAAGCATAGTAATATTTTCTTCAGTAGAGGTAACCCTACTGGAAACTGAGGACAGCTGTTGACCAACAACAGTCGACAAGTAAGTAATAGCGTCCCAGATTGTATCCAGAGTCACAGATTCAGGACGAGGAGGTAGTAAAGGCCTGGAAGCCAAAAAATCATCCCCCGTTGAGGAAACATCAACCTGAGCAAGAGCTCCGCCACCAGATGACAGGTTCGCTGCCTCTGCAGCCCGAATCCCCTCAGATAACACGCCGACAGACTCATGCAGTGAAACCCGCTTCAATGCCGCTGTCCCCACCACTTCGGACGGTTCAGCTGCATCAATCATCAACAGAGCTGCCGCGCTACTGGGGGGGGGGGGGCAGGAGGAGCATGCCCATTTGGGGAGAGCGAGATGTCCAAGGCGGAGGACGCCGACTCTTCCATTGCCGATACCGGCACCAGCGCCTCCAAGCCAGCTCGAATCCCCTGTACCTGGGCCTTCGAGAGCTGCACAAATCGATCCATAGGTCGCTCAGAAATGGGCAAGGGTGCCGCAGGAGCAACCTTAGACTTGCCCTTCCATTTAGGCATCGTCAGCACTCACAACCGCCATCTTGAGAAAGCCACTCCCCGTGCCAAAGTGTGTTTAAACAAGTAAAACTGTTACAGGCTTCACAGTTCCTTGTAGAATATAAAGGGTTTTCTAAACTTCAGAGTGAAACAAATAAACCAGCTCTCCTTTAGCTCAATGTAAGCAAAATCATTGTTAGTGCATGTTCTGGTAAACTATAGCTCTGGGAATGACTTTAGGCTTCCCGCAACACAAATATAGCAGTCCATTAATTCCTCCTGTGACAATGCTTCTAAATCCTCAGGCTCCACTTGCATGGGTTCCAGCTCATCTGTGCTTTCTCCTGTATTTGAGCTCTCCCTGGCTGCTATAGTATGCAAATGAGTATTTCCTTCACCTATCCTCCAGCTGGGCTGTTCTTAGGCCTCTATGGCATGGCTTCCAGAACTCCTGCCTTCATTCATTCCTCTCAGAATGGTTATCTGATTCAAAAGCCCTTCTAGGAGCTAAGTCTCTTTTTAGAATTAAAGGACCACTGTACCTTGGCTTCCTGAAGTCGGTGCTGCTGGTATTTTCCTTACCAGGTACCCTTCCTTGGATACGGTCTCATTTACAGACTGTTTCTGTGAGTCTCCTGGGCACTGCTTGTCGTCCCTGAAGCTTGGGATGGCCAGGTAATGAATCCAGGCCTCTCTGCTTCTCAGTATGGGGGATTCCACTGTCAGGAACTTTCCTTCCAGTACCTTTAAGTTCCTTTCTCAATCCTTCTGGTGAGCTCAGGCCTCCCTCTAGGCATGGAGTCTCTCTCCCTTGGATCCTGGCTTCTTCTCCTCTTTCTCCCCTCCCTAGTCTGGCTGCAGCTCTCTGCTTATAAAGCAGTTCTCCTCTTGAGTTTCCTGGCCTGCTCTTCAGGTGCATCTGCTTAGTCCCTGCATAGTCAGTACTTGGGTGTGTTCGCTCAGCCTCTGCAGGTTCATGCCTGCTCCCTCTAGCTGCGTTGCTATGCAATTGCATCTCCTGCAAGTCAGCTGCTTTGTGAAAGACAGCGTTTTTTTCCAAATTCACAGCTTCACTAGCTTCAGCCCTATCACAGTATCTAGAACTGTTTCAGCTACACACTATCTTGAAATAAAACTTAGGATCTAATTTACTAAGGGCCCTGTTTAGTAAAGTTCTTCCCCCATTTTGGGGGTTATTCTGTGCTACGCATAGCGGGGATGGATAGCCCGATGGGATGTCCAAACCCACTATTCGTGCCAGCTCCTGCCCCCAACTAACTTCCCCACTAGTTGTGTGGGGAAGTTAGACAGGGGAAGGGAATGGGAGGCCAGAGGGTGGAGTCTGGGCAGGCAGTGGGCGGTCACCGGCCCTGGACATACAGGGCTGATTCTAATGTCAGCCCTGTATGTCCAGGGCTGGGGAAATGTCGGGAAGTTATTTCACCTCTGAGGTGGAATAACTTCCTTGGACATGCATTTTTGAATAGCCCAGGGCATGGATAGGGCGGGGGAGGGGGGACAGGGTTTATTCTCCGCAGCTTGACCCTGTCTTTCCCAAGCTGTGTTGCAGACCTCAGTAGCGATCTTTTCTCTGCATTACCTGCACAGATGCCTTCCTCATTGCTGGTACCATCTCTAATTGTTAACAGTGAGGTATGTGGGGGGTTTAGTTCATGAAACCTCATTTGTGAAGGTTTTGTTCCTGTGGCATATTGCTCATATTGCCTCAATTGGTATATAAAATACCCTTTGTATTAAGTCTTCTAGATCTTTCAAATTCAGAGGATAAGGTACTAAACTGCAAAAATTTTTCATAGAAGGATTGAAATCATTCAAACTGTGCGGACACTCGGAACACATACAAATACTAACATTTCAACATTATGTGTGCTTTTTTTATGCATTAAGATCTTCTGTGGAAAATTTTGCAAATCTATATCTGTCCATCTAATAAACTATTGCATACTATATGCAAAAGATTATGCAAATTTATAAATAATGAGCTGCTGTGATGTAAAAGTAGGCAAAGGAGCTCATTAAGTATACATTTTTTTTTTTTTGAAAACCAATGTGTAAACATGCTGATTTTTTTTTTAAAAGATAATTACATTCTTGCATTCATAGAAGTAACTTTGTATTCATAGACACAACATTTATCTCAAAAGTTTGCTCCCCACCTTATTTACGTTGATAGCAAACTTTCACTGGAATGTAAACTAACCCCAGGGACCTCTGTGATTTGTACATTGTTCTGATGTTTGCATGATAGAAGAAAGTTAGATTTGGATTTTAGATTTATTCAGCTTTTCCAAATTCAAGGTGAGTTACATTCAGATACTTGAGTTATTTCTCAGCCCATATAGTCTCCCAATCTAAGTTGTACCTGAGCCAATGGTGACTGAAGTGATTTGCCCAAGGTAAGAAAGTGTTGGTAAGGGAAGTAGGGTTCAAACCCTGCCATCACACAAACTTGTAACCTATTCTAGCTACTGCGCTACTACTCAGCTTCTCCTTGTAGACTGCAGCAACTGATACCAATGCCCAACAATAAGAGTTACAATTTGTTACCTCTCCTCAGTCGTATCAAATACAAAGCCGTAATAAGTGTTCAAAATAGTCAAAGTTATCCTCTCAATACCTGCAATCCATAACAAATAGCAAAGACCCTAGAAAATTGCCAAAGAAGAATTACTAGGTCAAACCTTCTAATCCAGCTTCCAACACTGACTGAGAGCAATCAGACAACTCCATATATGCACCTTGACTATGGAATGTCCTACCACACCACATCACACCAGAGAGACTCACACCCTAGGAACTTTTAGGAAGCTGCTAAAGACCCACTTGTTCATGGAACATTTCAATGAGATCACTTGACTTGCCCCACCTTTCAACCCTCTCCCTCTGGCTCCTTTCATCCACCCTTACCCCTAACTTAAATATACACTGGACCATTTACTACTTATAGCAAACATTTTCATTTTGTATATAGTTATTCTGTTCTGTGTTATCCCTAGTTCCACTCATGATTTTAATGTAATTTAGTTCTTGTAAAACTGTTCATGTAATGTTGAAGTTCAGTTCTTTGTAAACCACATTGATCTTCAGAACTGCGGTATATAAGAATGAATGAATAAAATAAAGCTATTACTGTACATATGGTAATAGAGATCTCATTGCAGAAGAATAATGAAGGATATAATTTTGGACATGCTAAACTTGCTAGTCGGGTTTGTTTTCAGAAATGGATGATGTGTAAATGGATGATGTGACATCATCCATGAACGTGTAATTTTGTGACAAAATACCTCTGTGCAATCTTAAAACACTTATCGGTCTCCAGAGGCTAACATATTTTCCAGCTGTTGAAAATGGTAAGGCTGTTAAGTTTGGTAATCTCGGCTATCTGCTTGGGCTACCTGCTAGGTCTAAGCATGGATGATTGCTTTGTATGTGACCATTATGGCTAGGAATAACTTGAAGAATCAAACAAACCAGCAGTTGAATAGTGTAGTTATGGACCGAATGCTATCTAAATTGTCTACTCTTATGCTACAACACTGCTAATATCAACGTTTCCTTTGTTTCTGCCTTCGCAATTTGCATGTTGAAACTGTTTGGAGGAGGAGAGGGAGTAACTATAGCCAGCCGCAGAGCTACTGCGCACCACGCTCATCTATGCAGCGCCACTTAAATGGATTAAGAACATGATTTGTTCATGCAGTTTTATTGGCACTAATTTTATAAATGTGTTTCTGTGCGAAGAGCTTTTATAACATTGTGCTACAGCATAGCACACAACATGAGTGCACGTAAAATATGCACCCGTGTTTACACAGTCTGTGTAGAAGCATTTCTGGGAGCATAGTTTGGGTGGGGAAGTTGTGCAAATGTGCCCCTGAATATCCACGATGTCATCACTGAATGCTCTGATACAGCATTGGGGCATTCTGGTGTGGAGGGGGGGGGAGGGGGTGGCACCCAAGAATATCGGGCTAGTGGCAATATTTATCCTAGTGGGGTCGACGTTAAGAACCTAAAAGGCTCACCTAACATTTGATGGTGCTAAACAGGCAATGGCTGAAGATCACAGCTGCCCAGTTCACTGTGGCGCTATCCGGCTAATCTGGATAGTCCATGCCGAATATGACCCAGCATTGAATATCCAGGGTTAAAGTTCAGCAGCAGTGGCGAGCCGCTTTACCAGCAATAACCACTGCTGCTGCTTCGGAATATCCCTTTGACAGGAAAAAATCCAAAATTCTGTGTTTTTCCCCTGTATTAATAGTTGCCTTGGGCTGACCTTAAACCAGTGTCCTTTGGGTAGGAGAACCCTAGGTAGAGCTATTCCGCTTCCTGAGGAGATTACAGAAACATAGAAACATAGGCCATGCGGTCTTTTTCTGTCATCATATTTCTATCTAGTCTGTCCTTCCATATCAACAACTACAACAGTCCCCTTTTTACCTTTAGAGATCCTCTGTGTTTGTCCCATGCTTTTTTGAATTCAGTTACTGTCCTCATCTCTACCACCTCCACTGGGAGACTATTCCATGGATCCACCACTCTTTCCGTAAAGAAATATTTCCGCATATCACTCCTGAATCTATCTCCCTTCACCCTCATCCCATGTCCCCTCGTAGCAGAACTTGCTTTCAATTGAAAGAGGCTCTCTCCCTGAACATTTATGCCACGGAGGTATTTGAACATCTCAATCATATCACCTCTATCCCGCCTTTCCTCTAAGGTGTACATACTAAGATCCTTCAGTCTGTCCTCATATGCTTTATAATGAAGATCACTAATCATTTTAGTAGCCACCCTCTGCACCGACTCCATCCTGTTCACATCCTTTTGAAGGTGCGGTCTCCAGAATTGAACACTATACTCCAAATGAGGTCACACCAAAGACTTATAGAGAGACATTATCACCTCCTTTTTTTCTGCTAGCCATTTCTCTCCGTATGCACCCAAGCATCCTTGTAGCTTTTGCCGTCACCTTTTCTACCTGTTTAGCTACTTTAAGATCATCAAACACAACCACGCCTAGGTCCCACTCTTCTTTAGTGGACAAAAGTACATCACCCCCTATACTATATTGCTCCCTTGGATTGCTGCAGCCCAAATACATGACCTTACAT
Source organism: Ichthyophis bannanicus (assembly GCA_033557465.1). Taxonomy (NCBI): domain Eukaryota; kingdom Metazoa; phylum Chordata; class Amphibia; order Gymnophiona; family Ichthyophiidae; genus Ichthyophis; species Ichthyophis bannanicus. The sequence continues at coordinate 499,942,941 of CM066037.1, read as the reverse complement.
TTTTTAACATTAAATCCCAGCTGCCAAATTCTAGACCATTCTTCAAGCTTAGCTAGATCCCTCCTCATGTTATCTACACCTTCCTGGGTGTCTACTCTATTGCAGATTTTGGAATCATCCGCAAAGAGGCAAACCTTACCTGACAGCCCTTCTGCTATATCACTAACAAAGATGTTAAAAAGAATCTGAACAAGGACAGATCCCTGGGGCACACCACTGGTAACATCCTTCTCCTCAGAGTGAGCTCCATTCACTTGTACTCTTTGTCGCCTCCCACCCAACCAATTTCTAACCCAAGCAGTAACTTTAGGGTCCATCCCTAGGGTGCTCAGTTTGTTTATAAGTCGCCTGTGAGGAACAGTGTCAAAGGCTTTACTGAAATCTAAATACACCACATCTAGAGCTCTCCCTCGGTCCAACTCCCTGGTCACCCATTCAAGAAAATCAATCAGATTTGTCTGACAAGACCTGCCTCTGCTGAATCCATGCTGCCTCGGATCCTGAAATCCGCTGGACTCCAGAAACCTCACTATTTTCTCTTTCAGCAGCGTTTCCAATAATTTACTCACCACTGAAGTTAAACTAACTGGCCTGTAGTTTTCAACCACATCCTTACTTCCGCTTTTGTGTAAAGGCACCACATGAGCCTCTCTCCAGTTCTTTGGCACCACTCCCGACTCCAACGAGGCATTGAAAAGGTCAGTCAGTGGAGTTGCTAGAACGTCCCCAAGTTCCCTCAGTATTCTAGGGTGTATCCCATCCGGTCCCATCGCTTTGTCTACTTTAAGTTGAGCTAGTTTCTCACGAACACAGTCTTCTAAAAATTGTTCAAGATGTCCCTCGCTTCTGTTCCTATTTGTGGGTGTTTTCTGAGTTCCTGCCCCTGGTTCTTCATCTGTGAACACAGAACAAAAATATTTGTTAAGCAATTCCGCTTTATCCTTATCAGCTTCTACATATTCCTCCCCTGCACCCTTGAGTCTGACAATACCACTTTTGCTCTTCCTCTTCTCACTAATATATCTGAAAAATGTCTTATCCCCCCATTTTATTGCATTGGCTATTTTCTCCTCCTTTTGAATCTTTGCCTTCTTGACTACTTTGCTAGCTTCTCTAAGTTTTTCCAAATACAGATGACTGTCTTCCTCTCTCTGTGATCTCTTGGATCTAGCCAGCCTATCCAGTCCTGTAGTTCTGATCTTAGTTCCTGTTTCATGATTAACCTAAAATTTCCCTGTCTGGTCTTGAGCTTCATGAAAAACTCTTTTTGGATTTGTTTTTTTTGCCTTGTGAATCTGACTCCTTCTATAGAGACGTACTCCAAAGACTATTCTTGTGTCATGTTCCTAGCTGTGCAAATTCTTGGAAAAATATCATGGAGCCCTTGTTAAATTTTTTTCATTGTTGATTTTTTTTTCTTACAATTCTGAATCCTTGTGTTAAATTCTCATGTCTATTATACTATCAGAGGCTTTTACCAAACTTACTCCAGATCCCGGTTGTCTAATCTGTGATCCAGTTCAGCAATTCTGTGAAACAATGTTAAAGAAAGTAAAAGCTGCAATTAGTAGTGATGTGCATTGAAACATGGGGAATAAAAATAACCCAGAATTTTATTCTGTTTACTCCAGATCCTGGTTGTCCATTTAGAGAACAGTTTAGAAATTCTTTGAAAATATGTTTAAGAAAGTAAAAGCTACAATTGGTAGGGATGTACATTAAAGCCACATAGGCAATTAAAAAAACTAAATTTTGTTTAGTTTGTCTTTTCCAATTTTAGTTGTTAATCCTCAGGGATTTTCTTGAATTGGTGACGCTTGGGATGGAGGGAAGCTGATTTCTGTCTCCTGGGGATCGATTTCTAGCCAGTTAGTTCTGTCTTGTATTTCTGCTAATCTTAGTTTCTGTTTTCTGCTTGGTCCAAAGTTTTCCTGCATGGTCTTGAGCTCAGTGCAAAATCCCTCCTGCATTATTTTGCCTTGTGAATCTGGACTCCCATTCTTCATGCTTACTCCAAACATGTTTATTGTACCATGTTCCTTGCCATTGTTGAATTCTTGGATGTATAATCCTGAATCCTTGTGTGAAATTACCACTTTTATGCTTTCAGAGACATTTACTAAGCCTACTCCAAATCTTGTTTGTCCAGTTAGCAATCCAGTTCAGAATTTCTGTAAAACCACGTCTAAAAATATTAGAACAGCAATTAGCCCCTGTGTCTGGAAACCTACTACTACCACTACTATTAATAATTTATTTTTTTTAATTTGATTTTTAGTCATATACAACAACCAAAATAAGTACAGGTCAATCCCATAAAAAGAAATACAAAGAAAATCTATATTACGATAAGCAATATACACCATGATATAGTCCAGATTACGGAACCCCGCTGCTAAACAAGAAGGAAAAACAATTAAGAAAACAGAATACAAACTATCCACAATATGGAGGCTGTGACCCCACACACCCACTTAAACCCCTTTTCCAGATAGGAAAGTTTCTAAATGGGATACTTCAACAAATGTATAAGAAGCGCCCTCATAACTAAGGATACATTTACATGGAAACTTCAAGAAAAATGTAGCACCCAATGCCAAAACTCGGGGCTTAAGATTTAAAAACTGCCTCCGGCGCATCTGGGTGCTACGGGAAACATCAGGAAAAATATTAACTGACTGACCACAAAATTTCACAGTTTTAGTCTTAAAAAAGGCCCTCAATATATGTTTAATATCAACAGAGGAAAATGTAACCAACAAAGTAGCCCTAACATTAATTATGTCCTGGGAGTCTTCCAAAAAGGCACTACAAGGCATATGCAGCACTGTACAAACATATAAAGAAGACAGTCTCTGCTCATAGAGCTTACAATCTAATTAAAACAGACAGGACAATACATGAGAAACAAGGGGTTCAAATAGGGAAGGAGGCAAGGAGAATAAGGGAGATGTGAGATGTCAGGATTTCCTGTTTCCCATCAGCACCGTGGGCTAAGCTTTAACAGAGCCATGGTTAAGGGAAACACTCTCCCTTTACTGTGGCTCTGCAAAAAGCTGAGCCGGTACGGAGGAGAAATGAGTAGGCTCTCTGGGGAGGCGGTGCCGCGATTGTGGAGCTCTTCATTCTGCTGCTGCCACTGCTGGAGCAGCAGTTGCAGCTACTTCTTAAGCTGGAGTTTCTTTTTTATTTTATTTTGAAGGCTGAGTGAGGCGGTCTTTTGGGGGGCAATTTTGCCACCCCAAAAAGTTGCCGCCTGAGGCTACCGCCTCACTCGGCCTCATTATAGAGCCACCCCTGCCCCTCACCTATCCCCAACCCCCATCCTCATCCACCTCTCACACATATACATACCCACCTCCTCAACTATACCCACATCCATCTCCTACCTCCCTACCTACTCCTTAACACCCTCATCCACACACACACACACACACACACACACACACACACGGTCTGACAGCCCTACTACTCTAACAGAATATTCTTTAGCATGTATCTTCCTAACCCCTCCCCCGCACAGACATGCTTAGGTTTGTGAATGGATGAAGTAGAAATGCACCACTGTGTCATGCTACAAGTGTGCACTTAAATTCAATATGAAATCAGAGACTGCATCAATATACTCCTTCCCAATGTCTCTATTTTTGAAGTCAAACATTTAAATGAGTAGCTATCCTGAAATTTCCCGGATCCAAAAGCATGTAGCTAGGTTACAGATCTATATTTATTCAGACAAACAAAAGCATAGACGAGCAGAAACAGACTACCCCATCAAGGCTTAGGAAAGCTTGAACAAAAATAGAACTCCAGTTAATCAAAACAAAAAACTTCTATAAAAGTATAATAATGCCTTGCTTTGTTTTCTATTTCCTGAAACAGGCGAACTTCTGATAGGCTACAGCAGCTGTGTGTTCTGAGCCCATCAGATAGAAGCTTCCATGTTACAGCAGAGTGAACAACTGACATTAAACCTCGGTACTGTTGTGCAGAGTGAAATGGTTTCAGTCTGGCTTTAGCAATGCAAACACTGCACACTCCAGAATTTGTTTTAGATGCTTGTGCTACTCTAACGTATAAATGCTCTAAGCATCTAAATAGTGATTTGGAAAACCACTATTTACACATGGAGATTTGCAGCACTTTAGTTTTCAAGGGAGCATGCTGTGGGGGTGTTTTGAGTGGGCAAGAAAAGTATGCAGGCATTTCTGATTTCACAACGGTAATACACATATACTATGGATCTTGTCATTTACATCTGTTCCAAGGCAGGCATAAATGCTAGGTAGCTGCTTGTTTTCACCTGGGGTTTATATCGGTGATTGAGAAGGCAAATTGTGTTTACCGCTCTGGTGTTTAAAGCTATCTCAAAATGTGCCAAAATGGTTGTATTGCTCAGTTCCATAACTGGCTATTTCCGGTCATCAAGTTTTGTAAAATGCAGCATGTGTGCGTGCAAGTGTCGACACGTATATTGCCACATGCTCGAGCTCCGGGGACAGCCCAAGGGTGATGCGGGGCCATGTGCAGAGACTCATTGTGGGGCCTCATTTGCATATCCACTAGACCTCATTTGCAAAAATTTAATTTATTTTATTTTAAAATGGATATGTTGCCCATCTAAAATTTTAGGCAGCTTTCAAAGGAGCCCTTCAGAAGCCTTTTTTTTTCTCTCTCCTGGCACTGGACTTAGGGGCATGTTTACTAAATATTAATGTGTGTGAAGTGCCACAGCGCTAATAGAAATAAATGGGTGTTCCTGCACTTAGCGCACATTAACATTTGTGAATGCGCATTAACTTTTAGTAATCATGCCTCTGAACACCATTTGCATGGGCAGTGAGGATAAAGAAAGACTGCCAGATTTCTACATTACTATGCTAGGCACATGAAGTACTATAAACACTGCCCATTTAGAACCCATAGCAAACCCACAGTATCATACTAGTACTACCAGGACTCGCAAAGCACCAAACCCTACCTATCAAAAGGCAACACAGCAAATACTAAACCAATACACTTCAGAGTATACCAATACATCATCTACTGGGGAAAGAGAACAAGTGAGACTCTCGCATAGAAACAACATGAAAAGAATACTACAGCTCAGACATGCAAAACATAGAACAAGGGATCACAATTTAGAACTAGGAAGATAACACAGGTCTGCAAAAATTTTTTTTCGAGAGCTGTTTTGGTTATTCCATGTAATCTTTATTTTTTGGTGTGCTGAATCCGAAAATGACCTCCATTTTGTCATAGGACATTACGTTTCCTGACAATTTAGGTAACTATGTTAAATAAGGCAATACCTCAAAATAAATGGAAATAGACATATAAAATTCAAGTTTTATTACAATATTTTCATAAATCCTTTTTTGAACTGAAATGAGTTCACCTACACACACTAAACTCGATTCTTCTTCCTTGTGAGGCTCCTCTTGGTGCATTTACGCTTGTGAGTAGCATCTGAAATGTCTCTCTGAAGCATCCAACAGTAGTCTGCCATCATTGTAATGCTCCATTTTCCCTGGTATCTCCTTTCCATCTCTTTAATGTCTTGGTGGAATCGTTCACCTTGTTCCTCACTCACCGCTCCCAAATTTTCAGGAAAGTAGTCAAGGTGGGACTGGAGGAAATGCACTTTTGAACTCATCAGGCAACCTAAAGCTTGAAATGCTTTCAGCATTCGTCCGATGATCTTTTTGTAGTGAGGATCTTTGTTATTGCCTAAAAATTTCTGTACAACTTCTTTAAATGCAATCCACCCTTCTCTTTGAGGATCCGTCATGGTATTGACAAACTCTTGATCAACTATAAGCCTTCTAATGTCTGGTCCGATGAACACACCTTCCTTCAATTTTGCCTCCGACAGGCCTGGAAACTAGGTGAGCAAGTATTTGAAGCATTCTCCATCTCTTGGAAGTGATTTTACGAATTGCTTCATCAATCCCAATTTTATGTGGAGAGGTGGTAGAAGAACTTTATGGGAAGGTACCAAAGTTTCTCGGAGGACATTTTTTTCACCGACTGTTAGCACCCTTGGCTGCCAACTCTTCTTGGTCCAGTGATTTTGTCGGTCTCGACTGTCCCATAGACACAGAAAACAAGGATATTTGGTATACCCAGCTTGTTGCCTGAGCAGCATGCACAAGACCTTCAAATCCCCACACACTTGCCAACCATGGTCTTTATATTTAAGTTTACGAAGAACCAATTCCAAGTTCTCGCAGGTTTCCTTCAAGTGTACGGAATGACCTACAGGTTTGGAAGCGTAAAAACCGTTGTGGAGTAAAACTGCTTTGAGACTTCTTTTTGAAGAATCTATAAAATGACGCCATTGCTCTGAATCATATTGGATTTTAAATTGACCCATCAGACCTTCAACATCGATGCAAAAAACCAACTTGTATTCCTGGGCGAAGTAAGGAACGAACTCCTTTTCACGATGTCTGAAACATGAAGATGACACTCCTGGCAACAATAAATTCCTGCTTTTCAGCCTTGATCCAAGTAACTCAGCGGCATCTTTGGGAAGATTCAAGTCTCTTACCAAATCATTCATCTCCTCCTGAGAAAATAATTTTGGTCTTGTATCATCTTCAAAGTCAGAACTTGATTTGTCATCTGGTTCAGGTATGACTTCACCTTCATCGGAGCTAGGTATCTCTTCCAAGGTAGCAGGGGGCTTGGGTACTGGTATATCTGTGCCATGGGGGATGGGACGAATTGCCGAGTGAAGATTGGGGTATGAAATGGAATGCTTCCATTTGGAATTAAACCCTTTCACATCGCATGAACAAAAGTAACAGTCGTCACTATGGTTCTTTTGCTCTCGCCATACCATAGGAATCCCATAACGGAAAGTTTTTTTTTCTTACCCTTGAACCAGTTTCGGAGGTCCTCAACACACCGTTTGCACACTTTGAGGCACCCAGACTTTATCTTGATCTCCAATTTTTAGTCCAAAGTATGCAAAGTATACTTTTTTCACAAAGTCTGTAATATTCTGCTGTTGCTTCAACACTGTATATTCACCACAGATGAAACGGAAACTGTCTGGCGAATTAATACACTTTTGTGGAGCCATAACATAATGGTTGAAGAATGATGAGCTAACACGAATTGCGATGAAAAAGTGTGAACAGCTTAGAACCAAGAACCTGATGATGATTCGTGCACAAGTGTGGCATGCAGGAGAGAGCAGCTCTGTGTCTGTACACGAGATGTCACAGTGCTGGCCACGCCCCCCTGCACTGACCGGAGCTGCTGCTATCTGCCCTGTGTCTCCCTCCCACTGGATTCTTCAGGAAAGATTAACCCCTTCTACCATTAGAAGCACGGACTTAAAACTTGCTTAGCTTATATATATATTGCTGACCATCAGATTTACAGTGCTATATTTTTTTTTACATAACTCGGACAACCCCTTTAAGGTTTTTTTGGCATTTTATATCTTAAATGCACTTATGTGACTTAATAGTAATTTGAATTAACTAATAGTAATTTGAAAAAGATGATAAATTTGAAGACAATTTTGCATGTTGTGGCAAATCATGAAGTCTAGGTGTTTTTTCAATATTTTATTTGTTTTCAGCACACCAAAATACATGGAAATTAGATGAAAATATTCAAACAGCTTTTTAGTCGCAGACCTGTGCTAATTAAACTGGGAACCCCAAAAGCCAAACTTGAAATGTACAACACTGCAGAAATAAAACTATAAATTAATTTCCTCTTGTTCTAAACAAAGCGCAAAGATGTTAGTGATGCACATTTCCCAAAGCTGACATATTCCAATTCATACATTCAAAATAAAATAGTTTTTTCTACCTTTTGTTTGGGCATTTTATTTTTCAATTGCTATTGCCCCAGTTGCTTTCTTCTGGTTTCTTTGTCTTCTGCTAACTCTCCATTGTCTGCTGTCCATTTGTCCTTTCTTCTCTCCTAGTTTTTTTCATTCTCTCTACATCTGCTCTAACATACTGATCTTTCCCCTTTTGTTCTTTTATCCATTTCTTTCTTTATTCCTTTTTCACCCACTCAAATTTCACCCTTCCATCCTCAATGTCCATAACTCTCCCAATACCTGGCCAATCATAGGTTTTTCTTCCTACTATCACAAAGTATCTTTCCCCTCTCCATCCTTACTTCTCCAGCGCCATCCCATTCTAGTCCTCCCCCAACATCAGCTCCCTTCTAGTTCCAGCCCCTCCCAGCATTTGCTCCCTTCTAGTCCCATTCTCCCATCCTCCCGCATTAGCCCATTTGCAGTCCTAACACCCCATCAGCCATTTCCAGTCCTAGCCCACCCATCAGCCCAATTCAAGTCATGTCCTAGCTCCCCTCAGCCATTTCCATTATCTAGCCACCCTATCATCCCATTTGCAGTCTAGCCCCCCATCAGCTCATTTCCAACCTATTCTAGCCCCCCATGAGCCCATTTCCAGTCCAAGCCCCTCCCATTCAGCTCATTTTCAGTCCTAGCCCCCATATCAGTCCATTTCTAGTCCTATCTCCCCCCTTCATAGAGCCCCTTGTCTTCCTGACCGGCTTCAGAGTGAGCCAGGGAGACCCAAAGCCACGGCTCACCTCTGTATAGTCACCAGAGTGAAGAGCACCAGTTTCCTTCACTCTGGTGGCTGTGTTCTGTTGCAGCCCACCGGCATGCTGATTACCAGGAGGTTAGAGTGCATTTTCTGTATTGCGTGAAAGAGGAAATGCATTTTAACCTCCTGGTAATCAGTGCACTGGTAGATTGCAGAAGAACACAGGAACCTGAGTGAAGGAAAATGCTGCACTTACTTCACGTCGGCAGCTGTGCAGAGGTCAGCCGGGGCTTTGGGCTTCCCTGGCTCCCTCTGAAGCCGGTCAGACAGGTGTGAGGCCATGTGGGGCCTGGCCCTGCAAATAGGGAGTTGACACACTCAGACAGCTTGTGCGACATGAAGTTGGTGCGGGGCCCCCTGAAGCACGGGGCCCTGTGCGAACAACATTGTTGTACATATGCTGGGCCGGCCCTGCCCAGCTCCATAGGTTATGACATCTCAGGAATTGTAGTAAGCTTGCGTGGGTGCTGATTCCAGCTCAAGGGGCCCTGTAGTGCTTGGGGAGCTGCCTTATATCATCCTCCATCCTGCTCCACCCTCTTCCTCAGATGTTCTCTCCATAATTATACCTGGGGCTTCTGTGGCAGGGCTTTCCATCCCTGACCCAAGGGATTCTGGGGCCTGTATTGTGCTGACCCTGCAAATGCAATGTGTGCTGCTAATTCAATGCTGACTCCTAGAAACTCAGCAACCCCTTGGTTTCCTTGAGAAGGTGTGAACAGAAGTAGATTGCCAGGCCTTTCTTCCGAGGCATTGGAGAGTAAAGTGGCTTGCCCAAGGCCACAAGAAGTGCTAGTGAGAACTGAAGCCTGGTTTCTCAGTCACCAGGCCATGGCTCTAACCACTAGGCTACTCCACCGCTTCGTTAAACATGCATAGATTGCAAAATCGGCAGTTACACTGTTAAATGTCATCACTTACCTAGACGAATCCTGAGTGATGAATAGGCATCTTACTGAAATAGCCGTTTCTGACAGCATTTCAATGTGTACTTCCATGTGTTTGTATGTATATTTTACAAAAGGCTCTGAGTTCAGCAGGAAAGGGAAAATGTGCCCCCATCTGGGCTTCACATCTTTTTAGTATGTTCATAACTTTATTAGTTCAACACAAAGGATACAAAGATAGTTGTGTGATCCCATAAATCCTTACTTCAGACATATATAGGCCAGTAAATTCAGGTTTAACAGTATTAGATTTGCTTTTAAATAAGACTTAGGGATATGCTTACATGTCACACAGAAAAGAAATTGTCAACAACAGTTCCGATTTCATCTCTTCATTTTGTAAATGAAATTAAAGCAAAACAAATGAAATTTGTATGTTTTTCATTTTATTTTGCCGTCAAAAAATCAATATCTATCTGCTAAGTAAAATTGACCACAGCTTGCTTATTATCCCAAGAGTCCAAAGGGGGAAGGAATTGTCCGCAGTCATTCCTCCCACCAATGTTATATTTCAAAATGGTGCTAGCTGATCAGCACCAGCTTTTAGGGGTGTGCAAGTAAAAAAAAACATTCACTTTGTTTCATTTCCTGTGTTTGCAGTTTTTTTTTCATTTTAAATAATTTTTATTTTGTTTTTATAAATTTTCATTTACCAAGCCTAATGTAGATCCTGTTTTGTCTAATTAGTGATGCTCAAATGGCTCTGATAGTATACTTAGACATGATTTCACAGAATTTCTGGAAAAAAAAGTCTTTGGAATAATTCTGTATAACAGGAGTCAATAATTCACAAGACAAAAAATCCAGTTAGTATTTTTATGGAGCTTCAGACCAGAAAAACTTTGTACCAGTCAGGAATGAAGATTGTCAGCAATACAAGAGTTTCATTTTATTTTTATAAATTTTCATTTCAGAGCAAGTTGATTCATTAAAGAGGTAGCTGTGGCCTCTGCCTAAACAAAAAAATATAGCTGAAAGATTAATAGAGGTTTCAGGAAAATTAAAAACCCAACTGGCATTTTTTTCTCAATCTGGTCTCAAAGGCAGAAGAGCCATCACATCTCCATATCTGCTGGCTTTAGTCGGCCTGCTCTTGTATTGCTGATCTTCCTTCCTATTTTCCTGATTTGCCCAAAGTTTGTCTGTTCTGGAGTTCTATGGAAAATGTTAACTGGATTTTTTTGTTTTAAGAACATAAAATATGTCATACTGGGTCAGACCAAGGTCCATCAAGCCCAGTGGCTAATCCAGGTCACAAGTACCTGTCAGATTCCCAAAAAGGTACACAAATTCCACAATGCTTATCCTGGGGTAAGTAGCATATTTTTCTGATCCTCTTTTTAATAATGGTTTATAGACTTTTCTTCTAGGAACTTGTCCAAAACATTTTTAAACCCAGCTACACTAATAGCTCTTACTACATCCTCTAATAATGAATTTCAGAATTTGATTGCACATTGAGTAAAAAAAAAAAATATTTTCTTCTATTAGTCTTTAATGTAGCTTCATTATGTGTCTTCTAGACTTTCTACTTTTTGAAGGATTAAAAAACTGATCTATGTTTACTCGTTCCATTCCATTCATTATTTCCTTGACTAAATCCATGTTGGCTTTCTCCCATTAAATCACGACTATCTACATGTTCAGTAATTTTATTCTTTATAATGGTTTCTTGTGAATTGATTCAGTCTTGCTTTTGAGATTTACTCCAATGATTTTTCTTTTTGCCATGTTCTTGTTCTAGAAATTCTGTGAAACCATGTCTAAGTATACTGTCTGAGACATTTACCAAGCCTAATCCAGATCCTGTTTGATCACCACTAATTTGACAACTGAATGCACATACCTACTAGCATTCGAGAGCTTCATTAGATGAGTGGAGAATGCTCTTTAAAACTAGCCACTCAATGTTAGTCCAATGAAATTTACTACTACTACTACTACTACTACTACTATTTAGCACTTACAAAGCGTCACGCACGCAGAGCTGCACAGCTAACCTACAAGAGGTAGCCAACATACAAGAGACAGTCCCTGCCCGTCAGTCATGCTCATCGGAGCTTACAATCTAGTCAGAACAGTACATTAATTAGAACGGTACAGAACATTAATCAGTTCTGCGCAAGGTACGGTGTGGTACAGTTTGGTCTGTAGTTTGGTCATAAACATTGACGGGGGTTAGGGTAAGATGAGGAAGGAGTCAGGATCTGAATGCAGCGGTGAAGGTGGGTCTTCAACCTGGATTTGAAGAGGGCCAGGGAGGATGCCTGGCACACAGACGCAGGTAGGCTGTTCCAGGTATAAGGTGCAGCAAGATGAAAGGAGCGCAGTTGGGCATTCGCGGTGTGGGTGAAAGGCATTGATAGATAGGAGTGGCCTAGTGGTTGGGGCAAGATACTTCAGGCCAGAAGGTCAGGGGTTCAAATCCCACTAGAGGACAGCAACCTTGGGCAAGAAGGACTGGGGTTTCTAGTCCCACAGGTGCTCCTTGTGGTCTTGGGCAAGCCACTTAACCCTCCATAGCCCATGTTCCCTGTAAAATAGTTATCTCCAAGTTATGATGCCCTGTTCAATGTAATTTCAGTTGTTCAATGTAAACCACACTGGTGCAGAATAGCGTGGTATATAAGAGAATATAAATAAATAAATAATTTATTAGCGGAGCGCAAATTTTGAGAGGGGATGTAGGGAGAGATAAGAGGTATTGAGGGGCCATAGAGTGAATGCATTTATAGGTCAGCAGGAGAAGCTTGAATTGGCTGCGGAACTGGACAGGGAGCCAGTGAAGCAACTTGAGAAGAGGAGTAATGTGGGCATGGCGAGGCTGGCAGAATAGTCAAGCAGCATGATTTTGTATAGATTGAAGGGTAAGGAGGTGGCTCACGGGAAGACCAGCGAGGAATAGGTTGCAGTAATCGAGGCAAGAGGAGATTAAGGAGTGGATAAGCATTTTGGTAGTGTGTTCAGAGAGGAAGAGGCGGATTTTGCTGATGTTGTAGAGAAAGAAGCAGCAGGTCTTTGCTACGAGTTGGATATGAGTGGATAAGGAGAGAGAGGTGTCAAAAAGAACCCCCAGATTACGGGCCAAAGGAATAGGAAGGATAGTAGATCCATCCATATGGATAGAGAGAGGGGGGAGAGGGGGAAGTGAGGGGAGAGTTAGGTGGAAAGATAAGGAGTTCAGTCTTGGCCATGTTCAATTTTAATTGGCAATGAGACATCCAGGCGGCGATGAGACATCCAGGCAGCAATGTCTGAAAGACAGTCAGAGATCTTGGACTGGTTTGCTGGAGAAATATTAGGTGTAGAGAGAGAGATTTGGGAGTCATTGGCATAGAGATGGTATTGAAAGCCATGGGAGGAGATAAGCACACCAAGGCCTTGGGTATAGAGAGAGAAGAGGAGGGGGCCCAAGACAGATCCCTGGGCTATACCTAAATGGAGCGGGGTAGGGGAGGAGGAGGAGCCACCAGAGCATACACTGAATGAGTGATGGGAGAGATAGGAGGAGAACCAGGATAGTATGGAGTCCCTGAAGCCAAGCAAGGAGAGGGTGATGAGGAGAAGGTCGTGATCAACGATGTCAAAGGCAGCAGAAAGGTCAAGAAGGATGAGGATTTAGCTAGGAACAGGTCGTTAATGACTTTTGTGAGTGCTGATTCAGTGGAATGTAGGGGATGGAAGCTGGATTGAAGTGGGTCCAGGAGGGCCTGGGAGGTGAGGAAGTCGAGGCAGCGATGGTGGACTGCTTGTTCTAATAGTTTGGATATGAAGGGAAGGAGGGAGATGGGTCGATAGAAGGGCATGTGGGATCAAGTGAGGGTTTCTTGAGGAGGGGTGTGACAACAGCATGTTTGAAGTCAACAGGAACAGTTGCAGTGGAAAATGAAAGGTTGAGGATATGAGTGATGGAGGGGGCAATGGTGATGAGGATGGAATGTAGGAGATGGGTGGGGATAGGGTCTGAACAGGTGGTGGGTTTGGAGGAGGACAGAAGGAGTGCGGTTTCTTCCTCAGATCGAAATGGTTTCACTTACAAATTACTCAAAGAAATGGAAGCCTGGAAGCTCATTCATTTTCCCCTTTCTTTCTTTACTACCATGCAAGGTGCATTTATCACAGAGTCAAATTTTCAAAAGATCTAGACTACTAACTTTAAGATTTAGTGAAGAATACCCATGATCTGGCCACAATACCATGGCTCTTTCGGTCTCTGGTCCCTCAAGCAGTGAGAAATAAGCAGAGTAACACAGAACACAATCACAAAGTGCTACTTTCTTTGAGCTCAGAGGGAAAGCAACAGAAGGTCCATGGACACAGCACAGTTCCACCTCTGTTGGATTCAAAGTCTTCTTCCTTTGAAGCTCTTTTTATTGAAGAGAAAAGGGGAAGTAACAGTCGTTAAAACATGAAATAACACAAGGTGTCACTAGAATTCTTTTACAGAGTAAGAGCTGATTACAGTGTATTAGATGAAATTTACTTGATTATGACAGAATTATTTATAATTGCAGAGTTGCAGAAATTACCCTGTGCCAGCAGGGACCTATAGTTGACTGTACAATGAACTATGGTTGCGCAGTTCATAGCCTATGTTTACTCTTTATGCTTGCATTTAAAATAGTTTGAGAACATTGTTAAGACAGTTACACAGAACTCATGAGCATGATATCCCACTCCACCCAAGAGAAAGTAGGTGAAAGGACAAACCCGTGAGTGACAGTCATTGTTAAAATGTTCTTCTATCAGCACATTTTAGAGATCTGTAACAAGAAATTCATCTATCTTTAATTACATATTGGGGATTCTGGTATCCCCTTTACCTGTCCATTCCTACATTTAGCTGCCTAGATCTGTCTTTATAAAATTATCTCAGGCTCATCTCTTAATTTAAAAGGCTCCTAAATGTACGATCCTAAAAAGGGGAGAGACCAGGAATAGAGACGGGTCATAGTGGAGGTATTGAGCATCTAAGGGACATAAAATTAGTAAAATGAATAGCAAATCTAACTTTAGCCATCTCCATTTTAAAGGAAGGGGAAGGATTTTGGATTTAGCTTATGATTTTTTTTTTCAGGAGTAACAAAGTGACTTACCTTTAGGTACAATGGATGTTCTCCTATCTCTTGGAGGGCTTACAATCTAAGGGACATTTCTACTAAGGTGCAGTAATTTTTGCAGTTCTCATATGTTTTGCATAAAAACTAATGCATGGTAAGAAAAGACATGTGTTAACTATTGGGGTCATGGTTGGCTTGTTTCTGGCAGTTACCAGGCAGAATGGTACCCTAATGCAAAGCCACAGCATTCACAATTAACACAGGTGCATATAATACTACTCACTGAAGTGGCATTATGTGCAAACTAGCATTAACTGCAACATTGATGGTTAATGAGATATAACCCCACAATAACTGCAATATGCTCTCCAAGCCCATTCTTAGCACACTTTAGTAAAAGGGTCCTGAAGTTTGTAACTTAGGCAATGGAGGGTCAAGTGACATCCAAAATTACAAGGAATAGCAGTGGCATTTGAACTGGGCTTCCCATATTCTCTGCCTGCTTCTGTAAACATTAGGCTACTATTCCCCTCTGTTTTGTTTTAGGTATCTATTTTTAAGTGAAAATTAAGAAGTCTAAATTTGGTGGAAAATTTGGTTCCTAAATATGACTGCTAATTAAGAGGATAACCTTGTATAAGATGTCTAGGTTGGAAATTAGAGGGTTAGGTCTGTGCATTCAAAAACTAAATCCATGTATTTTATAAAAGGTTTACCAAATACAGAGCCTTTTTATAAAAAAACCTTTAGCACCACAAAATGCAGGTGTATTTGGTAGTGAGCAAATTGGAAGACTTTTCCCATTCAGGGTTTTGTATAAGCAGTGATTTTGCTACATATATGTAAGTGGTAAAATTTACCCATCTGAATGACAGATTTTCTAAAACTGCATCTGCAAGGACAGCCAGTTAAGGAGATGAGCAGTTTGGGTCTCCGTGGCACAAGTTCTATAATGGCTCACTAAACTCAAACTTTAAGCATTTTGAACTTCTGAGAGGTGACCCCTCTTCTCCCTCTATAGTCCAGGGCCAAACAAGCAGCCAGCCAGTGTTCTGCATCACTTAAAGCAGGTGTAAATAGTGATGTGGAAGCTTTCTACAGTATACATGCAATTCTTGTTGTAAAATATGGCTTACATATATTCTTTGAAGGACTGCTCAAACGAGGCTCAGAATACAATTCCCTAATATTTCTGTGTGCTGCTGTTTCAACGTATAAGTACCAGCGCTTCTAAAAGTGCATCTTATTCATGTAGCTTGTTACACATGTAAATCGTATCCAGCCCTTCTAAAATCACCCTCCACGACTCCTAATTCAAAGACTATCTGTCTTTTGGGTTATCAGACATTCCTAGACCCACAACTATTCATGGGGAGCCTACCCTCAAACACCTGAATCATATTGTTGCTGCACCTACTTATAGAATAATTAAAATCTTTAACTGCAGACTTTATTGCAAGCCACTACTTCAGACTGCCTTTATTAAGCATTTTGCTATAATCATAAATCTTACAAAAAATCGTAAATCTTACAAAATGAAGAGCAGTGGTTGATCGGAACACAAGAGTGGTGCATGACCTGGATTTGTACTCTTAATGTAGATGTGCTTTTAATTAAGAAGCACTGCTACAAGAAAATTGTTACTACTTGGAACTATAGGCATTATGGTTTCAGACTTAGCTCGAGCTATCTGTTGTATGACGCATTTTATTGCTATGGGTTGTGTAGCAGATAGTTCGAGCTACGTGTTACTAAAAGGGGCCCCTTGTGTCCTTCACGTGAAGAAGATAGCAGGGAACATCTCCTCCTTGTCTGCATTCAGGATCCCTCCTCAAAGATTTCAGGCAACTTAAGAGATAATCTGGTGCATTTCCCATGAGCTGAGAGCAAAGAATTCTAAAAAAACCCATAATGCTGCTCTTTTTTTTTATAAATAAATTTGGGTTTTCAGTGCTGCCGGTCCTGCAACTTTCACAGGCAATGGCATCACTAAAAAGAGACATATTTTGGAAAGCTTTTCTGCGCATTAAAAAAAACAAATGTATTTTGTTCTGCTTGAGAGTCAACATACCACCTAGTTTCCGGAAGCATTTGTCTCCCTGAAAGTCAGAATCCATTAGCTCTGGTCAATATCTTCTCTCCTAAAGGGAACATTTCCTTATACGTCTTTGTCTGGAAATGCTAATAACATTGGTGTCCTCTAGGGAGATGACATCACAGAGATGAATAACTCAGGGAGAAGAGAGAGAGAGAGAGAGTGTGTGTGTGTAAGCCGATGAAGACTGCAGATGAAATTGACTGATTTCATTTCATGGATGCTACCCCATCGCCTGTGCAGTAAGAATTAAATGTGCCCTGGAGAGGAAAGCGGAGAGGAAACCCATGCTGCAGCGTTACGGTTCCCAAACCTAGTTTCATTGTGCACACAGATAGATAGAGCTGGATAGTCGGCTGCTATGACCTAGACTATTAAATCCTGCCCAGTCTGTTCAGAGCCCTGCGACCTGGCTCTCCTATTTTGCTAGTGTTCAAACCAAACCATGTTTGTGCTCTGCGTTGACCATTTATGAAATGATGGCGCTCTCCTTATCCATTTCTTTTGAGGCATACCAGGGCTTGGTTCTTTCCTTTAAAATTATATCTAAAAAGTAATAAAGCATGTGGTAATTAGTATTAGCTCCTCTGCCTTCTCCAGGAGAACATACTGCGTGAGAAGCTTACCATCTGGGCCCTGCCGCTTCCAATGGAGATTTTTCAGAACAACATAATGATGTAATCTCTGCTGATGTTCAAGTTTTTATTTCAATAAAGTTATCAGTAGAAGGCGTATGTATGTTACTATTTCTAGCACGAAGGTGTCTTTCTCTGTGGATACTATTACTTTGTGACATCTTAGACCAGATCAATATCATTCTATCAGCATCAAGGTATTGTTAGTTTTGCACAATTTAGACTATATGAAGACGTTGAGTAAAACCAGCCTGTGTGCTGCTGTCTCCCCTCCCATGCTTTATAGTTTAATATTTTATCTAACCGTTACTGGATCTCGGAGTGCTAGTACTTGGCTGAAAGTTAAACAGCAGACAGGTAGGATCTAATGCACGTTTCCTCTAAGCTAATGATATTTTACAGTTAGTTTACTTATTCACTATACTACGTGGGGGGATTTTGAAAATGAAGTGTCATCTCCCCATGTGTATTTTCCTTTCCCAAACCTAAATAACTCTACCCTTTGGTCCTTACTCTTTTTTGACACTGCCAAAAGTATCGAGGAGGGAGGGGCAGATTTGCCTTTAAATATTGTCCTTCGCTTAGCCATGCAAATTCCCAGCTCCAGGTATCATAAAATCTCCTGTCTAATTAATTTTTTGCTAAAACTGCAAGTCTCAGCAGAATGAGTCCAGTTCCTTGGAATATTGCTAATGAGCTAAATGAGTTGTTCCAGCTCATTCGGTTCTTGTCTCCGGTTGCTTTCAGAATCTAACTTCAGGCTTTTGTTTAATCTTGTTCCTGATCCGAATTGTTGACCTTTTCTAGAATTGGTGGCATAATATGCTATCTGATTTTGTTTCCTTGGCACAAGTTCAGCTAAAAGTAACATTTTCTATTCACACTACTGCTTTTCTTTGCAACGTGCTAATGGCTTTAGGAAGTTCAGAAGAAATGTGCGGCTTAGTCTGAGTGAACAGAGAGGCTACAAGGCCCAAGCTAGACATCTGTGCGTTTTTCTCTTTTGAAAGAAAGAAGGAAGCATTTTAAAAGTAAGTTGGCATAACGTCATACCTAGTGCATATTTTGAGATGCCTATTTTATAAAGTCAAGGATGCACGGAGAACATACCTTAAGCTTAGTCATGATCATCTACACATGCCCTAGAGTTGGTGTAAATGACCATGCCCACTTTTTGAAATTACCAGCATAAATTATATAATATAGTGTATTATATAATCTGTGTGCACATTCTCAAGCTGCCCAGACTCTACCAAAACGCCACTCCTCTGCATACCCACAGTGAATGCATATGCATGCAACTAACACACATACAGCATTTCCATGTTAGTCGGTATTCTAGGAGGTCGTCCATTTGCATTTACACATGTAAATGACTAAATTCCTAAACCTAGGTGGCTCCTTTATAGACTGTATTTACCCTCTAGAAGGGAAAGAAAAAGAAGAAACAACTTAACTCTGCAGGATAAGTGTCCCATGCAAACGGATGAGGAAATGAGCTATTAGAATAAGTAGAAGCTTAATGGAGCAGTTAGAAAATAAAAGGAGGGTATATATGCAAATATGAGGTGGTTATAATAAAATGATTCTATCAGCCATGTTTGAGAGGTTTGAGGAGCAGAAACAAAGGGCAACCTGGGGAGGAAAATTTATTAAGTATAAGAAGATACACAGTTTAATTTATATATGGTTGGTTGATACTGAATTGAGGAGTGGAAGAGCAGCCTAATGGTTAGAGCACTGGCTTTGTAATCAAGCAACCAGGGTGTGATTTCCACTAGCACTCCTTGTGACCTTGGTAAGTCACTTAACCCTTCATTGCCTCAGAAGAGAGGCCTGGCAATCTACTTCTGGTCACCCTGCCAAGAAAACTTAGGAGGTGCTGTGCTGCCAATTGCCAGCATCAACTCAAAGGCACACATTGTGTTTTGATACTGAATTGAAGTCTGTTGAGGGAAAGTTGAGCTCTTATCCAAGATAAATTTAAAATGGAAAAAAGTTGGTTGTGAATAGCATGACCCCAAAGGGAGTGAGAGAGAGATTTCAACTGTAAGTTCTTGGAGGTTTCTTGGAAAGGCAGATGAAAATTGCCTTGACACAAGGCAGGTTGAGAGTGTGATGTCACCTAAGGTGAAAAATGAAAGGAAGGAAATAAAAGGTAGCAATATGTTCAAAGAATTAGAATCTTAATTAAGAATGTAAAAGTCAGAAAACCGTGAAAATGAAGAGGGACAATGAAGATGACGGAAACAAAGGAAGAAACTAGGGTAGTTTAAGAAACCAGGGACTGGTAGCATTTTAGACATCCAAAGAGTGCTGAGAGGGTCCGAAGCCTTTCTCTTCTGCTGCCGCAGCATTTTAGATATATCTTTAAATTTTAAACCCTCTCTCTTCTTGACCACAGCCTTGTCCGTTTTAACCTAGTTCACTGCAATAAATATAGTTCCTGAAGTCTCTATTTGTTTTCTATAAGGCACATTTTAAATAGGACGTGGAGATCATGTTCTAAAATACACACACACAGGCTGTGGGAGGAGTGATTTCAGAAAGGTACATGGGGGGGGGGGACCCGGCAATGGACATGTGTAAGTACTGGCATTTCACAATGGGCGTGTGTGTCTGGCCATTTTGCAAACATAGACGCGCAGAGAAGGAAATAGACAGGGGGATTCATGGGGGATGGCCAAAATGAGCATTTTAAAATCCCTATTCATGTCAGAGAGCAGGCACAAATACAGACATGGACAATATTGGGTTTGCACGTATATATCCTTTATGAAGGGTGGTATACATGTATGGAAGTTTGCCCCACCCAGAGCATGCCACTGCCACACCTCCAACATGCCATCATGTACTTTCGACATGGTGCAGCCAGCCAAGTGGAAATGTTGCCATTTCTAAAATGGCAATGTAAATGGAGTGGCCTAGTGGTTGGGGCAAGGTACTTCAGGCCAGAAGGTCAGGGGTTCAAATCCCACTAGAGGACAGCAACCTTGGGCCGGAAGGACTGGGGTTTCTAGTCCCACAGGCAGGGCCGGATTTACCTTGAGTGAGGCCCTACGCCAACAAAAATTGTGGGCCCCCAGCAGGGGCGGCCCAGGGGGGGTGCGGACCTCATTTGCATAAGGGGCCTCATTTACATAAATATTTGCATAATGTTACCATATACTAACTTTTAGTAAACGTGCCTCTTAATGAGTGTATGGATAAAGAAAGACTAAAAGATTTCTACATTACTATAATCCAGTGCCAACTGCCAGACACATTAGGAACTACTACAAACACTGCCCATAGTAAACCCGCCGTATCCTAACAGCACTACCAGGACTCACAAAGCACCATACTCTACCAATCAAAAGGCAACACTGCAAATATTAAACCAATACATTTCAGAGAACAACAATACATGACCTACTGGGGAAAGAGAACAAGTGGCAATGTCAAATAGGAATTATATAAACAGAACACCTCAGCTCAGTTACACATGCAGAACATAGACCATCACCAAACAAGTAATCACAATTTAGAAATAGGAAGACAATAATTAAACTGGGAATCCCAAAAGCCAAACTTGGAATGTACAACACTGTAGAAATAAAACTATACATTAATTTGCTCTTGTACTAAACAAAGCGCAGATGTTAATGATGCACATTTACCAGAGCTGACATATTCCAATTAATAAATTCAAAATAAAGAGATATTTTTCTACCTTTTGTGCATTTTTTCAGCTGCAATTGCTCCAGCCACTTTCTTCTGGTTTCTTCGTGTCTTCTGCTAACTCTCCATCGTCTGCTGTCCATTTGTCCTTTCTTCTCTCTTCTAGATTTTTTTCCATTCTCTCTCTACATCTGCTTTAACATACTAATCTTTCTCCTTTTGCTCTTTCCTCATTCCTATTTCATCCACTCAAATTTTACCCCTCCATCCTCAATCCCCACTTACTCTCCCAATACCCGGCCAATTGTAGATTTTTTATCCCTCTCACACAAAATATTTTTCCCTTCTCCATTTTACTCTTCCAGCCCCATCCCATTCTAATCCTCCCCCAACATCAGCTCCCTTCTAGTTCCAGCCTCACCCAGCATCCATTCCCTTCTAGTCCCTGCATCAGCCCATTTCCAGTCCTAGCCATCCATCAGCCCATTTCCAGTCCTAGCAACCCCCCAACCCAATACCAGTCCTAGCCCCCCATCACCCCACTTACAGTCCTTAACCCCCCATCACCCCATTTTCAGTCCTTAACCCCCCATCACCCCATTTTCAGTTTAAGCCCCCCCTATAACCCATTACCAGTCCTAACCCCCCATCAGCCCACTTCCAGTCCTAACCCCATCAACCCATTTCCAGTCAGCCCCCCATAGCCCATTGCCAGTCCTACCCCCCCCATCAGCCCACAGCCCATTACCAGTCCTAACCCCATCATCCCACCTCCAGTTTTAACCCCCCAGCCCATTTCCAGTCCTAGCCCCCCATAGCCCATTACCAGACAACCCCCATCAGCCCACAGCCCATTACCAGTCTTAACCCCCCAAAGCCCATTACCAGTTCTAACCCCCCCCCAACAGCCCATTACCAGTCCTAACCCCATCAGCCCACCTCCAGTCTTTACCCCCCCGCCCATTTCCCGTCCCAGCCCCCCCCCCATAGCCCATTACCAGACAGCCCCCATCAGCCCACAGCCCATTACCAGTCTTAACCCCCCCAAAGCCCATTGCCAGTTCTAAGCCCCCCCAACAGCCCACAGTCCATTACCAGTCCTAACCCCATCAGTCCACCTCTAGCCTTAACCCCCCCCCAGCCCAGCCCAGCCCGGCCCATTTCCAGCCCCAGCCCCCCAATAGCCCATTACCAGCCCTACCCCCCAATAGCCCATTACCAGCCCTACCCCCCGCTTACATTTCCTGACCCATCCCCCCCAATAGCCCATTACCAGTCCTACCCCCCCCCCCCATAGCCCATTACCAGTCCTACCCCCCCCCGGCCTAAAGTAAAATTTAATTTAAAAAAAAAACCTGGTGGCTGCCACCGCGGGGCCCCCTCTGCTGCCGCGGGGGCCCCGTCTACAAGCTGAAGCGGTCCGGTCCGGTCCGGTCGGGTCGGGTCTCTCTCCCTCCCTCCCTCGCTGCAGGCTGCAGGCTGCGAGAGACGCGAAGGGAGAGCGTCTCCTCGCGTCTGTGTTAAGCCTGCAGGGGCTGATGGGAAATCCCATCAGCCCCTGCGGGCTTAACACAGACGCGAGGAGACGCTCTATCTTCGCGTCTCTCGCAGCCTGCAGCGAGGGAGGGAGGGAGAGAGACCCGACCGGACCCGACCCGACCGGACCGGACCGCTTCAGCTTGTAGACGGGGCCCCCGCGGCAGCAGAGGGGGCCCCGCGGCGGCAGCCACCAGGTTTTTTTTTTAATTGAGTTTAAAAAAAAAAACTGGTTCTTTTTTTGTGGGCCCCTGCCGGCTGTGGGCCCTACGCCATGGCGTACATGGCGTATACGTAAATCCGGCCCTGCCCACAGGTGCTCCTTGTGGTCTTGGGCAAGCCACTTAACCCTCCATAGCCCATGTTCCCTGTAAAATAGTTATCTCCAATTTATAATGCCCTGTTCAATGTAATTTCAGTTTGTTCAATGTAAACCACACTGATGCAGAATAGCACACTATATAAGAGCATGTAAATAAATGTGTATAGGCTGCTTAAACATGTTTAAATCACAAATAGGGGTTCTAAAATGAACTCCTATCTATGACTCAATTACACTGTAAGCTTCACTAAGGGGTTACTGTCTCCTATGTCTTGCTGCATGATGCCGAATATATATATACTGGGGTAATTTTCCAGATGCCCACACTCCTGCAAAGTATATTGAATATTACCACCGACATTACAATCTTTACATTGATCAAGAAGCAACAATTCAAATGGAACTAGGAGAAACAGAATGGTTTAAAATCAGCAAAGGTGTACGACAAGGCTGCATACTTTCCCCCTTCCTGTTTTATTTATATGCAGAACAAATCATCAGAGAAACAGGAATGTATGAGGACAACCGAGGTGTGAAGATTGGAAGACTCATCAACACCCTTCGCTATGCTGATGATAGCACATTACTGGCTGAAAGTGAAGATGATCTAAAACATTTGCTTCTCAAGATCGAGGAACATAGACTTAAAATGGGCCTGCACCTTAATGTACAGATGCTGACAACTGGCAAAATCAATAAGTTCATTATTGATGGAGAAGAAATTGAAATTGTTGAGCCAAGTAAATTAAAATTGTCAACTTTCAATAAAGGAAGGACAAGCAGTCAAGAAATCTGATGATGCATTGCTCTTGGCAGAATGGCTATGAAGGACCTAGACAAGATTCTCAAGAGCAGAGAGGTCTCTCTCCATACAAAGATTCGACTTGTCCAAGCTGTGGTATTCTCAATAACATCATATGGATGTGAAAGTTGGACAGTGAAAAAGATAAGAAAATTGAATTATGGTGACGGTGACGAATACTGTATATCATGGGCTGCTTCAAGAACAAACTAGTCAGTACTAGAGGAGATCAAACCTAAAGCTTTCCTTAGACGCTCACATGACAAGACTTCGACTTTCATACTTTGGACATATCATGAGAAGAGAGAGATCGATAGAGGAAGACACAATGCTTAGCAAAGTAGAGGGTCAACACAAAAGAGGAAGGCCGGCAATGAGATGGATCGATACAGTAGCAGCACTTATGAGTGTCACTCTATCAACGGCCATCTGACTGAAGACCGAACACAGCTTAGGTCCACTATCCAGTGGGTCACTGTAAATCGACACCAACTGGAAGGCACTTAACAACGCCAGCAACAACAAAAGCAACTGACATTTGCATCTGCTTTGGTGCAGGAACTTTACCCATGGAAAATAACACATAGCGCCGGATTTATTGCAAGGCTCCATGCGATACTGCACATTAGCATGCATTATTTAGTGCATGCCCCATTTTATGCAATGGGGCCAATGCCATAGCACACTTCAAGATAACCCAATTCTCATCGCACTCAAGGTTTCAGGATTTCCACAATGAATACACATGAGATAGATTTGCATACCAAAAAAGACAGTGCATGCAAATCTCTCTCATGCATATTCATTGTGGACAGCAATTTTTTTGAGATAGTATACGTACTGGCACCTTTTTCATTGCCTGGTATAATTGACCCATGGGTCCTCATGTATCAATGAAATAGCTCTGCATGTGAGTACTGGCACCTTTTTCATTGCCTGGTATAATTGACCCATGGGTCCTCATGTATTAATGAAATAGCTCTGCATGTGAGTACTGGCACCTTTTTCATTGCCTGGTATAATTGACCCATGGGTCCTCATGTATCAATGAAATAGCTCTGCATGTGAGTACTGGCACCTTTTTTCCTAGGAAAAATGCACTTATTGTAGATACTGAGTGGACTGAGGTGATAACCACTGCTTTCGAACCCCTAGGCCATGGATTTGAAACTGCAGTCTCTATAAGAACATAAGATGTGCCAGCCTTGGCCAAACCAAGACTCTATGGAATCCAGAATCCTGTCTCCGATCGTGGCCAGTTCTGGTCTCTAGGAGTACGATGCACATCCTAAAAAGTAGATTGGGTACAGATTGTCATTATTTTCCTCACTGACCAAAACATGACCTTGGGGAATATCTCTCACTAATGCAGCTCATATGTGTAGTATGCAGTTTAGAAGCCCTTGTGTACTTTAGCTGGGAAAAGGGTAGACAGTCCTTTTACTTGGGTAAATGGCTTTTTAAAATTGCCCTTTATGGGAACAATTTTATAAGGGGGCATGTACTTTTAAGTCCCATGTACGCACCTAACTGGCGGTTATTTTAGTCTTTAATGTGCATAAGTGGCCTCATACATGCGCTAATGACCTCTTATAAAAAAAAAATGACCAGTCTGAAAGTGTGTTTCATTGCATGTACATGTAAAATAAGCAGAGTTTGGGCAAAGTGTGGGTGAAGTGCAGAAATACACACATAGAGCCCGTTTCCATAAGGGGCACGTCCGGGCTGCCTGGATGCCTCTGAACAGGACGGCCCCCTTAGTACCAGATTCTGCACTGCAGGAGCTAAACGTTCCCGTGGGTGCAGGATCGGGCACTGAGATGGCCCGGCCTGCCCCTGCAACCCTGCAGGAGACATGTTACCTGCTTCACCGCCAGCCCACCACAGTGCCAACCCCTGTTTCCCCGCTACCTGTCCTTCGGCAGGGGTAGCAGCAGGGCCTGGATTGGATGGTGGGGACCTACTTGCAGCTGATCCCTGCCTTGGGGGGGGGGGGGTTCCAGGCCTGATCACCACCTTCACTGCTGCTTATTCCACCTCCAAGGTGTAATAAGCAGCACGTCCTTCCCCCACCTGCAGGATGGATGTAGGGGGCCATGACCTGAATCAGCCCTTTATGTCCTGGCACCTCGGCCCACCCCTGCTTTTTCCACTCTCTGCCCCTCCTGCCCCTGCCTGGCTCTCCTCGCACTGCGGCTCTATGCATGCGGGGAGAGTGTGTGTGGCAGAATATGGTTCAGATGGATAGCGGGGCTGCACGTCCTACCAGGACATACAGCCTTGCTATTCTCCTCACAGAATCGGGCCCATAGATTATATAAAATTCTATAATTTACACATGTTCTTGCAAACATCTATGCGCAGGCATTAGCAACAGTTCTAGGGCTGGTAGAGATATCCACACCCTAACTTATTGCACATTTCTACCACTTACACTAGTATTTTATAAAAAGTAAGTGCCTATTTTTCTTGATAAGATAGAACCTACTGTAAGTGATACCTCCTTTCACACCTAAAGTAAGCACTTTTTTATAAAATTACCCTTTCTGAGGAGTTTATAACAAGCACCTAATCAACATGCTTTTTAAGGTGCCTATTTTCTAGACAGAAGTAGGCGCTGACTTGTATTTATAAAATACCAGCCTAAATTGCAGATGTTGTGCCATAAGTTAAGGCATGGATATTTTGGTCTACCACTGAGCTGGTGCACTACTACTGAACATTTGTATAGCACTATAAGACGTATGCAGCGCTGCACAGACACATGTAACAGATGATCCCTGCTCATCAGAGCATAAATCTTGTCAAAACAGACAACACCGTTCCTACCTACTATCTAGTGAAAGCACAAGCAATGGAATGGGATTGATGGCATCAGCAGGGAAGGAAGACCCTTGTTGAGCTTGATTCTAGTCTGGCACTGTGAAGAGACATGAGAGGTGTAGGATAAGTGGGAGGCCCGCCCAGGCCGCAGGTGAAACACCACTACACTTATAGTATTTTCACTTACCCGGTGAAGCGGGGGGCGAGCTCCAAGGAGCTCTCGCTTCTGGCTCCAAGCACTTGGTGCCCGCCGGGCGCGACCCACTCCAGGGACAGTGGCAGGTGGGGAGTTTGACTGGGGCAGTACACCTGTCAAACCGTAACGCAGCTGTCCTAAGGCGAGTTCAGGGAGGACAGAAACCTCCCGTGGAGCAGAAGGGCAAAAGCTCGCTTGATCTTGATTTTCAGTATGAATACAGACCGTGAAAGCGGGGCCTCACGACCCTCCTGACCTTTTGGGTTTTAAGCAGGAGGTGTCAGAAAAGTTACCACAGGGATAACTGGCTTGTGGTGGCCAAGCGTTCATAGTGATGTTGCTTTTTGATCCTTCGATGTCTGCTCTTCCTATCATTGTGAAGCAGAATTCAACAAGCGCTGGACTGTTCACCCACTAATAGGGAATGTGAGCTGGGTTTAGACCATCATGAGACAAATTAGTTTTATCCTACTGATGATGGGTCATTGCGATAGTAATCCTGCTCAGTACGAGAGGAACTGCAGGTTCAGACATTTGGTATATGTGCTTGGCTGAGGAGCCAATGGGGTGAAGCTACCATCTGTGGGATTATGACTGAACACCTCTAAGTCAGAATCCTCTCTAAATGGAATGATACCGCAGCATCGCGGTACCCAGGTCTAAAGTTTTCAAGAACACTGATAAATGATAGACGTTTATAATTTACATGAACGCTTGCTTGTTCTGCCCATGCTATACCCAAACTCCGCCCACTGGCAAAATACATGCCATCAAGCAAGGATGGTTGGTATTTTACAAGAGGTCATTATCTCATGTATGTAGCCAAATGTACATTAATGGCTAAAATAATCCCCAGTTAGGCATGTACTTGGTATCTAAAAGTACCTCCCCCCCCCCCCTTATAAAATCACCCCCTATGAGCAGTAGTGATGCTGCTAACAATTGTAAACAATAGAATAAGCATGAAAAGTGGGCAGAAGAAGGTGAACACAGCGAAGGAGAGAATTAAAATTTGAGACGTCCAAACATGCAGTGATGCGCAAGCATAAGAAATGTCTACCTTAGTGACAGTGAGGTAGTGAATAAGCCCAACTGAGAGGTAGGAGAGCAGGAGTGTTGTACGATTTCCTTCAAACTCATTTAAAATAATAAACACACTTTCTCGAGAGTAATCCAAAGTACCTAACATGACGACATATTTTTTTTAATAGTAGTCCATCATAAAGTCGTCAGAGGCAGGATCAAAACTGGAAAATGGACAAGTCTTCCCCCCCCCAAAAGAGAGAAGCATAGGTGGCATCTAGAGAAGAGGCAGAGGGAAGGAGTAGGCAGATGGAGCACAATGAGGCAAGGTGCTGAAGTTAGTGCATGTAGATTTCAACACGCCTGAGCACTGGCTTGGTAACCAAGCAACCAGGGTTCAATTCCTGCTAGCACTCCTTGTGGCCTTGGGCAAGTCACTTAACCCTCCATTGCCTCGGAAGAAAGGCCTGGCAATCTACTTCCGGTGACACTGCCAAGAAAACCCAGGAGCTTCTGGGTCGCCAGGAGTCAGGACTGACTCGAAGGCACACATTGCATTTTTGGTTTAGGGCCAAGCGCCGTACAGGTGGCTCCAGCAACAGATGGTGGGAGTTCAAGAAGGATCTAGGTTGATGACCTGGCATGACTCAGCAGAAAATTAGCATTAAAAACATTCTTTATCCCAAAGGTCACATATCAGAATAACATTGCCATCTGTTCACATTGCAGTCTGTCACGGCAATATTTTACAAATAATTGTTTAGCTATTTGAGGAAAAAAGTGAAGTTTAAAATAAATTGTATCAGAGGGTTTATATTTCATCGGATTATTACAGCAGGTTCTATATCATCTCTATTTTATTACACAGTTATCTTTCTTATGAATGTGGCTGTGGTATTTCTAAAAAGGAAAATGGTTATCATTTGTCTACTTGAGTTGGACAGAGTGTGCAATTGAATAGACTGCTTTATGTTGCCTTTATGAATAAGAATGGCCTTGAGGCTTTTTGTTGGAGAATCAATGAATAAGCGCCATTCTGATGGTCTGTGTACCTGTGAGAGGGCTCCAAAAAGTCCGCCGATATCGTTGCAATAAGACATTGGACCGTCTACTTTAAGAACGTTGCTAAATTATGATTGCGTGTGCGATAGTTGCAAATGAGAACATTCTTATGAAGTAAGATCTTTTCCTTCGGCCTTGGAGCAAGGAGTTCTGCTTTATCTTTTGAGAGTGCCATGTCTCGTACAAGATCACTAAGCTCTTCTTGGCTGAAATTCTCTGGGTTGCCATCGCTTTCATCTGGCACGTAGTCTGCATCTTCTGACTCTTGGCAGCCACTTGCACCTTCATCTAACTCCATTTTGTCCGGTACAGAAGACAGCCCATCCTGTGGAGGAACTAGAACAGGAAGTATTGTCGTGTGGGACCAGTTGCATTGCAGACATAAGATTTGGATACACAATGTTGTGCTTGTTCTTCGCAGAGAAACACGTGATATTAACCGGACAAAAATAGCAGCCATCATGATGGTTTCTCAGCACCCTCCATATCATCAGTACAGCAAACGGCATTGCTGTTTTCCTTCCATTTAACCAATCATGTAGTCTATTTTCACAGGTAGTGCAAATAATGTGAGGCGCCTATGGCTTATCCGGGTCACCAGGTGGGCATCCATAATATAACTTGTGTGTTTTGGGAAGATTTGACATTATGGTACAACGTTGAGATACAGTAGCAAATGAACCACAAACGTAACAAAAAACATTGGAATGGTTCTATATTGACTTGGCATAATTAGCTTATTTCTCATGATTCCTTCAGTGTTATCAAATACATATTCAAAATAATTAACCTGAAAAGCAAAATAAATACCAATCAATACTGGTAATCACTGACAGTTTGTCAATTTGACTAGTATAGCAAAATGTCCAACATTATCTTTTAAACCTGATGTGATACAACAAAAACAAAACCGGTTTTGAACATTGTTCATCATAAGTTATCTAATACATATGAAATTATTTGTGATGATTTTTTCATGTTGACCAGTGAATTATTGTAAATATAAATGTATTGCATACAGAACAGTCATGGACACCGTCCCACTGAAGGAAGGGTACACTGTCATCTGCAGAAGGACACAGATTACCCATCCTGAGCACTGTGCTCAGTTCAAGACTGATAGATTAAACTGAATATTTTCAAAAAAAATGTACAAAATGGTCTAAAACATGCAAAAACATTGGCGTTTGGGCTTTAATGTGTTTTCTCATCTGTTGATCCCATTGGCAAAATAATTTTGCAAAATGGCCCCTTCACAAGTAGTATGTTTTCCTGCAGTGTTCACTATGAGGCCAATTCTGGTCTGGCCGTCCAGAACCTGTGCAGTGCCGCAGAATCGGGGCATACAACAGTAGCATGCAATTCTGATCCTGCGGGGGCTAGATGTGCTCGGCCAGGCCCCGATTCTGATGGGCCAAATGCCCAGCAGATCCCCTGGCTAACTTGGCCAGGCTCCTGACTGGAGCTGCAGTGCTATGGCTTCCCGTCACCATGGTACCATGGATCCATTCACGAGCCACGATCACCGACTGCAAGACCCAATGTCCTTTGCTTGCAGCCCAAACCCCAATCCGCCCCCCATGGCCTGGGTCAGGCTGCAGGGATCCCCCTGCGCTCCCTCACTTCATTGACATCCCCCTGGCTCCTGTGTCCCCGTCAATGTTGCTCACCCTGAACATACAGGACTAACCTCAGAATCAGCCCTGTATGTCTGGGGTCACGACCTGCCCATGTTCCGCTTCCAGACCGCCCCCTCCCGCACCTGTTAAAGGCTCCCTGTACGACAGCGCTGTTCATATGGGGAGCCTTTGTACTGAGAGCAGCAGGGGGACGAACAGTGGGGATGTACGTCCAGGCAGGACGTACATCCCTGCTATTCGTAGCACAGAATGACTCCCTATATGCTAAAGAGTCCTACAATTCTGAGTAAATGCATTATTGAGATGCAATATTAGGCAAAGTAGCACTCTGACTCAGAATTCATCAAAATGCAGCAAGCAAAGGCATCTTCATGGAGATGTTATTGTAAATAACTATACCTCGAGCAGTATAATTATCTTATCGTTTTCAACAGTCCTGGGAGCTGATGTTTGTGTGCAAGTTTTTCTAGCCATCATATTTGCCTGGGTAACAAGCTTGCTTGTAGACAACACCTGTAGGAAATACTAGAGATTAGTATATAGGCCCTATTAACAAAATGGAAGCAGTTCAAAGAAGGACTACCAAATGATATAGGGAAACATCACAAACCTTATATAAATATGATTAAAGAACTCAAAATGTACTTGTTGAAAGGGGGATATGATAAAAGCATTCAAATATTTAACAAACTTCAATGATGTAGAAGGAGACATTTTTTGTGAAAAGAAAGATTCAAGGACAGAGGTTCATAATATGAACTTTAAAGGAAGGTTCAGAGAAATATAAGAAAATGTCTCTTTTCTAGGAGGGCGCTGGATACTTGGGACAGTTTGCTAACAAAGATAGGAATAACTAAAACTATTACAGAATTTAATCATGTTTAGGATAGATGATATAGGAAACACAATGGTAAGAAAGGGTACATGAGTCTTAGAGGATGGGGGGGGGGCGGGCAATGTCTCAGTATTGGACTAATGGAAACCTATATGCACAATCATATGTGCAAAACTGACAGAACAGTGGTATAGTTGTGCCAAGGTCAACCAACCTGACATGGGGCCAGAGCTCGGATTTATTTTCACATATTTAACACAATTTTAGGCATGTGAAGGATGGCTAAAAGTCCAACTAAGTGGCACAGCTTGAAGGTGACCATTCCTCAGGGCTTTATTTGAGGGGAGGTACTGGCATCCTTTTCGTTGCCTGCTAAAATTGACTCATGGTGCTCATGTATTAGTGAAAAAGGGCTGCATATGAGTACCAACACCTTTTTTTGCTAAGAAAAAGGCACTTCTATTACTAGTAAATATGGCCACTGGTGCTCAATGTCTAAAGTAGCCATTGCCTTTTTTTTGCTGCATGCCATTGCCTCTACGCTTTCCCTCCAGTACAGAGCAGATTGCATTTCTATGTATTTGATGATAAACAATAATGTGTGATGATGGATAAGTGATGGATAAACAGAACATGGGTAGATTACCTAGGACCAAGGGGGGAATTTTATAGAACGTTTTCTGTGCATAAGGACTGTTTAACATGCAGAAAAGGGTTTTTATATAATTGTGCAGTTACCAAAGAATGCAAAAAGTTGGCATACTCTCTGTGTGTGGGCATTCCTGGAATCTAGTTTGGGAGGAGCAGAGTTGGAATTGCAATATATGCACACTTTATAAAACGTGTGTAGAAACTATTTGGTTGCTGCACTAAGAGCAGTAGCACCATCCAGTGTACCTATTAATTACCAGACGTAGAGAGAAAGATCTAACTTTTTCCAGATCAGTTAGTAGTTTTTACCAGTCATTTCAGACTGGGAGGAGACTCCTCTGAGAGGAAAAGCCCACTGAATATAAAAACCTCACCCAAAGGCAACATCTTGTCTTTGACCCCTAGCCATTGTACCTTTTGGTGTTAAGGAGAGATCTGCCTTTTATGGGAAGATGCCTCTCAGAAGTGTTTGCACCATCCGCCATGAACAGATAAGAAAAGAGAAGCAGGCTTGGAATCACTGCCAATGGGCAGAGGGGAGCTCACCCTGAGGAAAAGGTTCTAGAAATGTGTCTGTACCAGTCCCTCAAGATTTCAAGTGCTAGAGGAGAAATGAAGCAGTCCCAGGAAGACTGCAGTTCATAATAGTTACCCATCCAAGAGGAGGAGGAACCAACACAACCCATATTCAAGAGGTACCCAAGTAAAGGGATGCGATTCCACACAGGGCCAGGAAACTTGAATCATGTCAGAAAAATCCAAATTATCAACGTCCCTGTTTAATGCACATTACGTTAAGTTACAATGTAAATCACTTTGATTGAAATGGTAAAGCGGTATAAAAAACCTGCTAAATAATAAACAAATAAATAAACTATGGGTGCAGATCTCTGATACCCAGTTACCTTGGGGAGGAGTGGATTAACAAATTAAAATACAGAAGAAATTTAACTGGTCAAATACATAAGTGGTGCAGACTGCTGGAAGCAATGGATTTAATAAGAGCCTCACAAACTTAAGAGCTTAGCCTGTTTTTATAACATAATTCTACTTTATTGTTCTAACCCTGAGACTCTTAAATCCAGAATCTCAGAGAATGACTGGGTAAAAGCTCCAGTAAGATCGTTGTGCTCCCTTGTCTGCCAAGCAGTTGGTGAAGTAGCTGACTGGGCCACACAGAAACGGGGTTAAGAACATAAGAACATAAGATATGCCATACTGGGTCAGACCAAGGTCCATCAAGCCCAGTATTCTGTTTCCAACAGTGGCCAATCTAGGTCATACGTACCTAGCAGTTTCCCCAAGGGACACAGGTTCCACAATGCTTGTATTGGTTCAAGCATTGATATCCTGGGTCCCTTCTTAAATAAGAACATAAGATATGCCATACTGGGTCAGACCAAGGGTTATACATGTGTGTACATGCATAGAATAAACATGCACATGGATGCCTTTTTCGAAGCAGTTGTACATTTCTGTTGCCATTTGTGTAATATTGTGGTTGGACCTGAGAGCCTACACTGCCTTTATAAAGTCGGCTTAAAATAGGCACAGTTTTTGGACTTTTCTTAAAAGCACCCTGTTAGAAAATTATCACCTAAGGACTTGAGGACACTTATATGTGAAGTCCAGAAAGGTCCTATGTTATAGAAGCAACATAGTGCCAATCGGTCTTTCTAAGATAAGCTTGCAGATCTAGCCCTAGCAAAGAACAATTGGTGATGCATAAATATATAATTGCTTTGAAGAAGGTGTCAAAGTGTGAGTGTACTCTACAAGAGCTCAGGGTTATTTTATAAACTATACATGTAAATTGCCTCCCCTCCACCTCTGCTCCACCCAGACTATACTCTTGGGAATGCCTACACTTAGATGGTGTAAAAGGAGATACATACATACTTTTTTTTTTTTTTTTTAAACTTTTATTTTCATTTTGCAACAAACAAAAGAAACAACACACCAAAGGAGACAAAACAAGTATACAATAAAGAAAAGTAAACCCAATTACCCCCCACCCCCACGCTTCTTCTCTAGCTGATTATGTCAGCATGTGAACGCTTCCAAACAACAGTGATTATACATCAAAACAATCAAAAGAGTATCTGCGATACAGAATAATCATGGGACAAAGATATATACAAATTTAGACAATCAGATGAGAGCATTGAGCAGAATGTACATAGTCATTGAGCATCTTCCATTTAGACCGATGATGAGGAGTCTGAATGGGGGAAGCAAACATACGAGGTATTTGTTCATATTTACTGTAGAGACAGACATGATTCCACCATTCATTGGGGCTCAGATGAGAGCTATTTTTCCAGTATTTCGTAATTAGGGAAATAGCAATGCCAAGCATAAAGTCCAAAAGGAAGTAAGCCGTTTTTGGAAGAGAGGGGATCCCCGCAGCTGAGCGAAGTCCCACTATCCTCCAAGAAAGGGGCTCTTGAAAGTGCAAAATAGACTGGATACGACCCCAGACCCGACGCCAGTAATACTGTAGTGCGGGACATTCATACATAACATGAGGTAGTGAACCAATGGCCGCATGACATGTCCAACAACTATTGCCCTGAGTAGTGTTCCATTTGGCTAATCTGTCAGGAGTGTAAAAACACCGGTGGGCTAGAAAGAAGAGTGTCTGAGTGAGTGAGGCGGATCGGGAGACCCGTGTCACTCTACTCCAGACAAGACTCCATTGCTCCGGGGTCAATGTCACATGCAATTCTCTCTCCCATGCTTTCTGCGCTATAGGGGTATCTCTAGTTATAGCATTACATAAGGTTTTGTAAAAATTGGATGCTACTCCCGGTGAACTACCGATAGATCGGATAGTCTCCAACCAACCTTGTGTAGGGGAGGCCGATGGCGGGAGCACCCTAGCACTCCGAAGGCAATGCTGAAGTTGCACCAACTGAAAGTAGTGTTTCGCTGGGAGACCAAATTCAATTTGCAATTCCCTAAAAGTTTTCCAGCGACCTTCATGGAACAACTGACTAGGAATCCAAATGCCCCTAGTGTACCAGGGGCTCCACGCCATCGGCTTATTTTGTATTCGAAATCGAGTATTGTACCAAAGTGGGAGCTTGTCTAACGGACAGAGTCGGGAGTCTAAAGATTGCATAAGATTATTAAAGGCACCTAAGGTGTCTAAAAGCATTAGTGGAAAGTGGGAGTCTGATGGGAGAGTCATACCAGGGAGAAAAGTAAGAGGAATCGGTTTGCAAAGGTCCTCTTCTATGTCTAGCCACACAGGTCTACTCGGTACTGGATCTTCCAGCCAACGAGCGCCTTGTTTGAGAAGAAAAGATTGATGATACTTCAGGAAATCAGGGAATCTGACACCCCCATTTTCCTTATCTGCTTGCAGCTTATGTTTCGCTATCCTAGGTGTCTTGTTTTGCCACAAGTATCTAGTCAGAAGGCCCTCTATATCTTTATATATACGTCGAGGTAAGAGACAGGGCAACATTTCTAAGATATAATTCACTTTCGGAACAATCATCATTTTTATGGTTTCTAAGCGACCCCACCAGGTAAGTGTTAAAGGAGTCCAGCGGTGAGTAAGCGCCCGGACTTTAGAGGTTAAGTCTTTGGCATTGAAGGAGATAGTGTCTTCCAAAGGAGAACAATAGTGAACCCCAAGGTATTTGACCATGCGAGGTTGCCATAAAAAGGGGAAGGGTTGCATATCTGCCTGATGAAGCAAAGGATTTAATGGAAAGGCTACCGACTTGGTCCAATTTATCTTATAACCGGACAGTTGTGAATATTTACCAATTTGCTCTAGGACAGCCGGTACTGAGTCTATAGAGACAAAAAGCATAAGGTCATCAGCATACGCTGAAATTTTGATTTCCCTATGGGTGAAGGGGACTCCATGAATCTCCTCCGATTGCCGGATTAGTAAAGCCAAGGGTTCGAGTGCAAGATCGAAGAGAAGTGGAGACAGTGGGCATCCCTGGCGAGTGCCGCGTTGAAGGGGAAAAGGCTGAGACTTTAAAGCATTGGCACATATACTGGCTGTAGGCTGTGCGTACATGGTGCGAAGACAACGGAGAAAACCTTCCCCGAATCCGTACCAGCGGAGGACTGCAAACAGGAAGGGCCACTCTAAGCGATCAAAGGCCTTCTCAGCATCAAGTGAGAGACCAACAAATGGGCGATCAAGATTAACTGCGGTAGTCAGTACATGGCATAGAGTCCGAGCATTGTCAGCAGTTGATCTACCAGGAATGAAACCGCATTGATCTGGGTGTATTAAGGTAGGCATCCTATCAGAGAGCCGGGTAGAGAGAATGGTGGCAAATATTTTATAGTCCGCGTTTAGGAGGGAAATTGGACGATAATTAGCTGTTAGTTGCGGGTCTCTCCCCTCTTTCTCAAAAACTACTACATTTGCCATTGAAAAGGACCCAGAAGGAGAACCCTCCTCCTCGGCCTGAGCAGAAAAATAAAGTTTCAAAACTGGAGCTAAGTCAGCGTGAAAGGTTTTGTAGAATTCAGCAGGGAGACCGTCTGGGCCTGCGGCTCGACCTGAGGCACATTTCTTGATAGCAGAATGAATTTCTGAGACAGTAAAGGGTGTGTCCAAGGCCGCTCTATCTTCGTCAGATAGGGTCGGTCTTTGTACCCCTGAAAGTAAGCGTTCAAATACATCTGGCTCAAAATCACATTCAGATTGATAAAGCCGAGTATAAAAATCACGAAAGAGTTCTAAGATTTCGGTATCTTTAGTGACCAAGCCCCCCCCGACGGATTACGGAGGGCGGTAACACGCTTGGCTTCTTTTTGTCCTTTAAGGGCATTTGCTAATAATTTGCCAGCACGATTATTTTCCCGATAATATAGCCCTTGTTGTGATTCAATATTTTTAACAGCAGCAGTGTACAAAAGCTGATTGTATTGAAAACGCAAGCGTTGTAAACGGAGTAAAATACATAGGTCAGTACGGGACGTGAGAAGACGCTCCCCAGCTTTTATCTGCTGCTCTAGAATCAGTAAATGCTGCTTTCTTTGTTTCCCCTGCCGAATTTGATAACTAGTTATAGTTGCGCGGATAGATGCTTTAAAACCCTCCCACCAAGCCCAGCTCGCTGTGTCATGGGGTGAGTTAAAATGAAAATAATCTTGGATAGCGGCCTTTATATCAACCTGAAAATCTTTTTGACCCAGTAAGGATCTATCAAAAAACCAAGCTCGGGGAGAATCGTCCCGCGCAGTGACATGTAATGATAAAGATATGGCAGCATGATCTGAAATATGGAGAGGATGAGTCCTAGTCGTGTCTACTTGAGAAATCATTGCTTTGGAAATGAGAAAGAAATCTATTCTAGATTGGGAGTGATGGGGGGCAGAAAAGAAAGTGAACTCTAAGTCGGAGGGGTGAAGCAGCCTCCATATATCTACCAGCGCAAGATCTTGCATCAGAGCTGTAAGGGTAGCAAGACTCTTGGGTGGACTACTCGTTCTAGGCGGCTGTCTATCTATCAGAGGGTCTAACACTTGATTAAAATCACCACCAAGTATTAATGGAGTATTGGCAGAGGCCTGTGCCAACTGCGCAATACTTGCATAATAAGCAGGGTTGTCCACATTCGGGGCATAAATGCAAATACATGTAAATTCACTATCTCCAACCTTAAGATGTACTCGGGCCCATCTACCCTCCTTGTCAGTGCTAGTATCAATTACAGTAGCTTGCAAAGATTTCTTAACCAGAATGGCTACCCCGCACCGTTTGGAAACGGCGGGAGAATAGGCAGCCACCATGTAAGGCTTAACATTGAGTTTCAGTGTTTCAGCAGAGTTTAAGTGCGTTTCCTGAAGAAACGCTAAATCAGCATGCTCATGGCTAAGATAGCTAAGGATTTTCTTTCTTTTGATTGGACTATTAATGCCCTTTACGTTGAGTGATAAGATTTTACATAAGGCCATTTAGACAAGTTAAAAATTCTGAGCATGATAGCGCACATAATTTCACAATGTCCCTCATATTGACTGTATCTGGCTGTACATATGGCATAAAAGAAAATAAGCTTAGATAATACAATGAAGCGCCCCACATTAAAAAGAAAAACCGCAGCGCGGTAGAGAAGAAGCAGAACCCCAAAAATTACTGGCGACCATGTGTCTGCGGGGAGAAGCCCCAGAGAAGGCCGAAATTGAGAAAACACATAACCTGTAGGACTGTGCGTGCTCCGAATCCGACCGAGGCACACATCATGGAGGGATAGGAGACCAAAAAACAAAAAAGTCATAGAAAGAAAGAAAGAAAGTCCAGGTAGTCTCTGTGCTTGACTATGACCGCCGCATCGGGCCCTTCAAAATGGCGGACAGAGCCGGCAAATAAAAGTCCAAGTCGTTGGATTAGCGCATCTGCTCTGCTTCTTTGGAGTCTAAAAATGCTGATAGTAGATCAGGATCTTCGAATGTCCTGGTTTGGTTGTGGAGAGTCACTCGGAGCTTCGCGGGATACAACAGGCCAAAGCGAGCCTGTAGCTGTTGAAGTCGAGGGCGAAAAGCAAGGAGTTTCTTCCGTCGGTCAACGGTAGGCTTTGCCAAATCAGGGAAGAAGGAGACTTTGTGACCTTCAAATTCCAAATGATGGTTCGCCCGAGCAGCATTTAAAATTTGTTCCACTTGTTGATATCGTAGCAAGCGAAAGATAATAGGCCGGGGGGTCGTTCGGTTGAGCGCCATGTGGGTAGGGACACGGTGTGCACGATCGATTTCCAGTTCTTTATGAAAGGTGATCTTCAGCAAGGAGGGAAGAGTTTTGAGCAGGAATTCTCTCATATCTCCCGCTTCCACCCCCTCCGGTATTCCAATGAGCCTCACATTGTTGCGACGGGCTCGATTATTGCTATCTTCTAACTCCTTTTGAAGATTCTGTATCTGGCGCTCAGCCTTGTCCAGTGTGCCCAAGCGCACCGCGTGCGAGTCGAGGACCCCCGCCATATTGTCCTGCCGTAATGAGAGACTTTCAAGTCGGTCCTGGAGCACTCCAAAGTCTTCTCGCATGGCTCTAAGCGCTTCTCCATTGGACTGCACCAATTCCTTCACGCCGCGTATTTCCTCTAAAATCTCCAGGTGCATTTCGGGGTTTTCTCGAAATGGAGCCATCTTCTGTGGGGAGGACACCTCTGTTTTGGAGCGTTTTCCGTGAGAAGAAGAAGGAGACCCGAAGTCCAAGCGCGCTGGTTTATGGGCCGCCATCCCCCCCGAGGTTCCCCGGTCAGCCCGGAGCGAAATAGTAAGTTTGTATAGGTATTAAGTCAGGATTCTAAGTAGGCCTCTCGGGAGCTTCAGCGCGAAGCGTCTTACCCGCTGGACATCAGGCTCCGCCCCCCTACATACATACTTTTTATATTCATAAGTGGTCACACAATAAGGCTTTATAAAATTACCCTCCACATGTCAGTATTCTGGAATATCTTTCTGCTGGTTTTCATTTCATCTTGATATATGCTTTTTCAGGCCTATGCCTGTTACACACAAAAGGTTATTGAGCTATCTAGCAGCAAAATCAATAATTGCTCTTTGGACCGCACCTTTTAAAGAAGACTGAGCACAATCAGAAAACATCTTTTTTCCAACCCAAAAGCTATTGAGTTTTCTCTTCTGTGCTACGCTGGTTCCTCTTTTAGGCGCTACGCAGGGCTGGTGCTATCATTTGATTTTGTTTGTTTATTACAAATTTCTATACCGCATTTTCCTAAAGATCAAATGTGGTTTACAATGAACAACAATTTGAACAGTATGGTGAAAGGTACAGCTTCAATTTCAAAGAACTCTTTAACTATATACATTAACTGTCAAGGCTGATTTACATAGAACTATATACACTTACATTGAGCTATGTACCATTTCGGTGTTAGATAGGGGTGTAGACCGATACAGTATAAAGTAATGAAGCATTTTTGGGGGTTATAGGGAGGGGTGATCAGTGACTTATGTAGAAGGGTTTAAGTGGAGGAGTGAGGAGGATCAATGGAGCTGAGGTTAGTAGAGGATCCAAAGTGAAGGGTGAATAGATGGGTTTTGAGGTTTTTTTGGAAGGTGAAGAGGTTGTTTGCTTCTCTTAGTGTTCTGGGAGGTTATTCCAGAGGTTAGGGGTGAAGTGGGAGAATGCTTTATTGTTTGTAATTTTCCTTGATTTCCTGAAGTCAGTTGGTATTGCTAGTTTGCTTTAATTACAGTGACGCTGAGAGCGAGTGATGGTGTCTAGTGATGAGTGTGGAGAAGTAGGATGGGGCGATTTCTTTGATTAGTTTTAAAGTTGTGACTAGTATTTTGTAGATGGTACGGCTTTGTACAGAGAGCCAGTGGAGGGCATACAATA
The DNA here is from genome assembly GCA_033557465.1 of Ichthyophis bannanicus. Classification (NCBI taxonomy): domain Eukaryota; kingdom Metazoa; phylum Chordata; class Amphibia; order Gymnophiona; family Ichthyophiidae; genus Ichthyophis; species Ichthyophis bannanicus. The sequence continues at coordinate 499,902,701 of CM066037.1, read as the reverse complement.
TGGGGGTAATGTGATCAAAGGGGTTGCTATTCATGGTTGCCCTAGCTACAGCATGTAGGAGAATTAAGTAATCACCTAGAGTGCCAAACTTTGGAGGTGCCTGTGGCAGCAAATGCCCCGAGAGAGCCTCTGATCTCCTGCCCCTTCCCCACCCCTGCAATTACCGCCACTGCTGCACCTCTCTACAGCTGCAGCGACGGCTATGACAATAAGAAATAACAGAAGCACAGCGCGGAGGCAAGCTTTTGAACCCCTGTGCGCTGACCAGAACCAGAGCTACCTAGAGTACTAAATCACTTGTGCGAAGTGTGCTGTATAAATGAAAAAGAAAATGGTGACAACTTATAGACTACCCAAATTTTTGAGGCATGAGTTTGAGTCCATTTTGATCATGGCATAAAATGAGTAGACTGTATGTAGAAGTTTCTAGAATGTACTTTTCCAAGTGTCATTGCCTTCTATGCCAATTCAATATTTAAGCATTATTTAATCATTTGAAGTTCTTAGACTGCCTTCCTGACCTTATACAAAGACTGCTCTGAAAGATATTAACATTGCATCTCTAATTTGAGGAATGTATTTCAAAAAGACGGCAATTCTCAGAGGATTTTGGAATTAGTCTGAAGTAGGGTTTCTTGCAAACTTATGCTTTATTCATATAATACAGAAATGACCATCAAAACCACTTCTCATCATTTTATTAATCTGTTTATCTTGTAGAACAGAGGGGAAGAGTTTCATTACCTTAATTTACCTATGCCCAGTAGAATATGCCGGTAGTTAAAGTACATTTTATGATCTTAATTAAACTTCTTCCTTTGCCTGTAACCTACAGAGAAAACGCAGCCTGAGCTGCCATTTATTTTAGCCAGTATATTAAAAATGTATACTGGATGAGGTCAGAAGTCCTGTATCCAGATAAATAGCCTGTCTACAACTGCCCACCCTAGATGTAGGTTAAAGTAGATGCAGGCAACCTATGCACATTTAGGCAAGGGAAAAAGAGAGGGACTCAGAAGTGGGGCTAGTTAACGGAAGGTGACGACGTACGTGCTTTTGCAGCTTCAAAGCCATGTGCATTGTGTTTCAGGGAAAAGTAGCCATAGAAAGTGCAGGTGCAAATCTGTGTTTTCTCCTTGGGCAATTTACAAAAGTGAGCACCCTTGTGAGCCTGAGTAACTGTTGCAAAAACTATAGGTAAAATAACAAGTGGACTTTGCAAATGCCTGCATAGATTTGAAAACCATTCTATATACAATGAGGGGCATTCTGTGCTGGCCGTCTCCCTCCTGTACGGCCGATCAGAATTGGGCCATACAGAGGTAGACCCGATTCTGATCGCATGGGGGCTTGATGTGCCCATGGGACCAGAATAAGGGCTATGGCCTGGATGTGCAGGCTGGGCCCCAATTCCAATTGGCTGCATGCCCAGCTCACATGCCCAACTAACTCAATCAGGCCTCTGAATGGAGCTGCAGTGCCATGTCATCCCATTGCCTTGGCACCATGGCTCCAATCAGAAGTTGTGATCCCCGGCTGCAGAAACAAGACCTCTTTCCCACCAGCCTGACCCCCGATCTGGCCTCCCCTGGCCAGGGTTGGGCTGTGAGGATCCCTCTGCACCCCATCACCTCTTGTCTCTGCCCGGCATCGTGGTCTCCTGATATCCAAGGGGACGTATTCCACCTCAGAGGTGGAATAAGTCCCCTGTCCCCATGACCGACCCCAGACATACAGAGCCAACTTCAGATTGGCACTATATGTCCGGGGTCACTCTTCACCACTGCCACCCTCGCACGACCTCTGTCCTGCTCCTATCTCACACACACAAAGTTCCTTGTACAAATCACCTGTTTGTATGGGGAGCTCTGTCCTCGGCAGGCTGCCCAGCCATTTAGTGCGTCTGGATATGGATAGATCATTCTTTTCTGCATCGGAGCACTTTAACTTCATTACAGAATGTGGGGACTCCCCAGCTTACCTGCTGGCTACTGAGCTGTCTATTAGGTATCACTACAATAACCCCCAACCCTACCCTCTTGCTGGGAATATCATCAAAACAGACTAACACCACCTTACAAAGGGACAGATCCATAGGCAGTAAGGGCCAGTGATTTATCATTGCTTTCTGAATCGGAGTACTTATACTCCTCCCTTTATACTCCTACTATCCTTATACTCCTCCTCTGCAAAGAATTTTAAGGGAGGGCATATAAGGAAGAAGGGAGGAGTATAAGGGGAGCAATATAAGTAAGGGGAGGAGTATAAGGGGAGGAATATAAGGAAAGGGAAAATTATAAGGAGAGGTGTATAAGGAAGGAGAGGAATATTAGAGGAGTATAAGGAAGTGGGGAGGAGTATAAAGGGAGGAGTATAAGGGAGGGCATATAAGGAAGAGGAAGAGTTTAAGGGGAGGGGTATGGAAGGGGGAGGATTATAAGGAGAGGAGCATAAGGAAGGGGGAGGAGTATAAGAGGAGGTGTATAAGGAAGGGGGAGGAGTATAAGAGGAGGTGTATAAGGAAGGGGGAGGAGTATAAGAGGAGTATAAGGAAGGGGAGAAATATAAGGGGAGGAGTATAAGGGAGGAGAAGAGTATAAGGAGAGGAGCATAAGGCCATTTTGAAAGATATTTAGATGATTTTTTTTTAAATGTTCAATATGTTTACTGAGATTTGAATTAATTCAATCATACAGCAATTTTTATTATTTCTGTTTTGTTTTAGTCATCATGATGAGTGAGTCCCATATCTTATAATATCCAATAATAAACAAGAAATCAAGAAGCAAAGAATTTACCTCCCTAAAATGGCAGGATACACCAAGAAATAGGAGCACAACACACTCCTACTTCCCTTTCCTTTCCAGTTAAAAAAAAGTTTCCAATTGAGATTTATTTATCTGACTTATAGTCGCTGCTTGTCTTTTCCGTCTACTGAGTATAATAATCCCTTTGGATTATATAACCCTTTTTTTTTTTGCAATGTTTCCTTAATTCCCTTAACCTTTAATATGTGCATGGAGCTGATTCATATCTTATTTGGGAGTGGAGGAGTCGCCTAGTGGTTGGGGCAAGGTACTTCAGGCCGGAAGGACAGCAACCTTGGGCCGGAAGGACTCCTCCTTGTGGTCTTGGGCAAGCCACTTAACCCTCCACAGCCCATGTTCCCTGTAAAATAGTTATCTCCAAGTTATAATGCCCTGTTCAATGTAATTTCAGTTTGTTCAATGTAAACTGCACTGATGCAGAATAGCGCGGTATATAAGAGAATGTAAATAATAAAATAAATAATAATATTTAGCTCATGATTCAAGTTTCCTATGGTGGCTTCTCTTCCATATATTGATATTAGTCAATAGGTAATATAATTTGGTACATCTTCTGATATTATATCAGTCTATATTGTACATTTCACGCAATGTTTTTTGGTGAGGCTATGTCTAATATTTAAATTTACCTTTTGAATTTATTTTTAATTTTAATCTACATAGATTTATTTATTCTTTCACTGTAGTTAATGTCCAGATTTCATTTTTATACAGTAATATTGATTAGTTTTACTTAATTTATTTTTTAACAAAGCTTTTTTTTATACCACTTTATTATTTTAGTCAAATGATTTGATTTTGTTTTCTACATTAAGTTCACATTTTGATTTTTGCTTTATACTAGAATATCCCTGAAGAAAGCGGTCACCAGAATATTGCCATGTAGGGTCTGCATTTTTGAGCAGATCTTTGGAATAAAGGCCACTGAATATACAAAAAAAACAAAAGAAAAAAATGTTGGGTCTGGAGCTCACTGCACTCCCTTCCCCTCCTTGGCGCCTTCAGGGTGCAGAAAAGATCCCCAGTCGTTATTGCTTCATCGGTTTTGTTTTTCAAAATGACGTTGGCTGCCAATAGCTTGGCCCCATTTTATTGTATGACAATTATTTGCTGATGAGGTCAACTACTGAGTCAGGCCCAGAAACATTTGAGTAAGCCAGGACTGTCCTGTTTGTTTCATTTTGATGGTGTGGGGGGTTGTTTTGCCATGGGGGGGTGGGGCAAGGACTAGGGCCAGGGCTGGTTGCTGCTCCAATCTGAACATTACACAACATGAAACAACAGCAATTCCATTCATGTTTCTTTTGCTTTGTTTTCAAAATGGTAATAAATGAGACAGGAAGTTTGTTAAAATTTTGCTGTTTTTAAACAAATGTGCATTCTCGTCACTGGTCCAAGAGCATTCATAAAAAGGACAGTGTATATTTAAGATCACGTACAAGAGAAATCTGCGGGGGTGTGGTTTAATTCAAGATGGCGACGGTGAGAATCTGAACCAGAATGCCGAAGCGGAAAGGCAAACTTAAGACTCTCCCCGCAGAGTCGGAGTCTGCAGCGAAAGGCCCTATGGATCAGTTTGTACAGCCTACCGATGACCGGAAAAGGGAGGTTAGAGCGGGCTTGGCAGCGTCAGTAGAGGAAACACTGGCATCTGCCGCCCTCAAACTGTCTCTCTCCCCTGAAGAACAGGCGGTTCCTCCTGAACTAACGAGTACTTCACGGTCTCTTCTGCTGTCTGGTGAGACAGTCTTGTCCAAAGTGGTGGGGGCTGCTGAGCCTGTGCGGGGAGCGACGGAAGTGAGCCTTGGAAGTTGTTCACCGGTTTTGGTGGCTCCGATCACAGGAGACAAAAATCAGGCCGAGATGACAGCCAGGAGTGGTGAGAAGGTAGTGCCACTGTCTGGAGAACCTGAGGTGGTATCATTTTCAGCTTTTACTCTCCCTCGTCCTCCTGTTGTAACTCTGGAAAGCATTTGGGAGGCGTTGACTCAGTTGTCAACTATGGTGAACCAGCAGCTCGCTCTTTCTTCGGTGAAAGTTACTACTTTGGAAGAGAAGGTCCTTTCCTTATCTAACAATATCGTTGATACTGGTAGTAAACTGGATTCTATTGATCAGAGTCTTTTACAAGTCTCTGATTTGACTTTCTCTTTAATGAAAGAAAATGTCGCTTTGAAAATGAAGTCAGAGACTTTAGAAAATGCTATCCGGGCAACTAATGTTAGTTTGCTTAATTTTCCTGTACTTCCAGGGGTAGCTCCATTAGACCTGTTTAAGAGATATTTGCAGGATTCTTTGTTAGTACCCTCTGAATTGTTTCCACCAATTGTGAAAGCCTATTATATTCCGGCTGGGAAAAAAGGGGGGAAAGTGGTAATTGGGCAATTAGAAATGGATTCCCTTGATGTCTCTGCATTGCTTCAATCTCCTAAGCTAGATGAAATTTCTGTATCCACGTTGTTAGTTTCCTTTGCTATCTCTTCTGATAGAGAATGGTTACTTAAACTGTTTTATAAGAAAAGGGCTAGTCTGTTTATGGGTAAGAAAATTTCTATCTTCCCTGATGTTTCAAGAGACGCAGAAACGGCGGAAAGCTTTTTTGTTATTACGTCCTGGGGTGATCCAGATGGAGGCCTCATTTGTTTTAAGGTTTCCTTGCAAATGTATAATACAATATCGTTCACAGAAATTTATATTTTTTTCAACCTGGTGACTTATCTTTTATTGCCGCCCGAGTTGTAGCCTCTTCGCCCTCTTAAGCCCTGTTCTCTAATGTAATAGACAGTCGTCGGTTCCTGTTGCTTTCTAATTTCTTGTAAACCTTTACCTGTGGTATTGTGGGGTCTCCCTCAATTGAATTCTTTAAGCTTCATCCCGCTTTTTGTGGACTAATGATGTAATTTGTATGGACTCTTATATTGTTCTATTGTGTTCTTTATGCCTTTTTTACAAATGTTCATCATTTCTGTACAAATGTGATTTGCTTGTCATATTTGTAAAAAACACTGATAAATAAATTTAAAATATAAATAAGATCACGTACAAATCGTAGGTCTGAAAAAGGAACAGTATTTCCTGTTACATGCAACCAGTGGATTCCCCTCTTTTAGATACTTGCCAGTAGGAAGCATTGGTGAATTAAAGAATTGCAAAATCCACAATACAATGAGCAGGTAATGGAAAAGTTAATTTACCTGTTAATTAGGAGCATTATGCTGTCTTTCACTGAGACATTGTTTTATCATCATGGCTACCGTGTTTAAAAAACAGTTATAGAGATGTTCCCGCTGTAGTGGTGTAATTAAGTCTACCAGGTTCTTAGCACTGCAACTGAGTAGATTCACTGTTACATACATGTACCCCAGTGACTGTACAACAAGGAACCAGCTCTCAGCATTAGGACGAACGGTTGAGGTTACTGGTTATGTTCAGCTATCCTAAGCGGAGTTTCAGTTGGTTGCAAGTAAAGCTAGGCTTAGCGGTAGGCGGCCAAAATAAGGCCTATGAGATTTAAGCTTTGTTTTAGTTGGATAAGTTGGCTGACTATGCCCCTGAGAACACCAGTTTTATGAGTGGCTAAATGCCCAGGTGGCTGGATTTGACTGCTCACTAAGGGCAAAGCTGGCCCAACCACTAGGCAATTGCCTAGGCTGTCAGCTTCTGGGAGGAGGGGGAGGGCGCAAAGAGCAGCAAGGTATTCAAAGCTAAACAATAGATTCTGACAGCTAGAGGGGGCATAAGACTTAAGGTTTGCCGAGGGAGTCAACACCTTGAATCACCTCTTGGGTCAGTCTGAGTGAGGGAGAAATATTTATCCTTAGGCATCTTAGCTATAGGTGGCCAGAGGTTCCTCCATTTATCAGAATGTGATGCTGGTGTCTCTGGTGGCCCTGACAACACTTTTCTTGCAGCATCCCCAGGCTTATGTGTGAACATAATAGAAGACTTTGCCAGCTGACTGGCTGTAATGGCAATGTTTGATCTGTTCCTTTGTGACAACTTCTGCAATAGATCAACAACTTCATGAGGGGGGAGTTTCTGGTAGCCATCTTTATCAAGCTCATACCTCCATCAATCTTTTAACTTTTGTTGCTTTTTGAGGTCCAAAGCGTTGCAGAAGGCAGAGGCTGTAGGTCTCAGCATCACGCTACCATCTGCACAGTCATCGAACTTCATACTTAGAAGATACGATACAGGTCAGGCATGCTTGCTTTGGAGAGATTCTCCCAGAGGCAGCACAGTAATATAGTAAATTATGGCAGATCAATTTAACCATTTAGTCTGCTCAGCTGTTCATATCCCTGCTTTTAGCTGTAGAAGCTTGACCACTCTATCCAAGTCAGTTTACTTCCTCATCGGTTCTCAATCATATTAGTTAAAAGACCATATAATACCCAATGTCTAACCTAACACCCAGACACCTCCCCCCACCCACATGTCCAACCATGAAACAATCCCAACAGCTACCAGAAGTACGGAGGTTGCTGCCTGAACATACGCCTTCCTAGGAACTCACAGTCCTGCCCAGCTACCATCGACCTGCTGGAGCCAATCCATTTATTCTCTAGGGAGTGGTGGGCTATTGGTACCAACTTACCTCCTGCCTGATTGTGAAAATAAACATACATTCAAAACTATATGCAATATAAAAATAGGACCAAAAGACCCCAGTAACTGTGTTTTTGTTTGTACTAATTCCTGCTAATGTGCAAAAATACATTTTGGGATGTGGAATAGAAGGTTGTTACTGCATATTCCCTGTTAATGCAGCAAGCAGCACAGAGCAGTTGACATCACCTGAAGAGGTGTAGCTAATTGCGTCATTATCTGCCATGCAATTAGTGCAGTCATGATTTCTATACCCTTCCAAAAATATTAGGCATGCCCCCCACAGTTAGCACACAGGTTTGCAAACCGCATGTCAGTAATAGGATTCTTCAGGTACAAGCATGAATTAAGTTAGTCAGTAGTTTGGCTCGTACATGTCAGTCGAGGGGCCGAGCGGCTCTGGCAAAGGAGATCTCTTCCATGCTACTTGGCAGCTTTTCAATCTCTCTGCACCTACTATCAGGCCCAGGTAACGGCACCCAAAAAGCCTACTATACTGATTCCTAGGAATCTTCCTCGACACAGACCTTTCCTTTTCGCAGCAGTGGTCAGATCATCCCTCTATTCCCTGTGGCATTTTCGATCCAAATGCCCTTTCTTAGATATCACAGCTCAAACCACAGTTTTTCTTAGCACAGTTATTTTGTGCATCGACCACTATAACAATCTGTATGCTCAGATACCTCCAGTCCAATCAGAATTCAGCCATTTGACTCCTCACATCAGCTAGAAGATATGATCCTGTGACCTCACTTTTGATTCAGCATCACTGGCTTCAATTTGAGGCCCGTATCCATTATAAAATCCTCACACTGAGTCACAAAGTATCTTGCATCCCTGACTATCTTCTACTGTCCAGCCTTTTCCCTCTGGTCAATCCATGGAAACTGGCTATGTTTACCAACCCCAGCTAAGGCTCACTACAAGTCCACTAGACAGCCTGCATTTTTTTTCCTTTGTGCCAATGTTACGGAACAGCCTGTCGGTCCCAGTTCATCTCCAAGCCTCTTATAAAAGTTTCAAATCGAATCTGAAGACTCGTGTTTTCAAATAGTTTATTGATCTCCATGGTTAGCAGGGTCCACCACCTGAAACCCAAGGTAACGTCATCCATAAATCTCATACCCCACCTTTTTCTGTCGGTTTACATGTCTGTCTCGAGTCAACGTTTTTGACTTCTCTACTTTTCTGTCCTATCATTTTTGCAGTTCCATGTCCGAGTTTCCTTTTTTAAAGTTTCTTTTGTAAACCACTTTGCTCCGAGTGTGAAAGTGGTATAGAATGTGTAATAAACCATAAGAGTAGATAAATCCACTTATTTCAGAGCAGAAAAAATATGAAATGATCATATATTTATTTTCAGAACGCTGCATTGATTCCTGATAATTGTAAGAATAATTGTTCAAAGCCTTTTCTTTTTATTTGTAACCATGCTTAATGTTTCAGAGTAACTCCCCCCCCCCCCCCCCAGCAATTGTTAATAAACAGTCTGTAGAATAAACAAAATCCTCCGCATATTATAAGTCTGGCACAAGAGCGGAGAGAAACCACAATCCCATCAGAAGTATCTTCTAAAATGAAACTGGCTTTTGAAGAGACGTCTGGTGTGGCTGTGGCTTCTCTCTGCTCTTCTGCTGGACGACAAACAGCCTGAGCTATACACTGATGCTCCCGGGGAGATGGATAAGCTTGAAAGAGTCCTGGAAATCATATTGAATGTTTTGCAGTGAGGGACTTCTTTTGTTTCATTCATAGCTTGCTTTTCTTTTACTATAACTGCAGGTCCTGTAGTCGTATTAAGCGGGAGAGAACCATTGTGTCAGTTCTTAGAGAAAGGTGTCCTCTCCGCCAGGACTACCAAGCTAGGAATATGACTTGTGCAGCTTGCAGACCTGGTGTCCCCTTCTCCCCCTGAACTTGCTCTCCTCAGGCTTCTGGAAGCCCAGTGATGACACCAGCACCCGTTTCGTACTTGCCCTCTGTGCGGCTACGCTGCTCGCACAACCTTTGGTATGGTCCTGCCACACTACCATATCATGTGGCCCCCCCCACCCCCACTACTTGAGGCAATATTATAAGCGGCCTTCTATGTGGATATACTGATGACACCACTGACTCAACAACACTTAACAATAACAACCGGCATATATGTGCAAAACAATCCTCCGTAAACTCATTTCCAGCACGTGAGGCCTTTTCTGCTGCGAGTCTCTGCTGAGAAAATGTCTCAGCCAAGGAGAAAGCTGAAGCATTGGTGGGCTATTTGTGGCATGAATGCAAATTTTGTTATGAGCTGGAATGAACAAGAACCATTAGCAAACCGAGAAGAAAAGTTATTCTTGCTCAACACATTCTAAGCTAAAGGTGAATTCATCTGTCTTTCAAATCCATATTTGGGAGACGAACAGATATGCTATTGACTGTTTTACCATATGTGTTCTAATTTTGCAAGAATACATTTCCCTTTTATCTAAAACTGATGCATTTATCTTTGCTGTTTTCATGCCGTCTTAGCATCAGTCTCTGTTCTCATGCTGCAGCCTACTATACGCTTTTTCTATGAAAAAGTGAACCTTGTTTTCAAAATAATTACAAGGGATGGAAAAACAGGTTTGGAAATAGGATATAAAGCTCATGTGACACAGAGGAAACTGATGCTCATTGCCCATGGCATGAAAGGCCTTAGAATGTCTGCCCGTGGTGCACAATTAGCAGGATTTACAACGGCATCACCTTAGGGATGCTAACCAGTATTTCAGATGTTGCTATGTCATTCACTAAAATGAGCACAATCATGCTAACATGATATCTAGTCCATACTTAAAAAGGTTTGGACAAATTAGAGGAAAGCACTGCTTACCCCTGGGGATAAGTAACATGGAATCTGGCTACTTTTGGGATATGCCAGGTGCTTCTGGCCTACATTGACCACTACTGGAAACAGGATATTAGGCTTGATTGACATTTAGTCTTACCCAGTGTGGTAGTTCTTGTTTTATATAGGTCTTAATTATAGACCAGATATGCAAATACTACTTCCTGAGAGTCATAAACTGAAGAAGGTAGTAATGTACTACACCTCCTCAAAGCTCTGCTCAACTTGTCACTTAAAAGAAGAGGATCTAGATCAGGGATTTTCAGTCCTATCTTGGAATACCCCTTATCTAGTCTGTTTTTCGGGATATCCAAACTGAATATGCATGATATCGATTTTCATATGCTACTCCTGGTGTTTGCCAGTCTATCTCATGCATATCCATTTTGGATGTTGTGAAAAACCAGACTGGCTAAGGGTTTCTCCAGGAAAGGGTTACAAACTCCTGGTTGAGAGAGAAGTTCTGGTCACTTCATCAAAAGAAGAAAAATGATATGGCGAAACTAGAAAGGGTAAAAAAGAATAGCAGAAATGATAAAGAAGATGAGATGGAGCGGAGGAGCGGCCTAGTGGTTGGGGCAAGGTACTTCAGGCCGGAAGGTCGGGGGTTCAAATCCCACTAGTGGACAGCAACCTTGGGCCGGAAGGACTGGGATTTCTAGTCCCACAGGTGCTCCTTGTGGTCTTGGGCAAGCCACTTAACCCTCCATAGCCCATGTTCCCTGTAAAATAGTTATCTCCAAGTTATAATGCCCTGTTCAATGTAACTTCAGTTTGTTCAATGTAAACCGCACTGATGCAGAATAGCGCGGTATATAAGAGAATGTAAATAAATAAATAAGATGGTTCTCTAATGAAGGAAGACTAATCAGCTTGGAAAACAGATGAGGGAGTAGATGAATGATAGAGCTTTATAAAATCATGAGTCATGTGAAGTAGGTATGTAGAGAGTGGCTATTTACCCTTTCTAAAAGTTCTATGACTTGGGGGGGGGGGAGGGGTACATCATGAAACTCGCAAGTAGTATATAGAACAATGGCTCTTAACCCATTCCTGAGGGACCACTTGTTTGGACGACGTTTCAGGTTACCCACCATGAATATACATGAAATAGATTTGCACATCCTGCTTCCAATGTCTGCAGATCTGTCTCATTGTGGCTGTCTTGAAAACCCAACTGGCCAAGTGGTCCATGAGAACAAGGGTTGAAAACCACTGAAATAAAAAATACATTTAAAAAAATGTTTTTCTTTGTTAATACATAATTGAATAGTGCAAAAAAAAAAAAAAGAATAGTATAAAAAATCTGTACTAACAGTGTTATTAGCCCTGTTAATAGGAGAATTTACACATGTAGATTGGCAGACCCATTTTAGAACATGGGCTATTTACATGGGGGGATGTTTAGTACATGTAGATATCATGGGGATGTGGTTAGGGTTGGGAGAAGGATGGTGAAGGCAGGCCTACAATATTAACATGCAGTTCCCATCTTACACACACTATAAAAAAAACAAACATAGGGGTCTTTTTACTAAAGCGCGTTAGTCCTTTGCAACTTATGAGGCGAAAAAGTGCAGACAGCACGACATTAGCTGCAAAAGCTCTGCATTATCTGTTGGGGACGTGTCTAGCATTTCTCCAGCAGATTAACACACTGAAAATGCAGACAGCATGCTACAGGATATCTCAAGAAGAGCACTATCCCTGGCCACGCCGGTACTCTGGGACTCACTCCCCAACAACCTGAGATCAACTACAGACCTCAAGGACTTCAGAAAGATGCTCAAAACGACTCTCTTCACAGAACACTATAAGGACATCACCTGATCTGACCGGCCCTCTCTTCGCCCTACCTTGCCTCCTATCCACGCTGCCTCCCCCTCCCCCTCCCTGCAATATGTATATAGTTCCTGTACAGGGACAAAAAGAACAGATACCCAGACCGGCAAAGTTTTCAGGTTTGAAAAAACCTTTTCTTTATTACCCCAATGCGTTTCGGCCAAACGGCCTTCTTCAGGGGGATCTTATAAGGTGCAAACCTCAAAGAAACAAACATATCAAATAAATAATTAATAAACAATATAAACATTAGTGCAAAATCATTAAAAGGTATAAAAACAAAATAAATGACACAAGTGGAAAGCCAGAGCCACTAAAATATGTAGTCGTCAAACAATGACCGTAGAATAAAAAATACAGACATATAGAATGTGCTATAATGATATCCACAGTAAAAAGATAAAAAGTAAATAAATCAAAATTTTTTTATCAAAAATGAACAGAAGATGAGATGAGGAGGACATAACTAGAAACATAAAATATGTCTACCAATACATTATTTGTGTATGTATAGAGCTTCTGTTAAATAGAGAGCGTAAATCACTAGAAAAAGGATACAAACCCAATAAATAATAAATAATACACAGGTAAAGTGATAAAAATCGATAAACAATATGATCCACATTGGATAATATGCTTTAAAACTTAAATAAATAAAGCATCCTTAAAAACTAAATGATAAATATCTAAAACCATAAACAATGTAATAATGTGCTGAAAAATAATGTTTGAATCATACAAAAAATAGATAAAAGTACAAATACAGTTAAAATACATACAAACTTAATAAAATATATTTGATAATCCCAGAGATGAAAGGACCGCAATGATGAATATCCCGATCAAAAAATGATCACAAAAAACGTTTTTGTGTGAAGCCACGGTAAAGGAAGAGCACTGCAATAACCCCCAAAGAGGTATATCTGAAGAATCGATAGACAATGTCCTACCAATTTAAAAAGATTCCCAAAAGAATATTGAGATGAACCATCCCTAAATGTGCAGGGGATAATAATTAATTATTGTGGAATATAATTCCATTTTAGCAATAAAAACTTATTATAAAAATTGTTGTATCAAAAGAGCAATATGCTGAAAATTACGGACATCGGCAATACTAATGTATCAAATGAGCACTTAAACCAAACATCTTTAACATGTTCCTGTACATACTGTAGATCTCATTGTGTATAGCTCACCTGTACATAGATTTCATTGTATATAACTCACCCCGCAATCATCCTTCACACTGATTCTAACTGCATGCCCGCACCCACGCACTTTTTGATTTGTTTGTGTAAACTGCTTTGATTTCAGGATAAAGCGGTATATAAATCCTTTTAAATAAATAAATACAGAAACATTGTGGGTGCAGCTTACTCTGCCCATTGAGGTGGTGTTATGAGCAGCCACTCTGTCTGCAGCTTTGTCAGTTACCATGTACTGAGTAGGCCTGCAGTAACCACAGATTGCAGACGTGCCCAGTCTGTCCACATCCTGCCCACTCCAGCCCATTCTATCTGCAGATCCCAGTTAGCATGAGATCTGCAGACGGCGCAAACAATTGCAGCGATATCTGCAATTTCCCTGCGCTATCTGCCGCATTAAGAGATAATGTAGCTTAGTAAACATGCCCCATAGATTTCAGCATTTACAGCTGCCCCAAGGCAGATAAAGGTCGAGGCCTGGCCGCCTCCAATTACTTCCTACTACTACTGTTACTTATCCACAACAGTGATTCCTCACCCAATCACCCCCTTTGCAGTTTATGCGCCCAACCCATCTAATTCCGCTGGACCTCCCCCCTCAGCAAACAGATGCTTCCCTGTTAGCCCCCCACTCTCCAACCCCCTAATTACATCCCGAGCCTTATTGTGAAATTAGCCTTAGAAGTCATGGGATCGTTGTTGGGGGTGTTTGGGAAGGGACACTTGTGTTGCTCTCATAAGAACATAAGAACATAAGATATGCCATACTGGGTCAGACCAAGGTCCATCAAGCCCAGTATTCTGTTTCCAACAGTGGCCAATCTAGGTCATATGTACCTAGCAGTTTCCCCAAGGGACACAGGTTCCACAATGCTTGTATAGGTTCAAGCATTGATATCCTGGGTCCCTTCTTAATAATGGTTTATGGACCTTTCCTCCAGGAACTTGTCCAAACCTTTTTTAAACCCAGCTACACTAACAGCCTTTACTACATCCTCCGGTAACAAATTCCAGAGTTTGATTACACGTTGAGTGAAAAAATATTTTCTTTTATTAGTCTTAAATAGTTTACCCTGTAGCTTCATTGCATGTCCCCTAGTCTTTCTATATTCTGATAAGTAAACAATCGATCTACGTTTACCCGTTCCACTCCGTTCATTAATTTATAGACTTATATCATATCTCCCCTCAGCCGTCTCTTTTCCAGGTTAAAGAGCCCTAACCTTTTTAGCCTTTCTTCATAGGAGTATCCTTCCATCCCCTTTACCATTTTGGTGGCTCTTCTCTGAACCTTTTCTAAAATAGCTATATCCTTTTTAAGATACGGCGACCAGAATTGCACACAATATTCAAGGTGCGGTCTCACCATGGAACGATATAGAGGCATTATAATATCTTTTGTTTTATTTTCAATTCCTTTCCTTATCATACCTAGCATTCTATTTGCTCTCTTGGCCGCTGCTGCACACTGGGCCGAGGGTTTTAACATGGTATCCACAATGATGCCTAAATGTTTTTCCTGGGTGGTGGTTCCTAATGTGGAACCTTGCATCGTGTAACCATAGTTTGAGTTGTTCTTCCCTAGGTGCATAACCTTGCACTTGTCCACATTAAATTTCATCTGCCATTTTGATGCCCAGTCTTCCAATTTGTCAAGATCCTCTTGCAATTTTCCACAATCCTCTTGGGTTTTAACAACTTTAAATAGTTTTGTGTCATCTGCAAATTTGATAACCTCACTCGTTATTCCACTTTCCAGGTCATTTATGAATATGTCAAAAAGCAGCGGACCCAGCACAGATCCCTGGGGTACACCACTCTTCACCTTTCTCCATTGGGAAAATTGGCCATTTAGCCCAACCCTCTGCTTTCTATCTTTTAACCAGTTCCTGATCCACAATAGTACACTGCCTCCTATCCCATGACTCTTTAGTTTTGCCAAAAGTCTCTGATGAGGGACCTTGTCAAAGGCTTTCTGAAAGTCCAGATACACAATATCAACCGACTCACCTTTGTCCACCTGATTATTCACTCCTTCAAAAAAACATAACAGATTAGTAAGACAAGATCTTCCTTGTCTAAAGCCATGTTGGCTGTCTCCCATTAGGTCATGACTATCTACATGCTGAGTAATTTTATTCTTTATGATGGTTTCTACCATTTTTCCCAGTACTGATGTCAGGCTCACCAGTCTGTAGTTTCCCGGATCACCCCTGGAACCCTTTTTAAAAATTGGTGTTACATTGGCGATCCTCCAATCTTCAGGTATTAGAGATGATTTTAATGATAGTTCACAGATTACTAATAGCAGGTCTGCAATCTCATATTTCAGTTCTTTCAACACCCTTGGATGTATACCATCCGGCCCAGGTGATTTGCTACTCTTCAGTTTATCTAATAGTTGCAAAACATCTTCCCGATGTATCGATATTTCCTTCAATTCTTCCGCACCTTTAAATACCAATTCAGTCATGGGTAATATTCCTACATCTTCCTCAGTAAAGACTGAAGCAAAGAATTCATTCAATCTCTCCGCTATCGCCTTGTCAGGGTGTTTGTTGAGAACAGGAGCAGTGACTTTCAAAAGCTACTTCCATGCACATAGAAACATGACGGCAGAAAAAGACCACATGGCCCATCTTGTCTGCCCTTCCATGTCAACTACAATAGTTTTTTTATTTTTATCTTTAGAGATCCTCTGTGTTTGTCCCATGCTTTTTGGAATTCAGATACTGTCCTCGTGTCCACCACCTCCACTGGAGACTATTCCATGCATCTACCATTCTTTCCGTAAAGACATATTTCCTCTTATTTCTCATGAGTCGATCCCCTTTCACTCTTATGCTATGTCTCCTCATAACAGAGTTTGCCTTCAATTGAAAGAGACCCTCTTGTGCATTTATGCCATAGAGATTTAAATGTCTCTATCATATCGCCCCTATCCCACCTTTCTTCTAAAGTATACATATTAAGATCTTTAAGTCTGTCCTCCATATGCTTCATAATAAAGACCATTAACCATTTTAGTAGCCACCTTCTGCACCAACCCCAACCTGCTCATATCCTTTTGAAGATACAATCTCCAGAATTGCACACAATACTCCAAATGAGGTCGCACCAAAGACTTATACAGAGGCACTATCACCTCCTTTCTTCAGTGTGCAGTTCTGCACCTATTTTACAAGAGGCTCTATGTTTGGCAGAGCCTTTTGTAAAACACTGTGGAACCTTGGACATCTGAATTCCCTCTCGATGTCCTATTTAAAATCTGCCCTTAAATCTCACAAACGTTTATTCCCAGCAAACAAATTTTAAATATATATAGATATTTAAACTACAAAGATAAGGGTTGCAAGACTCAATACTCAGAACACCTACAGTCCAAAAACTCAGTAAAATACTTTGAAATCTCTACAAATGCCAAGAATACAAAAATTTGGAATTTTGGCCTGCAATGCTTGAAGCAGGGTTTGTGAATCAACCCGAAATGTGTCATGTCGCACAAGCGGGGCCTCCTTCAGCATACTCTCCAGAAGGCTTTTGGTGTGTTTTGTGAGCTAAGTTGCCATTTTAATTATTTCCATATTATACTTAATTAAAATGGGGACACTACAGCGGGGGAGAGAGGCTTGTTTCCTCCACCTTTGATAGTGCACCCAACAAAAAAAATCTTTAATTTCAATACTCTTGGCAAGTTTGGGATTCACTTTTTCACTTGGGATCTTTTGATTGTTGATGTATGTTTTTGATCTTCAAGATTTTGGGCATTTTAACGTTTAGAAAGAATACAAAAGAGCACATCCCACAAGATTTTCTCAAAATTAATGGAAGCATCTAATCAAGAGGAGGTATTGGTCCATCCACATACTGAGCAGTTTGATATCCAAAAGGAGAAGCAACAGGTTGTGGTGATATATTGATTTAGTAGCTGATGTTACGAGAGAAGATATCAAAAGCAACTCTGCACGCCAAAGAAGCAAAATCAACAACAAAAGATGAAATCTCTGAAGACATTATTGTCTTAACACTTCAGACAACAATGCAGGAAAGGGTTGTCTCAACATGTAAGGCTGGCCCTATTACTATTTATCATTTGTATAGTGCTACAAGATTGATGCAGCGCTGTACATATAGATATACAAAACAGTTTCAACTTATCAGAGCTTACAATTTAATCAAGATGAACAACATCACAAAACTGGGGACTAGAATATGGTAAGATACACATAAGTGGTGAACTAGAGAGTGAGGGGCATTGGGATCCAAAAGTCACTTCGAACCTGGTTCATGGTGTTGACACCCTAGGCAATCCTTAAGCCTTTTGCCTTCCCTGGCTGTCAGAATCTATTGTTTCGTTATGAATTCTCTGTTCTTTACTGCCCCCTAGAGGTTGTGCACTAGGCAAACCCCTAATTTGCCTAATGATAGGACTGGCCCTGCCAAATGGGCATGTTTTGCCGATAAAACAGTTTACCAAGGGGCAATTATGCCACTTGTAAAAAATTAGTAGTTGAAAAACAATATTCTCAAACTATGCTTTCTTGTATTGATCTATGTAAGGTTTAAAGAATATATATTTTTTGATAGGTGGTTTTCTTAACAAATTAAGGGCATCACCACAATGGCCCCCAATATTGCCTGATTATATGATAACATCTTTGGAACAGCATTAGGTCTGTATGGCTTAGGCCCCAGTCAGTGTTATGGTTATAATATATTAATGATGTATTTTTGCTATGAGAGGGTTCTAGAGAATAATTTGTTTTTTTGACTATGAAGGATCATGATTCAAATGTGTATTTTCCATTGTCTTTCAATCTTTATCAAATTTCATTTTTACATATGGTGATTATTTTGCAGGCTGTACAGCTTGTTACCATCTTTTGTAAAGAGACTGACCGCAATACTCTCCTGTAGTATGAGAGTTGTCATCGTCCTTCTTCAAGGAAAATATACAGATTAATCCAATTTTTGGGACCGAGACAGATCTATTTGTCTTTGCATTTGTTTGAAAGCAATGAACACGGTATTTTAAAGTGTTTCTTGTAGCATAGTTATCCCATTGCAGTGATCACCAGACATAAAAAATGAGCCCATTTTGCTAATCAGGATCATTTGTTGTAAAACCATTTTCAAGGGCGTTCAGCCATTTGGTCTGTATCTTGCTTACAGTAGCTCGTTATTTCATGATATGATTCTGAAATGTAATGGAGCATTGCTATGAGACCATTCTGTTCTCAAGAAGCTTTCTCTCTTTGCCTTTAGGTGTTCACAATGTTTGTGTAAATTAGTCTTATCTGTGTCGCCTGCACGTCTCGGTCACTGTTGCTTTTGTAGGGTGTGTGCAATGCCATGCTCTGGAAACAGAACGTTTTATTTTATTTAGATTTAGCTCACACTATTCCAGTGGTAATGCACAGCAAATTGCATTCAGGTACAGTAGGTATCTCCCTGTTGATGGAGAGCTTGCCCAAGGCAAGGGAGACTGAAGTGACTTGCCTAAGGCAACAAGTGTCAGCATTGAACTCTGACTGCCCTGGTTTTCAGGCCGCTGCTTTAGCCACTAGCTACATTGTCACTTCTGAAGGGAACGTTTCTTGCTTTGATATGGGCTGTGACTCCCTGCATCCTCATTAGCTATTTATGGTATATGGGCCTTTCTGATGCTCTATGTGGGCAAGGCAGAGCGTCATCCCAATGGACTTGGTTAGATCATGGTTGTTGGATAGATAATTTGTAATTCTTTGGTTTGCAACAGATGGATTTAGATATCTGTTGTGGTTACAGGGATGGCATAAGGAGATGAGGTGCCCTAAGCGATCCTCATCCCTTGTGCTCCCCGTCCCCCTTCCCCTCTGGCAGCCATTACTGCCGCTGCTGCCCCTCTTGGATGTTCGGCGCCAGCAATGGGTACAAAATTCCCCATGCTGCTTACCTTTAGTATTCAGCACCACAGAGCTGGTTCCTTCAGCCCCCTCTCCAGTGATCAATGCCAACTTCCTGGAAGTCAGTAGCGGGCATTGAAGAGGGGGCAGAAGCAAATAGTCCCATGATGCCAAAGACTAAAGGTAAGGATCACAGAGCTGTTTGTGCCCATTGCCAGTGCTTCTTGTCCCGAGAGTGACAGCAATGGGCACCCCTGGAGGGCCATTACTCTAGGCAACTGCCTAGTTCACATAATGGTAGCACCAGCCCTGGGTGGTTATTATGATTGCTGTCGGCTCTTTCTTATAAATAACATGGCTCCTTTAGATTTGAATAAGAAAATTGAGATGTTTTCCAAGGGAAAATGTGTGGTCTGTGAATAGGAACAAAAGATATGGCATAGTGGGTCAGACCAAGGATCCATCAAGCTCAGTATCTTGTTTCCAACAGTTGCCAATCCAGTTCACAAGTTCCTGTCAGGTTCCCAAAAGGTATATAGATTCTACGCTGCTTGTCCCAGGGGTAAACAGTGGGTTTCCCTGGCCCACTTTAATAATGGTTTATGGACTTTTCCTCCAGTGACTCGCCAAACCTCTCTTAAATGCAACTACATTAACAGCTTTTACTACATTCTCTGGTGACGAATTCCAGAGTTCGATTACACGTTGAATGAAAAAAATATTTTTTCCGATTTGTCTTAAATATGCTACATTGTTGCTTCATTGATTGTCCCCTAGTCTTTCTACTTCTTGATAGTGTAAACAACCGATCTACCTTTACCTGTCCACTCCATTCATTAATTTATAGACCTCTATCATATCCCACCTCAGCTGTCTCTTTCCCAAGCTGAAGAACCCTAACCTTTTAAGCCTTTCCTCTTAGCAGGGGCCAGGGAATGTCTCTTGGATTTGGGGGACCAACCTCTGCCTTGACTCTGCCCCGGCTCCTGTGGACTTCCCCTTTTGTTCTGCTTGTAGGGATACCATCTCCAATGGACAGAAGAGAATAGCTGCGATTGCGGCAGACGATCATATTCCCATCGGCAGGGTGGAACACTGCTGCAATTGTGGCAAAGACTCCATCTATCTGTTCATAGGCAGGGCTGGCCTGTCTACTAGGTGGGCTAGGCAGCTGTCTAGGATGGCAGACCTCGGGGGGGGGGCATGGCACAGCACCCATGGCAGACCATTTGCTTTGGCACAATGGCCTTCCACTCCTGACCTTCCTCTGACAGGAAGTTGTGTCAGAGGGGGGACAGAAGTGGCAGGCCATGTGTACCAAAGCACAGGGCTTACCAAAGGCTGCCACCACCACGTCGAGCCACTTCCCTTGACTGCACTGACAGACTTGGCGGCAGCTGGGGGGGGGGGGGGAATGGTCTGGTGTGGAGGAAGGGGGCAGCACAGCCAGGGCTTCTACCTAGAGTGGCAAAAGCTCTTGGGCCAGCCCTGCCCATAGGAGATCCCTAACGGCAGATAAGAGTCTGATTGTGGTGATCTTCCCCTTTTGCCCACAGGGATCTGATTTCCCATGAGCACACTGGAGTCTGTTGTGATCACGGCTGCTCTCTGTGGGCATACTTTTTGTGGGGCCAGGGCTCATGTGACCCATCCTTTTCTGAAGCTCCTGCCTCATAGGTATATCCTTCCATCCCCTTTACCATTTTGGTTGCTCGTAAGATGTGACAAACAGAATTGCACACAATATTCAAGGTGCAATCACACCATGGAACAATACAGATGCATTATAATATCCTTTCTTTTATTCTCCATTCCTTTCCTTATGATTCCTAGCATTCTATTTGCTTTCTCAGCTGTGGCTACACACTAGACAGAGGGTTTCAACATATTTATCCACAATGATTCCCAGATCCGTTTTCTGAGTGGTGATTCCTAATGTAGAACCTTGCATTGTGTACCGATAGTTTGGATTGCTCTTCCCTAAGAGGCCCATCCTGATGGTGCATGTCCGGGCTGTCTGGACATCTAGAAATCTGGATGGCGCAGAGGTGCACTCGATTCTGCTCCTGTGGGGGCTAGATGTCACCGCAGGAGCAGAATTGCAGCACAGTGATCGGAGGTCTGCGGGGTGCCCCGATTCAGGCACCCTAGATGTCCCATCACTTGCCAAGCTAACTCAGCCAGGCTCCTTAAAGGAGTCGCGATGCCATGGCATCATGTTGCCATGGCACCATGGCTCCATTAAGGAGACACGATCCCCGGCTGCTCACAACATCTTTCTTTCCCTGCAGCCCGACCTCTGATGCGGCCTTCCAAAGGCAGGGTCAAGCTACAGGGTAGCTCCTGCACTCTCTTGTCCCACTTACCTGGCCCTGCGTTGCATTCTCCCGACATTCAAAGGGACTTATTCCACCTCTGAGGTGGAATAAGTCCCCCGTCAATGTTGGCGACCCTGGATGTATGGGGCTGACCTCAAGATCGGCCCTGTAGGTCCGAGGTCACATCCCCATCCATCGCTCATCCTCACTTCTCACTCCTCCCTCCTCCCACCCCCTCCCACCCATGAACAAAGCTCCCTGCACAATGAGGATTGACTTGCGGGGAACTTAGTTATCGGCATAGCGATCCTGGCATTTAGCAAGACGGAACGTCTGGATCAGATGTCCAGCTTGCTAAATGAGGACCAGAATGACCCTCTAAGTGCATAACTTTGCACTTATCCACATTAAATGTCATCTGCCATTTGGGCGACCAGTCTCCCAATTTTTCAAGGTCCTCTTGCAATTTTTCATAATCCACTTGTGTTTTGACATCTTTGAATAATTTTGTATCATCTGCAAATTTGATCACTTCACTCGTTATTCCCATTTCCAGGTCATTTATAAATATGTCAAAAAGCAGTAGACACAGCACAGATTCCTGGAGTACTTCACTATTCACCTTTCTCCATTGAGAAAATTGCCCATTTAGTCCTACCCTCTGCTTTCTATCTTACCAGTTCCTAATCCACAATAGTACATTGCCTCCTATCCTATGACTTTTTAATTTCCCGAAGAGTCTCTTATGAGGCACCTTGTCAAAGGCTTTATCTTGTTGATGGGTGGGTTTTGATGGGATACTGTTTGAATGGTTGTCTGGTTAAATGCATAGTGTAAGTTGAGGAGTAGTCTAGTGGTTGAAGCAGTAGGCTTGGAGCCTGGAGCACTAGGGTTCTAACCACACCGCTGTTCCTTTTGAACTTGGGCAAATCACTTTAATCCTCTTTCCTCAGATTCAAACTTCGATGGTACGGTACAATACTTACTGAACCCGAATGTAACTCGCCGTGAGCTCCTGCTGGAATGGCATGAGGAAATTCAGATAATACTAATTAAGGAGATGCTAGGGTGATAGTATGTTTTGCTATTTAGTTACATTGATAGCAATGGGTATGCACAATTTATCACTGGTATTCACACAATCTCCCTCCATTTGCATGCGATCTTAGCTAAGAACAATCGCAACAGTGAACGTATTCTTTGTCAAAGATGTTCACAGTTTTTATTTTATCATTGACAATATTTAACTTGGTAACATATCAACTGCCATCAGACCAGGGATCAGTCAGTGACATCCTACCTCTACTCATTCTCAGTTAGCCAAATATTCTCAGTCCCCTCCTCCAGCCTGCAGTGGCACCAGGCTGAGGCCTACCTCTTGAATGTGGGAATACTTTGTGACTTGCATCGGATATGGTGGCGATGCCAGGGCTGGCCTGTCCATTAGGCGATGTAGGCGGCCGGCACGGGTGGATGGTGGCGGCAGTGGAACAGCTGCTGCCAATTCAGTTGTGGGGGGGGAGGCAGGCAGTGGCACTATTTCCAAAATTGGCAGCAGCACTGGGGGGGGAGGGGGGAGGGGGGGCCGTGTCAGCTGGGGGAGGTGGTGAGGTCAGGGCTTCTGCTTATGGTGGCAGAAATCCTTGGGCCGGCCCTGAGTGATGCCCACATGCAGGTGGATACAATCCACTACTCTCCTATCTCATGCTCCACACAGTTGGGGGATAAATTAATAGTGAAGGCCAGTCTCCCACCTTTTCCTACCACTAAGCTGTGATATTCTCTACTTCCATCCCCCCCCCCCACTTCACTCCACTCCACCCCATAACCCTCGCCCAGATCTCTATAACTCTTATGCACACTGCCCCCACTCTCTATCCAGGTGCACGGGCAGGTCCGAGTCTCCTGTGCCTCCGTCACACTTCAGGTAAGCCTACCAAGTTACTGAGACTACACAGCTCCTGCTTCATGCTCCCCCTCAAAATCCCTCCCCTCTTCCCACCCCTGACACCACCCCATCCCTATGGCAAATTGGAGAGCTTGGCTCAGCCATGCTAACAGCCCATTCTCCATTTCATCTAGAAGTCCAGGAGCTGGGCTTATAAATTGTATAAATTGTTTTCGGGAAATGTAGAAAGGAGAATCCCGCAATACCTTTTCTTATACTAAAATCTGGGACTAGTTTTGTGATGCTTTTTGATTCCTCACTGAGCTTTACAATGATCTTGACGCTACTTTGCACAATAATCCAGAATACATTATTAACGTGACGCAGGTCATGAATGGAATAGGAACGATGAGCCTGTTTGTGGATGTATGATCCCCTTCTGGATACATTACACAGAAAAGGAAAGTAGAACCTCAGAAGCAGAATCTGAGCTATAGATTACAGACATTGCCTGAGAAAAAAGGTCTTTAGTTGAAAAAGTTGAGCTTGTTTTTTAAAGAACCTCCCCACCAACCTCCAAAGCTGAAGGAGCCTACTGAGTGACTCAGAGCTAGATAAGTCTTGACATATGTAATTACCATGTTATCCATTGCAATTTGCTATAGAAATCAGACAAGGATGTGCTTATTTTCCACAGAGACATCTTTCTAGTAATCTTTTTCTGCTGCTTGCCTAAGAAATGAAGATCTTCTGGGAAGCGTTCTTCTTTATTGAAACTTGCACTATCCCTTAGGGACTGCATCGCTTTTAGGATTAAATGATTCTGACGTTTCACACAATATTTGAAATGGGCTACCAAATTTGTTTTCGGACAACCTTTATTCTCTTTATGCTAGATTTATTTCCTGACTCTATAGCTAGCCAAAAACATGAATACTGAAGTGAAAGATAGAGTGATGGGAAGGATACAATGGTATCAACACTATCACATGACAGCATGTTATTATTCCAAACATCTTAAAACGATTTCATATTCTACGTTTGTTAATGAGTAAAGAGCGGGTAGTGGATAGACTGATTATAGAGTACATTATTTAGAAACTAGGGGGTCTTTTAGTAAAGGGCGCTAGCTGTCAGCGCAGGTCTTTTGCACACTAAAGATGCATGTTGACAACTAGCGTGGGACCACTGTTCCTTCTAAGCTGTGCGCGTGTGCACGCGCACACACCTTGCCGAGTGAGCGCACATACTTTACAACAGAGCGCACAAAAATTACAGTTCTGATTCTGATAGAAAACACCAACGTCTTAAAATTTAAAAATTGTGATTGTAATTAATAGAAATTTTCTGCTTCATTTAGAAATCATCTATTTTCCTTTAATTTGATTTAAAATCAATGTGGTGTACGTACTGTATTCTGACGTGCAGTCAAATTTTAAAGTATATAACTCTGAGTGCCGTTATGTGATGCACAAAAATGTAACTTTCCTTCAAAAGCTGCACACAGCTGATATTTTATGCGCACACAGCCTACAGGAAATTAGAGGGAACATTGCGTGGGACCATGGCAGTGCTGCTGGAATTTGGTGCTAACTATCCATGGTGTGTTAGGATTGCAAGTGAGAGGTTCAGGTGTGGAGAATGGATGGGATGAGCACCAAGCAGGCAGTGCACCTGTTACCTGTAGGGCAGGCTAATAGCGCAGGTGCACTCACCCTCACCTCCATAGGGGTGCTGAGTACACCAACAAAATTGCTGGGCCACGGAAGGGCCTCATCCACCAGGGTAACTGCCAGGAACAAGATTGCCATGCATTCTGCAGTTGATACTGTGGTGTTGCGCTAACATGCCACAGATTTACACGTCATGGGCATGTTTGGTGCAACACCACAAAGGCCTTTAGTAAAAAGGCCCCCGTGATTTACCTGCCTGAGTTCATGCACAAGGAATATGTGCCACAAAATGGGGAACCTGTTCACCAACTGCCTGACAATGACTGAGGGGGAAATCAGTATATGTTCCACGCATAGAGAAGGCAAATTTTCAAACTGCCCGCATAGATGGTGAACCTGATGCAAATTCTGAAAAAGCCTGCTGTAACGTGGTATCGGGCAATCCCTTGGGACAAACTACTGTTGCTTCAAGCCTTCCTCATCCCTAGGCCTTTCAGCATGAGCATTTCATGCCATTACTGTTATGCCTCACTGCATCATGAGATTGCAGGGTGGGGACTGGGAGGGGCAGGCATAGCCCACCAGGGCTTTGAAGGGCCGGCTGTGCTCTACCAATAACTTGCTATATCACTCACACCCAGGAGGAGGGGCTAAGATGAAAAGGATTTACCCAGAGAGAGAAAGGCAGCTAAGGCTGATGACATACTTAGAGTCATGTTTACTAAAGCTTAACGCTTGTTAATGAAAGTTAACGTGTGTTAAGTGCTGCCATGGCCCATACATTTCTATGGGCTGTGACAGTACTTAACACACTTTAGTTTTCGTTAACGCATGTTAACCATTAGTAAACATGCCCCTTAGAAGCAGCTAGGGGAAATAGGAATAACTCTGCTGCACACTTCAGCCGGGACATAAGATAAGGCTGCAAGGGACATTCAGGGTTAGGGTCACTAATGTGCATTACTGTATTAGTGTGCTAACCTCATTAACATGCTTTATTAGTGACTAGGTCCCATTGCATAAAATTGTCTGTGGTAAAATAACTCACGTTAATAGCACTGACGCCCTTAATATGGAGGGAGGAGTGGCTCAGTGGTTGGGATAAGTTACTTCAGGCCAGGGGTTCAATTCCCTTTTTATCAAAGCACAGGATACCCCAAGGATCCTCATTATCATCGCTCATTTTTAACTTATACATCCAACCTATCTGCAGTATAATTAAGGACCACGACATATATTATCACTTGTATGCTGATGATATTATCTTATACACTCAATTCAACACTAAACAGCCATGCTTTCATAAAATCAAGGAGTGTCTCAACAATACCACTAACTGGTTGGCAGACCACAACCTCCAAATAAACCTCAAAAAACCAGAAATTCTAATAATTACAAAGGACTGCTCCTACACACCACCAGAATCAATAATGTTTAAAGAAACAAGCATCAAAGTTAAAAAAGAGGTGAGATACTTGGGAGTTACTCTTGACCACCAGCTCAGCTTCAACAAGCACATTAGCAAAATAACAAGGGCCAAATTTATTAAGCTAAAGATGCTATAACATTTAAGACCTCTCTTCTCCACAAGTGACTTCAGAACAGCATTACAGGCGATCATCTTCCCACACCTAGATTTCTGCAATGCCATATTAATGGGTCTCCCCAAAGAAAACAATCCACAGATTACTCTGGCTGCTGTGTTTTGAGCTAGTTGTAATTTCTTAAGTACCAATCAAAGAACATATCTCACCAGTATTAAATCATTTTCATTGGCTGCCATTTGAGAGCAGAATAAAATATAAGTCTATCCACACTATATTTAAATCCATCCAAGATGATTCATCTACATATCTGAAAATGCTAATATCATTCACACCGGAAAACAGACTAAGGAGAAGCATCAATAAAAACCTCCTCATTGTACCCGCCGAATTCAAGAACTGCAAATCTTCTACTTCAAAGAGAGCATTCTCTATATATACACAATTATGGAATTCCCTTCCAGAATACTTAAGAGCCACCAAGGACCCAGTAGCCTTCTGTAAACAGTTAAAAACTTATTTGTTCAACAAACACTTTGGCGAATTAATTACTTCAATAAAAAAAATCCACAGAGCAGTCATTTCTTACAACTTACTCAAACATTATTCATACCCCCACTACTTAACGATTATTATGAACAATTTCTCTCCAATGAACTTGCCACTCCCCTATAAATAATTACAACTGTAAATCAACAGTACTCCTAAGTTGTTTTTCCTCACCCCCTCTCACTCCATGTTAACTATAACTCACGTTAAGTTGTTTTATCTATTAGCCTGTTTATCCTGTTAATTATGTCAACACTGTTAAATGTAATTGTTACCTATTCTGAGTTCTTTGTAAACCGCTTTGATTCATGAAAGGCGGTAAATAAGCCCTAATAAATAAATAAAATTCCCACGTAGGGACAAGTAACCTCAGGCTGGAGGGACTGGGGTCTCTATCCCATGGCTACTCCATTGCTTCAGGTATGCTTAGAATATGAGCCCTTTGGGGACAAAGGAATAAAATGTGCCTGTTAGAATATATCTATAACCGCTCTGATACACACAGTAAAGGGCAGTATATCAAGTGCCTAAAACCATAAACCACATGTTAGTAACTCTAGCTCTTAACTGCTTACTTGTGAAGCTGATACGTCATAATGGACTCTGGCACTGACAGACTGTGTAGATTGAGTGCAGATAGCATTTTGGTCACTTGTTGTGCTTGGTTTTATTAGGTATGTCTTGCTTTCCCTTGGCTTTTCTGGAACTTTCCCGTAAAAAAAACCTAAGTTACCGAGGAGCATCTCATGTTACTAGGCTTCTCCTACTCATGGAGAGCTACAAGAATGAAGATCCCAGTGCCCTATAGTTTAATTTTTATATATTTTTTATTAGACTGTCATGAGAATCTTCCACAAACAATGATGTAGTAGACAAATTTTCAAGATGACACAGTTCCATACTTGCATTTGAATTTGGGATTTCTATGCCCTCTAAAATGACTGTACCACAAAGTCCCTCGGACTGCTGGTGCATTTTTCGTATAAAAGGTATGGCAGTAACAGAGAATTCTTATAGAAGAGAATGTTCTCTGAACTGCGGGTTACATTGCCAAAGTGTTGAAATGGTCGACTGCCTTTTGAGTTCTGGCACTTTCCAGTCAGTTTGCTGGCAGCACTGAAAACTACCACTCCTGGGTATGAAAATGAAATTAAAAGGAAAAAGATATAATTATGGGCACTAATGTGTGATTGACTGGAACTAAGAGGGACCTGAATGTGCAAAATGAGTACATCCTCCATCTGTAAGGAAATAAGAAAAACAGGACAACGCTCAAACGTTTGTTAGAGCTCAGAATGGAAACATTAGGGATCCGCTTTACTAAAGGGCGTTAGGTTGTTGCAAAGCCTCCGTGGTAAATATTGGGGGCGTGACCAGAATGTTCCTGACCGTTAATGAGCAGATGCACACACTGTTACCCCAGGTGCACTTAATTCTACCTCTCGAGGTTGTGCTGTGTGCGCCTGCATTAACGGTAACTGACAGAGTGTGATATGTCTCCCGGCGCTAACTGCAATGTGTTCATCACACCCACTCTCCACCCACACCCCACTCGTTCAGCACCCTAACGTGTGAATCAGCGTGTGGCAACTGTCATGGATCCCTGGTAACCGTTACCACAGGCCTGAGAGGCAGTTACCATGCACAAAAGCTTAACACATTTTAGAAAAGGGCCCCTAAGAGTCCTGCATGCCGTAGTGCTCAGGTTGGCAGTGTGTCATGTGCAGTTTCCGGACTCTTGTATTTTTAAACTGTGGATTTGTGCATTTCCATATAGCACATAATATACTGTTTTAATACTTTGCTGTTTACATGCAAAAAGCTGAAAAAGCTTGGGGAAAAGGACAAAACTAAATATGGATTAATGTGGGCACTTTTCAGGAATGAAGCGAGGTTGTAACAAAACTTATCCAAGAGAAAAATAAACAGACCAGACTGTGTAGCATCCATGTACTAAAAGAACACAAAGGCATTAAACTGAACTAATTGTGTTTATTGTACACACTATATAATAATGATAGATTAATGTTGCTAATGTGGCCTTAGTACATTAAAAATAACGCTCTGCTGTTCATTAAAATTAGCAAATATCAATTCTGCCTATGTCCCGGGAATTGCATTATTATGTTTGTGCTTAACTTTCCACATCATTGAACACATGCATAATCATATGATTCTCCATAATTTTAGAGGCAGGCAGCATGGCCCAACAGAAAATGTCAGTCTGCTACATGGAGGGCTGGCAGGCACAACCTCAGCAGGTAGACTTAATTTGCAATCATTTGAAGCCAATCTGTCTGCTACATGTTCCTGCTGGGTGGGTTAGGGGGGTTCATGTTGCCGCAGACTCAGACAGCCAAGAGACTCATGGAGCATGATGGGGAAGCAGCACTGGGCTTGCTTGGGCGTACTCGCTGACCGTTCCTGATTCAGAGGAGGGAGAGTTACGCTGGAGGGTTGCTGCACCCCCCTGGTCTGTCTTGGAGACCTGTGGGTGGAAAGCAGCTCGGCTGGCCTGCATGGTCTAGGATCTGTGAATGCGAGGGAGAAGAGAACCTGATCATGGGAAAGGAGGGAGAAAAATTTGGAAATGCCATGAAGGGAGCTTTTGGAGGGTAAAATAGAACTTTTTTTTTTTTTACCTGGCTGCTTCCTTCCAGGATATCACTGCTTGACCCAATACAAACATTGAGGAACCTGTGTCTTTTGGGGAAACTGCTAGGTATGTATGACCTAGATTGGCTACTTTTGGAAGCGGGATACTGGGCTTGAAGGACCTTGGTCTGACCCAGAATGGCATATCTTATGTTCTTATGTTCCTTCTGTATCCTCGAGCTTCAGCTCATTTGGAACCAAACATGAACTTTCCTTTGGAATTATCCAGGTTTCCCCCCCAGTCAATGCAGGGGCACCCCCTAGCCGGGGGTCATGCATCCAGGCTATGTTCAGATATTAAGTTGACGTGCTGGTCAGAGCAGAGCAACAATAGCATACAGCATCTGAGCCTCTCGGTAAGCCCCGCGTTACTGTTTTATTGTCACGACTGCTGCTCTGGCCCTGGAGCAAGGTGGCCATGGTGGTATTGATGGGAATGGGCTGCCCTCTAAAGGATCACGTACTTCACCTAATGCAGCACTGGTCCTGCCACCACACATTTTGGGTAAAGCTCAACATGTACAAGCTTTACACAAGTAAATTTATGTGCCTATTGGGCCTGTGATTTTATAAGTGCTTTCCTGCACTGAGCATCATTTACGCCCAGGTCTGGCTTTGCAAATTCTTTAGTGGGTAATTCCATGAACTTGGAGAGCAGCATTTTAGATGCTTAAGTAGATGTTTATACAATTACTTGGGCTATACTTGCAGAAAAGCAGGCACTCAGAAAATATACGGCTTACTTTTGGGCGCTGTACCACTAGAGACAAAGACTGGCAGAGCAGGAGCAGAGTTGGCATCTGTGTGTGACACCCTTTAACCTTCTGATTTAGTCAGCAGTGGGTTCTACCCCTGTGTGCCTTGATTAGTTTTATATTTGTGGGGATTGGATGACCTCCATATAGTCTAGCTCTTACCTGCACATACATGTCTAAGGTTATTCCTGCCTTGTAGCAAGCGTAACTTTATGCTGGAACTTTGGAGGAAGCTCTTTATAAAGGCACATAGTCCTCATGCCCCCAGGAGTTACCTGCCCCACCCCCCTCTTTGCCCTTCTGGCCTTTATCCTTTTTATGCTTCTCTTTAACAATAAGACACGCATCTGTTTCCTTTGGTAAAAATAATAGGGCACAATTTTAATGCATGTTAAATGGCAACAAAAGCAGTAACAACTCAATGGAGTATTTTGCAACAGCAAGCTCATCCCAAAAGGATAACCTCTAGAAGAGGCTAAGGCACACGTCAGTCTGCTCCATGACTGAGACAGTGGCAAAGTACCAAGCAACATTTCTGTGGAGCTGCAAGGGAGTCCTCCATCCACACCGCTTCATGGAAACATTGGTACCAATGAAACCGTTGCTTCAAGTGAGTCTGCTTGATCCTATGTGTTACATCAGTCTGCTCATATTTGCAGAACTTGATGCCCTATAACTAAATTAAAGGAAATGTTCCTTTCACTCAGCCCCCAACAGCACCCAAAAGATTTTACCATAATACTGAACCCAAACATTCCCTGTACAGTGTCTGACACTCTTTCTGGGCCCAGAAGCTCCATATGTACTAGCTAGGGTTGCCAACTTTTTCACCGAGAAAAACCCGACACCTGTGGCTTGCCATGCCCCACCCATTCTCCGCCCCTAGCCCCACCCCTGCCCTGCCCCCAGCCCCACCCATGCTGCACCCCAGCCCCACCCACAAAAATTACCAAGGATAAGTGTAGGCTAACTCCCTTGGTCAGATAATAATTAAACTGGGAACCCCAAAAGCCAAACATAAAATGTACAACACTGGAGAAATAAAACTATAAAGTAATTTCCTCTTGCACTAAACAAAAACGTAAAGATGTTAGCAATACACACTTCCCAGACCAGACATATTCCAGTTAATAAATTCAAAATAAAAAGTATTTTTCTACCTTCTATTTAGGATTTTATTTTTCAGTTGCAATTGCTCCAGTCACTTTCTTCTGGTTTCTTCGGGTCTTCTGCGAGCTATCCATTTGTCCTTTCTTCTCTTTTAGATGTTTTCCATTCTCTCTCTATATCTGCTTTAACATACTGATCGTTTCCCTTTTGCTCTTTCCCCCATTTCTGTCCTTATTCCTTTCTCATCCACTCAAATTTCACCCTTCCATTCTCAATCCCCTCTTACTCTCCCAATACTCGGCCCATCGTGGACTTTTCTTCCACACAAAATATCTTTTCCCCTCTCCATTCTCATTCCCCATCCCCATCCCCTTCTAGTCCTCCCCCCAAATCAGCTCTCTTATAGTTCTAGACCCATCCAGCATCCACTCTCTTCTAGTCCCATTCTCCCATGCCGCCACATCAGCCCATTTCCAGTCCTATTCTAGCCCATCACCCATTTGCAGTCCAAGCTCCCCCTATCAGCCCATTTCTAGTCCTATTCCAGCTCATCAGCCCATTTCCAGTCCTAGTCCCACATATGCTCTTTTCTAGTTCAATTCCAGCCCCCATC
This sequence comes from Ichthyophis bannanicus, assembly GCA_033557465.1. Taxonomy (NCBI): domain Eukaryota; kingdom Metazoa; phylum Chordata; class Amphibia; order Gymnophiona; family Ichthyophiidae; genus Ichthyophis; species Ichthyophis bannanicus. The sequence continues at coordinate 499,870,350 of CM066037.1, read as the reverse complement.
AGCCAATTTCCAATCCTAGCCCCCTCGTCAGCCCATTTCCAGTCCTATTCCAGCTCTTCATCAGCCCATTTCCAGTGCTAGCCCTCCCATCACAGGCCATTTCCAGTCCTAGCCCCCCCCCCACCATCACAGCCCATTTGCAGTCTTGGCCCCCCCCACCATCACAGCCCATTTGCAGTCCTAGTCCCCCCCCACCATCACAGCCCATTTTCAGTTCTAGCCCCCCATCACAACCCATTTCCAGTCCAAGTCCCCCCCCAACCATCACAGCCCATTTGCAGTCCTGGCCCCCCCACCATCACAGCCCATTTGCAGTCCTAGCCCCCCCCCCCACCATCACAGCCCATTTGCAGTCTTGGCCCCCCCCCACCATCACAGCCCATTTGCAGTCCTAGTCCCCCCCCCCACCATCACAGCCCATTTGCAGTCCTAGCCCCCCATCACAACCCATTTCCAGTCCAAGTCCCCCCCCAACCATCACAGCCCATTTGCAGTCCTGGCCCCCCCACCATCACAGCCCATTTGCAGTCCTGGCCCCCCCACCATCACAGCCCATTTGCAGTCCTAGTCCCCCCCCCCCACCATCACAGCCCATTTTCAGTTCTAGCCCCCCATCACAACCCATTTCCAGTCCAAGTCCCCCCCCAACCATCACTGCCGATTTTATGTCATAGCCCCCCTAATCACAGCCTATTTCCAGTCCAAGTTCCCCCTCCTCCCCCATAGCCCAATTCCAGTCCAGGTCGTCCCCCCCCATAGCCCATTTCCAGTCCAGGTCCCCTCCCATAGCCCATTTCCAGTCCAGGTACACCCACCCCAGAGCCCAATTCCAGTCCAGTACCCCCCCCCCCCAATAGCCTAATTCCAGTCCAGGTCCCCTCCATAGCCCATTTCCAGTCCAGGTACACCCCATCACAGCCCATCCAGTCCTTGGCCTCCCCTCACGCCCCCCCATCAAAGCCCATTTGTAGTCCTAGCCTCCCCCCCCCGACCAGCCCCACGGCTGTGAGGTGCTTCAGAGGGAGCCGGGGAAGCCTGCGCGAGGCCCCGGCTCCCTCTGTACAACCGCCAGTGTGAAGTTCTTTTTTCTTCACGCTGGCGGTTGTTTCTGTGAAGCCACGAATGCTGGGAAAGGTTAAAGGGCATTGCCTTTAACCTTTCCCAGCAATCGCGGCTTCACATAAACAGCCGCCAGCGTGAAGGAAAAAGATCTTCACGCTGGCGGTTGTACAGAGGGAGCCGGGGCCTCCCACGGGCTTCCCTGGCTCCCTCCCTGCGGACTTTGGGAGAAAAGCCGGTTTTTTGCTCTGGCCGCTCCCGATCTTGCGGCCAGAGCAAAAAACCGACTTTTCAAGGGCTGGTTTCACATCTCTACCGGTAGCTGGCCTGGCCATGGAAAAACTGGCCAGGCCGGCTGAATACCGGTCGGTTGGCAACCCTAGTACTTGTACTAGCATGTGACACCCCTTCCTCCCCCCACAAAAAATCCCTCTGCTGTATCCCTTCCCAATTGTTGATGAAGTTCTGGTTCAGCAGCTGTTAATTTACCCATCTGCCATTTTTTATTGAGTGAGGTTCTGATCTCCAAAATCTATTTATGTATCATTTCTTATATATTGCCTTCCATGATATCAGGGTGGTTTACATTGAACAAACTGAAATTACATTGAACAGGGCATTATAACTTGGGGATAACTATTTTACAGGGAACATGGGCCAACGGAGTGTTAAGTGGTTTGCCCAAGACCACAAGGAGCACCTGTGGGACTAGAAACCCCAGTCCTTCTGGCCAAAGGTTGCTGTCATCTATTGGGATTTGAACCCTGTAGGGGTGGCTGCCCTGAATCTCACAAAATAGTTAGATATCATGAGCCTTGTGAGGTGCACCTGCAAGGGGGGGGGCCAGGGGGATTTTGCAACAGGAACTAAGGGGAGTAAACTCTCTTCCCCACTTCGCTGCCTGTATTTGGTCATCAGTTATCTAACCTGTAATGATGGCGTCGTGAGTATATTTTAACCAAGCTTGGTATGTGTTGTAGGAAACTCTCGATTGAGCAGTCTTTCTTGTTGTTTAAATAAAGGATTTATTCAGTGTGACAGGAGTTGAAGTTCAGAACTCGGTGAAGTATTTTTTCCTCTGTAATTAGCTTGCTAGCTTCTAGGTACGGAAATGACACTGAAAAAAAACAAAACTGTTTTAGAAAAATTAGGGACCTGATTCTGTTCTATGTGTGATAGTTATAATTGTTGTGAATGAATGGGAAGATCTTCCATGCTTTGATATATGATTATTGTTTTGTGGTATATTTCTGGAAACAAAATTAGAATAGAGGAACAATAACAGCTATGATATCTGCAGAGTGTGATCAAAAGTTACTTTGCTTTTGAAGCAAAAAATTACCAGTGCAGCCGTTTCCCTTCTGGAAGTTCTGTATAACACTCACGCAATCAACGCTTTCTTAATTAGATTTTATGATCTCTGAAATTGAACTGCTTAGAAATTCTTTGCTACTGGTGCAACAGAACTGTTCCTTTTTCCATTTGACCTTCAAAGTAGAGATTAAGATCCCTGCAGGGATTATGTGGTATTCTGAGCAGATTGCAACTTGAGAATGATTTAAATCCTGAATGAATAAAATGTTAACCATGTTTGGATTTTGTTCTGATTGTATTAAGCAAAATTAAAAGTTAAACAGGGATTTTATATATTGTGGCAAGGTCGAGGTTAGCTGTAACTCTCAGTGATTGAAATAACTTAAAAAAAGGGAAGTGTTGCATTCTAGATGTCCACAGTCTTTTCATGAAAAGAGTATCAGTTTCGCTTCCCGAACTGTAAGAGGAAAGGTGGAGGGGAAACAGCATTCTCTCTTGTTTGTACCTGTAGAATTTCAGGCAACTGAATTGGTGGAGCGAGTGACAGACATTCTGATAAGAAGTTATTTCAGATCTAATGCAGCACACTGTGGACAACAGACCCCTACTGCAACTACATAATGCTGACTTTTGTGTGACCTTTTGAACTGGTTCAAGCTTGATTGAAATTTATATAGAATGGTATAATGGTATAAACAGTATGGTGTGTTCTCTCTTCTGCTCTCTCTGAAGAATGGCAAGTGTTGCTGCATTGTGTTTTAAATGCTGTCATGTATCAAAGTTTCACTGCTGTTGTACTTAATCCTTTTTATGCCTGGAAGCTAGTGTATCAGGCTGTATTTTGCTCTTTTCTAAGCCATGCTTTAAGCTTACCTCTTTAGGGCTACTTTTGAATATGTGATCCAGCTCACCATTGTCACCGTTACTTCCCCCTTTGTTGCCCACTTGAATGATACTGACACTTGGACTCTTGAAGGTTTCTTCAACTGTCACCTCTGCTTTATCTACTTCCATCCTGTATGAACTGTTGCTGACGATAATTGCTGCCAAACCTGCTCCTTGGGGACACCATCTGTTTCCTTCATCCTGATGGACAATTAGTCTTACTTCTGCGTGTTCACAGTACAACGCACATCTCCAAAGAGGTTCTCAATCAAACCCTGCCTTGAACTGAATTCTTATCGGACCATTCTACTGAACTTTTTGATACCCTTGTGTCCTCCATTGCTATTACACGTAGGTTAGATGCTGGACTTCCTTGATACCCCTGCCATAACTGCTGGACTTGGTATGGCTATCTGCCGTCTACAATGCTTACTGTATGTTCAAATGAAAGCTGTATTGATTCTATAACTAAGTTGTCAGAGTCCCTAGAGCAGAATAGACAAATGACTCTGCAAAATAGACAAGCCTAGATTTGCTCCTTGCTTCTGAATGAGGCCTTTTGTTCTTTTATTAATGCCACTATCTGTTGTATAGTCATAGCGAATCATTCAGTGTTGTGCTTAATGCTATGGATCTTATGCAGCCGTCCCCATGTCAGACTATTCAGACCTGGATTTCTCCCATTCCCCAGCCGAATAAAAAAAAATAATAAAAAAATGGGGGAGTTGTAGGGGTTTAAGTACTTGTAGAGGTAGAGGTTAAGTATGATACATTTGGGATTTAGTATGATAGATTTGCTTTTAATTTTTAAGTGCTAAGGATTAATAATGTTCCTGATTCATAATCACTTACTGGCTGCCCTGAATCTCACAAAATAGTTAAAGCACAGTCATTCTGCTAAACATGTGAGCCAAGAATACAGGCCTTAGCAAAAAGAGATCCAGCACCGGAAAAGAACCATATAAGGAGATATCATGAGCCTTGTGAGGTGCCAGTTTGGGCTGGAGAGTCTAGACTAGGACCTGCAAGGGGATATCAGATATAGGCCTGTAAGGTCTATGTGTCAAGAAATGCATACACAGGAAAACCACAAGCTACCAACATATATGCTGGGCCCGGCTCTGAAGAAAGCAGATTAGCTGGATCATGGTGAGTATGGGAAGAGGGGGGCCAGGGGGATTTGCAACAGGAACTAAGGGGAGTAAAGGGTAATAATAGGAAATAAGGTAGGGGAGGGGGAGAGAACACAAAGGAATAGCTCTGGGGACTGGACTGTATGTAAAAATGCGGAAGAGAAAAAGGTATAAATTGTAATATGCTTTCTATATTCTAAGGGGGGAGGAGTTGCATTCTTGAGGTGCCTAGTGCCCGATAGAACTCTCTTCCCCACTTCGCTGCCTGTATTTGGTCATCAGTTATCTAATAAACAGAGACTCTGATTGCACCTGTACTGACTTTTCGGATCTGATCATTTCAGGTAATAATAATAATTATAATAATTAGGTTGTGGTTCATTTTTGTACGAAACAGGGCCGTACAACCCCTGACCTTCCAGCGCGAGCTGCCTTGCCCCAACCACTAGGCCACTCCTCCCATAACCTGATGTATCCCTCTTCCCTGGGTTCACCCTAGAGAAAAGGATTTTGGAGTTATTGTAGACAATAGGTTGAAAGTCTTGGTTCAGTATGTGATGGAATTAAAAAGAAAAAACAAACAGAATGTTAGGAATTATTAAGAAAGGAATAGTGCAATATAATACCTCTGCTTAGATCCATGGCACAACTGCACCTTGAGTACTGTGTGCTGTGGTGATTGCTGAGTTTCAGACAGGATGTACAGTGGCACAACTAGAATAAGGCTTAGAGAAGGGTGAAAGGCTAGATTGGCTGGGCTTCAACCTGGCGAAGAGGCATGATGGAGGTCTATGAGTGAGGATTCTGGGTTTGATGGACTTTTGGTCTGACCCAGTATGACATGTTTTCTGTTCTTATGTAGCCTGCTTGTGCACCCTGCTGTACCTGAATATAACTCATGTTCAGCTTCCAATGAAACAGTTTGAATGAAATTCTCTTATCCATGCCTTTCCAAAACTGCAGTTGTTGATGCATTCAAAATGGCTGACTCAACCATTAAGCATGACTAGGTGGTCACCTAGGATGACAGCTTCTGAGGAGCAGCAAAGGGCAGTAGCTGTCAAAGCAAAACAATAGATCTGACAGACCCACAAACTCAAAGAGCCCTCAGCACATTCTTTACCTGCAGGGAAAGTGGTCACACATACATACAAAGCAAAGTTTAATTTTTTAAAAACATAGAGCCCCGGCGCCAGTAACATTGGATAGCTTATGGGAAGCTATCTCTACCCTCCAGCAGTCCTTCTTGCCCTTTGTGGGTTCAATATCTCAGGATTTGTCTGAAGTTAAAGCGCAGTGCTCCTCTCTGGAAACAGAGGTGACTATTCATGTTACAAAAATATTACAGGTGGAATCTAAGGTGGAGGAGTTACAGGCCCTCGGCGTGGTGAATTCAAGGGATCGGTTGATCCAGGCGAGAAAAATTGAATTTCTTGATAATCAGTTGAGGAGGAATAATTTAAGATTTCTGAATTTTCCGAGATCACCCTTGCTTGCACCATTGGACCTGGTCCGTAAGTACTTTCTGGAAGTTTTACAGATGCCCGAGGCTTCGCTACCCCCCCTGGCAAGGGCACAATATGTGTCTATTTCCTCAGTGGACCCGCTTGGTCAGCAGGGTAATGCTGCAGGTCCAGCGTCTCCTACATTGAACTTGACTGAATTTCTTGAAAGCTCGCTGGAGGTGGTGACAAGCCGGGCTACTCTTGTGGTTAATTTTGCCTTTGAATCAGATAGGAATGCTGTGTTGAAATTGTATTTCCTAAAAATGTCTCAATCTCAATTTATGGGCGCAAAAATACATGTTTTTCCTGACCTTTCTCGAGACACCCAGAAAAGGAGGCGAGACTTTCTGGCTTTACGCCAGAGAGCCCTCTCTCTAGGAGCTCAATTTAAATTAAGATATCCGTGTAAATGTGTTATTTTGTATCGTGCTAAACAATATATGTTTTTTGAGGCCTTGCAATTGTTGCAATTTATACAAAGTAGGGAGGGAGGGATAGAGGGGACTCCCATATCAGCTGCCATACAATGACATCGATGCTCCTGTGATTACTTGTTTTGCAACTTAGTTTTCTAAGTATGATTTTCTTTTTTCTTGGATCCTATAGAGGTTTTATGGTGGTCTAGAATTATCCTTTTGTATTTCTTTGGGTGGAATTTTCCTAGAGATACTTTTGTCTCTTTATGATATGTGTATTTCTCTTCAGATTGTATTCTGGAATTGTTTGTAATAATTAAAAATTTAAATTAAAAAAAAAAAAACATAGAGCCCGATCCTATAAGGGGCACAGGACACTCAGCAGGAGTGCTGATGGTCCATTTCCCACCAGACCATGTTTTCCTGTTGCCTGACCCTTGCCAAGGGTTGCCAGGGCCAGGATTGGGCAATGGGAACTTGCCTCCTGCGGATACATTGCTTCTGGGGGGCTGCCAGGCTGGAGAACTTGGGCACCCCATACTTATTCCATCTCCTGAACATACAGGGCTGTGACCTGAATCGGCCCTGTACATCTGGAAGCATGGTCCACCCACGCTCCGCCTCCATCTCAATCTCCTCACAGAGAACCTCTATGCATGTGGGGAGACTGTTTCTCTGAATTCAGGCCAGACCGTCCCACTGGAACGTACAGTCCTGTTATTCGCCATACAGAATAGGGCCTATAATGTCCAATTATGCATTTTTACAGGATTGTTGTGGGAGGGATGGTATTTGGGTGACCATAATTTCTGAGTTTAATTATCAAAATCTCATGGAGGGACGAGATAAGACTGAAGGTTGTCCTAGGGCACATTTACTCTTACACCAGCCTGGCTTCCTATCCAGGGGCATTGGACATGCCCACAGCCCGAAATGATTGAGCTAGCTGCAGCTAAAGTTCGAGCATTGTCGACTTATGGTATACCTTCTGGAGGTTTGAAACCTGTGGCAGTTCAATGCTTTTGACATGTATATTTTGCAATAGAGTGTGACTTTGTCTGTAACTATGGTGATCCACAATTATCTGGATATCTTGTGGAAGGAAAAAGAGCACCTCAATGATCAGCAAATTTACTTTTTTCCCAATTTTTACTTAGAATTTTTAGAAAAACATTACTAACAACCAAACTGAAACAGATAGATAGTAAAATATCCCAGCCCTCCCCCTCCTGGTTCCATACCACCTTGTCAGTCTTGTGTAAGGGAGAAAAGTGGTCTAAACAGAACTTAATCCTTTGGAATCAGAAAAATAGTGATCAAGAGCTTTCCATATCAGTCACCACTGAACAGACTGATGAAATTGTAGTCAGTATGCAGATTCCATATTCCCGGTATAAACAACCCGTATTCTAGCAGTGATGGAATTCCAGTACGGATGGATCTTTCCAGTGGTTGCTAATCAATTTAAGTACTATACTAATCATCATGTGAAAACAAAAATGGTCATTGGGTTGTAGACTGGGATTCAGTATTTGCCAGTGAATGGAGCATAATTTGATAGGTAAGGTCACCTTGCAAGTTTAGGATGCTTGTTATCTTCTGCCATATGGGTCACCAAAAGGATTGAATATTCGGGCAATCAAAGAAGATGTGATGAAAGGTGCTCCGATGAGCCTGAGATGATCAACAGCAATTGCTTTGACCTGCCTGCTTTTTAGCAAGGAGGATTGTGGTTATGAAAGCCTTGTGGGCTAAGAAGTATAATGATTGTGTCAGAGATGCAGACCTGGAGATGTGTGTGGAGAGACCCCAGAACGCCTTCCATTGCTGTGGAGAGTTGAGGTCCTGTTCTCATGACATTTCCGTGCTGGTACATCAGGGGCTGTGTTGATCCCTGAGAATGGCATAGATCTCAGAAGCCATATTGGCACTGTCGGACAGTTCTCGGACTTTGCTAAGTAGATGCCACTCTTGCTTTAGGTGTGCCAGGTTAATTCCTGCTTTCCCTATACAGTGCTTTAATTGTAGCCATTGATAAAGCCAGTTATCTGGCAGGTGGTATTCTTGTTGGAGATCCTGATAAGGGTTGAACAAATTAGGTGACATTAGCTACCCTATATGCCTGTTCAATTTCCAGAGACCTTTGAAGTTCAATCTGAAGTAATTTGAGCAAAAAAGCTTCTAGATACTGAATAGTGTCGGCTCCTTCAGACCCCTTAGGTACACTAAGGGGTATGTTTACTAAACCGGGCTAACGGTTAACACGGGCTATCTGCCACGAGGTCCCATATTATTCAATGGGACCTTGTTGCAGATAGCCCGGGTTAACCGTTAGCCCGGTTTAGTAAACATACCCCTAAGAATTCAAAAGTTCTGTCATGCTCTGTTAAAATCTTCAAGCTGCTGCTCAACTTGCAGTGGACAATGTGTGTTTTTCTGGGCTTGGTGCAAGCGCGCCTCGTGGTTATCTAATTTTGCATTGACTGCGTTCAACCAGAGCACTAGAGAGTCAAATTGCTCTTTAAATTTGTTAAATTCAACATGCATGGCTGAGAGGGACTTGCCATTTGTGGGCTGCAGGTCCCCTACCCCATGGCAATGCCACAGGACAGCTGCTGCCGCCCAGTCCAGGCCAACGTCTTTGAGAATGTTTGTCTAACCTATTGTCAAACTTTATCCTATAGATGCATCTGATTGAAATGATAGTTTGAACAAGAGCAAATGTGGAGTCACACTTTGTGATTTATATAATTACATCAGAGTTAACAGTGGTTACTGCTTTCTGGTAGCACTGAAATTCACTGGATACTCTTAAACATTCAGTGCTTGTGCCAGAAAAGACACACGGGTATTTCTTCCTAATTTTCCTTACTCATGATGACAGTTGCAGCTGCCAGAGAACATGGCTTTTAGCCCAAAAAGACATGGTAAATGGCAGCTAGTTAATTACACGTTTAGATAATCAATTACCCAATTTAAAAGATTTAAAGTCTGACTCCTCAGCAGAGTCTTTTTGAGTTATTGAATGTTAGAAACCATAGGATCATTGCAAATCCGCATTTGAAAACTAACATCAATAGGAAAGATGAACAGACAAAAACACACTAAAAATAAGCTAGCATGATTGGACTGGAGGAATGGCATGGAGAAGTAGCCTAGTTGTTACAGCAGCAGCCTACTATCTTTCTAGGCAATGTGGGTTTTATTCCCACTGGCACTCCTTGTGGTCTTAGGCAAGTCACTTTACTCTCCATCACCTTGGAATAAAAGGCCTGGCAATGTATTTGCAGCTATACCTTGCCAAGAAAACCCAGGAGTTGTTAGGTTGCCAGGAGTCAGTATTGACTTGAAGGCACTAAAAAAAAAAAAAAGATTGTAGGAATACAAAGTATGCAAGAAATCCTATATGGCAGACCCAACAGCTGGGAAAATATGTATGTAAAAATGTTGAGTTTTAGCCAAAGGCCACTCACCCTTTTCTCTCTACATTCAGGGGCCCTGGCTAGGTGGGATACTCTGTTTTTTTGGTGCTTAATGATTGTTTTATTTATTTATTTATTTATTTTATTTATTTATTTAACGTTTTATCTTTCTCTGCTCTACTATTCCACAATGGCATTCCTTTCTGCTAACACTTAATTTGATTTGAAAACTACCTTGATATTGCTCCGAACGGTAGTATAAAAACTTTATAAGAATACAAAATAACATTTTGGTAAGAATGACAATTTGTAATGAAGTCAGGGTTAAAAACTAAGAGGGAACTGGTAAATGTAACCTGCTTCTGTGCTGCTAAGTTGCAAACTTTGCATGCAAATAATTTTGATTCATAGAAATGGCATCTCCTATTTTCAAAATGGCTGCCTCATGCTTGCCATGTAGTGCAATTGTTCTCTCTGTACTTTGAAAATGAAAATAAAGATGAAACCTCCCCCCCCCCCCCCATCTTGTGCATTTAACTTCTGCTACGCTTTATCTAAGATGAATGGCTGTCCACTTGCGTATTGTGGTAGTCTTCATCTGCTCCGCACCTTTTCTCTCTCTCATTTCTCATGCCTTCCTCTCTATGTGCATGCACTTAGAATGACTCACTGTCCTAGTGGTACAGCATGAAAGCTTTATTTCTGTTCATGCTAGCTATGCTGGGTCAGAAAGAAAGAGAGAGAGCGAGAGTGCGAGAGGAATGGAGGAATAGGAAGCTGCAAGGGACAAATGGAATGGTCTTAAATTTATGTCTTTCTCAGCAGTTCATCCATTAACTATCCACCAAGTGAAACACTTACACACCTTAATGCCACTAGCACTCCAGTATGACGTAGGAAGTCCAGGTATGCATTGGAACAAATGTACTTCTGCACTTAGCTTTAATTTTCACAATATTTCTCTAGACCTGACGCTCAACACTGACAATTTAAAAAGAAGCAAAAATCTGAAAACCTGTCAGATATAATTATATACTGTAGTTCAGTGGGTCTTTGAGCAATGCTTTCATGTTTTTCTAGTTATTATTGAAACAAGTCAACCAGCTAGTGCCAAAGGAAGGTCTCCAGTTCTTAAATTTGAAAATAAATCACTTCTGGTGTGCATTTGCAAATGTTCCAGCAGCACTTTTGAATTAGCTACAGCAAAATACAATCTAATTTACAGAAAACTGTGCCAAAACAAGGCATTCTCGCTTTTATTTAACTGGTGATAAATTAAGCCATTTGTATCACACTATACTCTAACATGTTATTATTTCTGACGTGCTTTCATTTCATATAACATAAATTATGCCTGAAGACAGGCTGAGTCGACATTCTTGATCCATGATCTGGTGGCCAAGTGATTTGGAATTGGTTTTAGGATTTCTGGTACAGCCTTCTAATCACAAATCATGGTTAAAATGAAGAAATACTCTTTTGTGGCCGTAGTTAAGAGTCAAATTCCCTTTAATATGGGAAAACAACTAAATCAAACCTGTTTGTGAAAAAAAAAAAAACCCATGGATGTAGAAGAGGGGAAAAAAATAATTGGGTCTCCCGATTCCCTGCCTTTTGCAATAGAGAACTTTGCACCGAGGTGCCTGTTTAATGTATGGTACATTTTTCTGCTTACTGCACATTAGGGGACTGATTCTACATCGGACACTCAGAGTTATGAGCTTGAAATGTACATAAGTCCCTAATTTTAGGAACTTGCAAGCGTGAATAGGCACTTATGCACGTGCTATGGGCAGTCACTATTCTGCAAGTCCCATCGTGTCTATGTTCAGTTGGGTGTACACGTTGATGTGCGTATGTTTAGGTGGGTGGGCCCTAAATCTAAACATGTAAGTTAAAGAATACTATGACGCATGCCACTGCAACAATCTAGAACAGGCATAACTGCCCAACTAGACTCAGATGTGTCCGTATGTGTCTATTCTACAGAGTAAAGCCTATGCATGCTTTACTTCATAGAATAGGCTTCAGATACGTGCGCGGGTAACACACTGCCTGGACGCGAGATAATAGGGCTTGCACTTACTGTACATTCATTTGTGCACAAGAGGGCAATTCTGTGTGGTAACCTTTGGGGGTCTGTCCAGCATCTTTCCTGCTGTTACCACATAGGGCAGGCACTTACAGCATGATAAATGCATCAGCAGATACATGGTAAGTGAATCCATGCTATCTGGATGCAGTTACTCTAGCCCACTGCATTAATAGAAAAACCCCGGTCCCCTCTGATCAGCATCTCTATCATCCTCCACCCCCAATCTACATCCATTCTTCCCTCTCCCTGATCAAAATCCCAAACCCTCTGATCTGTATCCAGGCCTCCTGAAGATCCCCCTACCCTCAATCAGGCTTCTGAACATCCCCCCACCCCCCAGTTGTCAGGAGATAGAAATGTATAGAGAATTGCAAGCAGGGCTGGCCCTAGAGTTTGTCCAAAGTGTTTCAGCCCTAGGTGAACTTCAAGCTTTACACCCCCTCTGGCTGTCAAAATCTATTATTTAGCTTTGAATGGCCTTCTTTTGCTACTCTCCAGAGGTTGCTGCCCTAGGCAGCTGTCTAGTTTGCCTAGTGGTTGGGCCAGCCCTGGTTGTAAGGAGAAGTGAGACAGAAGAGAAAGCAGGAGGAGTAGAGGGAAGAGAAAAGGGAAAATGGGGAAGGAAATGAAGATTGAAACACATATCCAGGTAGGAAAGAACCTTAGCAGCCAACCTGAATGGTTGTACTGTAGCTATGGAGGCAGGATCCAGTTCTACAACCCATGAGGCCAGTCAGAAGATTAATGAAGTTTGATTTACAGTGGATCACAATGAGATTCTTTTTGAGAAGGTTGAGGAAAACTAGAGCATTCTGAATAGGGAGGATTCATATAAGAATTCTGAGGCTGCCAAGGTCAAGATCTAGTGAACTATTGCAAGAGCACTCAGCAGCCTGGGATTCTCTAAAAGATCTATGCTTCTCTACCACGATATTAAGAGGCCTATTTACTAAAATGTGGTAACGTTTAGCAGTTACGGTAGGTTAATGGCCAACACATGGTAACTATAAAGCCTCTGCATTAACTGCTGGGGATGTTCCTAAACATTTGCCATCATTAACTGAATAGCAGATACCCATTGAGATGGCGTTAACTGCATTGTATTTTTTTGCTGTATGAACAATTAACTTGCGGTAACTATTTCCACATTATCTGTAAGGTGCATTCCCCACACATTCTCAAAGCTAGGTGGTAAATGCATGAATTAGCATGCGCTAACATTTAGCGTGGCCCTGAGTTAATTGTTAGTACACGCTAACTGCTGCATTAACAGCTAGCACAGCACAGTAAATAGGATCCTCAGGTAAAACTGAAAATGATTATCCTCGCAGCTAACACAAGGGAAGATGTCTGTGTGATCTGTCCCTGACTTCTATTAAATAATAGCTGTTGTATGGCTGAGACCCTGAGATGCTTGAGTCTTTTTGAGATGGTAGTAGGCAGGGCCAGCCCTACCTTAGGGCCAACCTGGCAGCTGCCTAGAGTTCCAGCCCTCACACCCCTCTCCAGGGCAAACAGTGGTGGCAATTACTCCTGAAACTGCAGTGCAGCACTTATCCTCTGTCTCCGAGGCTGCGTCGCGGTTTCATTCTATTCAATCTGCTGCGTCGGTGCACCCTCTGCCACAGATTTCCAGTTTATACAAAGTGTGAGATTGAGTAGAATGAAAGTATGATGCAGCCTTGGAGACAGCGAGTAAGTGCTGCATCCCGGTTTCAGGGGTAATGGCTGCCACTCTTGGTCCCGGAAAGACATGCCACGGCATCAGGGTGGATGGCCCTCCTAAGGTACCTCCAGTCCTTGCACTGGCCCTGGTAGAAGCAAGAAAGGGCTCCTATACTCTTGGGAGATCTTTCACTAAAGAGTGCTAACTGGCAGTTCGTGTCTGGCATGCGCTAAAAGTGCACCTTGGACACGAACTGGCAGCTAGTGTGGGGCCATGACAGCATGGGCCGATTCCCATGAATAGCTGTGCATCCTGCTTTAGGGTTACAAGTGGGCTGGTTAGGGGCGGAGAGTGGTTATGGTGATCTCTCTGCAGTTATCGCGGGTACACACCGCACACTAACTGCATCTTGCATTAGTGTCGGTTTACCTAAAGCCACCTCAATAGTTGCTCAATTTAAATGGCTGGTACTTGACATGGTCCCCCCACTACAATGGGGAGGAGACCGTTTGAGCCAGTTGTAATATAAAGAACAATGGTGGATTTACACGCTACACTCTTCAGCCGCGACAGGATTAAATACCAAGGTAGAATGGTGGACATTGAATTGAATTGAATTGAAATTTGATTTACAAGTACTCGTTACATTCTCCCTGTTCGATTACCATCATGCTATAGATGACGTCATGGCGTCAACGTAGGAGCAGGAAGTTGGGAATAAGGAGCTTGATAAAGGACCAAGAAGAAGACCGGCTTGAAACACAAGAGCTTGTGTCGCAGTACCCAACGGCTAGTTTGAACACCCAGTTTTTTCGAGTTTCATTGTTGAGAACGACAACAGCTTGATTGGCCTTATGTGTGAGGGAACAAAACAGCGAATTCCACGTTTGAATCAATCTAACACAGGCCACAGTTTTTCATTGATGTCGTCAGATGAGTTTCTCTAGTTCATGGGAGCTACATCCATTTTGACAATGCTAAACTAAATTGACAAAATGAGTATTGATATGTAATATATCAGATTGAACGTTTGAGCTTTGCGGTGGCTGAGTCTAAGGACCTTATAGCCTCACGCGAGAATGGCCAAGCAGGCCAGTTTTTAAAAATTGGATTAAAATGGAGGGTCTGTGACACAAGCATATTGTATGCATTCTCAAAATGGACGATCCGACAAAAAAGTTAAGATATTGAAATGTTCCTGTTTGTTAGATAAAAGGAATTCAAGGGTGGTACGTTAGGGAATTTGAGTTGTGCACCTTTTTACAGGAGATATTATAGTGGTCACACTTTCTAGGTTTTTTGGATCTCGTGATTATATATCTTTGTACCTCAATAGGTAGAGCTAAGTGCACCTGCACTAATGTGGCACATGTTAGGGGAGAGGGCTCCACATTAACTGCTGGGAAAATGCTGTCCACAATCCCGACAGTGAACACAGTATTGGTGTGTGTGTCACACGCCATGGGTTTGGAGCTATTGGCGTGTTAGGTGCAACACCTTAGTGCCCTTCAGTAAAAGACCCCCTTGAAGTGGATATTCAAACCTGCATCCACCACATAAAAATAATGATCTATTCACTTATCTTTTTACCTGATATTCATTTAAGTAGGACCATGGAATATGCAGACCAAAACATAAATAAATCTTATTGTTTAAAATTAGGATTGCTATTTGTGACGTGCAACCAAACGGATACATTTATAGAGATAGCAAATGGAATAATTTTAGCCCTGTTTCTGGAATACTTCTGGCTCCTCCTTGCAGATAAATTTTGGCTGGACATTGAATTGTCCATCTAAATTTTATCAATCAGTTGGCATTGGAAATGAAAAAAAGAAGCACTTATGAAGTCAGCAACCAGTTCTTACCAGATATATTTTTGAATATTGACCTATTTATACTCCTCCTTGGAAGTGCCCATCTCTGTTTTCTGAGGGGGCCAGGGAGGAAAGTATGCCTTGCCTGCCTATCATAATGCTTGGAGAGGAATGAAGAATAGTGAGTCCCCTGGGGCCTGGTATATAGTTTCCCTTAAGGGTGTTTTTCTTGAAAGGTGTCCACATGACCAACAACAGAAAATCTATCTACTGTGATGTTATTTATATGCTTCTCTGTTCCATTCCACAAGCCTTAGTAAAGAGGAACTGTGTGATTTCGACCACAGAATTCCATAATATGTACAATCTGAGCACATTGAAAAATGCATTCTGGAGGTGTGTATTAGATATAGGAGAGTACTTAATTTTTTTCAAAAGGTTAATGCGTAGTTGGCTAACTACTAACGTAGCTAACTTTCTTCACATTTTGCTGCATATATATTGTATATATTTAGCTGGAAAACAACCCAATTTATACATCTACTAGGTTGGTAGCTTGTGATTGAAAACTGGATTATTTTCTGTGGGCTTAAATGCACTTTTCAGTCCATCACCTTACTGAAAATCTAACCACTAATATTTTACTGATTTTGTATTTTGTAAGAAGCAAAGTATATTTGTTCTGACCCAGAACATGTCTAAGTGATTTAAAGGCATTTATTGGCAGAAGGGTTATCAGAGAGAAACAAAAGTGTTCCATGTTCTGCAATTTGGCTGTGGAACAAAGAATATAACTAACTCTCACAAATGACCTCAAAGGCAAAATTTAATGAGATTGATATTCAAAAGGATCTAAGTAGTTAAATTTGGCTCTAACCTTGTAAATCGGTTTTTATTTCAATTTGGGGCCTGTCAATGCAAATCCTTTGGCCAGACCTCTTCAAGCGGAGGTAGAAGAGGGAGGGCTTGGAAATGTTTTGGGGAGAGGGCTTATACTTAGCTTTTGTTTATCTGTTTAAGTGGGACTGCGTCAATAGCTGTCCTAACTTAAATGGATAACTTCTTCTTTTAAATTTAGGCCCACATATTCACACTTAAACAGATAGTATGACTAAAACTCCACATAAAGATAAAAGATAAGTGATGGGGCTGCCTCCCACCATGAATATTGACCTCAATCTTTCTCCAAGCCACAAGATTTTTTACAATGGTTTAGAACTGGGGTGTCAAACTGCAGTCCCGGAGGGCACAAACAAGTCTGTTTTTTAGGATACCCTTAATGAATATTCATTAGAGAGATTTGCATGCATTACCCCCATTGCATGTAAATATGTCATGCATATCAGTTAGGGATATCCTGAAAAACGGAATGGTTTGCAGCCCAGGACTGCAGTTTGGCATTCGTGGCTTAGAGCATATCTAGACTCTGGTAAGTCAACTGTCGTCCACATGAGCAAGAAGCCAGTCAGCGCCACGTTAGTTTTTTCAGGGGCCCTTCTATTAAAGGTTTGCACTTAGCACTTGATTGGCGGCAAAGCTTAATGCATGGCGAGTACAACTGTCATACGCTACCTTCGTGAGGGCATGCCCAGCAAGTTCCTGGCAGGTAGCACATGATTGAGAGCACCAGCACGCATGGCGCAATTAACGCGGTTGCATCTAATGACATCCATAAAGGTGTCATTATATGGCCTTGTACTAATTGCCACATTGTCGCTGAGCACGCTACAATTACCCTCATGCTAGATGCGATAATGCCCCTCATGCCCACAGACCCTCCCCCAACCCGTCCACTTTCATCCCTAGAACGCAATGCCACTTCCTGCACATTTTAGCGTCCAGTAGCCGGCATGCTCATGCATTAGCGTTCTTGGATGCTAGTTATTGCATGCTAAAGCGTGTCTTAATCAGCTGCCTTTACTAAATGGGTCCCATAATTCTTTCGTCTCGGTTCAGAAAACCTTTACTAAACCTTCATTGTTGCATATAATATGAGCTGTAAAATAGCTACCTAAAAGATTCTTTCCTCTTCTAGCTATTATCGTTGCTTCAGATATAATTTAATGTAAACCAAACAAGTAACATTTTAAATAAAGATTTACAGTTTCGTCACAGTATCTATTTCATCATAATCTCTGACAGAACAGTTTACAGTTAGTTTAATTTATTTGATTAACTGCCAATCATGAGCCACAACTTGGCAGTGTACAATTTAAAAATACAATATAAGTAGGCCATGTGGTCTTTTTCTGTCATCATATTTCTATGTTTCTATCAGAGGATCTCTAAAGGTAAAAAGGGGACTGTTGTAGTTGTTGATGTGGAAGGACAGACTAGATAGGCCATGGTGGTCTTTTTCTGTCATCATATTTCTATGTTTCTATGTTAAGTAACAACAACAACAACACCACAAGACAAAACATAACCAAGGAAAGGAGGGAGACTGAAACAAGTGAGAGTCCGGGGAGACAGCCTGAAAATACAGCCAAGGAAGCAGCCAACAACTCTCTGGGGGAGGGGCAGAACAGCTCGGAGGACAGCTGAGGGAAAGGCCTGGGAAAAGAGGTAGGCCTTAAGCTGGGCTTTGAAACGAGAGTAGGAGAGTTCCAATTGAAGATGGAGGGGGAAAGGAATTCCAAAGGACTGGGGCTGTGACTCTAAATGCCAAGGAACGAGCCACAGTGGAATGGACAGCTCGAAGCCCAGGAACTACGAGGAGGTTATATGATATGTAGATCGAAGAGTACAGGAGGGGGTGTATGAAGTCAGAAGTTGAGATAAAAAATTGTTGAAAGTGAGAGTGAGGAGCTTATTGGAGACCCGAAAGGTAACTGGCAACCAGTGCTCAAAAAGAAAGAGGGGTGTGATACTATCATATCTACGGGCATCATGAAGGAGCTTAACAGTAGTGTTTTGTATCAACTGAAAATGACAGAGCTGATAACGAGGGAGACCAGAAAGGAAGGAATTAGCATAGTCCAACCAAGCCTTCACCAGGGAAAGTAACAGGAGCCAGGCAGAGGGGACATCAAGATACTTGCAGATAGAGTGAATTTGATGGAGAAGAAAGAAACACCACTGGATAATGGAGGAAATATGGAGAGAAAAGGAGAGGGAACAATCAAAGTGGATCCCAAGAATTTTTACAGAATTCCAAAGGGGAATAGAAGACCCACAGACTGAAAGGAACACAGACAGAGATGGAGCTTGAGAGAAGAGCATGACCATGGTCTTAGACTGATTACGTTTTAGTCTATGGGTGGAGACTGCTCTAGAGTGGGCTTGGAGAGGGAAGAGAAGCTGAATGTCATCCGCATAGACAAAGAAAGTGACACCCAGTGACTGGATCAGAAAATCAAAGAGGATGAGAAAAATGTTAAAAAGAATAGAACCCAAGACCAACCCCTGAGGGACACCACAATGCTAGGGTTGAGGAGTGGATAATGAGGAAGACCAGGAAACCTGAAAGGTGTGATTCTGTAGATAAGAATGAAACCACACCAGTGCAGAATCAGAAACACCCAGAAGGTGCAATTGAGAAAGGAGAAGGGAGCGATTCACCAAGTAAAAAGCTATAGTGAGATCCAGGGAAACCAGAAGTACCTTGTGATCAGAGTCCAGAGAAGTGTGAAGAAAATCAGTTATAGCTAGGAGAGAGTGTTTAGTGGAACGTTTAGGGCAGAAACCTGTCTGGAGTGAAGAGCATTAGAGTGAAGAAGGAAAGTGTGGAGCAACTGAACGACTAGTCACAAGTAACTTTAGAGAGCAGGGGCAGCTCTATAATGAGGCTGAGTGAGGTGGTTGCCTCAGGCGGCAACTTTTGTGGGCAGCAAAATATGCTCCCCCTAAAGGCTGCCTCACTTGGCCTTCAAAATTAAAAAAAAAACCAAAGGGCTGGACAAGCTTCTCCCGCTTCTTCTCAGCAGCAGCAGAATCAACCACTCCACGCCCCCCCCCCCCCCGCTACCCCAGAAGAGCCCTGCAATTGCTGGCCGGTGCCCCAGCTTACCTTTGCAGAGCTGTGAGAAGGAACAGTATTTCCCTTCTTTCCCGTGGTCTGTTAAAGTTGAGCCTGGTGGCACTGAGGGTAAATGAGTAATTTCCTGTCTCATGCGAGCTTCTTGCATTTCCTTTGTTTTTTAACGGAATATATATTTACATTATCATGCTATTCCAGTGCACAGTTTCCAGAGTTATGGTGAGTTATGGGGTTGTTGCTAAGCCCTTCTTGGTGTTTATGTTGAATGGGAGGTGTTGTGCTGGAGTCACAAAGTCCCTCATGTTTTTCAGAGGGTGGGACGTGCTGTGTTGGGTTGCCAAGTCACTCTTGTTTTTGTGGAAGTGGGAGATGCTGCATGGATGCTGTTGAGCCCCTCTTGCTTGGCATATTTAGCAGCATATTTCCTAGGCTTTGCATGGTAACATATGGACATAAGAAATGCCATATTTGGTCAAACTAAGGTCCATCAAGCTTGCTCTATAGATACTCACTGATTTTATCGTAGGGTAGGTATTCACAATATACCTGGTACTGGAGAATGTTTTAGTGAGATGATCAGAATCAGATTTTTTTTTTCTTTTTAAGATATTGAGTTCTGTGGGTGAATGTCCTGGTTCTGCTCTGCACCCACTGTTGAAGGGGGTTCTGTGGATGCAAAATATATGTTCAAAAAGAAAAAGCAAGAACCATAACAGTTTGTAACAAAATAAAAATGAGTTATAATTTAGTTTTATAAACGGTGCTGTGGTTCTCGCTCTTTTAGTTCTGTGGTATGCAAACATCCTGCATGTCCTCCATATAATCTAATCAGTGCTTTGGTTTGGTTCAGACCCTGATTGGAGTTTTGAGAAAGCCCCTCTCCTCTCTACGGGGGAGAGGGGCGCCATCTCATCCTTCGCCTCAGGCAGCAGATTGCCTTGAGCCGCCCCTGTTAGAGAGAGAGGGCAAAAGAGAGATGGAACAAGAGTAGAGGGGGTTGTAGGGATCCAGGTTCCAGGTTTAAGAAGGTGGAGATCCATTGCCTGCTTCCAAGAAGAAGGAAAGGAACCAGAGGACAAAGAGGCAGCAATAATACAGTGTAGAGGGGAGAGAAAAGAGTCCCCCACCACCTTAAAGAGGTGGGAAGGCATGGGATCTGATGGGGCAGTGAGTTTCAACTGCCATACAATGCCTGAATAATAACGCAAGAAAGCTGACAATAAGTGGAGGCACGGAGGGCAAAGAGCCCAGCGGAGGCAGCAGAAGAGAAAGCAAGATCCGAGAGAGGGGTGAAGGTGGACAGAATGTCAAATGTGTCTGGCCACAGGAGCTTCAATGAGGGGAGACAGACAGCAAGTAACTATCTAAAACATGGAAAGAGGTTCATTGGATTTTCAAATTGGCTGAAAAGGCTTCTCGGAAGAATAAAACACATTAGTTTCTGGCCCAGAGGTCATTAACAGGAGACGAGAAGCAGCCAAGATCCTGCCTAAGTGGCAACAGGTGAAATGTGAAAATGAACAGCTGCTGGACACTGGGAAGTAGCTGGAGAAAAACAACATGTTGGATAAGCGCCAACCAGAGGTGGAGCATAAATGGAAGAAAGACAAAAGGAGAACCGAGAAGTGCATATGTTTATCTGTAGAAGTACAATTCCATGACAGCTCCTTCAGCCAGCCCAGGTCACTGCTATGGCATTGTTGAAACAGTGAACCCTGTACGGAGAGAGATTTGCAAGAGAAGGCAGACCATGCACTGAAATGCATGCAGCAAAGAGCTTTTAGAAGACAGTGTGTAATCACTGCTGTCTTTTTCACCAAAGAAGTCTGATTCTTTCTCTACAAAAAGGAGTGTTGATAAAACCAACAATGACAATGTCTAAACTACATTTAATGGCTTGGGTTCTATAAGCTGTAATATGGGACACAAAACTATAACAGTGCTTCTTCTGTACAATGCATGAAGTGCACAGACAAAAATGTTCTCTACTCCTCCAGACTTTCAAGTTCCTTAGCTGACTATATTGAGACCTTTTCAATGCTGGTGTGTGGCAAAAGCTACAAGGAAATGTAGAATATGATGAAAGATAGGTCTTACTGGTTTGACCACTTTCCATCCTGGTAGACAGCCATAGTCACTAGTTGATCTCGGTGTTCCTCTTCATTTTTTGGGGTGGGGGGGTAATTTCTCCAAATGGGTGAATTTTGTGCATGCCATGACAGCCATGAACCTCACTTCTAAGCCAGGGTACATGGAGTATGATTTCAGTCTCTCAAGTTGACTGCTAATGCTCACCGTAGTACTTGCATCGTATCAAAGAGGGCCTCTATCTGGAGTTCATAAGATGTTAACTGTATGCGTAATTCATTAAAGTGTGCTTGGAAAGTCTTCTTAAGCCTGTGGCATCCAACATGATGGGAAATAACTTGGTATCTTTCTGCCACATTTTCTTGGTCTCCAACTGCATTTCTTGGTACTTGAAGATTTTCTCCTTCTCAACGTAGAGTAGTCGCTTGGAACTGACACCTCCATAAGCAACACCCTTCTAGTGTTTTTCTCCTTTACCACTATATCTGACTTCCTAGCATCCAGCTTTTTATTGGTCAAAATGGGAGTATCCTAGTCAGGACCGTACCAAGCTAGAAATGTGTCCCATGCGACTAACGAATCTGGCGCCCTCCCCCCCTCTATCCAGCCACATTCAGTAACTAACTTTTTTTGAGTTTCCTGGAAGCCCAGGGATGATATTGATGCCTCCTTCTCTGCTTTGCGCACTTTGTGACTGCACCGCTTGAACAGCCCTTGGTATGTCCCTGATCCCAGGTGATCATGGCCTCTTCATTCTCTGTAATTTTAGAATCATGATCCCAGTGCTTTTCAGGCACAGTGATGTAGTGTTTACAGAGTTTCCATGTATGAGACATGCTACTTTATTGTGCCTTTCTGTATAGAAATGTTCTGCCATCAGAACTTCACAGCCAGCTATGAGGTGAGTCACTGTTTCCAGCTCTTTCCCACAGAATTGACATTCTTTGCATTTGAGGATTCTCTGTGCTTATTAGGAGTATGCAAGGGAAAATTTTGTTTTGTTTAATTTTGTTGGGGGGGGGTCCTTTTTTCTTTGAATCCTTTTTTTTTTTATTAGTGCGCCCTATTGCAGAATAGGTCACACTGTTGCACAATAGCATGCACTGTAGGCACATGATCGGATAGTGTGCACTATTCATCCTGTGTGAACAATGCCTGCAATTGAGAAATAGTACATGCTATTGCACAATAGTGTGTCCTATCGCACGATAGAGCCCACTATTGTGCAATAGGGTACACTACTGCCACTTCCATTTCAAAATGAAAACACTTCCCTAGCACTTATCCAATTATCTCTAGAACTTGCCACCACTTCCCTTGGGATGTCATTCCATATAACCACCTCCCTATCCATGAAGAAATATTTTCTGATGTTACTCTGATCTACCTCCTTGAAGCTTAATACTGTGGCCTCATGCTTTTAGAGATTTCTTTCCCCAAAAAAAGGTTTACATCTTGTGAATTATTTGCACCCTCTCTAGGGTCAGGGCAATAGAAGACCTTTTTTGGAGGGCACTAAACAAACCAATTGCTGGCCCTGCCCTAAGTTCTTGAATTGCTGATGCTGTGTTGGGCACATTATTGGCAGGACCATGTCCCCAGTGGCCAATTCCATTCTACTGTCTATGTCCAGGGTATACATATTTAAGTGCTTAACTCTCATCTCAAGTAGGGTTCGGCATAGATCCAGCATCATTTCAGAAGTCCTTTTCTGGACCACCTCCAGCCTGTCCATCAAGCCCACAGTCCTGTTTCCAACAATGGCTAATCTAGGTCACAATTGCCAAACAAATCCCAAAAGTAGCTAGTTCCATGCTACTTATCCACAGGGATAAGCAGTGGTTCTCTCTTGGACTACATTTTTGCATGATTGGGGCTGGGGATTCCCCCCTCCCCCCGGAGCTGGGGCCAGGTGCAGGGGATCTCTACTGTCCAATCCAGGCCATGGCAGGCCAGCTTTGGGTCGGGCAGCTGGCAGGGGCATGACAAGCTGTCCTTGGGCCCGATTCTGGCCATTGTGGGAACATTTTGTTCCCACAGTCCAGAGTCTGGTCCAGACAAGCCCATCTTTCTTGAAGCTGTCCTGATGGCCCAAACGCACCTCTACCAGATTTCGGCTCATAGCCTCCACAACGATGTCATCAATACTCTTTCTAGAGGCATTGCTGCCTCTCTTTTTCTTCTAGTTATGCCTCTCTCCATGTACCCTAGCATCCCATTGGCTCTGGCACTGCTTAATCACACTGTTCTACTAGCTTTATCTTTATTTGCACAGTTTGATATACCGCCCAAACTGGAGTGTCAGGGTGGTGTACAATAAAATATATGGTTGACTTCCAGAAACAAAAGAAGGAAAAGAACATCATTAACTTATAGGAGAGCAAATAGAAAAGGCAGAGAGAAGGATAGCAAAGGACAGACATAGACAAGTGACACCAATTGACAATGGATGAGACAGGGAAGCGGAGGGCAGGAGGGGAAAGGGGGCTGTGGCAAGCGCAAGCTATTACATCATGGAGTCATAACAAGTGGGGGGTCTGACTGGGAAAGGGTGGAATGATTGGACGAGGCAGGGAGATCATAGGCCTGACAGTAAAGATGGGTCTTGAGAAGTGTTTTGAACCAGAGGAAAGATGACTCAGTACGGAGGGAGTGTGGGAGTGAATTCCAAAGAGTGGTGCTTAAAAAGAAAAACGCGGAATGATGAGTGAGTTCGAGATGGGCTTGAGAGGGAGGTGGAAGGAAGAGACGATTGCTAAGGGCAGAGCGGAGTAGACGGGGGTAGGCTGGAGGTGGATGATATCAGCCAGATACTGGGGAGTGCCGATGTGAAGAACCTTTATGAGTGACAGTGAGAAGCTTGTAAATAAATCTAACTTTGATGGGGAGCCAGTGGAGGGTGAGAAGACAGGGAGTAATGTGGCCACAAGGGGAGGAATGGGTAAGAAGACGAGCGGCCGTGTTTTGAACTGACTAGAGGTGTCGAAGCTGAGAGTGGGGAAGACCTGCAAGAATTGTATTACAGTAATCAAGGCGGGTAATCACCAGTGAAAGGATGAGGGTAGTGAGGGAGGGAGCAGGAAGAAGTGACCGAATAGCCCGGATCCTGCGAAGATGAAAGAAGGAACTGCGCACAAGTGTAGAAATGTGCTGGTGAAAGGAAGGCAAGGGGTCCAGAGTTGATACCAAGGTAGCAGAGAGTGGGAACAAGGGGGGTGGGAAGGGTGGACATAGTGGGTCTCAGGTTGGGGGAGGGAGCACTGAAAGAGAACCAGATAGCTGAAGATTTGGAAGGGTTAAGGGGCTTGCCCATGGTTACAAAGAGTGACAGTAGGATTCAAACATTGGTCATAGGCTACTGCTGTAACCACTGGCTACTCCTCCACACCATCCTAGCCCTCTTTAAACACTCCCCTATATTATGACACACATGAGCTTTGGATTTTGCCCTCCGAATTCAAATGTGAAAATTGGGATTTCATTAGAACTTGAATTGCTACCTGGAGAATGGAGGGAATTGGACTGAAGCAAAGGAAATGTCAGAATTAGGACTAAGAAGTGTGGAAACCACAAGATAGGAGACAGGAAACCAGAGCAAGATAAATCTTTAGATCCACATCTCTGCACACACATGTAAGCCCTTCCGCTCACAGTCTCCTAGTCTTACCTAGTCAAGACTGCTGCCATTTCCCTGGTTTTTGTACGCTCTGCTCTGGACGTCCCAGATTCTTCTTGCACATCCCTTCTAAAATGCCACTTCACATTTTTTAAGGTGCACTAGTGAACTAAATGTGCACTAATGGATGCACATCCCTAACCCATTCCAGGTACGGACTGAATGACATTTTGAGCTTGGGAACATATTTGAAAATCCATTTACATCATCTTTTGAACCAGACTGTCCAAGGGGTATCAACTGGATCTGGCATCCACAAGCTGCAAATTATTCATTCCATAGAGATCTAGCTACCACAATATAGCCTCAGTCAGAATTGTTCTGTTAGGGGAGACAAGCTAGTAAAATCTGAACCAGTTAGAAGACATAGGGTCCTGGGATTTCACTGCAAAAATGAATGTGTGGTAAGGATAAAGGCTGTGTGCTACCTGTTGGGATGTGCTGAGCATGCCCCCCGCATCTACCACACAGAAAGGTTCTTTACCACGTGTTTTCTCAGTTATTGTGGATGCACTTAATGCCTTCTCCTGATGAGGCCATAAAGAGGACGGCCAAAGTATGCACCATTTGGACATGTAAGTCATGATATTCTAGTGACTTACATGTGTGGTTGGGTACATTAGCACATAAAAAATATTATAAAATCCAGGTGCGGTCATTTACACATTGGAGACCACTTGCACCCTATTCTATAAAGTAAAGCATGCGCCTCAAGGGCACCATTTGAGAATTACCCTCTAAGGGCCCCGGTGCTAACCAAACAAGTGACAGTGTGCAGTAATGTACTGTGAGCTAACTCCGCGTACAGTCCATACCCACTCTCTACCCATGACACGCCATACAGTTAGCATGCATATTAGTATGATAGCAGTTAGCCATTAGCGCATGAGCATGTTAACTTGCATACTGAATACTTAGTGCACTTTAGCAAACAAGCCCCCCCTAGTGTTGTATAGAAATGTCTTTTATGAAAATGGAAGAAAAACAGAGAGAAAGGGGGGGGGGGGAGGGGGAACGAGGCATGGAGAGAAATGGAGGAAAAAGACAGGCATGGTAGGATTAAAAGCACAGGAACTGAAAAAAAGCAAAGGATGGAAAAATCCAATGAGGAAAAATAACAAAACAATATTAGGAATACTGAAATGTATCTGAAAGGAAATGTTGGATGTTAATTTGAATAAACAAGAGAATGAAAGAAAGGTGCTGAAAATAGTAGCAGGACAGGATATGGAAAGGTCAATTTTCAGTCCCCAGAACTTTTCTTTGATAACATAGCGGTGAGTAGTTATAACACACATGCATAAAACAGATGCATGATTTTCCAAATGCAATCCTGCCTGTACTTTGCTGGCCCACTCCTAAACATGCAAACAGCACCATCTCATTTCCGAACAGCCCTTTGAAAAATGTCCACCAAAGCATTCGAATAGTTGAAGAAAGTGAGGTTTCAGTGATTCAGGAACAAAAAGGTGTGCACTAATATCTGGTTAAAAACGTATGGGTCAATATTAGCAGCATCTGCTATTCAATTAAATGCTGCTGATGGGGATATTTGAAGGTACCATTCAGATAGCAACACTGAATGTTCTTACATGACTGCCTTGGCACTATCCGGATAGTTCTGGAGTGGCCTAGGGGTGGAACAGCAAATTATCCTGATAGTGGCAAAATGCAACACTGCTATCTGGATGACCAGGGCAGCAAAAAGGCTAAATATTGGATGGTGTCAGACCTGTTTGGCTATTCATTGCCAGCCACTATTCAGACACTGGCCCTGGATAGCCAGATTTTTTTCTAGCTACGGTGGCTGAATGTTGACATGATACTTTATGGTCTTGACTAGGTAGGACTAGGATAGAGATGACAAGGGAGGGTTCGAAGACTGAGCGGAAGGGCCTGCATGTGTGTGTGCAGAGATGTGGATCTAAAAATTTATCTTGCTCTGGTTTCCTGTCTCCTATCTTGTATTTTCCACACTTCTTAGCCCTAATTCTGACATTTCCTTTGCTTCAGTCCAATTCCCTCCATTCTCCAGGTAGCAATTCAAGTTCTAATGAAATTCCAATTTTCACATTTGAATTCGGAGGGCAAAATCCAAAGCTCATGTGTGTCATAATATAGGAGAGTGTTTAAAGAGGGCTAGGATGGTGTGGAGGAGTAGCCAAGTGGATACAGCAGTAGCCTATGACCAATGTTTGAATCACACTGTCACTCTTTGTAACCATAGGCAAGCCCCTTAACCCTTCATTGCCTCAGGTACAAACTTACACAACATTATAAGCTCTGTGGGGGCAGGAAAATTCCATGTGAAAAGGGGAAGGTGATGGTAGTGGGGGTGTCCTATCAACTGCCTGGCCAGAATGAACAAATGGATGATGAAATGCTCAAAGAAATCAGGGAAGCTAACAAAAGTTACACCACAGTTATAATAATGTGTGATTTCAATTACCCCAATATTGACTAGTCAGTGTCACAGTAGGACATGCTAGGGGGATAAAGTTTCTACATGAAATAAATGATTCCTTCTTGGAACAGCTGGTTCATGAACCAACCAGAGGTGAAACCTTTTTGGACCTAGATCTGGGGCAAGAGATAAGGGTGTTGGGGTCACGTGGCATTAGTGATCATAGCATGATCACATCTGATTTAAGAAAGGGAGGAAGGATGGCAAGGAAATCCACAGTACTAGCTTTTAACTTTCAAAAGGGAGACTATGATAAAATGAGGAAAATAGTTAAGAAAAATTTAAAAGGAGCAGTTGCAAAGGTTAAAGATTTATATCAAGCATGGGTGTTGTTTAAAAATACTATCTTGGAAGCCCAGCCCAGATGTATTCCATGCTTTAAGAAAAGTGGAAGGAAGTCCAAACAGCTTCCAGCATGGTTTAAAGCTGTGGTCAGAGAGGCTGTTGCCAAAAAAGTATCTTTCAGGAAATGGAAAAAGGAGCCAAATGATAAAAATTGGAAACATATGTACTGGCAAGTTAGATGCAAGACATTGATAAGGCAGGCAGAGAGAGAATTTGAGAGAAGCTTGCTGTGGAAGCAAAAACACGTAATAAAGACTTTTTCAAGCACATTCGTAGCAAAAAACTGTGAGATAGTCATTTGGACCATTAGATGATAGGGTGGTAAAAGGGGCACTAAGAGAGGACAAGGCCATAGCAGAGAGATTGAATGAATTCTTTGCTTCAATCTTTACCAAGGAAGATGTAGGGATGTTACCCATGACTGCAATGGTATTTAAAGGTGATGTCGCAGAATAATTGAAAGAAATATTGATACACCGGGAAGATGTATTACAACTATTTGATAAACTAAAGAGTATCAAATCACCAGGACTGGATGGATTACATCCAAGGGTGTTGAAAGAACTGAAATATGAGATTGCAGACCTACTATTAGTAATCTGTGAATTATCATTTAAATCGTCTGTAATACCTGAGGATCGGAGGATGGCTAATGTAACGCCAATTTTTAAAAAGGGTTCCAGGGGTGATCCAGGAAACTACAGACCGGTGAGCCTGACGTCAGTACCGGGAAAAATGGTAGAAACCATTATAAAGAACAAAATTACTGAACATGTAGATAGCTATGGCTTAATGGGAGACAGGCAACATGGCTTTAGCCAAGGAAGGTCTTGTCTTAATAATCTATTATGTTTTTTTGAAGATGTGAATAAACAGGCAGACAAAGGCGAGTCAGTTGATATAGTGTATCTGGATTTTCAGAAAGCCTTTGACAAGATCCCTCATGAGAGACTCTTGGCAAAACTAAAGAGTCATGGGAGAGGAGGCAGTATATACTGTGAATCAGGAACTGGTTAAAAGATAGAAAGCAGAGGGTAGGCTAAATGGACAATTTTCCCAATGGAGAAAGGTGAATAGTGGAGTAGTACCCCAGGGATCTGTGCTGGGTCCACTGCTTTTTAATATATTCGTAAATGACCTGGAAATGGGAATAATGAGTCAGGTAATCAAATTTGCAGATGACACAAAATTATTCAAAGTTGTTAAAACCCAAGAGGATTGTGAAAAATAGCAAGAGGACCTTGATAAATTGGAAGACTGGGCATGCAAATGGCAGATGAAATTTAATGTGGACAAGTGCAAAGTTATGCACCTAGGAAAGAACGACCCAAACTATGGTTACATGATGCAAAGTTCCACTTTAGAACCACCACCAAGGAAAAAGATTTAGGTGTTATTGTGGATAACATGTTAAAACTCTCCACCCAGTGTGCAGTGGTGGCCAAGAAAGCAAATAGAATGCTAGCAATCATAAAGAAAAAAAATGGAGAATAAAACAAAGGATATTTATAATGCCTCTATCGTTCCATGGTGCGACCGCATCTTGAATATTGTGTGCAGGTCTGGTCACTGTATCTTAAAAAGGATATAGTGTTATTAGAAAAGGTACAGAGAAGAGCCACCAAATTGGTAAAGGGGATGGAAGGATACCCCTATGAAGAGACGCTATCAGGGCTCTTCAACCTGGAAAAGAGACGGCTGAGGGAGATATGATAGAAGTCTATAAATTAATGAATGGAATGGAATGGGTAAATGTGGATCAATTGTTTCCGCCATCAAAATATAGAAAGACCAGGGGGTATGCAATGAAGCTACAGTGTAACCTATTTAAGACTAATAAGAGAAAATATTTTTTCACTTAACGTGTAATCAAACTCTGGAATTCGTTACTAGAGGATGTAATAAAAGCTGTTAGCGTAGCTGGTTTTAAAAAAGGTTTGGACAATTTCCTGGAGGAAAGGTCCATAAACTATTACTAAAGTGGACCCAGAATATCCACTGCTTGACCCAATACAAGCATTGTGGAACCTGTGTCTTTTGGGGAAACTGCTAGGTACGTATAACCTAGATTGGCCACTATTGGAAACAGGATACTGGGCTTGATGGACCTTGGTCTGACCCAGTACGGCATTTCTTATGTTCTTATGTTCTTGCTGTATCTGAATGTCAGTTGCCTTGACCTGCTACTGGAAAGGTCTGAGCTATGTGCAGCTGTGGCCTGCTTTATGCCTGTGATCGGAGTAGCGCTTAGTGCATGCTGACAGATATTACTGAGCATTAACCTTCAGGAAACATGACCCATGGCTTAAATATTGCTCCTTATAGTGCGGGTAGGTGTGTACTTTTGGCGCTGACCTAACCCTGCCTCTTCTTGCCTGTACAAGGTGCACAGCACTGAAATTTTCAATTTCAATCTCCACGAGGAGATGTTTGAACATTTACTATGTGGACAGAAATAATCTAATAAATAACCTCACCACCAATGTTATATTGTATTACCTAATGTAACTCACTGTAGATGACAGCAGAAACATCCAGCCGGCTTATCCAGTCTGCGTAAGGATAGATCTCCGTTGCCAGCCTTAGGGTTTTGACTGCTTATAAGATCACTCCTTAGCCGGAACAGGTTTTCCGGTTTTTCTCCTCAGTATTCCACTACCGAGGGTAGAGAAGCATATTAGGTCACCGGGTCAGTTCACAATGAGTGCCCCTCCCTTCCCCTGTCTCAACACAAAGCTGTTGCTCTCTTAGGCATGCTAGACGGCTGCCACTTGAAAGCCAAAATGTCAAGGTATAGTTGAAGAAATCCTGTATGCCTGCTACAGCTCACCACGCAATCTAATGTGCCAGACTTTAGAGTCCAGCAGGGATCACATTTGCAGCTATTTATCAAAAGCATCACCTGCTCTTAGCCAAGGGAAGCATGATGATCATTTGAGCAGGAGAGGTGATGGCGGCAGTGCTGGAAAGAGCAAAAGCTGCAGTATACAGAATTTTATTTTCTATAAGCAGCTTTGCATCTGCTCCTGCAGGGTGGGATACCCAAAATTCATTCATGTCTTTCTCCTCCGTCTTCCACGTTGTATGTTTCTAGGTTGCTTGTCTTAGATTTGCATGGCTGCATACTTCTCTTTTTATATCCACATTTTTAATATTACTATTTATTTTTATTGTAAACCACTTTGATTGAAGGATAAGGTGGCATATAAATTTGGATGAATAAATAAATATGCCCAGGTGCTCATTGTATCAAGAAAAACATGGCACTGGGTGGCATGGAATGACACGGCACCCCTCTTTTTTCTCGACATCCCGCTCACCTTGTGAAATTCTTGTGGCCGAGGGACAGGAACCTTTCAGACTGAGTGTGAACTTACAAGGGAGATGGGGGATGGGGCAGGGTAAGGCTGTGCCTTAAAGGGACAGTTCCCTAGACACTTAATTGCACGCCTTCTATGCATGCTGCAACCTTTTTGCACATGTAAATGAATTCTACATATGTTAAGTCCTATGTCTATATGCACATAAGCAACTTACGCACACTTTCAATTTTAAGGCATCGAAACAAGCTCAAAATGCACACCCCTAGTGTTGACTAAGGGGTATCGTTAGCTGTCATTACGACACTAAAAAGGGAAAATCGCACCACATGACAGTTAACACAGGTGATTTTCCAAACTAGCTGCATTTCGCATGTTAGCATGTAAGTGGACAAGGTGTGGGTGGAGAGGGCATGCCAGTAACTTACGGTTACCGGGGGCATTGCAGCCCACTGTTGCTTCACTTGTTGCAGATATCGCAGATGCAACTAATGCCACTTCTATGGGTGGCGATAGCTGCATCAGCAATTTTGTCTCACCATAATCCCTGCATTTTTTCAGCGTTATCTGCTGGGGACACGCTGGGCAATCCCTCAACAGAGAACACACGACTTGCAGCTACCACGGTGCTTTTGCAACTAATGCCCGGCGTTAGCTGCAAAGGCCAACGATGCTTCAGTAAACATGCCCCTAAGTGTTAACAAAAAGGGGCCCAAAGTCTCGGTGTGTACTTTTAGGGAAGTGGAGCAATTTCCAAATAGCCAGGAAAATGGCTTTTTGAAAATTATTCTCTGGCGATAAATTTATAAAGCTTTTTCAGCAAGTAAAGACTGTTCTATAAATAATACAAACCAACTTTAGTCAAAGGAAAACAGTTTCTGATAACCACTCTCAGATAGGGAAAGTGGGAAGTTTTCAAATAGCCAGCTATGTGGCTTTTGGAAAATCACTCTCATTGGGGTAATTTTATAGAGCCTTTTCTGCATGTAAAGACTGTTTTACATGCGAACAAGGACTCATTATTAATTGGATTTAGCTAAGGCCTTCTTCAATGGTTGCTGAAGGTGACTTAAATTCATATACAATAGATATTTCCTTGTCCCCAGAGGGCTTACAATTTAAGTTTATACTTGAGTCAATGGAGGGTTAAATGACAACCAAATCCACAGGATACGGTAGTGGGATTTGAACCCTGAGTTCAGTCCCCTGCAATAATTACCAGACTGTATACCTTTTAGAATAGAGGAATAATCAACTGCATTCTAGATCTATGACCATCCCATTAACGGCAATCTTCACCCCTCAATAGCAGCCTGGCTACCGTCCCCTGTTACATGCCCTTGAGTTGGTGTCAACTCCTGGTGACCCTCTGGATAATTGACCTAAACATTGGTTGGTCTTCAGCCAAGCGGCTCATTGTTGATAGACTGGTATCCATAGCTGCTGTTATTGTATCGATCTATCTCATTGCCGGCCTTCCTCTTTTACAGTGACCTTCTACCTTGCCAAGCATTATGTCTTTCTCCAATGATCTCTTTCTTGGCATGATGTGTACAAAGTATGAAAGTCATAGTCTTCTCATTTGAGCTTCTAAGGAAAACTTAGGTTTGATCTCCTCTAGTACTGACTGGCTTGTTCTTCAGACAGTCCATGATATACACAGTATTCATCATCAGTACTATAATTCAAAGGCATCAATTTTCTTCCTGTATTTTTCACTGTCCATCTTTCGCATCCATATGACGTTATTGAAAATACCACGGCCTGGACAAGTCGAATCTTCGTATGGAGAGAGACACCTTCCCCTACGTGCTGGCAATGCCCCTCAAACTTAACTGCAAAGATTTGGCAGTTATGATGGGTTACATTTTGCCATCAATATGCATTACCCGCAAAATCACAGGTTAATAAACAGAGCCTCATTTACTAAGGCATTTCTCCCATTCTGCTTCTATCAGAAAAAGCTCAATAAATCAGACTTTTCAAATCCTTGAGTTGATTATTGGTAGCTCTGTTCTCTGTCAAAGAGAAACTTCAAAAACATTTTAAAACATCTGCTTCTGAAAACATGTTAGTTTATTTTTTGCCTGCAGATGAATGTTTGAAACTCATTATAGCTGTTTCTGATATGTTTTGTAATGCAAATGTAGAAAGGGAAATGGAAGCTTCTTGCAAATTAGAAAAGGTGACTGTAAAAAACAATGCTTGTAATAAATGCTCGAGCGCTCCCTTTCTATTTATGCTCATAAACTTGCTTAATAGGATTGCAGTGGAAATGGGCTATTTTCAGAATAAAATGGGGGCATAATTTAGTTTTAAAAATACCCAACTGAATTGACTGTCAAATACTTTTGAATGCTATGTTGCAAAACAGGACTGATTGGAATTGCGTTTTGGTTATTTCTCATTTCAGTGCTTTCAGGGGTAGGAAACTTTGTTCCTTATGTCCGCAGACCAGTCAGTTTGTGGCTTTCCAGGACCACAGTTGCCTAACACTACTCTATTTTTACATTAAGGACTATTTTGAAAGCCATTTCTACGTGTGAAGTAGTGCTTTGTATACAGAAACAAGGACGTATAAAACTCCACATCCAATATGCGAATATGTTTGTTTATTCGAATTTGATATACCGCTCAGACCAAAAAGGTATCAGAGCGGTTTACAATACCACATCATTTAGTGAAAAAGAAAAGAACGCCAATTATAAGATAGGAAAGAGTAGAGTAAAGAAACAGTCAAACAGATGAGAGGAGAGAGACATGGAACAGCACATTACAGCACATTACCCAGATAGATAAGCAGGACATCAATCTAGCCTCCAGACACCGACGCCACGGACCAACGCCTAAGGGCCACGCCAAAGGGCCCTCTTGCGAGGCCCTCAGGCGCGGGCGCGCCCCGGCAACGGCAGATTTTAAGCCGTTGAGCTGGTCTGGTGATTGGCTGCTCGGGGAGGAAGGGGGAGCTCCTGCTCTCACCCCGGATCTCAGCGCTGCTTAGTAGAAGCCCCGGCAACGGCAGATAAATAAAGTTACATGTGTGCAGTTTATACACACAGGGCCAGTGCATGGGGATTAGGTACCTTTACAGGGTTAATTTTTTAAAAACAATTTTTATTTATGGAATGTTTGCAATTTAAACTCAAGAAAAGACTCTTGTTCCAGAAAAGGATATTCACAGGAATGAAATACAAGAACAAATGAATTAGTGGAAATAAGCACAGGAATTATTCACTAGCCCACAATTACACAGGGAGGGTCAAAACCATAATCAAACCATAATTGTGGGAGGAGTGGCCTAGTGGTTAGGACAAGGTACTTCGGGCCGGAGGGCCAGGGGTTCAAGTCCCACCTGGGGACAGCAATCTCAGGCCGGAGGGACTGGGATTTCTAGTCCTGTAGGCACTCCTTGTGGTCTTGGGCAAGCCACTTAACCCTCCATTGCCCATGTTCCCTGTAAGTATTAGCATATGTGTGTCATATCCCCTCGTGTTAAAATGTATCTCCCAATTGACCACTTTGACCCAGTGAAAAGCAGGATATAAATACAGCTAAATAAATAAAAGAAAAGTCCTAAGGAAATAAGACCTATCTAAGTGACACAGCTGTAATTTTTCTTCCAGTCTAACTGCTCCATCTCTCTACGAAGCAGATCCCGGGAGGTCCAAGGTCTGTGGCAGACGTTCTATACTCTTATTAATAATAAACCGTGTCAAATGGATTGGGTCAAGAAAGATGCAGCTAACCCCTTGCAATTTAATTAAGCATTTACATGGGTATCGCCAAAAGAACAGACTCCCCCATCTGCAAAACCTTAGGATGTAATATAAGAAATTGCTTTCTACGCCTTTGAGTCATCTTTGAAACGTCAGGAAACATTCTAACACAAGAAGCTATAAACATCTCATGTTAAGCTTTGAAATATAGTTTCAAGAACCAGTCCCGGTCTGGCTCCAGAGCCACAGTAATCAGGAGAGTGGCTGTCGTCAATGGTTCAGAAGCAGACTTCTCAAGAAATCCAGTAAGATCGAGGGAATCAAAGTAAAGCTGTTAACTTGAAGATGTCCCAGAGGGACAAGAGGAGGGATTGATTCCAAAGGGATTTTAAGAACAGAGGTGGCATATGATTTAAACAACTCCTTTGGAGATATTGTTAGAACACATGGAAAATTGAACAAATGCAAGTTCTTGTTCCTGATGGAATTCTCCAAGGTCTAGGTCTTAGAATGAACATTGGGAAAATCTTCTACCATAGTTCCTGATAGCAGAGTTGAATCCATACATTTAGTTTCAAACTTTGAGTAACGTGCATTGATAACTGAGTCACCTCCTTCTTCCGCTGATCCACAGCCTGTAAGGAACTAGCTAAAGTGTCTTGCAAACAGGCAAATAGAGAGGAAAGGGAAGATTCCAAAGTGTACAATACACCCCAAAGAATCTCAAAATTAAACTGAGAGGGTCTCACCAAAGAAGATTTCTGTTTCAGTGTTTCAGCAACAGTTGAACGTAAATGAAACACCTTCCTGGTCCCGTGGTTGCAACAGAGTCTCTGCCGTAAGTTCCTTTGCCTCTGGGGCCCCAGCAGCCATTACCACCATATGCGCTGCATCCAGTGCCAGGGTGGTATACTTGCTCACAGCTGCTGCATCGGCAGGAGCAGTCAGCAATGCCTGTGCCCCTGCCATTGATTTTCTGGCGCCACGTGCTGAGGGTTTTTGCCAGGGCAGACCGGTTCTCTGGACTGAAGGTCACGTCTGGTTCAGAGGAATGCCGAGAGCCTCCTTCCACTCCTACAGTTCCCAGCAAGCTCAAAGGAGGTATCTGGGCTGTATTGGCAGGCTGCACAAAGACATCGAGAGGCCCCCTGCATTGGTTGCATTTTCTTCACCGACTCCTGCTGCTTTCCTTTCTCGTATGCGGCATGAAAAGCAAGGTAACAAAATTCCTATAAGGAAAAAACAGTGGAACGGTAAGCAGCATGGCTAACATGCATCTGCCATTGTGGCCCTCCACACCACTACAAGGCTTTTTTAAAATACTTATTTGGATTTTAAATATGGATGTGGCGGCAGAAAAACATTCATGCCACACACACGTTTAATCCGCGATTTTACAAAGGCAGTGGCTGAAATGTTTCTGTCCTGGGCATGTCTAATATTAAAACATTTGGCTAGGAGGTGTTCCAAGAGCATTCCGGGGTGGGGCCTGGGCAGAGCAATAATCTACACATGTATCTCCCATTTCATATAGGGGAAGCATGTTTTACGATTGGAATTGCCCGCTGACACAAACAGATTTTAAAGTACTTCTTTTGGTCATCCATTCACAGGAGGTCGAAGGCTATCCCCTAAATCCCCCCCCCTCCCCCCAATGTTAATTTCCCCATTCAAAGCAAAACATTATGAACATTGGGTCCTCTGTAGTATATTAGGAGCATCTACACGTCAAGTTTACCAAAATGGCCGGGATACATGTCTAAGTTCCAGCATTGCAAGTCGCCAGTGTTCCTCCATCCATCCACAGCAAGTCGCCAGTGTTCCTCCATCCATCCACAGCAAGTCGCCAGTGTTCCTCCATCCATCCACAGCAAGTCGCCAGTGTTCCTCTATCCATCCACAGCAAGTCGCCAGTGTTCCTCCATCCATCCACAGCAAGTCGCCAGTGTTCCTCCATCCATTTTTCTCGCTCCTCCCACTGCAAGTGGATCTGTATTTTAGAAACAGCTTCACCTTTGGCAGGGGTATCCTGAATGTGCTTTAAGGAAGGCCTATAAGATGG
This sequence comes from Ichthyophis bannanicus, assembly GCA_033557465.1. Classification (NCBI taxonomy): domain Eukaryota; kingdom Metazoa; phylum Chordata; class Amphibia; order Gymnophiona; family Ichthyophiidae; genus Ichthyophis; species Ichthyophis bannanicus. The sequence goes on along the minus strand of CM066037.1, from coordinate 499,833,388 downwards.
CATTATTTGCACAACGTCCCTTGTTATCCTATCGGAGGAGGGAGACAGATGAACAGATGACCTATGGTCTTCCATACTCAATGAATGCTATAAGAGCAGACAGGTCATTTTGGATCACTGGAATATATTGTCATTAATGCTGTGCCTTCAGGAACCCTTGTTTATGGTGTTAACCAGGGGAAGAATATTGGGGACAGTCTAATGGAGAGAGGGTTTGGCCTGAGGATGGAGGATGAATTACAGAAGGGTCATTTTAAATGTTCTGCATGCAGATATTGTGTTCAGACGCTGGAAGGGTCTTTATGGCAAGACCCAATCACTGTGAGAATTGATCATTCAGAATTCGGACCACTTGTAATTCCTGCTTTGTGGTATATATGGTACAGTGTGGATGTCCAAAGTTATATATTGGTTATACAGCAGACAGGTGAAGGTATGGTTGGCCGAACATAAATCAAGTCTAAAAAAATCAAGTGAAATCAGCCTCTATGGTATCTCATTGCTTGGAGAATGGTCATTCATTTGCTTCCCTGAGATGGAGGGTTATTGATTATATGTGGAGCACCCTTTAGGGGGGACTGATTGCACTCTTTGAATTATTTAGAACAGCGTTGGATCTTCTGTTTGAAAACGTTTGCTTCAGAGGGATTGAATGCAGAAACTGATTGGACTATGTTCTTGTGAAGTTTTTATACTTGAGTGGGATGTCCTCTGGCTGATTGGTTATGAAGCCATCAGCTGGTTTAAAAAGGACTTTGGTCCCGGATGGATGACATCCGATGTGGTCATGTAAATGGTGGATTTGGTTTGAGAAGTCACTTCAGCTTGGAAGAGCCATGCAAAGTAAATTCAGTCTTGAAGAGCTGCGGTATGGAACATTGATGGATTGAGATAGCAGCTAAGTGTTTTATTTCCCTGATGCAGGACATGTCTGTTCTTTAAGTGTCCGAAACATAATGCTGTGTTGGAATTTGAAACTTTGATTCAGAACTTGAAATTTGATCCACTGAATGGAATTTTGCAATGATGAACTATTGGGATACAAACAATAGGGGTGCTAATGACTAAGGGCCCCATATTCAAAGGCCCTTATATAGGTAACTTCCTTAGTTACCTGTGTAAGGGTTTATCCGGGATATTCAAAGGGCACCTACATGGGTAGTGCCCTTCAAATATCCCAGCTAAGTCCCTAATGCACCCCGATGCTATCCACATAGCATCATAGCATGTTAGTGGCATTCCGGGCAGAGCTGGGCAGAGGAAGGGGCTACACGGGTAGCAGCAATTTTCATTGCTACCCACGTAGCCCTCTGTGCATTAAAGACAGGCAAAAAAACCCCTCGCCTATCTTTAAGATGCCGATGCTATGCGGGTAGCAATGAAAATCGCTGCTATCCATGCAGCCTCTGTAGCTGCCGGGGCATCCAGGCTAACCCGGATATTCACTTACGTCGGCACAGAAGTGAATATCTAGGTTGGGGGGGTTGGCGGGCAGGCTACGCTCTGCAGTGGCGCATAGCCTGTACAACTCAATATCGGGCCCTAAATTTTAAAAATTCAAATGGGCTTAGGAGTTTAATCAACCATGATCTTGGATATCATGTGTCGCAATCAAGGCCCAATATAATTTTTTTATTTAGAGGATTTCTTTTTCTTTTTGTTTCTAAAATACTGTCAGAATTGTAGACCTAGAACCTGATTCCCTGGCCCTTCAAGGTTGTATAAGCAACGTGTCCCCATGAGCCTAGCAGCATGTACAGGGCCATGACCTGAATCGGCCCTGTACGTGCTGCCGGTCTGGCCTGCCCCCCACCAGCTCTCTCCGTCCTGATGCACAGGACGTATGGGGTGAGCTAGTGAGGGAATAGGGTCCAGGTGGCTTGTGGGGCTGCACATCCTGCTGGGACGTGCAGCACCGTAATCTGCTTTTTAGAATGACCTCCATAGTGGCATCCATATCTCAGTGCCGACTTCCACTTTTTTAAAAATAATGCCCTTTAGCCTTGCACACCGCTCGCTTATTAAGGATGCACATTTGTTAGGGTGCATTCAGTTTGCTAATGCACCCTAAAAAACATAGTGGACATTAAAGAGCCATTTTACGGGGTACCACAGCGAGTGCTAATGCATGGGCATGCCAACTACCAACTGCTGAAATGCACGCTAACTGGAAATCAAATGCTAATGTGGAGAGCGGATGGGTTATGGACATGGGGCGGGCAGGGAGAGCATGTTAACATCTGATCAACTTAAATGTGACAATTAGACGTCTGTTTACTAAAGCACATTAGGCTTTTGTAGTTAACATGGTACATTAGTGCAAATGTCACAATAGCTGCAAAAGCTGTGTGGTATTTGTTGGAGTCATGAACATTTTGGACAGAAAGGCGGTGACATAGTTGTTTAAATACTACCACGGCTTAAATGTACAGAAGGACAGCCTCTTTCAACTGAACGAAAGCTCTGGAATGAAGGGACATAGGCTCAGGAGTAATCTGAGGAAATATTTCTTTATGGAAAGAGTAGTGGATGCGTGGAACAGTCTCCCAGTGGAGCTGGTAGAGATGAGGACTGTTTCCGAATTCAAAAAAGCATGGGATAAGCATAGAGAATCTCTAGAGGAAGGGGTTGTAGAGCTTAGTAGTTGGTATGGAGAAGCAACCTAAATAGTCCTTTGGTTATCTGTTGTCATGTTTCTATATTTCTATGGTTAGCAGAGGAATTTATTTGAGGATGTATGCAGTAGCCTCCATTACTTACAGACATGGGAACACTCTGGATTTCTCATGGAGACTCTACAATTTTCTCTAAATTACCAAGTCTTCAGAGGAACTTGAAACATATTTGGGGCTACCCCGAGGAAGGCACCGGCAGCTGATTTGCTTGTACAGGCTGGAAGGAGAGGGAGACATTGTCTATGCAAAGTGGAAAGAGGTGAAGGCATTGACCTGCATGACTGGAAGAAGGTATACATATCAACCACACTGACTGAAAAGAGATGGCGTAATAGGCTTATGCTACTGGAAGGAGTCAGAAGCATGACACAAGGTAAAAGTAGCAGTTGTAGAAGTGATCAGCCTGGGGCCAAAGCTTCAGAGATGAAGAGGGATGGAAGGAGTGTTGGGGTGGGGCTTGGCCTAGAAAAGGGGAAAAGCGAGAGTTCTGCAGTCAGGCTGAAGAAAAAGAACGGAGAGAATTCTGGAGTTGGATCTGGAGGTGGAAGAAGGGTGAGCGTGCTGGAATCTTCCTAAGGGGAGAGAAATAAAGGAGAGAGAGCATTGTGTGTTTATGTGAAAAGTGTGAGTGCCGAAGGCTGAATGGAAAAGTCTGTCTATTTTCAGATGACATGAAAATTTGCACCAATGACATGAAAATTTGCAACAGAGTGGACTTCCCTGAGGGAGTGGATAACATGAAGAAAGATCTACAAACGCTGGAAGAATGGTCTAATGCCTGGCAGTTAAGGTTTAATGTGAAGAAGTGCAGTGTCATGCACTTGGGAAGCGGAAACCCAAGGGAACTGTATGCAATAGGGGGCAAGAGATTGATGTGCACGGACCAAGAGTAAGACCTCGGTGTGATTGTTTCTGATGATCTCAAGGTGGTGAAACAGTGTGACAAGGCGCTGGCAAAAGCCAGAAGGATACTGGGTTGCATACAGAGAGGAATTACCAGCAAAAAGGAAGAGGTACTAATGCCACTGTACAAGTCACTGGTGAGGCCTCACTTGGAATATTGTGTTCAGTTTTGGAGACCATATATCACAAAGGAAATAAAAAGACTGGAAACAGTTCAGAGGAAAGGGTCCAAAATGATTTCGAGCCTGCATCATAAGACTTATGAGAAGAGATTTGAAGACCTAAATATGTACACTCTGGAGGAGAGGAGGGACAGGGGAGATATGATCAAGACCTTTAAATACATAGAGTATTAATGGACAAACAAACTTCTTCCAAAGACAGGGAAGCTGTAAAACTAGAGGGCATAACATGAAGCTGCAAGGAGGTAAACTGAAAGGTAATGTCGGGAAATACTGAAAGGGTGGTGGATGCTTGGAATGCCCTCCTGATGGAAGTGGTGGGGGCAAATACAGTCACAGAATTCAAAATGGCATGGGACAGATATAGTGGATCCCTTTATAGCAACAGGATAAAATCAACATAATCATAATTATCTCTTATATCTGAACAAATAGGGGTGACCTACATGGAGCGGTGGGTACACCCCTAAACAAAGGCATGGGGAGAGGTGACCTGCATGGAGCGGCAAGTGCACCTATTCTTTTTTTTTTTTTTAACGTTTATTTTCATTTTCCAACAAGCAAAAGAAACAACACACCAAAGGAGACAAATACAAGCATACAATAAGGAAAAAGCAACCCCAAGTACCCCCCACCCCTATGCTTCTTCTCTAAGCTAATAAGTATCATCATATAAGCGCTTACAAACAACAGTAATTGTACATCAAAACAAACAGAAATAGTATCTGCGATACAGAATGATCATGTGACAGAGATTTACACAGATTTAAACAGTCAGATGAGAGCATTTAGCAGTTTGAACATAGTCGTTGAGCATCCTCCATTCAGACAAGTGGTGGGGGGTCTGAACGGAAGAAGCCAACATACGAAGTATTTGCTCATATTTACTGTAGAGACAGACATGATTCCACCATTCATTGGGGCTCAGATGGGAGCTATTTTCCAGTATTTCGTAATTAGGGAAATAGCTATGCCCCAAAAAAAAAACCAAGCACGGGGATGTTCACCTTGCGTAGTGACATGTAATGAGAAAGATATGGCAGCATGATCTGAAATATGGAGAGGATGAATCCTAGCCATGTCCACTTGGGATATCAGTGCTTTGGAGATAAGAAGAAAATCTATTCTAGATTGTGAGTGATGGGGGGCTGAGAAAAAGGTGAACTCTAAGTCGGAGGGGTGAAGCAGCCTCCATATATCTACTAACGCAAGATCTTTCATCAGAGCTGTAAGGGTATCAAGACTCTTGGGTGGACCACTCATTCTAGGCGGCAGTCTATCTATCAAAGGATCAAGTACGTGGTTGAAATCGCCGCCAAGTATTAATGGAGTATAGGCAGAGGCCTGTGCCAACTGCGCAATACTTGCATAGTAAGCAGGGTTATCCACATTCGAAGCATAAATACAAATACACGTGAATTCACTATCTCCAACCTTAAGGTGTACACGGGCCCATCTACCCTCCGTATCAGAGCTAGTATCCATTACAGTAGCTTGCAAAGACTTCTTAACCAAGATGGCTACCCCACACCGTTTGGAAACGGCGGGAGAGTAGGCAGCCACCATGTAAGGCTTAGCATTAAGTGTCAGTGTTTCAGCGGAGTTTAAATGCGTTTCCTGAAGAAACACTAAATCAGCATGCTCATGATTAAGATAGCTAAGGATTTTCTTTCTTTTGATTGGACTATTGATGCCTTTTACGTTCAGTAATAAAATCTTACATAAGGCCATTCAGAAGGGTTAAAAATTCTGAAAAAGAACATGATAACGCACATAATTGCACAATGTCCCTCATATTAACTGTATATGGCTGTACACATGACATGATAGAAAATAAGCTAATGAAAAACAATGGAGCGCCCCATATAAAAAAAATAAGCACCGAAGTGCATTAGAGAAGAAGCAGAACCCCAGAAATTACTGGCGACCATATGTCTGCGGGGAGAAACCCCAGAGAAGGCCAAAATTGAAACATATAACCTGTATAGCTGTGCGTGTTCCGAATCCAACCAAGGTGCACATCATGGAGGGATAGGAGACCAAGAAAGTTATATATAGAAAGAAAGAAAAGTCCAGGCAGTCTCTGTTCCAGGCTGTGATCACCACGTCGGGCCATTCAAAATGGCGGGCAGATCCGGCGGATTACAGATCCAAGTTGTTGGATTAGCGCATCTGGTCTGCTTCTTTGGAATCTAAAAATGTTGCTAGTAGATCAGGATCTTCGAACGTTCTAGTTTGGTTATGGAGAGTCACTCTGAGCTTCGCTGGATACAATAGGCCAAAGCGAGCCTGTAGCTGTTGAAGTCTAGGGCGAAAAGCAAGGAGTCTCTTCCGACGGTCAACTGTGGGCTTTGCCAAGTCAGGGAAGAAGGAGACTTTATGACTTTCAAACTCCAGATGATGATTCGCCCGAGCAGCATTTAGAATTTGCTCAACTTGCTGATATCTCAGTAATCGAAAGATGATAGGCCGGGGGGTCGTCCGATTGAGCGCCATGTTGGTAGGAACACGATGTGCTCGGTCAATTTCCAGATCTCTGTGAAAAGTGATCTTCAGCAAGGAGGGAAGAGTTTTGACCAGGAATTCTCTTATATCTCCCGCTTCCGCCCCCTCCGGTACTCCAATGAGCCTTACATTGTTGCGACGGGCTCGATTATTGCTATCCTCTAACTCTTTTTGAAGATTCTGTATCTGACGCTCAGCCTTGTCCAGTGTCTCCAAGCGCACCACGTGCGAGTCGAGGACCCCCGCCATATTGTCCTGCCGTAGTGAAAGACCTTCAAGCCGGTCCTGAAGCATACCGAAGTCTACTCGCAGGGCTCGGAGCGCTTCTCCGTTGGACTGTACCAGTTCCTTCACACCGCGTATTTCCTCCAAGATCTCCTGTTGCATTGCGGGGTTTTCCCGAAGTGTAACTATCTTTTGTGGGGAAGACAACTCTGTTTTGGAGCGTTTTCCGTGTGAAGAAGAGGGAGACCCGAAGTCTAAGCGCGCTGGTTTGTGGGCCGCCATCCCCCCCGAGGTACCCTGGTAAGTTCGGAGCAAAATATTATGTTTATGTAGGTATTAAATCAGGATTCTGAGTAGGCCTCTCGGGAGCTTCAGCGCGAAGCGTCTAACCCGCTGGACATCAGGCTCCGCCCCCCCCAAGTGCACCTATTCTTGCCGCCTTGCTGGGCAGACTAGATGGACCATGCTGGTCTTTATCTGCCGTCATATACTATGTTACAATGTATGTTACTATGTTGAGTGGATGAGTGTATAGGTTTGTGTTTGTGTGAAAGAGAGAGAGTGTGTGTGTGTGTGTGCATGTGAGAGTATGAATGTTTGCATGACTGCATAAGAAAGTATAGCTATGTATTTAACAGTGACCCTATGTGTGTGAGACAGAAAATAGGGAGTGTGCAAACTGTGCATGTAGGGATCTGTATCTGAGAGAGAGAGATTTTGTGTAGCAGGGCAACTCAGCTCCCATCCCTCACCAAATTCCCTGACTGCTACTGCCTGACCAAGGACTGACCCCCCATCAGCTTCCCCCTTCTCAAAAGCTGCAAGATGAGAGGGGTGTGGCAGCAGCAGTGGTGTAAGGGAAAGGGATGTGGAAGTATAGGGGAATGGGCAACCAGAATTCCAGGTGGAAATATATCTAGTTATGCCGCTACTCTGATGCTAGCATTGGAAGCAGAGACTGCAGTTTCTGTAGTTCCTCTATTAACTCACTCAAGGACAGAATCATTTTAAAATTATCTGTTTAAAATCAATGAACTTCACAAAAGTGCAAGCAAATGTTGCTGGGCAGCCCATCTGTTCAGATCAGAGCATCATCCTTCCAAGAAATCCGTAAAACAGTCACTTTTGATTGCTATGAGACTGCAAAATTGACTTTGTTATGAATATCCAGTACACTGTGCCAGCGCTCTGTCTATATCTGTTTGTGCAGCCATTGCAATTTGCTCTTAAGGCAACAGATTTTTTTTTAAACAGTACAGACCTGGCACCCATAGGACAATTCGTCTAGCCATTAGCAAAACCTTTCTGGACTAACACAAGCTACCAGTAACTTTTTCCATTTCTCGTTTATTATTGGTTATGATCGGCTGCTACTGAATTTGCAATGCTCTTTCATGCTAATCCTAATTTCCTTCCAGAGGGGGAGAATCAATAACATGGAGGCTGATTGATATGGCTGACAAAGTGGGTCCCTGCCTTCAAAAGCTAAAGCCTCAATAAATCTTGGACTATAACGTGCCATTAGTCACTTTCACATTCTTATTAATTTATCCAAAATCCATCCTCCTAGTCGTTGCCCATTTGTACCTGTGGCTGAGGGTACCTTGTTTTATGAAAGGACTGTAGTTGTCCAAACAGTCTGCTTTGATCCGAGCATCAGTTATTTATTGCATGCTATTTTCAATATGTTGGAATTTTTCGCCCTGCTTTTACATCCTGGTGCTGCTGCTTTCACACAGTCTTTTGCCAAACAATTTTCCCTTTAGCACAACTAGTCTTCATGACTTTGCATCGACAGGCTAAAAGTGACTACTGAAAAGAGTCTGTGTAACATTTATGTTATGTTAGAGGTCTTTTAAAAGACATTTTATAATTATAAATTAAGAATTTTTTTTCTTAACCACGGGATTTAAAAATACGATTACTACTATAATACAATCTTTCATTCTAAATACAGTAGTTTGTGGGGTCTGCTTACTAATGTGTGCTAAGGTTTTACACCCAACATGCGTTAACAGCCAACATCAAGGCTCCTTAGGTGCAACACCTCTACTTTAAATGTTAGGGGTGTTCCCAGCACATTGGGAAAGGTAGCCATGCAGTTAATACAGAGCGATGGTTGCTACCACATGCTAGCAGCATAGTGCTACTATTAGTTGAACTAGGTGGTTGCCTAAAGCGTTGGCCTTCCAGGGTGCCATTGCCACCACTGAAGTCCCTCTTGGGACATGCAGCGGTAGCGATAGCCACAAAGAGCCCTATGGTGCCGAGTTTAAAGATAAGCGCAGCTGGGCTGTTTGTGGCCATTGCTGACACTGAATGTGCTGGAGAGAGGTGACGGCGGCTGCAATGGGCGCCAGAGGGGGGCACAAGGGATGAGGTTGACCTAGGACGCCTCATCTCCTGGTGGCAGCCCTAATGACAGTGAACACAGAATGCAGAATGGAGGTGTAGCTAACTGCACTTAATGCTACTTGCCATGTTAGCAGTTAATGTTTGGTAGCAACTTCTACGTTAACTGCAAGGAAGAGTCCTTGCTTATACCACAAACCCGGATAGAGATTTCCATGTTAGGTGTTTGCGAGGCAGTGCATGCTAACAGTTAACATGAGGCTGCACTGTTGTGACGCATTCAAATGCACATTAAGCATCTCATGCATCTTAGTAAATAGGCCCCTGTGTTACATGCATAGTTCACTAATGGTGGCTACTGGTATTGGGTCTAAAGTTCTACTATAATTTCATTATATAAGTCATTCATTCAGGTTCTATAGAGGTGTGCATTCCTTAGTCTGCATTTGGTTCATTATGGGAAGATAGAAACGTATTTTTATTTGTATGATGTTATGGCTGTTTTATATCTTATTATGTGTTGCAAACCATCTTGAATGAAATATTCAGGAGGATGATATAAGCGGACTCTCGATCAATAAGTAAGTGCACGTTAAATCAATTTAGCACAAATGAAAAATTTCCCAGTTGAAACGAATCTGTGAAACTCATTCAAAACCCCCAAACATTAGGAAAGGTTTATGAAAAAAAACCCTAATTTTTCTTGCTGTGCACACCTCTAAAGTCTTAGCACGGATTTCTATATCATTCCTCAACAATTTATTTTGATAAGTTTGTTGATGAAACTTGGATTTTGACAGCTAGAAATCTCTTGAATACATCGACCTTGCATCAGTATCTCATAACCCTGTCATAAAAGGTGCATTCATAAGAAACTTTTAAAGCAGAAAAAAAATGGGCAGGTCTACTGGGAGCCATGAACTGAGATAGGACTTTTCATCAATAAGTATTAAAGGTCTTTGAGGTCAAACTTGACAGACTGATTCAGTTCCTGGAAAGGTTTTCTCATTGCATCTATGGACTTGAAGTTCTAATTTCCTTAGATACAGTGGAGGATAAAATCAGTCAGTCATAGATGTCTGGGTTGGGTGGTAACTAGCAGTAAGCAATAAAAATTATTTGCTGCTTTTATTTCTTTTTCTTAAATTTTGCTTTGTTTTTATGCACACATTTTTTAGTGTGTGCTAATATGATTTAGTACACCCTGTTATAATTTAGTACATGCTAAACTGTGCCCAGAATACATCTCCTTGAAATTTCTGCATACTGTAGTCTATATGCTTAAGTAGTGTTTTTTTTATGTGCTAGATTTATTAGTGTACTACCAGTTTAGCATGCACTAATGTTAATATATGTTGCTAGTAAATAGGTCTTATTGCATAAAACAGGACCTGCAGCAAAACATTCTAATAATTCTAGCCCTATATGTGCATGCATGGGAGGGAGGAGTGGCCTAGTGGTTAGGACAGGGTACCTCAGGCCGGAGGGCCAGGGGTTCAATTCCCACCTGGGGACAGCAATCTCAGGCCGGAGGGACTGGGGTTTCTAGTCCTATAGGCACTCCTTGTGGCCTTGGGCAAGCCACTTAACCCTCCATTGCCTCAGGTACACATAGATTGTGAGCCCTTTGGGGACGAGGGAATGTATTCAGTACCTGCTTATATAGTGATTGTAAACCGCTCTGATGCCCTTCAGCCTGGGCGGTATATCAAAAATTGCATATACATAAACATAAACATAAGCTGCAGTAATTGCAATGCCTGTGTAGTAAATGCCAGAGGCATGCCAGGTCTGGACCCGATCCAGAGACATGAATAGCGAGGCTGTATGGCCCGGTGGGACTTTCAGCCCTGCTATCCATCTGACCCATATGAAGGAAAGTGGTCTCCCCACACGCACACTGCCTCACGTGGATGGGGGCAGAGAATGGGTGGGGCGGGAGCGAGACAGACACTCGGAAATACAAGGCCAATTCCATTCACAGCCCTGTACATCCATCAGTTGCATCCAGGACATGGGCTTTTACCACCTCCGAGGTGGTATAAGCCCCAGGGGTGGCAGCTGCCGGCCCACTCAACCCTATCACATGGCCAATAGAGGGGCAAGGGAGTCTCCGCTGCTTGATCCAGGCCCTGGTATCCACCGCCAAGGGTCAGGCAGCAGGGAAATGGGGGTCAGCACTGCGGCGGGCTGGCCGTGATACAGGGGGGATGTTTTCCCTGGTGTAGAAGGAGCACATTGAGCCATCTCTGTGCCTGATCCTGCACCCACGGGAATGTCTGACTCCCGTGGTTCAGAACCGGGTACAATGGAGACTGTCCTGGTCTGGGATGTTTGGACAGCCCGGATGTGGCACTTCCTGGATCAAGTTCTATGTGTCTTGTATTTATTATGCAGCAGGGCAGATGCTTACCACAGTAGTAGTATGCATGAAACAGGAAACATGGGCCCAGCGACTAAAAAGAAGAGAGAACAAGCAGCTGTGGCCACACTCATATTACCTCGATCTTCTCTCCCTACCCCAGAATAGATCCTCCCCCATTTTCGGTGCACAAGCTCCCTTCAGCACTCCTCCAGTAGAAGTGCCATCAATGGGTAAAGTGAAGCCATCCTGTGACACTTCACCCCCAAATAGAGCACCTCCCTGGCAAAGTCCACACCCTGACCTTTCACCCCTAGAGCCCCGCTTCCAGGTTTTACTGGGGCAATCCCTATGTTTAATAGTTGGGGTAGAAGCAGTCCCCCAGGCTCCTGCCCTGGCTGCACAGTCTGTCATAATGGTAGCTATGACCACTAGAAGTATTCTCATGGTGTTACCACTAGAATCATCCCCTAGTGATAGTACCGTGACAGTAGCACTAAGGTTCCTAGGTGCCAGTTTGCAGCTAGGTCAGGAACATGGGGGGGGGGGGGGTCATGCTTGTCCAGTTGACCACTAGACACTAGGGGTCTTTATGGGTAAGACCCAGAGGGATGTATGGGGGATTAGGGGAAGGTCAAGGTCTATACCTTGCTGAGGGGTGCTCTGTTTGGGGGTGGGGTGTCACGGGAGGCTTTCACCTATCCATTCATAGTGCTTTCCATTAGCAGGTGCTGAAGAGGGGGCCATGTTGAGGGGATCTTGTGTAATGTTGCAGTTTGTGTGCAGATAATGGTGGGAACTATGCTGTGGGATGAAGGAGGTCACTGCCACAACACCATGCTTTCTTTTATGGAGAGCAATGGGCAGCAGCCGTGATACCAGACTACTGGTAATGCAACTGCAGAATACCACCTCTTGGCATTAAGTCTAGCCATGCTATCAGCATCTTTGACAGCTAGTGTGCACCAACATCTCAGCTGACACACCCACTCTTTGCCCTGTCATGTTCAGAGCAGTTAGCGTGGTATTTTTATCATGCTGTCTACTTTCACGCACAGTAACAGTTATCATAGGACTGTGATAATGCTTATTGTGTGCTAACTGTTAATGCACCTAGCATTTCCCCCCCAAAAAACATTTGTGCACGCTTACGGGGTTACTTTAGAAGCTTTACTCATAGTTTCATGTGAATGCCCTTATTACATAGAAATTGCAACGAGGAATGGTTAGGGATTGGCCTGGGTGGATCAAAGATCTACACTTGTATTCCCTTTTTCTGATAGACAGTACAGTACATGCATGTGACTGCAATTGTCCACATTGGGATTTATAGCTGCTCCCTGTTATGTATAGGTTTCTAAAAAGTGCTCTTTTGGGCTAGCCATTTATAGGAGGGATTAAAGGGTTTACCTGCTTTAATCCCCCCATTGTCAGGAATTTAAATGCTGTGCACATTACATTTTGTTAACTACCCCTTTTCTGTTAGTTTGGTCATATCGAGTCCAATATTTGAAGGGCATTTACATGATTTAGCCTAGCAAACCATGTAAATGCCTTAGATGGGGATGTTCAACGGCACATACACAGGTAGTGACGTTGAATATCCGCAGCTATGTCCCCTAAATAGCATTGGGGTGTGTCGGAGCAGAGGTGGGGGTGTGAGATAGCTGGGTAGTAGTGATAGTGCATGTTGCCCAGTTAGTGCTCAGCGCCGAAAAGATAGATGAGGAAAACCTTCGCCTATCTTTAAGATGCAGGAACTTAACTGGGCAGCATGCACTATCGCTGCTGCCTGGTTAGCTTTGGAGGCTTCTGGGTTTTGTGGCGATACCCAGATATTCAATGTTGGGGCTGCATATGACCCTGGCATTGAATATCCAGGTTTAAGGGTCGGCGGGCAGGGCTATGCGCTGATGCGGCACAAAGGCTGCCCAGAATATCGGGCCCATCGTGTATACTGATGGAACAGATGAAACTCCTGCAGAAGACCTGTGGAGGCTGAAGCATCGATGTAGGTCATCTTTACATGAAGCTAGCAGGATGGAGAAGAGAGCACAGTTGCATGAAGCCTTTCAGTGGCATTTTGTCTATTTTTGGCAACGCAGTTTTTCCAGTGTAGAATGTATTGGTATTGAAGGTAAGGAGAGAGAATTACATGCAAGATTTTGATGTTGTATATTTAGAAAACACTGGGTTTGGATATGTTTTGCATGCCTGGGAGACAAGTGATGACAAGGAGGAATGTAGCATTCCACTATAACTAAGAGACATGCTTATTGTCTGCTTGATGTCTCCTTGAGGTATGTTTATGTTATGTTTATGTTTATTTAAATTAGGTAGTTTACATTTACATATGGGAATGAGAGCTTTTTTCCATAGTTTGGTGTGCTTGCATTTATAAAATGGGCAAATGCATCACAACCCTGCCCCAGCTCCACCCTAATAACTATTCCTCCAGGCAGCACCATACCTAGCTCTGTGCGAGCGGAATTAAACCCTGGTCTCTGTTACCAAGCCAGTCCTCTAACCATTAGGCTACTCTTCCACTCCATTTTCAGTTTGTGCTAGCGGTTACCATGGCAGGCTTGGTGTGCAGTAAAGTCCACACTAACTATTAGTGCAATTTAGTATACATGCCCCTTAAAATCATATTGTGGCCTGTACAAAAGGGGGGTCATTTTAGAAGCTTTATTCATGATTTGGAAATCTGAAAACGAGCATGCCAATGTGCAAATCACAGAGACATCCCTAGACCCATATTTTAGAAAGCTGGGTACACTGATGTCCACAGTGCAAACACATCCATGAAGCATGGTTGCATGATGGTGTGGCCTGTGTGATGCAATGGAGATGCATGTCACCATGCGATTTCAGAACAGCATAAGTACATCAGACCCTAGCTATTGACACGTCCAAGCCTATACTTGTTCCAGATCATGAATAAGTTGCAGAAGAGTGCTCTTTTCAAGGTAATAACACTTGCAGGGGGAAGAGTGAAATGTGCGCTCATCACCACAGTACCTTTTGCTGGGTCAACAAAATCGGCATGTTATAAGTTCTTTCATTTTCACTGCCCCACCACCGCTGTCTGCAGATCTAAAATGGCAGGCTGGAGGTACATGTATCATAGCATAGATGCCCCCATTCTCAAAAACCTTAGCCAGCATATCTATGTACCCATTTCTGCAGTTGTGCATTTTGGAGATGTCCACATTTCTAAACTGGCCTGCAAATGTGTACATACCCAGCCATGCCATTAACATGGGTCCATCTCCAGATCTGGTTGCAGGGACTGGCATCCTTTGGGGCAGAGACGGAGTTATTTCAGGCAGCACTTGCATGTGCCTCCCTTCACTGCCACCATTCCCCTGGTATTTTGGATGTTGTGATGTGGGCACCTCAAATTCTTCCTAGACAACCCTTCTGAAATGCTCCTTCACATGTCTTGAAACCCTGAAATACTTCTATTTTCTAAATTAGACCCGAGCCCTCTTGCTCTGTTTAATTGGATTTTATTTGTTTATCTTATTATTTTACAACTTTAGTTTCAATTGATCTGCCCCAGTGTTAATTTTACACCACAGATTAAGATCGTATTATGTCCAGTGGGGGCATTTGAGTTGAAACTGTAAATCTGTTGTAGGCTGCTTGGCACTAATCCATAAGCAAGCCACCACTTCCACACTCTGAAGGTCGCACAGATTTCTTCCCTCCGGGAGTCTTCTCTTCTAGAAAAAAAGAATATTGCTTCTTTCTGATAAGAAAGATAATTGAGATCCAGAGACAAGCTATTATGGATAATCCTTAAGTTATAGGAATGGAATAAACAAAGTCCCTTAGGCAAGTCAACCAGCTCTCTCAATGCATCTCTGCTTGCACTGCTATTTAATTACCTGCTTGTACAACTGCAGCTATGGAAAGGCTATTGCTGCAGAGCTCTCCTGAGCTTGGTTATTGGCAAAGTCCTATATCAGTTTTAAGGAGAATTGTTAGGCCACAGACGTATTATTAGAGTATTTGTAAAACGGGTAGGCTTTTCTGGTCATCCTTGTTTTGAATATTAATTGGCTATACTTAGGAGTGGAGGAGTAGCCTAGTGGTTAGAGCAACTGCCTAGTACCCAGAAGATCAAGGGCTTGATTCCCACTGGCCCTCCTTGTGACTTTGGGCAAGTCAATTTACCCTCCGATGCCTCAGAAGAAAAGGCTGGCAATCTACTTCCAGTGATACATTGCCAAGAAAACCCAGAGGTAGCTGGGTTGCTATGAGTCAACACTGACTTGATGGCACCAAAAAAAAAAAAACTTAGGAGAATGTAATGCTATGCATTGCCACTAATGTTACCACAAACCACCATTTATGATATCAGAATGATTTATAGTTCAGGTTTTCCTGGCCAAGAAGGCTTTCAATCTCACTTGTACCTGAGACAATGTAGGTGGAACTGACTTATCTAAAGACAAGAGACATGTCGGTGGGAGAAGCAAGATTTGAACCCTGGCTTCTCGGCCCACTGCCCTAATCATGAGATTATTACTCTCTGTTGCTGTGCTACTACACAAGCAGACCCTGATTTCTGGCATGAGCTGTATGTGAGGTTACACATGATTTTAAAAGGCTTCACCACTTGACATGCTCCTTCAGTTATTTGCAGAGCCAGACACTAGAACGTCATGTCCTCTACTAAAATAGGTGAATTTGTTTTGCAAATCTCTTTTCTGGTTAAAACATGTGCAGATCAATGACTGTTTATGATTTAGGTGGTGGATTGTAGAGGCAATTTTCAAAGAAATTCTCCATGGTAAATGAATATTTAGCCATAGAGAAAGTCCTTTAGAAAATTTCCCTGTCCTTTGAATGAGGGAAAGGGGTTGCACAATAACTGTTCTGAAGAAATGCACGTAAGGAGTTTATTTCATGCCTTCTGGTGAGAAGTGTGAACCTGAAAATTATGAAGCTAGATATATGCCTAGGGTATCCACTGGGAAGAAACTTTTAAAGGGAAACTCCATAGAATTTCCCTTTGAATATTGGCTTGGGGGGGGGGTCCTAAAATTGACCTTCACACATGCAGTCAATATAAACGATTTTCAGATTTTGTAGAATAGGGAATGATTCTGTAAAAGTGGATTTAATAGTGGAATAGATAACAAAGCAAATTATCCTAACTTACAGAAGAAGCTAATCCACCATGCACTTATGGTTAGTGTAGGGTTTGCCGCGTGGTAAGTGTGCCATTTTGGAGTGGAGGAGTGGTCTAGTGGTTGGGGCAAGGTACTTCAGGCCAGAAGGTCAGGGGTTCAAATCCCACTAGAGGACAGCAACCTTGGGCCGGAAGGACTGGGGTTTCTAGTCCCACAGGTGCTCCTTGTGGTCTTGGCCAAGCCACTTAACCCTCCATAGCCCATGTTCCCTGTAAAATAGTTATCTCCAAGTTATAATACCCTGTTCAATGTAATTGCAGTTTGTTCAATGTAAACCGCACTGATGCAGAATAGCACGGTATATAAGAGAATGTAAATAAAATAAATTTTAACAGTGCAGGACCTATGCTAACTGGGTAACATGCAATTGGGCAGGGAATGGGTGATTGGGGGTGGAATGTGAGCATTGATAGCACATCATGATTTGCATAGGCATTATAGTTGCACCTTAACGGCAAATGTTGCCATTGGCATGGATGAACTTAACGCCCCCTCAAGAGGTGGTGGTAGGTGTGCCCATGTTAGCAAGATGCAGTGCATTAATACATGATAACAGCAGGGGAATGGATGTACAAGTGCTTGTTTCGTAGCTCAAACACTTTAGTAAGCATGCCCCTAACTCATGAAGGGCTCTACCATAATGGTCTGTTAATGTGAATTTGTTTATCATGACACCAAGCCATTTATGTAAATTCATGTTGACATCATGGTGGAGGCTCGTTGATAGTTTGCATTATATAGAAGACACTCAAGCACATTTTGAATGGAGGAGTAACCTAGTGGTTAGAGCAATTGCCTAGTACCCAAAAGATCAAGGGTTTGATTCCAGTTGGTGCACCTTGTGACTTTCAGCAAGTCATTTAACTCTCCGTTGCCTTGGAAGAAAAGGCCTGGCCATCTACTTCTGGTTATACATTGCCAAGAAAACCCAGAGGCTGCTGGGTTGCCAGGAGTCAGCACTGACTTGACAGCAAGCAAATTTTAGAACCAGCTAGTCAATATCCTGTACCTACAAAAAGCAGCAATTTTAGAAAGGGAAAGTACATATATACAATTTTAGAAAGGGAAAGTACATATATACATATGTACATATATATTCTTCTGAAACTACCACTTATACATCCCACTGGTACTGGCAGGCACAGGAGTATATTCGCATCTGCTTTTGCAGATGTTTGCAAGTGAGTTTGCAAGTGATATTGTAGAAGGGCTCTTTGGAAAAGGTTTGCCTCTTTACGGATAATACAAAAAACTGCAATAGAGTAGACACTCAGGAAGGAGTAGATAACATGAGGAGGGATCTAGCTAAGCTTGATCAAGAATTTGGCAGCTGAGATTTAATGCTAAACAATGCAGGGTCATGCATTTGGGCTGCAGAAATCCAAGGGAGCGGTACAGTACAGGAGGTGAAGTACTTCTATCCACGAAAGAGGAGCGGGACCTGGGGATGATATTTCTGATGATCTTAAGGTAGCTAAATGGGTAGAAAAGATGATGGAGAAAGTCAGAAGGATGCTTGGGTGTCTAGGGAGAGGAATGGCCAGCAGGAAGGAGGAGCCTTTCTAAAAGTCTTTGAGACCTCATTTGGTAAAGTTACCAAATTTTTTGCAGGCAAATCTGAGACACTTATCTGAAATATGTTTGTGGGAGGAGGAAGGAATACCTTAATTCTAGTGAAACATTTCCCTGTACTGTGAAAATATAAAAATAATGGCTGTAAGTTCTAAAAAAATGATATATTCAAATCAGTAAATTGAAAACAACAATGTTTTCTATCCCCTCTGTTCCCATTACTGGAATCAGAGACAAGAGGATGCCAAACAGGTGAAAGTCAGGGACACAATTCTAAAATCGGGGACAATCCATAAAAATTTGATAACCTTATAATTTGGAGTATTATGTGCATTTCTGGAGACGACACCTTTAATAGGATATAAACAGGATGAAGTCAGTGCAAAAGGTGGCTACCAAAGTGCTCAGTTGTCTTGGTCATAAGGCATATGAGGATAGACAAATATTTCTATGGGGTCTATTCTGAGACCAGAACAGTGGGTCTGGATGTCTGATCTGGATGTTCAGACTCGCTATTCGTCTGACCGGCGCTGGGGGAAACAGAGCTCCCTGCAGTTCATCCGAACTGTGTGGGGAGCTCTGTTCATGGGCGGGAGGGGGTGGACCAGGGGAGGAACGAGGGGGGGCAGTGGGCAGCGACTGATCCCAGACGACCAGGGCCAGTTCTGAGGTTGGCCTTGTATGTCTGGGGTGTGCAAAATGGACAGGGAACTTATTCCACCTCGGAGGTGGAATGTCCTCCTAGACTTCAGGGGACAGCTGAGCTGGGACCAGCAGAGGAGATGAGGAGATGCAGGGGGTTCCTTGCAGCCCGACCCTGGCCATGGAAGGCCAGATTGGGGAATGAGCTGCAGGGAAAGGGGACTTTGTTTGGCAGCTGGGGACCATATAGGGCAGTGTGTGAATGGATGTAGCCATAGTGATGGGATGCCATGGCACTGTGGCTCCATTCAGGAGCCTGGCTGGGCTATCCGGGAAGTCTGTTGTGCGTGCTAGGCGTCCAGAATCGGGGCACGGCCTGGACGTCCTGACCCTGTTCCTGATTCTGATCCTGCAGCCACGTCTAGCCCCCACAGGCCCAGAATCGGGTGTAGCAGGTGCACGTCCCAATTCTGGGCAACCGGACATGGGGTTGGAAGTCCAGATTGGAATGTGCCTCTATATGTATACTTTAGAGGAAAGGCAGGATAGAAGAGATATGATAGAGATGTTCAAATAGCTCTGTGGTGTAAATGCACAGGAGAAGAGCCTCTTTCAATTGAAGAAAAGCTCTGGAAAAAAGGGGCATAGGATGAAGATGAAAGGGGATAGACTCAGGAGTAATTTGCAGAAATATTGCTTTATGGAAAGAGTGGTAGATACATGGAATGGTCTCCCAATGGAGATAGTATGCAAATTCAAGAAAGCATGGGGCAAACAGAGGATCTCTAAAGGAAAAAAAGGGACTGTAAAACTTAGAAGTTGGTATAGAAGGGCAGAATGGATAGGGCTTTTGGTTTTTATCTGCTATCATATTTGTCTTTCAAGAGACAGTCTTTGCCTATTTCCCCATATGGTACATGGTCCCTAAGGACATTTCTTAGATTTTTTAACAAGACGGTTACTGTCAACAGTTAATACGCTGCATTAAGGCTCTAAGGTGGATTAGTAAATGGGCCCCTTACAGTCCTTACCCAGGTAACAGTCTTAGGGGTTGCTTTACTAAAGTACCGGTACCTTAGTACTAGCACAGGCATTAATGCACATCTGCATAAGTTAATAGAGATACTAATGTGTTTTAAATTTGCTGTTAATGTAATTAGGTATAAGATCAATTATAATGTAAAAATGTATACCGATGAAATAAAGAGATGCAAATCTTTTCTTATCACCTCCTCATCTATTATCGCAAGAAACAACAAATACATTAAATAGCGAAAAATTTCATGCAAACTCATTAAGTCAAAGAAACTACAGTTTCAGAAGCCTAGTTAATTTTTTGATTTATTTAGGTCTCTTAAATTTAAAAGGAAATAGTTGCATTGTTACATAAAAAACATCAAAGAACTTGGACAGGATGAAGATACCTGTGAACGTTCTCACTGTAAATTATTTCAAATGAGAGCATAACCCCTTCTCTAGTTACAAGCTATAAAGCAATTGCATTATCTTTTATTGATGCACTAAAGAGCTGCAAACCCATTGCACTTTCCAAGCCAGTCAACCAGAGAGAACTTTAACATTTATAGGGTGTTATTCCTTGTGGACCTTGGACTCCCCCTCTTGCATTTTTCTAAGGTATAATGCATCTCACTTCCCACCCTGGCTCTTAACTCTATTACTACATCCATCTGCTGACATAACAGTGCACTACAATAGTGGTCATCTGTCTACAAGGACAGTTATTGAATGCATGTTCAACATCCTTCAGGACAATTTCTCCAAATGGGTTAGTTTTATGCATGCCATGAAAGCCAGGGTATTGGAGTATCATCACAGTATCTGAAATTTACTAAGAATGATAATATTGAATCGTGCCACAAAGAGCCTCCTTCTGGAGTTTGTAAGATGTAACATGTATGGGTAATTTATCAAGGTGTGCATGGAAATTCTCTTAACGTTATAAATATGAATGTAACTATAAAAGAATAAAAACATCAAAAGATAAAACAAATATCTCTGATTTTAGGCCAGAACCCCTGATGAAGGCATTGCCGAAACATGGCCCTGTCGAGTAGTGGCCCCAGTCATTTTCTGTAATAGAATAATTTGATTGTACACCTCACTCTTTGACTGGTCCATAGTGTGCCATATACAGATTTAAAGTGCAGTAATCTATGAATTAATGCATGTTAAATTGATTAGCGTGCACTAAAATCTGTGGAGGGGACTTTTAGAAAGGACATCCAAGTGCAAATTGGGACATCTAATCCAGAACATCTGGAAAAAAATACATGTCTAGGTGCAGACATGATTTCACAAATGTGGACGTACCCGATATGGATATCTGCACAGCCGGAACCATATTTCAGAACTTGGATGTCTAGGGTAGCGTACTGGTTAGAGTAGCGGGCTAGGAACAGGATAGCCGGGGTTCAAATCTCACTGCTGCTAGCATTGATATTGAGCTGAGTACTGGGGCTGGTGTAGTGCTTTCTTCTCTGCACCTTCTGGATAGTTTTCAGCCAAAACAAGCATGCAGTTTAAACTTAGACACAATACCAGATGACCATGATTTTTCTGAGATCAGGTGGAGAGGCCAAAGTTCCTGGAAAGACCGTGGCCACACCTCCATTGTGAACCCATTCAGACTTGGACATCCCCAGAGCTGGCTTCTAAAATGGCTATGGAGATGTGTTTTTGCCCATCCAAAACACGAATAGGGCTTCCAAACTGACCTCCATCGTGTGCATTGAAAGACTTCTATTAAAATGAATGCATGAAACAAAGAAAAAAACGGGAAATATTTTCTGACTGCGCACATCCCTAGAGGAGACTAATGCTGTAGAAGTCCTAGGCTGCCCGATTCTGGTTTGCCAGTTTGAACGAGTAGGAACTCTGTTTCAGATAATCTTGTAAGCTTGTTCTTGCTGTATGCGTCCTGCATAGATCCTGCTAGAAAGGGGTGCACTCTTTTCTAAGGAACAATGGTGAACTTAGTAAGTGATTAAGTAGAAATCCAATAAGCAAACATGGGGAAATTACATAGTTACTGTCATGAAAAGCCTGCGTTTTTACCTCAATAGGTTTTTTTGTTTGCAAAGCTGTCCAAATAGCAACCCAACCTATCTGCCATTAAAGAAGTTGTCTGCTATGCTTAGGGCTATTAAGTGACTCCTTTCATGTTTCCTACTGTAAGGTGTCCTATTTCTATATTTTTATTCTGGTTTTTTTCTTCTCAAGCTTCGGGTTGTGAAGGTCATGTATTCTCACCTTTCTGTACTAACGTCAACAATTTTGTTTGGCTGATTGAAATATTGATTTTTCCAACTGCAGGCTAGAGGGAGATGAAAAAAATATTTAATACTTTGTGCCAGAGTCAATGTCATTCATAATCTATAAATTCCACTGGCCAACTATTAAACCATCTGTCAGTTAGATGACATCCATAAACTAATAAAAAAAAAAATGAAAGATTGGAGGTGGGGAGGAGTTATCGACTATAGTTCTGCAAAGATTGCAAAACATGCCCTAGGAAGCCAGTTAACTCTCTTTAACACACAGTGCATGGAAAACCAGTGAGCATAATATTGGTATGGGAACAAAACTGTTTTTGTTTGCAAGTTTGGTTGTTGCCCTGGTCAATATGAAAAGACAGAAGATAATAACAATGGGGAGGACAAAATGGTGAAGGAATGGGGAGGGAGTTTGAAAATATAATGGACGATGACCAAAAATGGTCAAATAGTCCATCCAGTCTGCTCAGTTACTCCTGCCCATGCTGCCCAGCTGCCTGCTATAGGATGTAACCACATTAATAACAAAACTGATTTAGATAAGTAGAGATATCATCTTCGTATGTTCTCTACCATCCCAGGAAAATGAGCCCATGAGATGTCCCACTCAGTTCACTTTACTCCCCTACTCTCTTGATGGAGATAGTATATGAGAATAGAACTAGACAATTAAGAGCTCATGAGATGACAGAATGTCCTGTATCATGAAGGGTAATATCAGGAGGTACTCCCATGAAGGAGTATCATACCCTACAGGGGCAGTGTACCTGGACTGATTAATGCCCAGCAAGTAATGGTATGGAGCCATGCGGATCAGGAACCAGAGAATTACTGGGGTACTAGGACAGCAGTGAAGAACCAGATGTGGAGTGACAGTGGAGTCTAGATGAACAGCGTATTCATCCGGGTGAACTCCAAATGGGCAGTTGGACCAGCAAAGTATGCCTTTCTGGCCTCTCTCATATTCAGTTCTTAATCAAGACATGCCGAATGCTGGTCCAATAGGATCTTCTGTGACCATATCCGTCTTTCTGCTATCTACAGTGGTGGTTCTCAGCCCAGTTTTCAGGGTACATCCAGCCAGTCAGGATATGCTCAATGAATATGAATAAGATAGATTTGTGTAAAATGGAGACAGTGCAAGAAGGAGCAGTGGCCTAGTGGTTGGGGCAAGGTACCTCAGGCCAGGAGGTCAGGGGTTCAAATCCCACTAGAGAACAGCTACCTTGGGCCAGAAGACTGGGGTTTCTAGTCCTACAGGTGCTCCTTGTGGTCTTGGGCAAGCCACTTAACCCTCCATTGCCCATGTTCCCTGTAAAATAGTTATCTCCAAGTTATAATGCCCTGTTTAATGCAATTTCAGTTTGTTCAATATAAGTCACCTTGATATCATGAAAGGCAGTATATAAGAAATGCTAAATAAAATCTTTCACATGCATATTCTTTGTGTTTTTGTTAAGTGCAGTCAAGTCCATGTCAACTCATGGTGACCCTTTGGATAGTTGTACTAAACTGTGTTTGGTCTTCAGTCAGGTGGTAATTGTTGATAAAGTGGCATTTAGAGCTGCTTTTATTATACCAGTCCATCACATTGATGACCTTCCTCTTTTATGGTGACCTTCAACCTTGCCAAGCATGATGTATTTCTCTAAATCTTTCTCTTCTCATGATGCGTTCAAAGTCTTCTCATTGAAAGTTTAGGTTTGTCCCGGTACGTGGAGTCAGAGGAGCTATTTTACAAATCTACACGTAGGAAAAATCAGTGGAGGAAACACGGCAATTTACATGTGTAAGTGCAGGACTTACATGTGTGTGCGGGTCATTTTGCACCCTATATGTGAAAATGCCACAAATAAGTACAGAGGCCATTATTCATCTATATAGAATGTAGGGAGGGAAACAACGTGGGATTAAAGAGGATTACATTCTTAACCCCTCCTGTCAAGGGTTGGCCAAACCAAGTACTTCTTAAAACCCTATATGTGCCAGGGAGCAGTTGCAAATTCTGATGTGGACAATTTTAGCCCTACAGGTGAATTCCCTATATGAAATGGGAATTGCAAGTGCAATTTTTGGACTTGCCCTAACTATGCTCCTTATATCCCCCCTTGCCATTTCTTCGTAGTAAGGACATACACATGTAAATTTAACTCTTTCTAAATTTGACATTTACACTTGAAATGCAATTTCCATGCTTAAATACCGGATTTTCCACATGGAAATTGCAAATAAGGCTTCTAAGATAATTCCCAAAATATAACCAAAGCTCCTTCTAGGATAATATATTATACCAACAGTTTATTAGAAAAGTCCTCTTTCTGCAGCTTTTTGATTTGAAGAGACATAGGGGAAATTAGGTAGCTAATGACTCTGAACAGAGAAAAGTTTGTGCTAATTCTTTAGAAAGCTTTTCCTTTACAGAGGTGTCACCTTGAAAAATGAATGGATGCAATCTACCTTTCATTTCTGATATCCCAAAGATATTGACCTAGTTATATGCAGTCACTTCCGTCAGGTTTTGTGTGTAGTTTTTTTTAACTAGTAATAAATTTCCTTTTCTGATGGTTGCCCCTGAGGCATCCTCTGGGTTTTGTTCATCATGCCTGAGACTATCCCATGTCTGTTATCTGGATTCCAGGTGTTTCCTAATTTAGCACAAAAGCAATGAGGACATTTAGATCTTATTAAACATCCTATTACTCTTGCCCAGTGGACCCTGCTGCAACTCAGCTGAGTTATTTCAGTAGTGACATTATACTTGGCATAGACTGAGCTCAAGTTTATTATGAGAAAGTGGCTGCAACCAGAAGGATGATAATTCTCATCCCAATTGCTGCCCAGGCCAGGGAGTAAAACGACTGGTATATGCAGATTACAAGCATGCTGGAGGGTTCTCTCTTTAGAAAAAGAATGCCGAGGACGTGGAAGGGAATTTTAGAAGGGACATCCAGGTGCAATCTGGGAGGTCTAAGTCAGAATATTGAAAAATAAAATGAGACACATCCAGGTGAAGACATGATTTCACAAATGTGCGCATCCGCAGGGGCAACTACACAGACATCCCAGGAATAGTATTTCAGAACCTGGATATCTAGAAATATCCTAATGGTTAGAGTAGTGGGCTAGGAACAGGGAAGCCAGGGCTCAGATTCCAGTGCTGCTATCGTTGACATTGTACGGAGGACGGGGGGTGATGGCGGGCTTTCTTCTCTACACCCTCTGGATGTTTTCCAGCCAAACAAACACTTTTCAGGTACCTGGAGCAAGTCTAAACTGGGGACGTCTCCATTCCTGCTTTTGGATGTCCAAGACATTAATTGGAGTTCCAAAATGACCCCTGTAGTGCTTGACATGTAAAGATATTGCAGTTTAGGACTTTGATTCAGTACTCTGGGGCGGCCTATTCAGTGGTGACATTCTTCTGGGTTGTTGGCTTGCAGAATTGTCATTAATTTGCCACAGTTCAAGGCTCCATAGGCATAGGAGAAATCTCTGAATGCCATGTAGGCATATACAGGTCCAAAAAAACAGTTTGACTAGTCTTCATTTAAAATAAAGTTTTAGCAATTTTCGTGTGGTTTTTTTCATGTTTTAAATATTCATTGTAATTGTATGCTGCAAGCAATATTTTTGCGTGCACAAATCAATTGCATACATAGAATTTATAGGTATACAGCCACACATGTGATCTGCTGCACTTTACAATTTTAGGCACCCAAACAAATACCCAAATGAACTGAAAACACACATCCCTAGTGCCATGCCTAGGGCATCTCAGGTCTTTCCAGGCGAGCATGTCTAGCTACCTAACTCCCAAAGTTAAATGGCTAGACCCATTTGAAAATGTACCTCTAAGGTTTTTCTCCAGTGATTCCAAGACCTGTCCTGTGAGATCAGTCATGTGTACATGAGGAAATCTATTTGTAGTTATGCTTCTTAATATGTGGTTAATCTGGATACACTGAGGAACCTGGCAGTCATCTCAGTAATTACAGTTTCAATTACTTTAACATAGGCCTTATGTACATTTAAAGATGACAAAAGGTTTTGAGCTATGGAAATGGCTTTCTCTATTAAAATTCCACTTTCTAATTTTATTTAAAGTTGGTACCCAGGCACCATAATGAAGTTTTATCTCCAGCAAACCTTTAACTCCCAGCTTCATGATATATCTGACTGGCAAACTATATTAAAATTAATGGTACTCAGTCCTGACCTGTATGTTTCACAGCTTATTTAAATTTCAATAAAGCACACTTCTCATGAGGACACTGTGGATACCGTTAGGGGCATAGTTGCTGAAGGTTTTAAGGCACATAAATGACGTTAATGTAAATTAAGTACACGCATCCCTTGTTCACTAAATCGCGTTAGGCTTTTGCAGTTCATGTGTCTTTATAGTGCAAAGAGTGCCATGTTAGCTGCAAACACGGCTCATTATCTGTCGGCGGCATGCTCAGCATTTCCCCAGCAGACAGCGCATTGAAATTGCAAAAAGCTTGTCCCAGCAGCACCCTGGATGCAAATAATTCCACTCATTCATATGGTGCTATCTGCAACTTTGACAGCGACAGCATGCTGTTGACGCCCGTGGTAACTGCGCATTGCAGACACACCCACTCTGCTCATACCCTGCCACTCTTGCGGATACCGCAGGTCCTGCAGATAGTACAGAAAATTGCTACGCTATCTGATTTTTCACTGTACTATCTCTTAATGCCTGCTCTCAGGCACATTAAAAGGTAGCGCAGCTTGGTAAGCATGCCCCTTAGTATTATGCAGTAAAATATGAAAGAAAATATCCCTTTAGAATATCACATTCATTAAAATTATGATTCTTATCACTGTGCTAGAGTTAAGAAATCTAATTAAGTTGATGTCATTAATAAAATGATGGCTTTTTGCTCGTCTACCCGCAACGGTAAGGCGAGGGTACTGAAGTGCTGCGTTTTTGTCCTTCTCTATTTCTTTGCTATTGCTGATCTTTATTAGAATGGAAAACATTTTAAAAACTGAGAAATGAAATGCTGGTCTGCGCGTGGCAAGGCATCACCAGGGAAAAGCATTAATTACTGAAAGTGTTCCTTCTGCTGGTGACATTCATTAAGCCTGTCAGAGGGTGAGTTCCCCTCAGTTCTATGTCTTTTAGAAATACTGCATTTATCGCTCATAGGTTAATGGGGTTTTCTTTCCTACGACGCCTACAATGGATAGTTCTTATCATGCAATTTTTAATCATTTAAATGCTAAATAATAATCATAGTACTATAGAAGTGGTTTAAATTTGTCTAGAACAGAGGTGTCCAAACCTGTCCTGGAGGGCCACAATCCTGCCAGGTTTTGGGATAGCCCTAATGAATATGCATGAGATATATATGCATTAGAGAGAGCCTGCCAACCTGATTGGTTTGTGGCCCTCCAGGACTGGATTTGGAGACCCCTGCCTTACACCTCTGTCATTTAAGATTGTGAGTGGGCAAGGTGCAGATGTCCAAGACATCAAAAAGGTTAGATAGAATTTGTCACATTCCTCCTCACTTCTCACCACCACCAAAATATTGTCCATTAGACATCCTTTTGGTGGTGGTGAGAATCAAGGATGTATGTGACACATTCTAGCTACCCTTTTGATGTCTAGGACATCTGTACCTTGCCCACTCACCATCTTAAATGACAGAGGTGTAAAGCAGGGGTCTCCAAATCCAGTCCTGGAGGGCCACAAACCAGTCAGGTTGGCAGGCTATCTCTAATGCATATATATCTCATGCATATTCATTAGGGCTATCCCAAAACCTGGCAGGATTGTGGCCCTCCAGGACAGGTTTGGACACCCCTGGTCTAGATGCTTCCACTCCCAGTTTTGGATAAGGAGAAAAAACTGTGTAAAGTCATGCGCTCAAGGTGACCTTGGTACAATGATGTCCTCTTTTGTTGCTGGTTTCACATGATTGCCTGTATCCCTACTCTCATGCACTGAGCAACAGTGTTACCTGAAGATTGATTTTAATTCAGGGTTTGTTTGTTGTTTTTTTTACTATATTCTTTCTAACACATGCTTGTGATATTTTTTATTTCTCTTTTTAAGGGCTAATGCTTTTATTTTGTTGGCATTTGACACATTAGAAAAAAGAGATTCTTAGTACATTGTGCTCATTCTCCGTGTGCGTTGAGGGGGTGTCATAGGAGTTGAAGCAAAGCTGTTGCCTGGAAGAATAGTCCTGTGCACTAACCTTCAAACTTATCGTACTGTAGATATAAGCTTTAAGTTGCAAAGCTGAAAAATAACAAGAGTTAAACAAACTTGAAACATGCAAGAGAAAAGTGATGAAGCTAAAATTTAAATTGAGCTTCCGCTATGAAGATTTATCTTTCCCATCCAAAATGACCCCAGAGGTCATGGGTTTGAAGTTCCAGCACTTACCTATGCCCAAATATACTTCCTGGGGACCCACTTCAGAGGTACCGCAAGGACCACTGCTACCAGCAGGTGAACTAGGTAGCCGCCTGGAGCAACAACATTCCAGGAATGCCCCATAGCTGCTGCCACCCCTCACTGGGGCCTGTTGTGGTGGCAACAGTATTGAAACCCTTATGCAGTGCTTACCTAAACTCTCTGGAAGTCTGCGTTGGAGGAGGGTGGAAGTGGCAGGCCTTAGCAGGCAGGAACCATGATGCAGTGCTGGAGAGATTAGATAAGCACTGCATCGTGGTTTCAATTCAATTTCTGATGCTGCAGGACCCAGAGATGGGTGGGGGAGGGGGAACAGCAGGTTGGAGGGCTTACCTAGTGTATCTCCAATCCTTGCCCTGGGATACATATATATGTATCCCAGGGCAAGGATTGGAGGTGCTAGAAGAAAATAGCTTACAGGGATAAAGCTATAGAGATTCCCGTGTGTGTGTGTGTATGTGTATATGTATATATATATACACACACACACACACACACACACAAGGGAATCTGTATAGCTTTATCCCTGTAAGCTATTTTCTTCTAGCACCTACACTTCAATGCTCGCTCTGTAAAGTCCAGAAATTTACTGAGCCAACAAATACAAATATACTCAAGACAAAGTTCAAATCAACAGTAGACACAGATAGTTCTCTGGTAAAGGTCTTTGGGTTACATACAGGCAAAAGTCATAACAATTAGATTAGCAAAAAGCTGGAAAGGTATTCTGAAGGCTTCATCTTTTTACTAGATTTTACCCGGCTCTCATCAGTGGATCTGGATGGACTCCAGAATAAAGCAGAATCCACTTCCTCTTCTCTGCTCAGTGGACAGTCTCTAGGTTGCTGACTATCTTCAAATACAGTATATTTCACTTCATTTCTTGGTATTTCTGAATCCTTTATTTCTCCTCAGTGGCTCCACAAGCCAAATTGCTTTGACAACTCCTAACGCATACAACATGGTGTTCAGCTTCTTCATATTCCAGGTGTCCTGGACCAAGGACCACTCGATTCTGAATCCAGGCACTCCTGAGCCCTGGCAGCAGATTCTCCGTGCATGCAAAAATTGACTAATTGGTAAACTAGAAAGTCTGTTCTACAGATGGATCTTTTAAGGCTGAATCTGAACTTTTATTTCAGTGGTTCGTCACTAGGGGATATCTCCATTCAACTGTGACACAAGCCTAATTATGCCCATCAGGATCTTCTTTTGCAATACAAACAGCAGCCACCTGATGACTCTTTAGTGTGTATTTTACCTTACTCAATGGCATTGAGAAGTATAGCTAAGTCCATCTGCAAGCATGGCACATCCGGAGTTTACATCCCATTTTAGTTGCTTATCCTCGAATAGCATATAAACATGGGTGCAACTTAGAAGATATATTTAGTAAGTTCTTGCTACCTGAGTTACCTTCTAACAACCTGCTGGGTCACTTTATTTGTGGCCATAGCTATTGGTGCCAGTTTGCCTTGACTAATCGATCATGGACACATTCTGATGGGACCTCATATGAACATCTGAGTTCTACAGATTGCTATGCAATATGGGTGATACAAATGACTGTGTGTCCTTGTTCTTTGATATATGCTGGGTGCACTAAGAGGGAGATACATTTGTGTTTGAGCCCAAAAGTCATATCACTAATACGATTGAAACAGCTCCTCTTGTGGTTCACTGGCTACAATATCATACAATTACAGATACTGTATTTGGTGGCTTGTGCTTGATCAGACACCCGAGAACATTTTTGGATTTTTTACTTACAATCAATTGAAGCCTCTGGATTAAATCAGGCTATTGACTTGATGACTTTAATTTGATTTTGATTTTGAACAGCCAATGGTTGCCCCTGATTGTTGGGGGGTTGCATGTGCTAGTTTGGAGCCATCCTATATACGTATAAGCAGCTGATTGCTGGATACTATTTTGGTTGTGTGACCACCTACAGCCGGTAAGAGTAGGAGATGTCATGGATCCTCGGTAGAGCTTGCTGAGTAATTTGAAGACTGTTTATGTTTAAGTTTCTTGATATACCGCTCCTTTGTGACATCCTGATGCAGATAAGTCTTTCGAAACACAATATTGTCGGATGTGGTTCTACATTTTTGATTATAATATAATGAAAAAAACTATAAATTACAAAATCTAAAATATATTGGACATAAAAATGTACTGAATTGACTACCCGTTTGAAAACTTAGGGGCAATGTTCCCTCTAATTTTCTGTAGGCTGTGTGCACATAAAATATCAGCTGTGCAGCTTTTGAAGGAAGGTTAAATTTTTGTGCGCCACATAATGACAATCTCACTTGGTTTGCAGCTTGTCGTGCTGTGAGGGCTTGCGTGCATCAGTGATGCTGAGAGCTAAACTATCGGTAGTTTAACTACTGGCAGGTTCTCCCAAGATGGACAGGTCTCAGCTGAGGTGCCAGACCAAGACAAACCACCCATCTGGGCAGCAGCAGAATGGGACAGTGTTGACGGCAGAGGATCACATTTTTGTGACAACGGCAACAACACCAAACTTAAACTGCATGGAAGAAAGGCCTGGCAATCTACTTCTATATCTTGCCATGAAAACCCAATGGATAGTTACAACAAAAGAAATTGTGCTATGGTGCTGGAAGATGAGACCCCCAGGTCGGAAGGCACTCAACTAGCTACTGGGGAAGAGCTGAAGACCTTTCAGAGTAAAGCCAGCATTTATGATGTGGTTGGATCAAAGCCCTCGGGAAGTCTGACTGCTGATGTAGCTGCGCATGAAATGAGAGTCAGAAGCTGTAAAGATGTCTTACACATTGGAACATGGAACGTACGAAGCATGAACCAAGGGAAGTTGGAGGTGGTCAAGAATGAAATGGAACGTGTACAACTTGATCTGTTGGGTGTCCGCGAACTGAAATGGACTGGCATGGGGCACTTTGCATCAGATGATCACATGGTCTACTATGCTGGAAATGAAAGACAAAGAAGAAATGGTGTTGCATTTATAATAAAGAAGAAACTTGCAAGAACTGTAATGAAATACAATGCAGTCAGCGAACGCTTAATCTCTGTTCGTCTACGAGGATTGCCTATCAACACAACTATAATTCAAGTATATGCCCCAACAACAGCTGCAGAAGAGAATGAAATTGAAGAGTTCTATGAACAAGTACAAGCTGAAATTGACAGAACATGCAAACAGGATATCCTGATAGTCATGAGTGACTGGAACGCAAAAGTTGGCAACAAAGAAGAAGGCAAAGTAGTTGGAAAATATGGACTTGGCAACAGAAATGAAGCTGGAGAAAGACTGATAGAATTCTGCAAGACCAACGATCTATTCATCTCAAACAACTTCTTCCAGCAACACAAGCGGCGACTGTACACATGGACTTCACCCAATGGACTGTATAAAAATCAAATTGACTACATCTGTGGAAGTCAACGATGGAAAAACTCTGTAACATCAACAAAGACAAAACCTGCAGCTGACTGTGGTACAGATCATCAACTACTAGTATGTAAACTCAAGCTAAAGTTGAAAAAGAGCAAACCACTCATGAATGCAGCAAAATATGACCTTGAGAATATACCACTGGAATTTAAAGACTGCCTGAAAAATCGATTTGCTACTTTAGGTACAAATGACAGAGCTCCAGAAGAGTTATGGAATGACATCAAGAAGGTTGTGTTGGAAGAAAGCGATAAGTCTCTACAAAAGGTGAAAAAGCAAAAACGGCCAAAATGGATGACGGAAAAAACTCTGAAAATTGCCCAGAAATGCAGAGAAGCTAAAGCCAGAGGAGAAAAAGACAACCGCAGAACTCAACAGAGATTTCCAACGTGCAGCAAGACAGGACAAGGAAAAGTACTAGAATGACACTTGCAAGGAAATAGAAGCAGAAACTATTAGAGGAAGAACAAGATCGGCTTTCCTAAAGCTACGAGAGTTAAAGAAAAAGTTCCAGCCTCGAATTGGAATGTTACAAGATGCTCAAGGTTCTATGTTGAATGATGCTGAGACGATCAAGAAAAGGTGGAAGGAATATACAGAGTTTTTATATGATAAAGATCAAGAGGACCAACAGCCGTTTCAACCTGTACCTTATGATCGGGAACCATTGGTGATGAAAGAAGAAGTTGAAGCACCATTGAAAGCCTTATCAAAGAACAAAGCACCAGGCATTGATAGCATTCCCATAGAAGTATTGCAGCAATCTGATGCAGCTGTTACCGTACTCACAAGGCTCTGCCAAGAAATATGGAAGACAACATCATGGCCAACTGACTGGAAAAGATCTGTGTTTATACCAATACTAAAGAAAGGTGATCCAACTGACTGTGGAAATTATCGCACAATCGCTCTGATCCCACATGCCAGCAAGATTCTACTGAAGATTATTCAAAAGAGACTACAACCATACCTGGAACAAAAACTACCTGAAGTGCAAGCAGGGTTCAGGAAAGGGCAAGGAACGAGAGACATCATTGCAGATGTGAGCTGGATCCTTGAAAAGTCTAAAGAATACCAAAAGGATATCTATTTGTGCTTTATCGACTATAGCAAGGCTTTTGACTGTGTAAACCATGAGAAACTCTGGACCACATTAAGAAGCATGGGTATACCAGAACACCTGATTGTTCTCTTGTGCAATCTGTACATTGATCAAGAAGCAACAGTTCGAACGGAACAAGGAGAAACAGAATGGTTTAAAATAAGCAAGGATGTAAGACAAGGCTGCATACTTTCCCCTTACCTGTTTAATTTATATGCAGAACAAATAATCAGAGAAGCAGGATTGTATGAAGACAACAGAGGTGTGAAGATTGGTGGAAGACTCATCAACAACCTTCGCTATGCTGATGATATCACATTACTGGCTGAAAGTGAAGATGATCTGAAACATTTGCTTCTCACAATCAAAGAACATAGTCTCAAAATGGGCCTGCACCTTAATGTAAAGAAGACAAAGATCATGACAACTGGCATAATCAACAGGTTCATCGTTGAAGGAGAAGAAATTGAAATTGTGAACAACTTTAACCTACTTGGATCAACAATCAATAAAGAAGCAACAAGCAGTCAAGAAATCAGACGACGCATTGCTCTTGGCAGAATGGCTATGAAAGACCTAGATAAGATTCTCAAGAGCAGAGATGTCTCTCTCCATACAAAGATTCGACTTGTTCAAGCCATGGTATTTTCAATAACATCATATGAATGTGAAAGCTGGACAGTGAAAAAGACAGATAGGAAGAAAATTGATGCCTTTGAATTATGGTGCTGGCGGCGAATACTGTGTATACCATGGACTACCCGAAGAACAAACCAGTCGGTACTAGAGGAGATCAAACCTAAGCTTTCTTTAGAAGCTCAGATGACAAGACTTCGACTTTCATACTTTGGACACATCATGCGAAGAGAGAAATCATTAGAGAAAGACATTATGCTTGGCAAGATAGAAGGTCAACGCAAAAGAGGAAGGCCAGCAATGAGATGGATCGATACAATAACAGCAGCTATGGGTACCAGTCTGTCAACAATGAGCCGCCTGACTGAAAACCGAACACAATTTAGGATAGATATCCAGAGGGTCGCCATGAGTCGACTCCGACTCAACGGCACTTAACAACAACAATGACACTCGGAGTTATATACTTTAAAATTTGACTACACGTCAGAAAAAAGTATGCGCACCACATTGATTTTAATCAAATTAAATGAAAATAGATGATTACTAAATGAAGCGGAAAATTTCTAGTAATTACAATCACAACTTTAAAATTTTAAGACGTCTGTGTTTTCTATCAGACTCAGAACCGTAATTTTTGTGCGCTCTGTTAAGTATGTGCGCTCGCTTGGCAAGGTGTGTGCGTGCGCACATGCGCACAGCTTAGAGGGAACAGTGCTTAGGGGTATGTTTACTAATCAGTGGTAGTGGCTTCTGTGCGATAATGGATCTGCAGCCCCTTTGAATTCAATGGGGCCATGGCTCTGATATTGCACAGAAGTCGCTTCCGCTGATTAGTAAATATACCCCTTAGTTATCGGGCTTATTTGGACCGACAATGACATTTGAGAAGCTCTGGCTTTGCAGCCTTAGGTATCTTTTGGCTCTTGTGCTAAAAGTATTATCAGTTCACAGTATTTGAGATCTTTTTCTAATATGAAATAGCTTTTTTAGGGGATTTGCTTTGTTTTGCCTTTATAAAATAGACACCCTTTTGTAAAATTATCCCCATAAAGTATAGGATTGTGTCTGAATGTCACAACCAGTACTAATTTGTGGTATCAAGGAAGGAGAACTTTATTTCACACAGCTTTAGCCCAAACGCCCGACACAGGCCGTGTTTCGAATCCTCTTTGTCAAGGGAATTCAGGCACACTTATCAACAGGTGCAAAACGATTGTGTACAGTTGTATTATCCTTTGACGGATGACAGCAACACTGTGCCTTTACTGTGCAAAGTCTGATATACAAGTGAAGGTTTTGTCAGATATCATTTGGTGGTTGCGATCGAGCATTGCAACCTGCAGCGCAAGTTTTTACACAATCGTTTTGCACCTGTTGATAAATGTGCCTGAATTCCCCTGATGAAGAGGATTCGAAACACAGCCTGTGTCGGGCGTTTGGGCTAAAGCTGTGTGAAATAAAGTTCTCCTTCCTTGATACCACTAATTAGTATTGGGTTCTTCTGTTCACATGGTACCGTGCCTTTTTGGTGGACCTCTGAATGTCACAACCATACAAACAACCTTAGACCTTGTACCCAGACTGCTCCCAGTCCCTCCTCTAAATATATGGATGAAGTTTGGCTATATATCAACTTAGATTGTCAAACTTGATTTCTTTTGATTTCTTTTGAATATCAAGCTTTGAATTATGGTGCCAGCAACGAATACTGTGTATATCATGGAGTGCCCGAATAACAAACCAGTCAATACTAGAGGAGATCAAACCTAAGCTTTCCTTAGAAGCTCAGCTAACAAAACTTCAACTTTCATGCTTTGGACACATCTTGCGAAGGGAGAGATCACTGGAGATAGACATAATGCTTGCCAAAGTAGAAGGTCACCATAAAAGAGGAAGACCGGCAATGAGATGGATTGATACAATTACAAAAGCTATGGATAATACCACTCTATCAACAATGAGTCGCTGGAATGAAGAACAAACAAAGTTTAGGTCAACTATCCAGAGGGTCATCAGGAGTCAACACTGACTTAACGGCACTTAACAACAACAGGCAAGACCAGACAACAGATCCCAGACAGCATAATGCCACAGTGGTACCACTTTGAAGCAGCACATATATATGTCCCTAAAGTAAGTGGAATCGGGATCCTCTTCGGCCTGGATATTTGGTACCTTCAAAATTTCGCATCCCAGGCAGTTGCATATGCCTAAATCCAGACCTGTTGTGTTGGAAATGTAACTATTACCGGCTTAGCCGCCGGGCCCCCGGTCCCGCGGCTGCCAGGTAACCGGGTTCCCGGGGCCCGGCCACGTTGCAGGCCGCGTTGCGTTGGGGGGGGGGGGGGGCGCGGCGCAGCCTGATGCGCGCTCTGGCGGCCCCCCCCCCCTCACGTGATCCTGGAGGGAGCCCGATGAGTGGCCAGTGGAGGGTTGGGGGCGGAGGCGGCGCGAGCAAGGAGGGAACGCCGGCTGGCGTGTTCTTCCCTTTCCCTCCTTGCTCGCGGCCGAGAAGGTTTGTTTACCTGGCTGCGGGGTGCTTTTCGGGGCGGCTGTAGGCCTCGGGAGCCTCGGGTGCTGGGTCGTTGGGGTTGCGGGGCGGGTGCTAGTTTCGCCGCCAACCCACGCGGCGCTGGGGCTTCCATCGGTGCCCGCTTCTCCGGCGTGCGCGAGTGCTCCGGCGCACGTGGGCCCCGGGTCTGCGTGCCTGCTCTGCCGCGGTCATTTAAATACAGTGACCAGCATTGCATGCAATATTCCAGGTGCTAGCTTGGATTTCAGCTGGGGTGGTGGCCAAATTGCCGCTTAGACGGCGACGGAGCCCTAGGGGACCCCAACGCATCGGTCCTAGGCCAGGGGGCAGGCTCTGCATTACCCAGTCGGGTGGCTTGCCGGCCTTTTTGGCCAGCCCCTAGGCCTGTGCGGCACTTGGGCCACTTACTTGGAGCACACATGGCAAAACATGTTCTTGCACGCAGCGCTGGTAAGGGGCCGCGGGGCGGGGCTCGTGGGCGCGGTACGGCGCGGCGTGGGTCCGCTCCCGCGGGCCGCGCTGGGGCGGTGCCCCCGGCTGCTCCCGCTACCGGGGCTCAGCGGGGCCGTGGGCGCCGGACCAGGGGGGGGGCCGGGGGGGGGGGGCCGCCGGGGGGCGCTTTCCGCCGGCGGCCGCGGGGGCCCCGGCGGGTGATCCGGTTCCTTCTGCGGGAATCGCGGGGGGGGATGGGGATTTGGGACTGCTCGAAGGGGTCCTCGCGCCAGGCCACTCGGTCGCTGCCGGGACGGGGCCCTCGCAGGCTCCTGTGCTCAACTTGCCTCCCGGGTCGGGGAGCGGCTGGCTTACGGCTCCTTCCCCTTCCCATCTAGGGGAGGGGCCTGCTCCCCCTTCCTTGGGTGCCTCTTCTCCTCCTGGGTTTCTCGGTTCTCCGGCCCCTTGGGTGTATGGGGCGGTTCCGTGGGGGGGTGTGGGCCCATGGGGTGGTGGGTGGGGGGGTGGATTGGGCAGGGGCAGGGGGGGAGGGGGGGGTGGCGGCGTGGGAGGCTGGGGGTTTGGGGCCTTCGGCGCGCGCCTGGGGGGTTGGTCCCTCGGCGGTTCTCAGTACCCCTGGGGCCCCCGCTGCTGCTTTTTCTTCTTTTTCTTCACAGGTTCCGAGGAGCGCGCCGACTGTCGCCGCCATGGCTGCTTCCGACAGGCTCGCGGGAGCGGGCCCTTCAGATGCCACGGTGTCAGCGGGTGTTCCGGCCCTGGCCTCGCCCACTGGGGGCGCCCTGGTCGCCCCCGTCGGGGGGAGTGGTGAGTATACTGTTGGGGGGGGGTTCCCGACTCGGTTCCGGGCTCCGGGGGGGCGGGCAAGGGAAAAGCGAAGCGCAAGCGGGCTCGTCGCTGCCGGCGGGCGTCCTCGTCCTCTTCCTCCTCGACGTCCTCCGTGGCCTCGTCTTGCAGCTCCGTCCCAGGGGCGGCGGACGGTGGGGTTCCTGGTGGTACGCCCGTGGTGCGGTGTGCCGAGCTATGGGAGTCGGTTCCGCGGAAGTTGCGCCGGCGGATCAAGCGTCGTCGATATATTGACATTTTCCGCTTGCTCGACGGCCGGAAGCGCGCGGGAGAAAGTAGGAAAAAGCGCAGGGACGATGAGAAGGCGGGGCGCGTGCGCAAGGTGTCTCGCAACACGCTCAACTGGACCCGTGCCTTTTTGCGGTTGGCGAGTGTCTGGGGACGCTACTTCCCGGACCAGTTCGGGGCGTTACTGGCTTATGCCGACAATATCCTGGAGGCATCCCAGGCCCACGAGGGGTGGGCCTGGTTGAATTATGACGAGGCCTTCCGGGACCAGATGGAGGAGAATAGTCTCCTGCAGTGGGGGACCAAGGACATCAACCTGTGGTTGACACAGATGTCCGCGAGGGGCCGCGGCGTCGGTACTGGAGCGGTGGGGGCAAAGGCGGGCTCGTCTTCGCTCTCGCCTGGGGGCCGGTCCTTTCGTGCCCCCGGCCCCACGTTGCCATCGCCAAAGGCGGCGGGGGTCGGGGGGGACGTGTGTTGGCGCTTCAACAAGGCGTCTTGCCCCTTCCCGGACTGCAAGTTCAAACACGCTTGCTCCTTGTGCGGCGGCGCGCATGCGGCCGCAAAGTGTAGCAGGAAAGGGGTCGCTGGGGCTCCTGCTGGGGGGAAGTGAGGGGCCCCGCGGCTTAGCGGCTACCCCGGTGCGGGTCGCGGCGATGCTGCCGTGGCTGTTGGAGTATGGGCGTTCCCGCCGGGGTAAGGCGGCCGGTTTGATTCTGGGGGGGTTCTCGCGGGGTTTTCGCATTCCTGTCCGGGGGTCCGCCGCTCCGTGTAGTTCCCGCAATGCTGCCTCTGCGCGGCTCTACGGTGATTTTGTGCGCAGCAAGATCTCCGAGGAATGTGCGCTGGGCAGGGTGGCGGGTCCCTTCGTGGACCCCCCCTTTTCCCCATTCACGGTTTCGCCGTTGGGCGTGGTTCCGAAGAAGGAGCCGGGCAAGTTCCGATTGATACACAACCTCTCTAGCCCTCTGGGCGACTCCGTCAATGACCGTATTCCTCGCGAGCTCTGTTCGGTGCACTACGCTTCCTTCGACACCGCAGTGTCCTTGGTTCGTCAGTGCGGAGCGGGGCCCTTTTGGCCAAGGTGGATATTGAATCGGCGTTCCGCCTGCTGCCGGTGCACCCTTCCGCTTTCCCATTGCTTGGCTTTCGTTTCGAGGCGAGGTACTACTTTGATATGTGTATGCCCATGGGCTGCGCAATCTCCTGTGCTTATTTCAAGGCCTTCAGTACCTTCTTGCATTGGGTTGTGGAACGGCAGTCGGGAGTCGCCAGCATTGTTCACTATCTGGACGATTTTCTGTTCGTCGGGCCCCGGGGTGCCTCGACCTGTTCCGCTCTTCTGAGCACCTTCCTTCGCGTGGCTGCCGCGTTCGGCATTCCCGTAGCGGATGGCAAAACGGTGGGACCGGTTACGTGTCTTACCTTCCTGGGTATTGAGATTGACACGGTGGCGATGGTGGTCCGCTTGCCGGCGGCGAAGGTCGCTCGCCTTCGCGAGCTGGTGGCCTCCGTCTGTGCCACTGCGAAGATTTCCCTTCGCGTCATGCAGTCACTGGTGGGGCATTTGAATTTCGCTTGCCGCGTTCTCCCCATGGGGAGGCCCTTTACGAGGCGCCTTTCTTTGGCAATGTCTGGGGTGCGGCTACCGCATCATCGGATTCGCGTGTCCGTGGGGATGCGGGAGGATTTGCGGGTTTGGGACGCGTTTCTGGCCGGGTTCAACGGGAGCTCCGTACTTCAGGGGCCGGAGTTGTCGAATCGCGATTTGCAGTTGTTTACTGACGCGGCGGGGGGCTTCGGTTTTGGGGCCTTCTGTCACGGTGCCTGGTGTGCGGAGCCTTGGCCGGTGGCTTGGGTGCGCTCCGGTTTGACGCGCAATATCACCTTCTTGGAGCTGTTCCCTATCGTGGTTTCCTTCTGGGTCTGGCCTGACCGGCTGCGTGACCGGCGGGTCGTCTTCTGGTGCGACAACGCGGCGGTCGTTGAGGTTCTGAACCGTCATGCTCCCCGATGCCCCAGGGTGGCGGCCTTGATGAGGGTGTTCGTGTTGGCTTGCTTGCGGCTGAATGTCACCGCGCGGGCGCGGCACGTTCCCGGTTCTCAGAATTCGATCGCTGACGCTCTCTCACGTTTTCAGTGGGAGCAGTTCCGGCGACTGGCGCCCGGTGCGGACGAGCTGCCCTCGCGGGTCCCGGAGCATCTCTGGACGATTGGGACCCTGCCCTGATGGATCTATTGGCGTCGTCGGTGGCCCGTAGCACCTGGACTAATTACCGTAGGGGCTATTCCCAGGTGAGTGCCTTTTTGCGGGCGCGTGGGTGGGCCGGGGGGAGGTGCCTGATGACCTGGCGGGCCGCTTCGTGCTTTGGGCAAAGGAGGCGGGATGGGCCCGGTCGGCGGTCGCTGGGGCGCTCGCGGGCTTCTCCTTTTTTCTGTAAGGCAGCTGGTTGGGGGAATCCGCGGGTCTCCTTTTTGGTCGGGCGGTTGCTCGCCGGTTGGGCCCGTACGCGGCCGGCGCCACCCGATTGGCGGCGCCCGGTATCTCACGGGCTCCTGTTGCAGCTTTGTGAGGTTTTGCCTCGGGTGGCCGCCTCGGGCTTTGAGGCGGTGCTGTTTCACGCTTTGTTCACTACTGCCTTCTTCGGCGCTTTTCGGGTGTCCGAGTTGGTTCCCCGGTCGGCGCGGCGTGAGGCTTTTGGGGGGTTGGCCGTGGGGCACGTCCGGGTGCATCCTGCGCGGGTTCGCATTTTTCTCGCACGTTCAAAGACGGACCAGGCTGGAACCGGGGGCTGGGTCCTGCTGAGTGCTATCCCTCCCCTGTTGTCCTGTCCTGTGCGGGCTCTTCAGGCGTACGTGTCGCTGCGCCCCGTAGCGCCTGGCCATTTTTTCGTTCATGCGGATAGCCGGCCGGTGACACAGTTTCAGTTCACGGCGGTGTTACGCATGGCTCTGCGGGCCTTGGGTCTTGATGAGCGGGGTTATGCGTCGCACTCGTTCCGCATTGGGGCGGCTACCAGCGCGGCGGCGGCTGGGCTGGATCCGCTGGTGATTCGGCGGAT
This sequence comes from Ichthyophis bannanicus, assembly GCA_033557465.1. Lineage (NCBI taxonomy): Eukaryota > Metazoa > Chordata > Amphibia > Gymnophiona > Ichthyophiidae > Ichthyophis > Ichthyophis bannanicus. The sequence continues at coordinate 499,792,717 of CM066037.1, read as the reverse complement.
TGGCCGCTGGCGATCGGGTGCTTACGCCGGGTATGTTCGCCCGTCCGCAGGCGATGGGGCGGGGTAGCGTGGGGCGTCTGAGGTGGCGGTCTGCCTGCTGGTGGGGGGAGGGGCTGGGGTGGGGGGGGCATTAACCCTTTTGTGTCCTATTGCAGATTGGCTGGCTGGTGGCAGTCCATTCTTTCTGCTTTCAGATGGTGCGGCATCCGGCGACTGGTGGATCATCGGGCACTCCTTTGTTTATTGGGCTGAGCGGCGCGCGGCGGTGCGGCCACTGGGAGTGCACTTGGGTCTCGCTGGAGCCGGAGTGCGGTTGTGCTGGATGGGCCGCCGCGGTATGCACTGGGACCAGCTTCTGGATTGTGTCCAAGAGGAACTTGGGCGGCGCCGGCAGCCGGTCGGGCTGCTGTTGCACCTGGGTGGCAATGACATAGCCGGTTGGGCTTGCCGGCAACTCATTGGGGCTGCTCAGAGAGACATTGCCATATTGCGTGGGGTCCTCCCCGGGGTGGCCATTGTGTGGTCGGACATTGTGCCCCGCCCAGCTTGCTGGACTCAGCGGCGTTGGTCACGGGGTCTGTGCAAGGTTAACAGGCAGATCGGGCGCTGGGTCCAGCGGACGGGCGGGGTCCATGTTCGGCACCTTTGGGCGGATGTTACTTGCGCTGGTCTTTACCGGCTTGATGGGGTTCACCTTGCCCCGGTGGGGCAGGATCTTCTTTTGAACGACTGGCAGGAGGCGCTTGAGTCGTGGTGCAGGTCGCAGCTTTCCTTGGTGGGGGCGGCGCTAGGATAGCACGCTACCTAGCGCCGGTGGCGGGGTGGCGAGCTGGTGCTCGTTGACCCGGCGGCTCATTTCAGCTGGAGGCCGCTTTCCAGGTGAGCGGCACGACTATGTGGGTTGGGAGAGACGTCCCGGTTGGGGTCTCTCCCGGAATTAGGCAACCCCTTCAGCCGGCCTTTGCTAACATGGCGAGGCGGGCGGGAGGGGGGACTGGTGGGGGTGGGTTGGTTGGTGCTCCACTTTGCTATACGGCTGGTGGCAGGCATCATCCGGATGACGGGTGGGGGGGGGGGGGGGGAGGGGGGTATTTTTTATTATTGAATTGCTGTGTTGGCCCATGTCGGGCCGGTGTTTTTCCTTACTGTTAATAAAGCTGCGACCATGCTTTAATACCAACACTCGACGTCTGTTTGCTTTGTCAATGGAGGTGGGAGGGTGTTGGAGGGGTTGGGGGATCCAGGCCGAGTAGGGCATCCGGATACCTCGGTTATTACCGGCTTAGCCGCCGGGCCCCCGGTCCCGCGGCTGCCAGGTAACCGGGTTCCCGGGGCCCGGCCACGTTGCAGGCCGCGTTGCGTTGGGGGGGGGGGGGCGCGGCGCAGCCTGATGCGCGCTCTGGCGGCCCCCCCCCCTCACGTGATCCTGGAGGGAGCCCGATGAGTGGCCAGTGGAGGGTTGGGGGCGGAGGCGGCGCGAGCAAGGAGGGAACGCCGGCTGGCGTGTTCTTCCCTTTCCCTCCTTGCTCGCGGCCGAGAAGGTTTCCCTCCCTCCCTCCCTTTTGCCATGGGGGGGGGGCCGGGGGGGGGGAGATTTGTCGCAGCTGGGGGGGGGGTGCCAGGTTGGCATGCTTTGGGCCTCGTGAGCGGGGTGGCGAGCTGGTGCTCGTTGACCCGGCGGCTCATTTCAGCTGGAGGCCGCTTTCCAGGTGAGCGGCACGACTATGTGGGTTGGGAGAGACGTCCCGGTTGGGGTCTCTCCCGGAATTAGGCAACCCCTTCAGCCGGCCTTTGCTAACATGGCGAGGCGGGCGGGAGGGGGTGACGGGGGGGGGTGGGTTGGATGGTGCTCCACTTTGCTATACGGCTGGTGGCAGGCCTCATCCGGATGACGGGTGGGGGGGGGGGGGGGGGGGGGGGGGGCGGAGGAGGCTCTTCTTTGTTATGATTGAATTGCTGTGTTGGCCCATGTCGGGCCGGTGTTTTTCCTTACTGTTAATAAAGCTGCGACCATGCTTTAATACCAACACTCGACGTCTGTTTGCTTTGTCAATGGAGGTGGGAGGGTGTTGGAGGGGTTGGGGGATCCAGGCCGAGTAGGGCATCCGGATACCTCGGTTATTATCTAACAGATCCATGTTCATGAGAGAAGATGGCCTTTGTAATATGACGTCCCCCGTGGATTTTTCATGGATTTTCATTTCCATTTAGATTTACACTGAGGATTTTTTTGCTTTTTGCAGGATTGGGTACTACTGAAACTGCATATAGCACTGTGTTTCAAACATATTTACCTACTCTAGAATTTATATAACTTGATTTCCTCTAACTGCTATTGATGAATCATAATTCACACAGGCCCTTATTTGCTAAAGCGTGGTAAGGTTTTGCAATTGTCATGTGGTAATTGACAAAATCAATGCTTGATATACCGCAAGGCCTCCACGTTAATAGCTAGGGGTGTGCCGAGCACTTTTGCAAGGGCTACTGTGCAGATAATATAAAGTAAACGTCACTGCAGCACATTAACTACATGTCAGAAAATCTGCAATGCACTTCTGGAGGTGACGTTAACGGCTCTGCATGATCTGCTGCGTTAACCGTTAATGTGCAGTAATGACCTCAACATGAACTGTAAGACACAGTGCTGCCCAGCCCACACTGCAAAATGGCATTTTCCAAGTTAGCTGTTTAATGTGGAAATTAGGACATGCTAACATTTAACAGTGCATTAACTTTTACTATGGGTCCATGCTGTTACAGTGTGATAATTCCTGGATTAAACAGCTAATGTAGCTTAGTAAATTGTATGTATTTAAAACATCTATAGACTACTGGCCTTTTGGTCATTTAACGGTATATCAACTTGTAAATAAAAATAAGAATAAGAATAATACTAGCAACTAATTCATAACAAAGGGCCAACTTTCAATGTCTTGCCATGATTAGCCCTAATAGTTTTCTTTATAATGTCCCTTTCTTTTTTAAAGCATGGGTCATGGCTACCAAATGTGGTATCTTGAGCTCAAGAAAGGCAAGGCAAATTTGAACTGACACATATAGAGCCTTGCTAGTGTTTTGATGGAAAAACTTCAGACCAGCAGTTTAAAAGGTGTCAAAAGAAAATTTAGGAAAGTTGTTACAGGTGGCACTGAATGCTTTTAGTTGATCTTTGTCCTGTTTGCGGTATGATAAGAATTCATCTGTTGGGATAAAGGCAAATCCAGTTCAATAAACTTTCCTGTCCTTCTGGATACCTTGACGGAATATGAGAAATTGGGTGACAGTGAGTGGTCTCTGAAGACTGAAAAGAGAGGCCATAAAATGAACATGAAAAAAATGACAGAAGTGGACACAGTGGTACTGGGCGATTTAGATTCAAGCAGCTTAAGGCCTGGTTCACTAAAGCTTTTCTACCATTCTGCCCCATAGGAAAGAAGCTCAGCGAATGAAGCCCGTAATCTTTGATTTCCATTTTTCGCTTGACTTGCAGACCAAATAGACCAGAGCCATGGACCAGATCTTCATTTCTAGGTGATTGATGACTTCTTTTAAAGCACTTATCAGTATGTTAGGGAGTGTGTGTGCATGTGCGGAGGAAACCAATATGAAGAGATGTAGAGAGCTCATCTATCAGCTTAAATAATTGGAAGATATGTGGAGGCACGGTGAGGGACTCTAACAGGATTTTACATAGTCCAATAGGGGAAAATGCTACCGATCATGCTGTAAAACAAACTATAAAAAGGTCTACTTCTCTGAGTTATATACTGTCAAAAAATTAGAATGTCACTCAATTTTTATCATCAGGGTATAGATATCATCCTAATAGCTTCTTTATCAAGTCACTCTTATGGTCATTCTTTTTACATTCAATGCCAAAACCTTTTTTCATATACTGAGTGTAAGAGAAGGTCTTAGACCTAATGGCACTGTTTTAGGACTTCAAACTGTCCAACGAATGTGCCTAATTGCATCAATGACCGATTCTCAACACTCTTCAAAATAAGAGAAAATATATCACAAACATGTACGCTGTTGGTGAACCAAAATTGCGATTAACGTGTTGCCTAAAGCACAAGTATTAACTTGACTTATATTTCTTTATAACTATGTGCTTGATATGATTCGGTTCCCACTAGCGTGTTTGATGAATCTCGGTAAATCCCAACGCCTTTCTTAGGTGCCACCATCGCGTTTCACTTGGCTAGTTTCATCAGGGGATTACCCAAACTCTTATCTCTATGAAAAATATACAAACAGCATAAAATAACCATTAGTGATTTAAAAACTCTCTATTTTTACATTTACCCTTAGCATGTTTGTGCAACAACTAAACAATTTACAAAAAAATTCAAAAAGAAATACGAAAAAGAACAGTCACCTACCCAAACAGTAATAACTGCTGCATGCGTCTCATTAGCTACTAAAGCAAAAGCCTCTCAACCGGCTTGATCGTCAAACGCTGCGCATGCGAACTAGTCATCACTCCCTGAGATTTAAACCCCTCTGACGTCAATGCAATATTTGGGTGACGTGAGTTAACCTCATTTTGTCACACTTTTAACTTCTCATGTCTACTCACTCTTTCAAACCATCTTCATCTGTCCTCCAATATTAAATTCTGAGAATACCTCCCCCCTTTTTTTCTTAAACATTTTTTTAGTCATTAATTCAAAATAAAATTTGTCCCTTGTCGGCCTTTATACACATGATGCCCAATCTACACACACATTCAGACCAGCCAGCATCACTGATCTCAAAATGAAAATAACAAGTCAATGCGATGCACAGGTGAATTTGGTAGTAAATATTTTGGGGATTCCGCTCTTTCAAGACCATATAGGTTTGCTGAATAAGGGACTATTTTTTTGTCCCCTATGCCAGTTTTGATGCCTTTCAGTTTAGAATTGATTTTGAAAAGTGAATTAGAAAGTTAAGTGTACAGCATTATTTTGCATCTAAGTTACAACAGCAGGAAATACAGGAAGATCACCCCATGCGAAGGGTAAAGTTACCTTTGAAATCTACTTGGTCCCTGCCTGGTCCATTACATCCAGCTTTGATAGTGTTTAAAGAGCTAGTCTTAAAAGAAATGCAAATTCTGGAAGATTCATGAAGTAGGAATCTTAATACTCTGACAAACTCAGAAAAAATAGCACTGAAAGAGTTACAACAACGAACGGATATTGTTATTAGAAGACCCGATAAAGGTGGTGCTATAGTGGTCTTAAGTTGTGAATATTATCTAGAAGAAGCAATAAGACAATTGACTGACCACATGGTTTATCGAGTATTATTAGAAGATCCACAGAAAACCCTTCAGTCAACAATTAAGGAAATAACTCAGGTAGCACTGCAGGACAAGCTGCTTTCACGAAAAGAATGCACCTATTTAAATAAGGCGACCCCCACTACAGCAAAGTTCTATACAGTCCCCAAAATACATAAAAATATGGATCGACCTCCAGGTAGACCTATAGTATCTATCAGGGGGACTGTTTTAGAACCACTCAACATTTTTAGATTCTTATTTACGTCCACTGCTGGTGGACATTCCGTCTTACGTGAAAGACACCACACGTTTTCTCGCCATCTTTTAAGTAATAATTCACAGTGGGCTAGTTCTAGTGATATACTGCTAGTAACTATGGATGTTATATCCCTTTATATGAGCATCCCCCAGTCGGCAGCGTACGAAGTAGTAGACTGGTTTTTACATCAACGGGGAGATTTATCAGAACAACAGATAGTCAGGTGTGCTAATCGTAATAAAAACACTATTTTTCATAATTATTTTATGTTTGAGAACATACTCTATCACCAGATTTCTGGTGTGGCGATGGGGGCCACTTGTGCCCCATCAATAGCAAATTTGTATATGAGTAAATTTGAGAAGAAATGGATGGGGCAGTCTATATATGCTCAAAATGTGAAAATGTGGTATAGATATATAGACGATGCATTTATGCTGTGGGAAGGGTCTGAAGATCTTTTGGGGTCATTTTTTTCAATGGATAAATAGTTGTGAAAGTAACATACAATTTACCTATGTTCACCATAGGGGAACGTTGGCATATTTAGATGTAGTGGTGACTAAAAGAGAGAGAATGGGTAATATTGATTTTTTGAAAATCAATAGATCGAAACACATTCCTACATTATGGAAGTGCACATCCCCCTAGACTAAAGGAAGGTCTTCCTTTCTCTCAGTTCTTGAGATACCGACGGAATTGTTCTGATGAACATGAATTTAAGAAGTTATCAAGACAGTTGGTGAGTAATTTTATGGAGAGAGGATATCCCTCACTAGTAATCAAGCGAGCGTATTTAAGGGCTTTGTTTAATAATAGAAGTTTGTTGTTTGAATCCAAAACAAAAATAGTAAATGAAAACACCGATAATGTTAATTTGATTACAAGATATTCCCCACTGAGTGGGGGAATTCAATGTATATTAAAGAAACATGGGAACGTCTTAAAGGCAGTTCCGGGGCTTGAAAATAAGAAGATAAGGTATGTGTGGCAACGTAATAATAATTTAAAAGAAAAACAGTCCAGCGGCATTATGGTCCCTTAGATCAGCGGCAACTTTATTGCATTTGGAAGCAGGACATAAAAAATGTGGACAGTGTGCGATTTGTAACATTACCATGGAAGTGAATTCTTTTGAACAGCATGGGGCTACATACCATTTAAAAGAACACACAACGTGTTAGTCCACGTTTGTGGTTTACATTATTAAATGTCCCTGCGACTTAATTTACGTGGGGAAAACTACTCGACCGTTTAAGATAAGAATGGGGGAACATAAAAGTCAGCTAAAATGTAAGGTGAAAGAGGCACGAATAGTACAGCACTGTTTAACAATGGGTCATCGGTTTGAACATCTGAGGTGTTTCTGTATAGATAAAATAAGGTCGGGTACAGCAGGCAAATCGCAGGAGCAAACTTTGCTCTTAAGAGAACAAAAATGGATTTTCATTTTGAGATCAGTGATGCCGGCTGGTCTGAATGTTTGTGTAGATTGGGCATCATGTGTATAAAGGCCGACAAAGTTTAAGAAAAAAAGGGGGGGGGGGTATTCTCAGAATTTAATATTGGAGAACAGATGAAGATGGTTTGAAAGAGTGAGTAGACATGAAGTTAAAAGTGTGATAAAATGAGGTTAACTCGCGTCACCCAAATATTGCATTGACGTCAGAGGGGTTTAAATCACAGGGAGTGATGACTAGTTCGCATGCGCAGCGTTTGATGATCAAGCTGGTTGAGAGGCTTTTGCTTTAGTAGCTAATGAGACGCATGCAGCAGTTATTACTGTTTGGGTAGGTGACTGTTCTTTTTTAATTTCTTTTTGTAAATTGTTTAGTTGTTGCACAAACGACATGCTAAGGGTAAATGTAAAAATAGAGAGTTTTTAAATCACTAATGGTTATTTTATTTATTTTTATTAATTAATTTATTTATTACAGGCTCTTATATACCGCTCTATTCAGCATCAGCGCGGTTCACAGTATAACAGACCAGAACAACAAACTGTTTGGTTTTACATAGAACAGGTCAGAGAACTTGGATAAAACAAGGGGATCTATTACTGTAACTATTTACATGAGTATTTACACGTATATACACGACAGGATTATTCTTAGTTTGGGTAGTAATCGAGATTGGTTGGATGGTCTAGTAATAATGGGGGAAAAGGTAGGATTTGAGTGCTTTTCTGAAAATAGATAGATCTGTGATAGTCCGGATCTCTGGAGGTAGGGCGTTCCAGCACTTAGGGGCATAGAAGCAGAAGGCTCTGTTAGATGTAGTTGATAGGCATTTTGTCGCTGCTTTAGGGATAGTTAGCACATTAGTTGATATCATTCTCCTCGATCTATTGGGTGGAACGGCTTGAATGAGGTCAATTAGAGAGGAGGAAGTGATGCTTTTGGTGGCCCTGAAGGTGAGTAATAATGTCTTGAATAATAGTCTGCCATGTATGGGGAGCCAGTGGAGTTGCTTTAGGATGGGAGTTATATGGTCCCTTCTTGATGCTCCGTGGAGGACTCTAGCGGCGGTGTTCATGGCGAGTTGCAAAGGGTTTAAGGTGGAGTGTGGGAGGCCTTGAAGGATGGCATTAGCAAAGTCGAGGTGGGGTAGGGTTAAGGCTTGAAATATTGTTCTGAAGTCATCAGGATCAAGCAGGGGGTGAAGATGTCGGAGTGTCCGGATCTTGAGGTAGATTGCTCTGACTACGTTAGTTATATGTAGTTTAAAATCCAAGCGTTGGTCCAAGGTGACCCCAAGGTATCGAATGGAAGGTTTTGATTGGAGTTCGGCTTCTTTCACCTTTATATGGGATGGGGGGGGTGAAAAGTGGATCCCTAGTGATGAAGAGAACCTCAGTCTTTTTGTGTTGAATTCGGAGGTTCTGGGATAGAAGCCATTCAGACACAGCATGCTGTTTGTATATTTTTCATAGAGATAAGAGTTTGGGTAATCCCCTGATGAAATTAGCCAAGTGAAACGCGACAGTGGCACCTAAGAAAGGCGTTTGGATTTACCGGGATTCATCAAACATGCTAGTGGGAACCGAATCATATCAAGCACATAGTTATAAAGAAATATGTCAAGTTAATACTTGTGCTTTAGGCAACACGTTAATTGCAATTTTGGTTCACCAACAGCGTGCATGTTTGTGATATATTTTCTCTTATTTTGAAGAGTGTTGAGAATCGGTCATTGATGCAATTAGGCACATTCGTTGGACAGTTTGAAGTCCTAAAACAGTGCCATTAAGTCTGAGACTTTCTCTTACACTCAGTATATGAAAAAAGGTTTTGGCATTGAATGTAAAAAGAATGACCATAAGAGTGACTTGATAAAGAAGCTATTAGGATGATATCTATACCCTGATGATAAAAATTGAGTGACATTCTAATTTTTTGGCTGATCATGCTGTGGCACCAAGTCAAAAGGACCTTTGCCAGGGACCTGCAAATGAGATTGATGATTAGAGCAATACTCCAACGTGAAGGAACATGAGCAATAGGATCGTCGCCCCTGTAGAATTCCAGAGAACCAATCATGTCACATCCAGAAGAGCATCGTCCCCCTATGCACTGGAGCTATGAACTCCCTACCTGATGTTATGAGAGCCCCGAGAGACTTTAGAGACTTCCGAAGGATGCTCAGGACCACTCTGTTCGCAGAATGCTATAAACTCTCCCAGGGCACATAGCCTGACTTTAGGCATGACCAAACAGTCTGCAACTGACTCATTTAATTGTAAATACTCTTAGATATTTATTTCCCTCCATCCCATTCCCCCCGTCCTTTATAAATGTACCCAACTTAGTTCGGTGTAAACCACTTCGATTGAAGGATAAGATGGTATAAAACTGGTTAAATAAAATGATGAGGTGTGGCAATACTTTTTCAGACTCTGCTTTCAAATTTTACTATTTAAACTGAACCATCACAAACTCTTGGAAATCAGAACTAGTTTTAGATTTATTGGGGCAGCTTGAAAGTGGGTGCTTGGTTATGAATTAATACCTTTTGAAATTTAGCAGAGGAATCTGTTTGCTCCCCTTGCCCCTGCTAAGCCACCTTAACCCAACCTGATCCCTTCACTTCTGTCATGAATATTTAGCCCTCGCACCCCACTGCCCAGCTCCAATACAAAGATAAACCCCAAAATCCGTCTCCGTTCCCCTTCCCTGTTCCTACCAGTCATTTTCTCAGTCTTCTTTACCTCTCCCCACCACTCACTCACTCAGTCTCTAAATCCCTTTTCTTTGAACCCAGTGTTTACTGTCTCTCAATCTCCCTTTATTGGCCCCACCTGTCACTCACCCTTTCACAAAATCCTCTTTGCCTGTCCCCACTATTCATGGCTCTGTCAATGCCCACTCCTTGTCCCCATCATTCATTGTCTCTCTGAATCAAATCCACGCTAAAACCTCACGTCTTTGAGGCTGATCCAAATAGAACCTGATTCAAATAGGAGCACGTCCAGGCTGTCCAGGCAAGATGGTCCTGTTTGGACCTGATTCTGGACCGCTAGAACAAAATGTTCCCGCGGTAGTCAGAATCGGGCTCGAGAACAGCCCGGCATGCCCTTCCTGCCTGCGGGGACATCCTCCCTGCAGGAGCCCCTGACTCTGGCATTTCTGCCCCCCTTTTCCCTGCTGCCTGACCAATGGCTGTGGCATGTCGCCAACACTATGGAACTTGATTCCAGAAAAGCCACAAAACGTATACGGCATCAACATGTTTAGAAAGCAGCTAAAGACATTTCTGATCTCAGAGTAATATGGATCAAGAACTGATCAAATCTACACTGACCCAAAATAAATTGGAAACTCAAGCTAGTAAATTCCAGGCTAAAACAATGTATATAGTTATTTTACTCAAATTACAATGTCATAATATGTTTAACATAAGTTCAATGTTCATGGGTTAACTGCACCTAATGTTTTATGTATGTTGTTTTGGTTCTCTGTAAACCACCTTGATCGATAAAGCGGTATATAAAAACACTCAAACAAATAAATAAGGTTATTTGATCAGCATGCTCGGTCTTCTCCGGTGATGCTACATCCAGGTACCAGACAGACCTGATCCTGCCTACATTCTGAGATCTAAGAAGCTCAGGCCCACCACAGCAGCATTGCTGGGGGAGGTCTACAGTACTGCAGAAATTAATTCCCTAGTTCTTAGACTGGCTGCTTCTTTCTGAGACTGAGTGAGCCAAGCGTTGCCAGGGAATGAGGAACCAGTGACAGCTGCAGGGCTGGCAATGAAAGAAGTAAATGAGTCAGGGCTCATAAAACTCCCTTGTCTTCAGAAGCCGCTCAAACAAATTTCTGTCTTGCCTCAGAGAAACACCACAAAGGAATTTGTTAGACATTTCAAGATGAAATGCAGCCTGGGACATCTCGTATTATTTGGAAGAGACTGGCATGTTCTTTAAGATCCTGTCACTTGTTGCTGAGACAAGTTCTGCACTGACAGATAAACCCGTGCAAGCTCGAGGTATTAATTCAATTCTGTTTTTTTAGCACAAGCCCCATGCTACACGTGGGCGGAGACTAAAAAACCGGACCAGCTGTTGCATTAGAAGAACAGTGAATGAAGCTAGCAAACTAGGCTGAGTCAAGCTACAGAGACCTGAAATCACTGTGTTATTTTGGATCTGAATACAATTTGGATTAACTGATAATTTAAATTTCAGCCCAAGAACCAATCTGAATTGTGCACTTCTCAATCTGTTATTTCACTAATACGTGAGATCTGTGTGACTTTTGATAATCCTGGTGATATTTAAAAGCAAAATACAACAAAACTACCCACTAAGGGACCAAAAATTAGTCACTTAAAAATTGTAAAAATGGACCCACATGGTGTCCTCCTATCTAGATGTACCGTGCTATAAACCAGGTTATTCACCAGAGATAGCAGTCCAATCAATGCTATAGGGGCTCAACAAATGGATTTATTGACAGTACAGTATAATCGGGCCTGCTACTTAATAACCATCATCATTGTCCCTAAAACTTTAGCATTTGAACTCCCAGGAAAGCATACAAAGTTGTTCACTTATATATCTCAGATTATATACCTCACTAAAGTGGTGCCTTATATATTGCTTGTACTCAGCTTAAGCGTTGAGGCACCCAGTGCTCACAATACCGTGTCAGTAAGGCTTTCCCAAAGTGTTCGTCAGGCTAACAATACCAGCTTTGCCAGTGACCATGACTGTTTCATTTTGCCACACTCCGTGGCTTCTTCACAACCAATGGTATAAACTGGTAACAAATAAAAATATATTAGCCACAACCCTCATTTACAGCATACATAAAAACCCACCTTATAGGTACACGTCCCTGCACATAGAAAAGCCCGATAAAGAAACTCCAACTCCCACTACGACATTTAAATCCTCCTCACTTGTACAAAAACACTAAAGAACCAACATGGTCCCAAAGATAGGGAGAGAGGTCTTTTACTCCCTACCCACACCAAGGCTACAAATATATTTAAAGGTTTTACTAGACTGATTGTGGTTTTTGGAGAGGGTGTTCCCATCGGCTGCTATAAGGATGTATGCCGTTCTGCAAGAATTCATTTTTGGAACATATCCCATAGCAGCTGATACATGTCACTAGCCTCTTACACTGTACATTTGACGAAGGATAGGTGTAGAGGCACATCTGTCAGGGCTGGCTCGGGCTGTTGCAAAGTATTGGGTACCCTACGTAAACCTTCAGCCTTACATCTTTCCCCCCCCCCCCCCCCGAGATTTTGATAAACTCAACAAGCATGATCTTCGGACCACCACCCTTCCAACAAGAATTCTGTAAAATGTTTAATTGCACCTGATACTCTTGAATATGAAACTTTTTGTAGGTATGTGTACATGTGCTGCTCTTCCTGCAGGTAAAAGAATGTGCTGATGACTCTGTGTGTGTGTGGCTGTCAGAATCTATTGTTTGTTTTAAAAACTGCTGCTCTTTTCTGCTCCCCCCCCCCCCACCCCAGAAGTTGCTGCCCAGGCAACTGCCTAGCCTTGTCTAAAGGCTGGGCCAACCCTGCTTATAGCTGTGGATAGGTCAATCTAACAGAGTGATCCTGTCTTGGCTTGTCTCGCTGCTTGCATGAATTTGAAATTCTAATTTACCATTGACTTCTCTTAGAAAACCTGAATGACAGTACTTCTATGCCATTGAGCAAACCCTGGACTGGATCAGCCTGTTCTGTTGACCTGAGGGGATTTGGCAAACATAGTTGTGGAGGATCTGCATATCCTTTCATGACTCCAGTCAGCTGTTCAAGAGGATGAAACTTACTTCCTGGTCGCAGCAGCTCTGCTTAGCTGATTTTTTTAAAATATTGCTATTCAGTTATGGTATATACACAAAGCAGATTGCATTTTTCTCCTAAGACAAATATATATTGTTTTAAATAGGAATACCAGTCTACACAAGAAAATGTATCTGTTTATTCTTGTTTAGCCAAGGATACACTATAGTTTGTTTTTCACAATATCACTAGAACAAATCTAAGAGTCTAGCCTGGGCAGAATGCTGGGAAAGGAATCGTCTGTCAGTCTTTCAACATGTCAAACCTTGGCAGCAAAGGTAAATGTTGCTACGTTAATCAGAGATATGAAAGTGTTTTTCTTAATACGATTGGTATGCTTAGGGCCTGATTTCGTATAGATACAGAATGGGAGAAAAAACATGAAGCGGCCGTGTAGGAGCTTCCTGGGACATGCAAAGCAAATGGTCCTGATTTGAGGAGGAAGTGGAGCAGTGGGGGTGAGCACATGTACGAGCGTTGTAAAATTGGCCGGTGCTGATTTGTACTATCTGTCTGCCTCCTGTCATTGGGTCTGGCTGGTTCTGCCTCCCATTGCTTGCCTGCTCACAGCTGACCATGCCTGCCTCACTGTGCTGACTATGCTACCCTCTTGAGGCTGCTGTCCTGTGTAACTGCATGGCTTGCACAATGGGTTGTTCTGTCCCTGTTCTCAACCTCCAGCTAAGCATGTCATTAAGCCATGTTTGTTAAAGAAAACTGTTCTACTTATCATTCTTAAACAACATTTCAATCAAGCCATACTTGACTTGGCTCAATGACGGGGATACTCTCTTGTTGGCATAGTGTTCTTCCTTGGCTATTGCTATCTTTATAAACATCCCCCTCGTAAATCTGTTTCAGGTGCAGCTCTTATCTATGATAGCTCCCTTTTATATCTGACATATCCTTTTCATCCACAGAAAAACTGCACCAGAAGTGGCATTAACTAATGAAAGAAAAAAACTTCTGGATCTTATTCTACATCTAAGCTGATACTTTAATAACTTACACTAATTTGCATTAGATATTGCAGCTGATTACCTCTTGCTGTGCAAACTTCATTCAAAAAAATATATTTGGGCAATCTAACGAGTGTTGCGTGCAGCGTCGTTCTTTCTTTATGGGTAAATGGAAGGCTAAAGGGGTTAAGAAACCCTCTTACCCCAGCTGCTTCTTCCCCATTGCCTTCACGAGTGGTTGGTCCACTTGATGCCTTTGTTTCTACAACTCAGCGGCAGTCTGGCGAGTCAGTGGAACAGTGCCTCATTAGCGTCCTGCCGGAGTTGAGCAGCTCAATGGGAGGTTTGGGGCCAGACATCTCCCCTCCGGTGTAGTGGTGTCCGCCGAAAGAGCTGTCCCTTGAGCATAGCTTGGTGCAGTCATCGATCTTGCAGCCTTCCCATGCGGTGGAGTCTCGCGAGAACAGAGGATTGACTGCGTGGTTGGGTAGTGGAGAGGTTTCCCTACCTCTCCCTCACTGCTTAGGAATTTCACCATCACGGAGGCAGACTGAGGGGTCTGAATCGATCCTTTCTGTATCTGGGAGCCCTGTAATAGAGCGGCAGTCTTCTGAGGTCAGTACTGGAGTGCCTGAAAGCCTGGTAACTCTTTCCTTTGATCGTCCAGCTGTATTCACATTGGAGATTATTTGGTCAGCTATTGTGAAGCTTGGGGAACTGTTGGCTCCACAGTCTCAACTTTGGCAGCCCAATCTCAGTCTCACATCAACTTATTGCAACAGCATACATTGGAAATTTCTGCTTTACAATCTTCAGTGACTGAGATACAACAAAAACCAGTTTCCTATGATGATGGAGCTTTATCTTTTCAGAAGGATGCATTGAGATGATTAGAAGATTTATCTAGATATCAAAATCTCCATTTGATTAATTTTCCAAAGTCTACTTTAATTAGTGCTAAGAATATGTTTAAAAAGTATTTGATAGAGGTTTTGGGTGTTCCAAATGAGTCCCATCCCCCGATGGTTAAAGTGTATTATCTTCCTTCTGGTAAAAAGGGTGTTGGTGGTGGGGTTATTTCTGGGATTGATCAAGCTGATTTTTTGGATGTCTCGGGAATCTTAGATACCTCTTTGGGTGATTCTGTTTCTCCATCTACCTTAATTGTAACCTTTGCTCTCTCCTCTGATCCGGGTTGGTTTTTGCGAATGTTTTTTCACAAGCGTACTCTGTTATTTCAAGGGTTATCTATACGTGTGTTTCCAGACCTGTCTAGAGAGACCCAGAGGAGAAGGAAGGAATTCTTGTTGCTCTGTCCTGGAGTTTTGCTTATGGGTGCTCAATTTTTCCTGAAATTCCCTTGTAAATGTATGGTTAAATTGCAGTTTGCATCATATATTTTTTGAGCCCTCACAGTTGCTGGCTTTTCTGAATTCTCACTGCTCCGCTGAGGTGGTCTAGATTAAACACTTGTTGTGTTTTTCTTCATAATGTGTATTTAATTAATTACCTTTGGGTTGTTTTTCCCCATGTGGTGGGCTGGATTAGGGACAGACTTGTTTTATTCCCTTTTGTTATTTTCTGCTTATGTTCATTGTAAAGATACAATGTTTATCTGTTTATACCCTAATTTCTATGCAGGTGTATTATGCTTGGATTTATTGTAAAATGATAAAGATTAAATTAAAAAAATATATATATTCAATAGTCAACGGGGGAGCCGATTCCTAAAGTACTCTCAAAAGACCTTACTTGCAACAAAACGGTTTCCAAAAAGCACAGTTATACATATAATTCATAAACCCAAAACTAGACCTTGTTGAACTAAATTCATATAGACCTATTTCAAGTTTACCTTTCCTCACAACAATAATGGAGAAAGTGGTACAACTTCAACTGCAAAACTATATCAGCCTAATCTCCCCATTCAACCCATATCAGCATGGCTTCTGCCCTAACCATAGAGTGGAAACACTGTTAATATCACTCATCGACTATCTAATCAAGGGAATAGAGAAACCAAAACAAGCCTTCATTCTCATATTCCTCGATATCTCAGCGGCCTTTGACACCGTATGTCATGAGATTCTCTTACAGAGACTATGTTGCATTGGCATCACTGACCATGCACTCGGCTGGATCTGATCCTATCTGACCAATCGCCTACAAATCATAAAATCTGAGAATAAAAGCTCAGACCCTTTCCCGCAGAACCATGGTGTACCCCAGGGCTCATATGTCATCATTATTATTCAACATTTACTTCCAGCCAATCTGCCATTTACTCCAGTCACATAATGTTATACCATCTATATGTAGATGACATAATGTTTTACACACCATTCTCAATCACAGATCCAGAATTCACTCCTATCGTACAGTATTTTAATTCAATTGCTCTATGGCTCTCCCAACAAGGCCTTACCATTAATTATAACAAAATGGAAGTGCTATTCATTTTCACAGATAACTTATTCACCCCACCAAAGACACTTAAGGTCAATCAAACACAACTAAAAGTCAAATCTGAGGCATGATACCTTGGAGTAACTATTGACCAGCATCTTACCCTGAAGACTACATCAACAATTTGACAAAGCATATCTACAATAAAATAAGGATCTACAATGACTTTGCCCTCTACTAGAACTTCATGACTACAGGATTGTTTTCCAAGCAATGACACTTCCATTTATTGACTTCTGCAATGCAATTCTCCAAGGCTTGCTGAAATCCCGTCTATTATTGCTACAACTGGCTCAGCACTCTGTGGCTAGGGTATTCACTAGAACATCAAGGGGCTCACACATCACTCCTGTCATGAATGAGCTCCACTGGCTACCGCTAATAGACAGAATCAAATATAAGAATATCATCACTATATTTAAAATCCTCCACAACTTGTCCTCTGAGTACTTACAGACTATATTAAGAAAACTCCCTAATAACAGAGAGAGAAGAAGCACCGCAAAATGCCTCCTTGCGTCACACCCAAACTTCACGAAATGCAACCAATTAGCATGCGAAAGAGCATTCTCGTTGTATGCTCCAACGGTATAGAATTCCCTCTGGATGAAAATCCGTACAACCCCCGACTCTAAGGATTTCAGGAAACTCCTGAAAATGCACCTGTTGCAAATGCACTTTCAAGGCATGACATAAGCAAGCAAGAAACATCACTGAATTGCATACAAAGACACCTCAACAATAAAAACACTTACACCACTCTGAAACAATTACACCACACCAAGACACCTGCTCGGTATTTGAATATATGTTATTTATGCCTGGGATTATTTACTGGTATTTATCATTGATGTTAATGTTTTGGATTTTTATGGTTCCCTGCAAAGCTATTTGGGCTTCGTATATGTAGTTACATAGTAACATAGTAAATAATGACAGATAAAGAACAGTATGGTTCATCTAGTCTGCCCAGTCAAGGTACACCTGCCGCTCTGTGCAGGCCTCCCTTCCCCATGTCTTTGCTTAGGGGTGATCCCACCACTCCTTGTAGTACACCCATATTTGTTAAGGAATTAGATGGTTCAGATTATATTGATATTTTCTTGTTGCTGTAAAGGGATCCACTGTGTCTGTCCCATGCCCTTTTGAACTCCGTCACCGTATTTGCCCCCACCACTTCCATCGGGAGCGCATTCCAAGCATCCACCACCCTTTCAGTGAAAAAGTATTTCCTGACATTGCCTTTCAATTTACCACCTTGTAGCTTCATGTTATGCCCTCTAGTTTTGCAACTTCTCTGTCTTTGGAAGAGGTTTGTTTGTTCATTATTTCTCTTTAAGTATTTAAAGGTCTGAATCATATCTCCCCTGTCCCTCCTCTACTCCAAAGTGTACATGTTTAGGTCTTCAAGTCTCTTCTCATAAGGCTTCTGATGCAGGCTCCAAATCATTTTGGTCACCTTCCTCTGAAAAGTTTCCAGTCTTTTTACATCCTATGCAAGATATGGTCTCCAAAACTGAACACAGTATTCCAAGTGAGGCCTCACCAGTGACTTGTACAGTGGCATAAGTACCTCTTCCTTTCTGCTGGTAATTTCTCTTCGTATGCAGCCCAACATCCTCCTGGCTTTTGCCACCACCTTGTCGCACTGTTTTGCCACCTTGAGATCTTCAGAAATAATCACCGCTTGTATTTTGGTTTTTTTTTTCTTGTTATTATATTGTTAGATGTTCTATCATGCTTGGTTGTTTGATGGTACTTAACAATGTTATTTCCTGTAGCCTCTTGGTTGTTCTGTTTTGTGGGCTCAGTGGAGGGATGCCTTAATTTAATTTAATAGTCTACTGCTTGATAATTTTCTTGTGTAAGATTATTGAGATTATTTCTCAAGACATCCCTATTTCATTGATATGCATATTGTTATTGTATGTATAATTTGTATAATTCAATAAAAAAATAAAAATAAAAAAAATAAAAAAGAAATAATCACTCTGTCTTTCTCCTGAGCCGTACACACCAATCTCTCACCCCCTATCGCGTATATTTCCCTTGGATTTCTGCTTCCCAAGTGCATGAATCTGCACTTCTTCACATTAAATCTTAATTGCCAAGCATTAGACCATTCTTCCAGCTTTTGTAGATCATTCCTCATGTTAACCACTCCCTCGGGGGAGTCCACTCTGTTGCAAATGTTTGTGTCATGTGCAAATAGACAGACTTTTCCATGCAGTCCTTCAGCAATATCACTCACAAATACATTGAACAGTGCCGGGCCTAGGAACGAGCCCTGGGGCACCCCACTAATCACCTTCCTTTCATCCGAGTGAGCTCCTTGTACCTTCACCTTCTGTTGTCTGTCAGTCAACCAATTTCTGATCCAAATTACCATCTTGGGATCTATCCCCAAACTACTGAGTTTATTGATAAGCCTCCTATGAGGAACAGTATCAAAGGCTTTGCTGAAATCCAGGTAGATGACATCCATCGCATGCCCCTGATCTAGTTCCATGGTCACCCAGTCAAAGAACTCAATCAGATTTGTTTGGCAAGATCATCCTTCGGTAAAACCATGTTGCCTCGGATCTTGCAACCTGTTGGCTTTGAGAAAGTTCACAATTCACTCTTTCAGGAGCGCCTCCATTACTTTTCCCGCCACTAAGGCTCACAGGCCTGTAGTTTGACACTTCTTCCCTGTCACCACTTTTGTGTGGAGGTACGACATCAGCCATTCTCCAGTCCTGAGGAACCTCTCCTGTTTCCAAGGATCTGTTGAAAACATCCTTTAACGGCCCTGCAAGAACCTCTCTGAGCTCTTTCAGTATCCTGGGATTTATCTCATCTGGTCCCATGGCCTTGTCCACATTCAGTTTTGCAAGTTGTTCTAACACTTCATCTTCTGTGAATGGTGTGGTATCTACTTCATTCCCAGTCTTATATTTGGGAGTCACAGGTGGTCCTTCCCCAAGACTTTCCTTAGTAAAAACAGAGCAGAAGTATTCATTTAGCAATTTCGCTAAATGTTCTTTTTTGTTTTGTTGGTTAACCTTCTTTTCATCTGTATATGAGGAATACCTTCTAGTCCATTTGGATTTACAACCCTCCTTTCACATTTTCTTTTCTATTGCCCCCCTTCTCTTGCTGATCACAGTTGGGATATTCTCCTTGGATTGTTACCTGACACCTCTGTGAACTTTCCAAACCTTTTAATCCTAGAACACTTCAACATCCATGCTGATGCCCCCAAATCATCTAAGGATAAAGACCATACTATAAAGACATAATTCATCGGATGGAGAGGCCTGGACTTTAGCCAAAGGGTTTCTTTGCCAATTCATGCAACTGGGCATATCCTTGACTTCATTTCATTATCTTGCAGTTCTTCTTCCATAATCTCCAATATATCTGCCATTCCTCTTTCCCAGGCAGATCATTACCTTATCTCGAGCAATTTCTCTCTCATCCAACCTCAGCAAATCCAACCGCCTTCAGTCTATTTGGTCTGAAACAACAGAAACTTAAACTTCGATATCTTATTGCAGAAATGCATTCCTCCACGGGACTTCTCGGCCCTTCCCCTTGATCACCAGGTTTCGCTTTGGGATTCTATGCTAAAATTGAAGAGGGCCCACTGAGTCATAAATCTATCTAAAATATTCAAACTAAATAGAAAGAATCCCTGGTATCACAAGGGTCTGTATTTACTTAAGAAACAACTCTGCCTTGCAAAGAGAACCTGTAAGAAAGCAAAATTTCCTTTAACATTAGCATGTTTCAAGGAGATATCTTTATTATATTCTCAAGGCATTTCCAAGGCTAAGAAGATCTACTGTTCACAGCACATCCTTAAAAGCACAAATCCAGCAAAAGCATTATTCAAGATCTTGGCAAAGTATCAGCTTAGCACCACCAGCTAATGCTGCTATATCGACAGCTGAGGATCATGCCTCTTTTTTCATATCCCAAGTGCAAAGATCGTGAATTATTTTACTTGCTTCTAATAGTACTCTATCTACGTACTTCAGTCACTCCTAGTTTCCTCTGTTCCAACTCAATGTACCTCAGTTACTCCCAGTTCCCCCTCTGTTGAACTCCAAGCTAGCCTATGGTCTGATCTAATCCTGTTTTACAAGTTTACTTGGAGAAGATTCTCACTCAACTCTATTGTATAACTTGTCAGACGGGTGCCTGGGTGAGAATGTTCACAGTCTTGGCAAAGGCATATATTAATATGATTTGCAAGGGATTGTGGGAAATGTAGTCCATTCACACCAGACACAGCCGTTCACAATAATTAGTTGTGCTTGAGTGTAAAGCCAATAAGATATTTATTTATGGGGTTATTTCTCCCAACACAGATATGCTTGGTAGCACATAAAACAGGATACTTGCTTTCAGTGTTAAACTTAGAAAAACAAAATCAGGAAAACAGTTGAACTTGTCAGGCAATCAAATCAAAAGAATAAAGACCAGGATGGTAACAGAATGGTCTTTTCTGTAGGCTCTAGCTAATATTTTCTTAGCAGTGCTTTAATCAACAAACAAAACCCACAAAGTAGGGAAAAACTGTTCTTTTCAGGTTAACTTCTTATATCTTCACACATAGACTCAGAAGTGATTCCCTCAGAGCTCACAAGCAATTAGGTAAGGCTCAATTGCTAGCAGTTACCCAGCTGAAACCCCTTAGCTGGCTTGCTTTCTACTGCGTGGCTCAAATCCTACTCAGGAGCTTTTCTGAGTAGATTAAAGAACAAGTTTGTATTTCTTTGTGATGGTTGTTGTACTTTGTAACAGTAAATTACCAAAGGAGTTTAGACAGAGAGCAGTCCATGTATTCACAGCCTGTATCTACCACCTCTCCCCCTTCTTCAACAATCATGGGTTCAATATCATGGATTGGCACAGAGGAATTTCTCAATGGAGCACTCTCAGGAGAATACTTGTTTCCCTGCTGTCTTTCAAGGGTATAGCTAGGGCATAGATCAGTGTTCATACCTGAGCTTTCATTGCTGTTAGAGTTCCTCTCTAAATAGCCTGGCCAGTATGTAGTCCAGTTCTTATGTCCAGCCTTCCAATCCAGATCCCTGGACACTGGATCTCTCTTCACATACCTTCTGGCACGGGTCCTAGGGTCCCTTCCAAGTGCAGCCGTCTCCCTCACAGGTACCGTCTGGAGATTCCTAGCTCTGCAGCACCACTCCTCTGGTTTTCCCCAGTCCAATGGTGTATGCTGGCCTTTTGAATGTCTCCCAGTATACGTACTGCTCTGGACTCCTTTAGACCTCCCAAATGCTTTTCTCTTCTTTCTTCCAAAGGGTTTCTGGCCCTCTCTTTCCGTCCGCTCTGGCTTCTGCTTCTGATGATCTTCCAGATGATGAAGCTGTCCAAGATGAGTCTGAGGATAATTCTCTGTAGAATAAACTCTACCTTTATTCTGCTTAGATGAGTGCTCCACCCTAGCACAGCGCAGCTGTGCTGAATCAGGCCCTGCCCTTTGAGATGAGTGCTTGGGGATTACCTCATAGCCCTCCTGATTGAACACACGTTTCCCCACTTCAGCTCCTCTAATGGCTGTTGGAAATCTGGTGCATTCTGGGACTGGTAGTCTTTTATGGAAAAATTCTGTTTTCTTATTTCTACCAGGACTGACAGGTTGCTTGTTCAGAGTCACTTCACCTTTACTATAGCTCCTTCCTGAGCTATGATAATCTTCCTTATCACAAACTTCATCATGAAATCCCCTTCTCTCAGCTTGCTTAAAATTGTAGTTGCAAATTCTTCGTCCTTTTATTCTTCAAATGATGAACTCATGTTTAGCATCAGGTGCCTTATCAATAGCTTGGAAACTAGCCTCCATCAAACCTATTCTAAAAAAAAAAAAGTCTTTAAAGACACCAATGTTCCTGATGATTAAATACCAGTCTCTTCAGACTCCTATTTAACTATGATGACAGCATGAAAACACAGGTTCTTAGACTAGGGAAAATCACACTCCTTGTCTCATTAGATCTATTGGCTGCTTTTGACTTAGTTGATCACAGACTCCTTAATCGCTTAGCTGATATTGACCTTTTGGGTATACCCCTCAAATGGTCTATTTCATTTCTTTTTTTTTTTTAAACTTTTATTTTCATTTTGCAACAAACAAAAGAAACAACACACCAAAGGAGACAAAACAAGTATACAATAAAGAAAAGTAAACCCAATTACCCCCCACCCCCACGCTTCTTCTCTAGCTGATTATGTCAGCATGTGAGCGCTTCCAAACAACAGTGATTATACATCAAAACAATCAATAGAGTATCTGCGATACAGAATAATCATGGGACAAAGATATATACAAATTTAGACAGTCAGATGAGAGCATTGAGCAGAATGTACATAGTCATTGAGCATCTTCCATTTAGACCGATGATGAGGAGTCTGAATGGGGGAAGCAAACATACGAGGTATTTGTTCATATTTACTGTAGAGACAGACATGATTCCACCATTCATTGGGGCTCAGATGGGAACTATTTTTCCAGTATTTCGTAATTAGGGAAATAGCAATGCCAAGCATAAAGTCCAAAAGGAAGTAAGCCGTTTTTGGAAGAGAGGGGATCCCCGCAGCTGAGCGAAGTCCCACTATCCTCCAAGAAAGGGGCTCTTGAAAGTGCAAAATAGACTGGATACGACCCCAGACCCGACGCCAGTAATACTGTAGTGCGGGACATTCATACATAACATGAGGTAGTGAACCAATGGCCGCTTGACATGTCCAACAACTATTGCCCTGAGTAGGGTTCCATTTGGCTAATCTGTCAGGAGTGTAAAAACACCGGTGGGCTAGAAAGAAGAGTGTCTGAGTGAGTGAGGCGGATCGGGAGACCCGTGTCACTCTACTCCAGACAAGGCTCCATTGCTCCGGGGTCAAAGTCACATGCAATTCTCTCTCC
The DNA here is from genome assembly GCA_033557465.1 of Ichthyophis bannanicus. NCBI lineage: Eukaryota > Metazoa > Chordata > Amphibia > Gymnophiona > Ichthyophiidae > Ichthyophis > Ichthyophis bannanicus. Next base: position 499,769,507 of record CM066037.1, on the reverse strand, counting down.
CATGCTTTCTGCGCTATAGGGGTATCTCTAGTTATAGCATTACATAAGGTTTTGTAAAAATTGGATGCTACACCCGGTGAACTACCGATAGATCGGATAGTCTCCAACCAACCTTGTGTAGGGGAGGCCGATGGCGGGAGCACCTTAGCACTCCGAAGGCAATGCTGAAGTTGCACCAACTGAAAGTAGTGTTTCGCTGGGAGACCAAATTCAATTTGCAATTCACTAAAAGTTTTCCAGCGACCTTCATGGAACAACTGACTAGGAATCCAAATGCCCCTAGTGTACCAGGGGCTCCACGCCATCGGCTTATTTTGTATTCGAAATCGAGTATTGTACCAAAGTGGGAGCTTGTCTAACGGACAGAGTCGGGAGTCTAAAGATTGCATAAGATTATTAAAGGCACCTAAGGTGTCTAAAAGCATTGGTGGAAAGTGGGAGTCTGATGGGAGAGTCATACCAGGAAGAAAAGTAAGAGGAATCGGTTTGCAAAGGTCCTCTTCTATGTCTAGCCACACAGGTCTACTCGGTACTGGATCTTCCAGCCAACGAGCGCCTTGTTTGAGAAGAAAAGATTGATGATACTTCAGGAAATCAGGGAATCTGACACCCCCATTTTCCTTATCTGCTTGCAGCTTATGTTTCGCTATCCTAGGTGTCTTGTTTTGCCACAAGTATCTAGTCAGAAGGCCCTCTATATCTTTATATATACGTCGAGGTAAGAGACAGGGCAACATTTCTAAGATATAATTCACTTTCGGAACAATCATCATTTTTATGGTTTCTAATCGACCCCACCAGGTAAGTGTTAAAGGAGTCCAGCGGTGAGTAAGCGCCCGGACTTTAGAGGTTAAGTCTTTGGCATGGAAGGAGATAGTGTCTTCCAAAGGAGAACAATAGTGAACCCCAAGGTATTTGACCATGCGAGGTTGCCATAAAAAGGGGAAGGGTTGCATATCTGCCTGATGAAGCAAAGGATTTAATGGAAAGGCTACCGACTTGGTCCAATTTATCTTATAACCGGACAGTTGTGAGTATTTACCAATTTGCTCTAGGACAGCCGGTACTGAGTCTATAGAGACAAAAAGCATAAGGTCATCAGCATACGCTGAAATTTTGATTTCCCTATGGGTGAAGGGGACTCCATGAATCTCCTCCGATTGCCGGATTAGTAAAGCCAAGGGTTCGAGTGCAAGATCGAAGAGAAGTGGAGACAGTGGGCATCCCTGGCGAGTGCCGCGTTGAAGGGGAAAAGGCTGAGACTTTAAAGCATTGGCACATATACTGGCTGTAGGCTGTGCGTACATGGTGCGAAGACAACGGAGAAAACCTTCCCCGAATCCGTACCAGCGGAGGACTGCAAATAGGAAGGGCCACTCTAAGCGATCAAAGGCCTTCTCAGCATCAAGTGAGAGGCCAACAAATGGGCGATCAAGATTAACTGCGGTAGTCAGTACATGGCATAGAGTCCGAGCATTGTCAGCAGTTGATCTACCAGGAATGAAACCGCATTGATCTGGGTGTATTAAGGTAGGCATCCTATCAGAGAGCCGGGTAGAGAGAATGGTGGCAAATATTTTATAGTCCGCGTTTAGGAGGGAAATTGGACGATAATTAGCTGTTAGTTGCGGGTCTCTCCCCTCTTTCTCAAAAACTACTACATTTGCCATTGAAAAGGACCCAGAAGGAGAACCCTCCTCGGCCAGAGCAGAAAAATAAAGTTTCAAAACTGGAGCTAAGTCAGCGTGAAAGGTTTTGTAGAATTCAGCAGGGAGACCGTCTGGGCCTGCGGCTCGACCTGAGGCACATTTCTTGATAGCAGAATGAATTTCTGAGATAGTAAATGGTGTGTCCAAGGCCACTCTATCTTCGTCAGATAGGGTCGGTCTTTGTACCCCTGAAAGTAAGCGTTCAAATACATCTGGCTCAAAATCACATTCAGATTGATAAAGCCGAGTATAAAAATCACGAAAGAGTTCTAAGATTTCGGTATCTTTAGTGACCAAGCCCCCCCCGACGGATTACGGAGGGCGGTAACACGCTTGACTTCTTTTTGACCTTTTAGGGCATTTGCTAATAATTTGCCAGCACGATTATTTTCCCGATAATATAGCCCTTGTTGTGATTCAATATTTTTAACAGCAGCAGTGTACAAAAGTTGATTGTATTGAAAACGCAAGCGTTGTAAACGGAGCAAAATACATGGGTCAGTACGGGACGTGAGGAGACGCTCCCCAGCTTGTATCTGCTGCTCTAGAATCAGTAAATGCTGCTTTCTTTGTTTCCCCTGCCGAATTTGATAGCTAGTTATAGTTGCGCGGATAGATGCTTTAAAACCCTCCCACCAAGCCCAGCTCGCTGTGTCATGGGGTGAGTTAAAATGAAAATAATCTTGGATAGCGGCCTTTATATCAACCTGAAAATCCTTTTGACCCAGTAGGGATCTATCAAAAAACCAAGCTCGGGGAGAATCGTCCCGCGCAGTGACATGTAATGATAAAGATATGGCAGCATGATCTGAAATATGGAGAGGATGAGTCCTAGTCGTGTCTACTTGAGAAATCAGTGCTTTGGAAATGAGAAAGAAATCTATTCTAGATTGGGAGTGATGGGGGGCAGAAAAGAAAGTGAACTCTAAGTCGGAGGGGTGAAGCAGCCTCCATATATCTACCAGCGCAAGATCTTGCATCAGAGCTGTAAGGGTAGCAAGACTCTTGGGTGGACTACTCGTTCTAGGCGGCTGTCTATCTATCAGAGGGTCTAACACTTGATTAAAATCACCACCAAGTATCAATGGAGTTTTGGCAGAGGCCTGTGCCAACTGCGCAATACTTGCATAGTAAGCAGGGTTGTCCACATTCGGGGCATAAATGCAAATACATGTAAATTCACTATCTCCAACCTTAAGATGTACTCGGGCCCATCTACCCTCCTTGTCAGCGCTAGTATCAATTACAGTAGCTTGCAAAGATTTCTTAACCAGAATGGCTACCCCGCACCGTTTGGAAACGGCGGGAGAATAGGCAGCCACCATGTAAGGCTTAACATTGAGTTTCAGTGTTTCAGCAGAGTTTAAGTGCGTTTCCTGAAGAAACGCTAAATCAGCATGCTCATGGCTAAGATAGCTAAGGATTTTCTTTCTTTTGATTGGACTATTAATGCCCTTTACGTTGAGTGATAAAATTTTACATAAGGCCATTCAGACAAGTTAAAAATTCTGAGCATGATAGCGCACATAATTTCACAATGTCCCTCATATTGACTGTATCTGGCTGTACATATGGCATAAAAGAAAATAAGCTTAGATAATACAATGAAGCGCCCCACATTAAAAAAGAAAAACCGCAGCACGGTAGAGAAGAAGCAGAACCCCAAAAATTACTGGCGACCATGTGTCTGCGGGGAGAAGCCCCAGAGAAGGCCGAAATTGAAAAAACACATAACCTGTAGGACTGTGCGTGCTCCGAATCCGACCGAGGCACACATCATGGAGGGATAGGAGACCAAAAAACAAAAGTCATAGAAAGAAAGAAAGAAAGTCCAGGTAGTCTCTGTGCTTGACTATGACCGCCGCATCGGGCCCTTCAAAATGGCGGACAGAGCCGGCAAATAAAAGTCCAAGTCGTTGGATTAGCGCATCTGCTCTGCTTCTTTGGAGTCTAAAAATGTTGATAGTAGATCAGGATCTTCGAATGTCCTGGTTTGGTTGTGGAGAGTCACTCGGAGCTTCGCGGGATACAACAGGCCAAAGCGAGCCTGTAGCTGTTGAAGTCGAGGGCGAAAAGCAAGGAGTTTCTTCCGTCGGTCAACGGTAGGCTTTGCCAAATCAGGGAAGAAGGAGACTTTGTGACCTTCAAGTTCCAAATGATGGTTCGCCCGGGCAGCATTTAAAATTTGTTCCACTTGTTGATATCGTAGCAAGCGAAAGATAATAGGCCGGGGGGTCGTTCGGTTGAGCGCATGTGGGTAGGAACACGGTGTGCACGATCGATTTCCAGTTCTTTATGAAAGGTGATCTTCAGCAAGGAGGGAAGAGTTTTGAGCAGGAATTCTCTCATATCTCCCGCTTCCACCCCCTCCGGTATTCCAATGAGCCTCACATTGTTGCGACGGGCTCGATTATTGCTATCTTCTAACTCCTTTTGAAGATTCTGTATCTGGCGCTCAGCCTTGTCCAGTGTGCCCAAGCGCACCGCGTGCGAGTCGAGGACCCCCGCCATATTGTCCTGCCGTAATGAGAGACTTTCAAGTCGGTCCTGGAGCACTCCAAAGTCTTCTCGCAGGGCTCTAAGCGCTTCTCCATTGGACTGCACCAATTCCTTCACGCCGCGTATTTCCTCTAAAATCTCCAGGTGCATTTCGGGGTTTTCCCGAAATGGAGCCATCTTCTGTGGGGAGGACACCTCTGTTTTGGAGCGTTTTCCGTGAGAAGAAGAAGGAGACCCGAAGTCCAAACGCGCTGGTTTATGGGCCGCCATCCCCCCCGAGGTACCCCGGTCAGCCCGGAGCGAAATAGTAAGTTTGTATAGGTATTAAGTCAGGATTCTAAGTAGGCCTCTCGGGAGCTTCAGCGCGAAGCGTCTTACCCGCTGGACATCAGGCTCCGCCCCCCCGGTCTATTTCATTTCTAACTGACCGTAAATTTACTGCAACCATAAATTCTGGTCTGTTCATCACTTGACCTGTGGAGTCCCCCAGAGCTCATTTCTATCCTTCATCCTATTCAATCTATTCCTCTCACCATTAGCACTGCTAATCCAATTGTTAGGAATTTTAGGTCATCTTTTTGCTGATAACATTAAGTTAGTGGTATTTCTTGACTCCTGTATCCCTAATCTGAAAACCCTAAATACCTGTCTTATGGCTATAGCCTAATGGTTGGAGATCAATTTTTTAAAATGAAATCCCTCAAATTGCAATATGTGGGTAAATGCCATTCTGTCCAACCATTATCTGCTCCAGTTCTGGCAGGGTTCACTCTTTCTTTGGTCACAAACATGAATATATTAGCTTGTTATCTAGATTCCCAATTATACTGCAATGTTCAAATTGCTGAAACTGTTGAAACCTGCTTTCTTGCTCTCAGATCCATTTTTGTGATTTGGTCATTTCTTGATAAACCAGCTTTAACCACCCTGATTATTTATTTAGTCATTAGCTGCTTGAATTACTGTAACTCGTTATATAATGGCCCTGCCTCTTCCTTCAATTAAGTGACTCCAATTAATCCAAAACTCAGCAAAAATATTGGACCATGTTACCCCTCTTATGGAAGACTATTACTTGCTACCCATCTCCTATCCCATCAAATTCAAAATTCTTCTGTTGTCCCACAAGGCAACTCCCTTGCCCCTATACTCGACTCCCAGAATCAGAATAGACAGTGTTCCATCTAACAGCTTAGCTCATCATGAGTCAACACATCAGTCCGCTTTTTATTTCCTGGTTTCAACCCTTTGGAAATCCCTTCCTCTTTACATTAGAATGGACTCCTCGTTAAAAAAAACCTTTAGGAAAAGCCTTAAGACGAATTTCTTTGAGATGGCATATAGCATGGACTAGTCCGATTTGCTGGTGCAATAGAGGCCAGGACTCCAAAATATTTTTTCTTAACCTATCTACTCTTTTTTTTTTTTTTTTCTTGTTTTTAATTAATCTCCTGATCAGTCCCACCTCCAGTCTGGCAGCCTCTCCGTTGCCATGGAGGAGAGGTCACATGTAAGGAGAGCATCATTGTGGTGTGGCAGGAAGTGATCCCATAGCTAGGACCTGTCTTCCAGGTGATGTAAAACCCTCTCACACTGAGGTGGTTTCTCCAGGGCCATGTGCCCATGAGGGAAGGGTTAAGACAGCTGTTATAGTTGGAAATTCAATCATTAGGCATGTAGATAGCTGGATGGCTGCTGGATGTGAGGATTTCCTGATAATATGCTTACCTTGTGTGAAGGTAGTGGACTTCACGTGCCACTTAAACAAGGTTTTAGATAGTGCTGGGGAGGAGCCTGCTGTCCTGGTAACAATGTGGGTAACAATGATATAGGAAAAAGTGGAAGGGAGGTTCTGGAGGCCAAATTTAGGTTTTTAGATAGGAAGTTGAAATACAGAACTTCCAAGGTAGCATTCTCTGACATTCTTCCCATTCCACATTCAGGATCCAAAAGGCAGGCAGAGCTCCGGAGTCCCAATATGTGGATGAGATGAATGTGCAAGGAAGAGGCTTTTGAATTTGTTAGGAACTGGGCAACATTCTGGGGAAGGGGGGGGGGAGAGGCTTTTCTGAAAGGATTGGCTCCATCTTAACTGGGGTGGAACTGGGCTGCTGGCATTAACCCTTAAAAAGGAGAGAGCAGCTTTTAAACTATTCCACCACTAAAGGAGCGCTCTCATTACCTGTGCACACCATATGGAACAACTTGCCAGAAAAAAATCAGGATAACCAAAGACTTAAAGGACTTTCGAAAACTCCTCAAGACCTTTCTCTTCACCGACCACTTTAAAGAAAACACCCAGTCCCGTCAACCCACTGACCAAACCTAAAATACAGCTAACCCCTTTCAACATGTTGCCATGTATATAAGTTCTGCCTCCAGGTATTTCGTGCATGCCCCCCCCCCAACCTGATTTGTTTGAGTTCTCTGTAATATTTTTGAAGTTCTATGTAAACAGCTTTGATTATATGAGAAGGCGATATAAAAAATCCTGTTAAATAAATAAATAAATAAATTAATTAATTAAAATGGGGGAAAGCCGACAGTTGCCCAAAAGCACATGGTTCAGAAGGCTGTATCCTTGAAGGATGTTAATAAAAGAGGGAAGTTAGGGCATTCCAACAGAGAGGTTCCAATAAAGATAAAAGTAACCCAGATGCCTCTAAGTACAGAGTGAACAGAACTGAAAGATTCCAAATTACTCTTGTCAACTGATAACCAGATTGTTAATATGAATAAAAGACAACCTCTAAAATGTCTGTATGCAAATACCAGAAGTCTAAAAAATAAGATGAGAGAACTAGAATATATAGCACTAAATGAAAGGTTAGATATAGACCTGGTGGAAGGAGGACAACCAAATGGATACCATGATACCTGGGTACAAAGTATATTGTAATGATTGGATAGATCAAATTGATGGAGGGGTTGTGCTCTGTTAGAGAGGGCATTGAGTCACACAAGATACAAGTTTTGCAGGAAATAAAACACATTGTAGCACCTCTGTTGATAGAAATTCCATGTAAAAAGGGGGAAGGCAATTGCAGTGGAAGTGGCCAGAATGAACAGATGAATGATGAAACAATGAAAGAAATCAGGGACGCTGACAAAAGTTACAATACAGTAATAATGGGTGATGTCAGTTACCTCGGTATCTACTGGGTCAATGTCAGACCAGGACATGCTAAGGAGATAAAGTTTCTAGATGAAATAAATGCCTGTTTCATGGAGCATCTGGTTTATGAACCGACAAGAGAGGAAGCTATTTTGGACCTAGACCTTAGTGGAACATAGGATCTGGTGCAAGAGATCACTATTGCCTCTTGGCAATAGTGATCATAGCATGATCACGTTTGATTTAATAAATGAAGGGAGGATGGAAAAGAAATCCATAATACTACTACCTTTTAAATTTCAAAAGGGAGACTATGATAAAATGAGGAAAATAGTTAAGAAAAAACTAAAAGGAGCAGCCGCAAAGGTTAGAGATTGACTTCAAGCATAGGCGTTGTTTAAAAATGCAGTCTTGGAAGTCCAGACCACATGTACTCCATGCTTTAAGAAAAGTGGAAGGAAGGCCAAAAAACTGCCAGCATAGTTTAAAGGTGAGGTCAGAGAGGCTTTTGCCAAAAAAGCATCTTTCAGGAAATGGAAAAAGGAGCCAAATAACCAAAACTGGAAACATAAGCACTGGCAAGTTAGATGAAAGGCATTGTTAAGGCAGGCATAGAGAGAATTTGGAAAAAAAAGCTTGCTGTGGAAGCAAAAATGCACAATAAAACCTTTTCAAGTACATTCATAGCAAAAAACCTATGAGGGAGTCAATTGGACCATTAGATGATAGAGGGGTAAGAAGGGCACTAGGAGGGGCAAGGGCATAGCGGAGAAACTGAATAAAGATGAAGATGTAGGGAAGATACCGATGCCTAAAATGGCATCTAAAGGTGATGTACCAGAAGAATTGAAACAGGGCTGGAGAAGGGTTGATGTAGAACCTCTTCACAAAAGTGGTAATAGGGAAGAAGTGGCAAACTACAGGCTAGTAAGCCTTACCTCAGTGGCGGGAAAAGTAATGGAGGTGCTCCTAAAAGAGAGAATAGTGGGCTTTCTCAAAACCAATAGGTTGCATGATCTGAGGAAATATGGTTTTACCAAAAGACGATCATGCCAAACAAATCTGATTGAGTTCTTTGACTTGGTGACCAGAGAACTAGATCAAGGGCATGCAATGGATGTGATCTACCCACATTTCAGCAAAGCCTTTGATACTGTTCCTCATAGGAGGCTTATCAATAAACTAAACAGCTTGGGGATGGGTCTCAAGATGATGAATTGGATCAGAAATTAGTTGACTGACAGACAACACAAGGTGATGGTAAACAGAACTCACTCAGATGAAAGGAAGGTGATTAGTGGCATGCCCCAGGGATTGGTCCTGGGACCGGTACTATTCAATGTATTTGAGTGATATTGCTGAAGGACTGAATGGAAAAGTCTGTCTTTTTGCAGGTGTCACAAAACTTTGGAACAGAATGGATTCCCCTAAGATAATGGATAACATGAGGAAACATCTACAAAAGTGGGTAGAATGATCTAATGCTTGGCAGTTAAGATTTAATGTAAAGAAGTGCAGTGTCATGCACTCAGGATGCAAAAATCCAAGGAAATTGTATGCAATAGGGGGCGAGAGGTTGGTGTGCATGGACCAGGAGAAGGACCTTGAAGTGATTGTTTCTGAGGATCTCAATGTGGTGAAACAGTGTGACAAGGCAGTGGCCAAAGCCAGAAAGATGCTGGGATGCATACAGAGAGGAATTATCAGCAGAAAGGAAGAGGTACTAATGCTACTATACAAGTCGCTGGTGAGGCCTCACTTGGAATATTGTGTTCAGTTTTGGAGACCCTATCTTGCAAAAGATATAAATAAACTGGAAACAGTTTAGGGGAGGGCGACCAAAATTATTTGGTGCCTGCACTAGAAGACATATAAGAAGAGACTTGAAGACCTAAATATTTATACTCTAGAGAAGAGGAATAACAGGGGAGGTTAATACAGACCTTTAAATACTTAGGGGTATGTTTACTAAACCGTCTTAATGTTACTGGCGTTAGCTCCAGCGATAATGTGACGAATGCCATAAAAGGAGTGGACATTCCGGTCTTAAGGTAGCATTTCGGGTTATCGCGTGATAAAGTCCGTTATTGTGCGATAGAGGGAGCCATGGCACGTTAACGTGTGTAAGCCTTAATTAGGTGCGCTGACCTGCAAACACAGCAACATAGGTGTAGCACAATGGTTACTGCATTGACTGATGAAACAGGGGCATTGAGTTTGATCCCCCAGTGGGCTTAATGAGTAAGGCTGCCCAAGGAATTACCCTTTACTTTAAATCAGTGCTGTCTGAGGCAGTTTCTTTTTTAATTTAAATTAGTGCTGCCAGCAAACACACCCTCACAGTGCCGTAACCTAAGGTGCCGCATAAGGTGCCCTATAAGGCACTCCAGAGGGCACATTATAAAGTGCACTGTCCGCCAAGGCACCTTATAATGTTCCCTATAGGGTGCCTTATAAGGCGCCTTATAGGGCGTTTTACAAGGCGCCTTATGAGGCACCTTAAGGTTACAGCACTGTGAGGGTGTGTTTGCTGGCAGCACTAATTTAAATTAAAAAAGGAAATGCCTCAGACAGCCCTATCAAATAACACCACTGTGGGATAAACCCATGACCTCTGCCTCCACAGTCAGTGAAGTAACCAGTGGGCTACATCTCTATAGCTACCAACAACCCCCTCACTGGCTACAGAAGGACTGCAGGTCACCACACAAACTGTCTGCTGTGGTTACCAGGATAGGGTTAACCCACCCATACCCATGATGCACTGCACATGCAGATCAGCAGTCTACAGATGATCACAAGATGGGGTATGCACCCCCACAGCACCTCGGCCTGGTAGGGGGAACTGATCGTGTGTGTTACTGACACAGAGTAGCTACAGACCGTCACATTGTGGGGGGTACTGTGCTCAGCCTGAGGGCGAGGTGGGGTGCCCAGCACCAGGTCCACAGCACCTGGCTTAGCTGAGATAGGGTATGCTGCAGGTTGCCGTCAGTGCCAGTGTGTGATAGGTAGTCCTTGCAGACACACCTAGGATACACCTGTGTCCATCCATGTTTCCCAGTCACGTCTAGCCCTTGTGGACTATGATGCACCCAGAATAGTGCATATCCTGTGTGAGTGCCATGGTCACATGATTTAAGTGAAGGGGGAGGGTGTTTGGACCCATAGGTGGATTATGTAGCACCACCCAACCCGCCCTCTGGGGCTCAGGATCTCCCACCAACAGATCCACATTCTACATCCCTGCAATGGTGGCAGTAGAGAGGACTATCAACCCCAGTCCTGCTGGGGAACAGGCACCCTACAGGGTAGTCAATGCAGATCTGTACACATCCATAAGGCAATGGCAGACAGACATTAGGTCTGGAAATGCTCAGTTGCCCCCCACCACTATCTGACATTCTCCAGCAGCGAGCACAGTGAGTCTCCAGCCGCGGCACCCTGCAAGGTGTTCTAGCCATACACATACTAACTGCAGACAGTCTGCTAGCTAGTCCATAGTGCATGTTTCTGGAGGAAATGTGTGCACCCAAAACTGGGATGTGAGCACACACACCAAGCAGATAAGTTGGTGATTAGGCCCCAGAAAAGAGAACCCATAAATATCACTTGAGAGAAATACTATAATAGCACTATGGGGGAACCTAGCTATGCCATGGTCACTGCCCAGTCAGGGTAAGAGTGACCTCCCAGCAGGACATGCTGTGGCCACCCTATCCATGTAGGTGGTGGCCGGGAACTACAATGTCCCAGCCATTGCCCTATGCCTTGTGCAGATGCATCCTGCCCAGGCCACCCTGTCCAGGCCATACCCACAGTACCTTGCTCCTCATTATGCACATTGGCAGGCTAACACTGGAAACAGTGCAAGCAGTGTGGGCTGAGTAAGGTGTAGGAAGCCACAACATACTGGATAGACAGACACACGGTCCCACACCTATGCCAATATTGTGCAAATATAGAGGCTTTTGGCAGCCCTGGCCACCACACCAGTCCTGGGCACAGTGCAGGCATGGCTGTGGTACGCAATACTGTTGGGGTCACTCCCCGGGGTGGTAAACACTGTCAGAAACCAAAACTGAAACACACTCCACAGATATCAGAAAGGTTGCTATGATGCAGCTCTATCAGCAAATTGTGCTTAACTTAGGAATTATCTGCCATTAATCATAGCAACCTTTTGATATATGGGTAATGTATTCCCAAGTTTAGGGCGGCATTGCTAAGGTATGCAAGTGCTAGTATTGGGAGATGCTGCTGCGTGCAGGGCCCAACAGCCTGACTCTCCATGAGGCTTTGGATAGTGGGGCCTGTGTGTGTGTGTGTTTATGCCCCTGTTGGCTGCTGCTCTAGGGCAGAGGTTCCCAACTCCAGTCCTGCTGGGTCAAACACTGTTTGGGTTTTCATGCTGTCCCTAATGAATATGCATGAGATACATTTGCATACCATGGGGGCTGTGCATACAAATGCAGCAAAGGCATATTTATTGGAGACAGCATGAAACCTGAATGGTGTTTGGACCTCCAAAACTGCAGTTGGGAAACTCTGCTCTAGGTATTGTACATGTTTATGGTGTCTGTGCTCTGTAGGGTAAAATATAGGCGTTTCAGGCATCTTTATTACCACGGTTTAGTAATGGGTAAAATATGGTTTGCAGCTTGTCGTGCTGTGAGGGCTTGTAAGCATCAGTGATGCTGAGAGCTAAACTATCGGTAGTTTAACTACTGGCAGGGTCTCCCAAGATGGACAGGTCTCAGCTGAGATGCCAGACCAAGACAAACCACCCATCTGGGCAGCAGCAGAATGGGATAGTGTTGATGGCGGAGGATCACATTTCTGTGACAACGGCAACAACACCAAACTTAAACTGCGCGGAAGAAAGGCCCGGCAATCTACTTCTGTATCTTGCCATGAAAACCCAATGGATAGTTACAACAAAACAAATTGTGCTGTAGTGCTGGAAGATGAGACCCCCAGGTTGGAAGGCACTCAACTAGCTACTGGGGAAGAGCTGAAGACTTTTCAGAGTAAAGCCAGCATTTATGATGTGGTTGGATCAAAGCCCTCGGGACGTCTCACTGCTGATGTAGCTGCGCATGAAATGAGAGTCAGAAGCTGTAAAGATGTCTTACACATTGGAACATGGAACGTACGAAGCATGAACCAAGGGAAGTTGGAGGTGGTCAAGAATGAAATGGAATGTGTACAATTTGATCTGTTGGGTGTCAGTGAACTGAAATGGACTGGCATCGGGCACTTTGCATTAGATGATCACATGGTCTACTATGCTGGAAATGAAAGACAAAGAAGAAATGGTGTTGCATTTATAATAAAGAAGAAACTTGCAAGAACTGTAATGAAATACAATGCAGTCAGTGAACGCTTAATCTCTATTCGTTTACGAGGAATGCCTATCAACACAACTATAATTCAAGTATATGCCCCAACAGCTGCAGAAGAGAATGAAATTGAAGAGTTCTATGAACAAGTACAAGCTGAAATTGACAGAACATGCAAACAGGATATCCTGATAGTCATGGGTGATTGGGACGCAAAGGTTGGCAACAAAGAAGACAAAGTAGTTGGAAAATATGGACTTGGCAACAGAAATGAAGCTTTAGAAAGACTGATAGAATTCTGCAAGACCAACGATCTATTCATCTCGAACACCTTCTTCCAGCAACACAAGCGGCGACTGTACACATGGACTTCACCCAATGGATTGTATAAAAATCAAATTGACTACATCTGTGGAAGTCAATGATGGAAAAGCTCTATAACATCAACAAAGACAAAACCTTGAGCTGACTGTGGTACAGATCATCAACTACTAGTATGCAAACTCAAGCTAAAGCTGAAAAAGAGCAAACCACTCATGAATGCAGCAAAATATGATCTTGAGAATATACCACTGGAATTTAAAGACTGCCTGCAAAATCGATTTGCTGCTTTAGATACAAATGATAGAGTTCCAGAAGAGTTATGGAATGACATCAAGAAGGTTGTGTTGGAAGAAAGCGAGACGTCTCTACAAAAGGTAAAAAAGAAAAAATGGCCAAAATGGATGACGGAAGAAACTCTGAAAATTAACCAGAAATGCAGAGAAGCTAAAGCCAGAGGGGAAAGAAAGACAATCAGAGAACTCAACAGAGTTTTCCAATGTGCAGGAAGACAGGACAAGGAAAAGTACTACAATGACGCATGCAAGGAAATAGAAGCAGAAACTATTAGAGGAAGAACAAGATCAGCTTTCCTAAAGCTACGAGAGTTAAAGAAAAAGATCCAGTCTCGAATTGGAATGTTACAAGATGCTCAAGGTTCTATGTTGAATGATGCTGAGAAGATCAAGAAAAGATGGAAGGAATATACAGAGTTTTTATATGATAAAGATCAAGTGGACCAACAGCCGTTTCAACCTGTACCTTATAATCTGGAACCATTGAGGATGAAAGAAGAAGTTGAAGCAGCATTGAAAGCCTTATCAAAGAACAAAGCACCAGGCATTGATTGCATTCCCATAGAAGTATTACAGCAATCTGATGCAGCTGTTACCGTAATTACAAGGCTCTGCCAAGAAATATGGAAGACGGCATCATTGCCAACTGACTGGAAAAGATCTGTGTTTATATCAATACTAAAGAAAGGTGATCCAACTGACTGTGGAAATTATCGCACAATCGCTCTGATCCTACATGCCAGCAAGATTCTACTGAAGATTATTCAAAAGAGACTAGAATCATACCTGGAACAAGAACTACCTGAAGTGCAAGCAGGGTTCAGAAAAGGGCGAGGAACAAGAGACATCATTGCGGATGTGAGATGGATCCTTGAAAAGACTAAAGAATACCAAAAGGATATCTATTTGTGCTTTATCGACTATAGCAAAGCTTTTGACTGTGTAAACCATGAGAAACTCTGGGCCACATTAAGAAGCATGGGTATACCAGAACACCTGATCGTTCTCTTGCACAATCTGTACATTGATCAAGAAGCAACAGTTTGAATGGAACAGGGAGAAACAGAATGGTTTAAAATAAGCAAAGGTGTAAGACAAGGCTGCATACTTTCCCCCTACCTGTTTAATTTATATGCAGAACAAATCATCAGAGAAGCAGGATTGTATGAAGACAACAGAGGTGTGAAGATTGGTGGAAGACTCATCAACAACCTTCGCTATGCTGATGATACCACATTACTGGCTGAAAGTGAAGATGATCTGAAACATTTGCTTCTCACAGTCAAAGAACATAGTCTCAAAATGGGCCTGCACCTTAATGTAAAGAAGACAAAGATCATGACAACTGGCATAATCAACAGGTTCATCGTTGAAGGAGAAGAAATTGAAATTGTGAACAACTTTAACCTACTTGGATCAACTATCAATAAAGAAGCAGCAAGCAGTCAAGAAATCAGACGACGCATTGCTCTTGGCAGAATGGCTATGAAAGACCTAGATAAGATTCTCAAGAGCAGAGATGTCTCTCTCTCCATACAAAGATTCGACTTGTTCAAGCCATGGTATTTTCAATAACATCATATAGATGTGAAAGCTGGACAGTGAAAAAGATAGACAGGAAGAAAATTGATGCCTTTGAATTATGGTGCTGGCGGCGAATACTGTGTATACTATGGACTGCCCGAAGAACAAACCAGTCTGTACTAGAGGAGATCAAACCTAAGCTTTCTTTAGAAGCTCAGATGACAAGACTTCGACTTTCATACTTTGGACACATCATGCGGAGAGAGAGATCATTAGAGAAAGACATCATGCTTGGCAAGATAGAAGGTCAACGCAAAAGAGGAAGGCCAGCAATGAGATGGATCGATACAATGACAGCAGCTACGGGTACCAGTCTGTCAACAATGAGCCGCCTGACTGAAGACCGAACACAATTTAGGATAGCTATCCAGAGGGTCGCCATGAGTCGACTCCGACTCAACGGCACTTAACAACAACAAAATATGGGGACTGGGTTGGAAGGAGCCACAGCTGGGACTTGAACTTGTGACCTTCTGCTCTGGAACACACTGCCTGTGTGTACTGCACCACACTGTTGCCACAGGGACAGTTCATTCCCTGGGAATACCATGACTGTTCGTCAGACAGACCTTGTCTATTGCAGTGCACGGCACCCACCTAAACGGGGCTAGGCCATGGTCTGCTGTGGGCAGATGCCACTGCCCCCTCCGCCACCAGCACCCCTCCGCCACCATGCTGCCATGCCATTATGCCGGTGGTGCGCAGTTCCAGGCCATCCAGTATGCCGGTAGGCAGCTGCCTATGGTGTGTGTTCTCGGGTATGGGTGCCTACATGGACATGCGTGCTTCCCCCCCCCCACCTGCCAATGTTATGTGCCCTTGGGGGTACCTGCTGGATAATCTCCCCTGTGACACTGTGGGACACACACTCGTGCCCATGTTGGATCCTTGTCAGTTGCTGTCTTGCAGCTTTACAGTTTCAGCATTCCAATATGCCACCTAGGCATCTGCCTAACACGCACTGTGCCCTAGCTGGCCCACAGCATTTGCCTCTTGAAGCCCTCTATATCCCATTTCCAGCATCTGTACAGTTGCCTTTTCCTACATGCTCACCTTGCTGTTACTGCACATGTGCACACCATAACAAACCTGCCCAATATAGATGTGAATAAACCTGATCAGCACTATTTCAATGTGGGATCATTCACTTTGTAGGGGGACAGAAAATAGACCCTTCCAAACATGATATCTTATTTTTTGAGGTTTGTAAGTGGTGTTGCTTTATGTTTATCATTAATATCACTTTTGGCCAGCTTGGTTATTGGGATTTTAAATGTGGTTCAGGTCATCTTCTGTGTTTATTTGCCTTTTTGTTCCATGCACATGTATCACTACTATCACGTTTTTGGGTTTCCCTGGCTTTGCTGTACATTGCTGATTGAGATGGTTTCTCTTTCCTGCAAATGTGCCTTAACGCGAGGGTTTCACTGGTGTTAATGTTCAGAACCAGATTTCACAGCGTTAGTGTGCCTGGAGCCTATCCCCTCCCACTCTCTGCCCATTGACCCCTTCTCTCCCCCCTCTGGGAAGCCTTACTCCACCTTTCAGAGCCGGATTTCACAGCGTTAGTGTGCCTTAACACCGTAGCCGCGTTATCGTGTGCTAAGTGACATTATCGCGTGATAACGTCACTTATCGTGCGATAATACCACCGCTGTGACTTTAAGATGGTTTAGTAAATATACTCCTTAGAGTATTAATGAACAAACCTTTTTTCAAAGATGGGGAAGATGCAAAACTAGAGGACATAACATGAAGCTTCAAGGAGGTAAACTGAAGGGCAACATCAGGAAATACGTTTTCACTGAAAGGGTGGTGGCTGCTTGGAATGCCCTCCTGATGGAAGTGGTGGGGGCAAATACAGTGACAGAATTCAAAATTGCATTGGACAAACACAGTGGATCCCTTTATGATAAAATAAAAAAAAGCCTTAACTGTCTCAGCTATCTCAACAAATAGGGGTGACCTGCACAGAGCGGTGGGTACACCCCTAAACAAAGGCATGGGGAGGGGTGATCTGCATGGAGTGGCAAGTACACTAATGCTTGTCACCTTGCTGGGCAGACTAGATGGACCATGATGATCTTTATTTGCTGTCATATACTGTGTTACTATGTAAACTTCAATAAACCAGGAAGATTTACAGTATTACAACTTTTTGATAAACTAAAGAGTAGCAAATCACCTGGACTGGATGGTATACATCTGAGGATGCTCAAAGAATTGAAATATGAGATTGCAGATCTACTATTAGTAATTTGTGAACTATCATTTGGATGAAGATTGGAGAATGACCATTGTAAGGACAGTTTTTAAAAAGAGCCCCAGGGGTGGTCCAGGAAACTACCTGGTGAGCCTGACATCAGTACAGGGAAAAATGGTAGAAACTATTATAAAGAATAAAATTACTGAACATGTAGATAGTCATGGTTTAATGGGAGAAAGCCAACATGGATTTAGCCATGGAAGATCTTGTATTACTAATCTTTTATATCTTTTTGAAGGTGTGATTTAAGCAGGTAGATAAAGGTGAGCCAGTTGATATAGTGTATCTGGATTTTTAGAAAGCCTTTGAGGTCCCTCATGGGATGCTCTTAGTGAAATTAAAAAGCCATAGGATAAGAGACAGTGTACTATTGTGGATCAGCAACTGGCTAAAAGATAGAAAGCAGAAAGTAGGTCTAAATGGCCAATTTTCTCAATGGAGAAAGTCTATCCCATGGGTCTGTGCTGGGCCTGCTGCTTTTTAACATATTCATAAATAACCAGATAATGGGAATAATGAGTGAGGTGATCAAATCTGCAGATGACACAAAATTATTCAAAGTTGTTAAAACACAAGAGAACTGTGAAAAATTGCAAGAGGACCTTGATTTCATGTCATTTATTTAAGATTTGATATACTGCTTAATGTGGGTACAGCAAAGCGGTTGACAATAGACTATAATAAAAACTGAAGCAGAAAATGAAAAGAACGCCAGTATGTGTAGGACAATGGGGAAAATGAGATGTGACAAGGCAGGACTGGAGGAGGGTGGTGAGAGAGGAGGAGGAGGAGGGTGGGTAGGAAACATAGGGAAGTCATCAGAGGGAGTCCAGTGGGGGGTCAAAAACTGTGCAGAAAAGGTGGATTTTAACTTGTGTTTTGAACTTTGTAATGCTTGTTTTTAGTTAAGTCTATAATCTATGAATGTTCTTGATTATGTGTTTGGCTGTAATCTGGAGAGGCTAGGGCAGACTATACATTTTTGATAAATATTAAATAAATCAATAAACACTTAGATATGCATGAAACTAATTTGCCTACTATTGAGGTAGTGTGCATGCAAATCTATCTCGTGTATTCATTAGGGATACCCTTAAAATCTGACTTTGTTGGGGCTCCTCAGGACTAGAGTTGCCCACCAGAATTCTAGAAGCTGCTATAGCTCTCTTGGGCACTACCACTGTGGCTAATAACACATGGATTTATCATATGACAGAGGGAGCACATCGGAAGCTTCCATCAAATTTCCTACCAAATCTCAAAATGTGCTGCTTTCTATAACTGCTTCTCAATTCAGCCCTTGGGACACACTTGAGCCAGTTGGGATATTAGGATATGCGCAATGAATATGCGCGAGATGAATTTGCGTACAATGAATGCATCGTTTGCATATCTACCTCATGCATAGTCGTTGCGATGTTCTGAAAACTCAGCTAGCTGGATAAGTTGAGAGCCATTGGCCGCGCAGAACTGTTAGCTTCACACAAACAAGCGACATTTTTATTCTCAATATTCATTTTGTTTAGAACCGTTTTGAGTATGGCAGTCAGGGAACTTTCCTGTTGACTGAAGGTACCCTTTAATGACTGCTACAGGCTTTCTCTCTGGATTACTGAAACCTAAACAGATGTAGTTGACAGTCAGAAACAAAGACAGGCCAAAGCATATTTATCTCACTGTAATTTGATGTGTCAGTATGCCCTGGTTCTTTTCAATAAATAGCTAAATGATTGAGTCTTTATAAACAATGTGTATTCGTTGAGTATTACTTAAAAAGTACTTTAGTGAAGAGAAATATTAGTCAAGCTTACAGAACACAGCAATCTAGTTTGTAGAAATTATTTCAATTATCCCCTGGGTAGAGAAGAAATTATTGATAGCTGAGAAGTGGGCCATTTTTGTTCAGAACTGCTTGATTCTATTCCAGTTATTGACTAGAAAGATACCATTTTAGATATGGCCATTTGTCTAACAGAACAAACAACTCTTTTTCCAGCAACACAAGTGATTGATCCCTTACTGAGGTTTTGATATTGCACCACCTTGTTTGTTTAACAGGTTTTTCATACTGCTTTATCATTTCAGTCAAAACAGTTTACATTGTAACTTAAACTTGGTAATGTTCATTAAACAGGGACATAGATAACTTGGATTTTTCTGAGGCAACAGAGGGTTAAGTGACTTGCTTAAGGCCACAAGGTGTGCTAGTGGGAATCAAATCCTTGTCTTTTTGTTCCCAATTCTGCTCTCATAGGGCTGTCTAGCCCCCACGGGAACAGAATTGGGTACATTTCCGAGCTGTCCAGTTTTCTGGATGTCCGGACGTGCACCTACTGAATTGGCCTCCACCTGTACGGCACTGCTGAAAATTGATGGATAGGGTGATTATCTGTATAATTTCACCTGGTATACAGATAAGTGCTTTTCAGTATTGACCCTCATGCTTTTGAGCTCAATTTAAGGATAGGTAAAGGCCTGGCAATCTACTTCCAGTCACACCTTGCCAAGAAAACCCAGGGACTGCTGGGTAGCCAGGAGTCAGCATTGACTTAACAGCACACGTTAAATTTTATTACAATGGGGAAGATAGCTGAAAGGCCACATGAGAGACAGGTGGACTCCAGCTGGATTCTCGGTGGTGGTGGTGGAACTGGAGGTAGAGTTGGGAGGACAAAGGCACTGGAAAATAAGGGATCAAGAGATTAGCAGGTACTTGGGACATTCTGTAAGGAGGGCTCTGAAAATCAACATTATAATCCTGAATTTAATTCCATAGGCAGCTGAGAGCTCTACAAGGAGGCGAATTACATGGTTGTATTTATGAGTACCACATATTAGTTTAATGGCGCTTTCTTGGGCATATTGAAGGTATTTCATTGTTGCCATGGAAACACCCACAAAAAGGACATTGCAGTAGCCCAGTCTGTTCAGAACTAGAGAATGAATTAATATTTAGAGGTCTTTTTTCATAAAAATGGTCAAAGGTGGCAGATTTGCTGAAGAAAACGAGCTCTCTTTTCTATGAGAAAAGTGGATGTCAAACTTAGCTGCTAATCTAGAGTGATTCCACAAGGGTCATTTTAGAAGCATTTACACACTGAAATAGTGCCTTTCACATGTGTAGATTGACTGCATATGTACTTGGAAATTTGAGAAAGACACTACTTCTGTATGCAGATGGCCAGGATGCAGAGATTTCGTGCAGACACGATTTGGGCATGGCCTGGGGGAGGTCAAAATAGTACGGTTGGACTTCCCATTCTGAAATGAAAATAGATGCATATCTTATGAAATGTCTGCAATGGCATTTGCACCAGCTCGGAGACAATGACATATGTTGGCTATCTACTTATTTGGACCTGGGATCTCCACCACTGATTGAGGGCACAATGGTGCAAACCTCTGCGGTGTCTCCCACCACCTAAAAACTGCAGAATGTGTTATTGCACTCTTCTCCTTAACTGGCTCCACTTGTATGTGCAGGTTTCTAAAATCTGGCAAGTGCATGCATATGTTGCAAAATTAACACCTAGTGGTCAAGTGGATTATGCTGCAAAATCGGCATATATGCATGTACATGTTGGCGTCCATATGTGTAAAGACCCAGGGGAAGCTACGGTTTATTTCCACTTCTAGATTTCTAAAGTGTAATGTCCTGGCAAATATACGGAAGTTAATAAACACATGTGTAAGTATTTTACAAAAGGCTCCATGTTTGGCAGAGCCTTTTGTAAAATATAGGGGGAGAGTGAGCACGTCCTGACCTGGGCGTTTCAAATCCTATCACAATGATCTCAGTAAAATGCACCTTTCTGCATTGTAACTGCTTCCTTTAGAGGAACTGGGATCTCAGGAGCCGGGATAAGTAAGCTTTTTCTCCTGCTTAACCACATAGACCTAAGATTTGAGGGGATTTAATTTTAGCCTATGATTTTGCATCCAAACGGCAACCGTGTCCAAGTATGCATTCAAACTATGAACAAAAGTAGTTAGGGGGAGCCAAAAAAAGATTAAGGAGAGTGAAAGGGAGACTTGAGTTTGGAGGAACTCTGCATGTAAGTGGGAGCAGGCATGATAGAGCAGACTTCCATTCAGTTGTACAAGAGCGGTGAGATAAGGTCAACAAGTTCAGAACCGTTCTTTCAGTACCCAAGTCTTAATGCCTTGTCAGCCAAGGAGATGATAACTAAGTCAAATAGATCTAGAGAACCAGCAAAGGGTCTCTGTCTCCATCCAGTCTGTTAGAAGCCTTGTTTATCATTGCAGTTGAGAAAGATTCAGTACTATGCCCTGATCAAAAGTCAGACTGGTGTCCTTGAAGGGTATTTACTTTATCAGTGTAATTACTCAGCTGCCTTGGGACTGCTCTTTCAAAGACTTTGGGGGAAAAAAGGGGAGGTTAGATGCCTGAAAGGTGCAGCACTAGAGGGGAGGTGTCAGGGTGATGTAATTATACATATGAAATCCTTAGCATAGGTTATTTATTTACATTCTCTTATATACCGTGCTATTCTGCATCAGTGTGGTTTACATTGAACAAACTGAAATTGCATTGAACAGGGCATTATAACTTGGAGATAACTATTTTTACAGGGACATTGGGCTATGGAGGGTTAAGTGGCTTGCCCAAGACCACAAGGAGCACCTGTGGGACTAGAAACCCCAGTCCTTCCGGCCCAAGGTTGCTGTCCACTAGTGGGATTTGAACCCCTGACCTTCTGGCCTGAAGTACCTTGCCCTAACCACTAGGCCACTCCTCCACTCAGGTGGACCCTGTCCTTTCTCTTGGTGTGCTGGTGCTCAGGAAGGAACACGTGAGCCCAGGGAGTAGGTTCCTTGGACTATGAGAGAGTGTATGTCCATTTTTAAGGGAGTTTGGGGGTCTGTAATCCCACAGGTTTTGAATTAGAGCTCACCGAGCCACAGGAAAGGTGATCCAGCATGTTCTGGACACTGCTTTATTGAAGAGGGTCTGCGCTTGCTGACAGAGAATTCTGGAGATTGGAAGAGGGACATAAGAAATTCACAGAGGCAGAACCTTGAAACTTGTCTTTCTCCCCACTCCACCCCAGCCCAGCCCACTGGTGCAACAATCCCTGTTCACTGAGATACCCTGGTAGCTCCTTGTTAGGGATGTGCATTTATTGGAAATTACATGGTAAATATTAATGAAATTTCCCATGTCATTTCATGTTGTTTTAATCTGAAATGACAGGAACCCCCCATAAATTTCATTTTTTCCCCGTATCATCAATAGTGCACACTATTGCATAGTAATTCACACTATGGCTCAAATAGTAAAGACTATTGTTCAGTAGTGGGCACTATGGTTGAGTAATTCACACTATTTATCGATAGGCACAGTACTGAAGAAGAGCGTGCACTATTGCATAACAGTGCAAACTACTGAGCAATAAACTAGAGGTCTCCAATTACGGTCCTGGAGGGCCGCAAACCAGTCAGGTTTTCAGGATGACCCTAAAGAATATGCATGAGATATATTTGCATGCACTGACTCCATTGTATTCCCATGTATCTCATGCATTAAGGTTATCCTAAAAACCTGACTGGTTGTGGTCCTCCAGGACCAGAATTGGAGACCCCTGAACTAGACTATTGAGAAATAATGCACATTATTATAGATACTGCCCCAGAAATGAAAACATAAAAAACAAACCAAATACAATTAAAAATCCCATAAATGCCCTGAGAAACACCCATTCAGCAATCTACGTGTCTTGTTCATCTCTAGTAGAGTTCAAACTTGAATGTCATTGCAGAAGTTAACATTGCCACACTCAAGTTGCTATCATATACTAATAGGAGTGATTTTAAGACTTATTTTGCAGCAGTGTAAAATTAGAAAAGTTAGCTAAAGCCTTTCTCTTTAGTCTAATGTATGACGCTGTCATAAATATATGAACAATCATCCTGTTTACAGATACTGACTTGGGCAAGCTTCTTTTGAAAGGCCAGTGTCACAGTTCCCAGTGAGGTTTGCAGTCTTCAAGTTTCAACTGCTTTAGCCTACCCTAATCACTATGAGCCCGATTCCCAAAAGGGCATGTCTGGGTCGTCTGGACAGCCCCGAGCAGGATGGGCCCATTTGGACCCGATTCTGAACCATGGGAGCAAAGCATTCCCATGTCAGTCAGTCAGAATCGGGCCTAAGGATGGCCCCGAGTGCCCCTTCTGTTGCCATGGGGATGTCCTCCCCGCAGCAGCACATGTGCAGTGCACCCCGGGACCCCGATTCCCTGCCAACCCTGACTGACGGCGATCAGAAGGCGGGGACCCACAAGCGCCATGATTTGACTCTGGGAGGAGGGGGGGACTGGCAGGCAGGATCAGGGGAGCGGCCTGTTCTTATTCCACCTAGAAGGTAGAATAAGCAGGCCATCCCCCTGGTTGTCCCCAGATGTAGAGGGCCAACAACAGAATCGGCCCTGTATGTCCATGGGTAAAGCCCACCCACACCATGTCCCCATCACACCAACATCCTCCACTGCATGCACAGCGGTTCTGTTCATGCAGTGGAGAGGCAGGCAGAATACCAGCAAGGGGAATAGCTGGGCTTACGTTGTCCTTACAACAGTTGTGTCATCTCTAAGAGTGGTATAACTTTGACTTCCTAAACAGCTCTCTTGGTCGTTTTCTCAAGTCTCACCTACTCCTACTTCCACTATTCATAGTTTCTACAGACATGTCTACCCTTTGACACACCTACACTGGTCAAGTATATCACCACATGCAAATATCCCTGGCACTATAAATCTGTAAGCTTGCATGGATAACAAAAGTTATTTGCTGTACTTCCATTTTGTACTGTTATATTAACAAGCAGTGCTCACCATACCCTTCCTTCATACCATACATCCCATGCCACCATTAAAAGTGAAACATTCATACTGTTGTCTGCTTGTTTAGCACAGTGTTAACCAAGTCGTACAGGAACTGACAGAACATGCTACACTAGATAGAGCAGCAAAGCAAGCATGTGATTTACATGAAGCTAAATAAATCATTTAAGCATTCTGACCGTAAGAATGCATACCAGGCATCCTTTTAGGCTTTCGTGTCATCTAGTAATTCTGATAAAGTTCAGGTAGTAATTTATAGCAGCATACGCATTTCAAGAAGGACACTGATAACAGTGAACTGTTTGACAATTTGACTCTCATGTCTAATGTCTTTGTGGCATGCTGTTGAGGAATTCTTGGACCTCCTGTCCTGAATATGCTAAAGTGGTTCCCAGGTTAGTTTAATTCTGCTTGTTTTACTTGTTTCTTCTTTTATTTGTCTGGGAATATATTAGAACTCTAAACTATGCTTGTTGATTTTGTCATGTGATGCTTACGGGCACATTTTACAAAGGCAGTTTACGTGATTCCTGTGATGCTCAACTGAAAACGTCTGCAATTCTGTCAATTTTCAAGGAGAGGGTAGGCATGTATAAGTCTGATCTAAAATCAACATACCTCCATTCTTCATGCTAGATATGTGTGCTAAATCATACTAGGACACAGGTAGACATGGGGACGGGTCTCCGTGTGCAGTGGGAGACTCTACTTTATCAACATGCACAAGTGAAAAGTCAACAAAAGAACCCCACTGGCTTGCACATGTGCATGCCCAGTATCTCCAAATGCATGTGTGTGAAAAACGTTTGTTACATGCATGTGTAACTTGGCCATTTTGCAGATCTGGACAGTCCACCGTCCTTCATAAGTTACAGACAATTCAGTGTTCGTTGAAGTAACATGTGGAGGGAGAAATAAACATTGTGAGATTAAGGGGGATGTCCCCCTTATTCCCTCCTGTAAAAGGCTTGTCAAAACTAGCACTATCTAAACACCTAAACGTGCCAAGGAGCAGGTATAAATATAGAGGTGGATAATTTCCGTTACCCATGTACAACTCCTGTATGAAATTGGAGCTACAAGTGTATCTTGTTGCTCTGTACAACCACACTCCGCCATGCCCCCATGTGACTTAGACACGATTGGAGCAGACATATGTAAATTTGGACCTTTCTAAAATGACTGGCTGTGGATGTGATTTGCAGATATGAGTGGTCGTATTCACACATGCAAATTACGAATAGAGCTTCTAAAAGTACCCCTTAAAAATATAGGCATATAAAATGTGCCTCTTCGTAACAGCTTGAAGAGATGGGGTGAGGTATGACTGCTTCCTTTCTGTTCCTTACAACTGCTCCCCAATTAAACAAGGTAATTTCCCAAGGTAAATCGCAGTTATGTGCGTTCTTGTGGCAGTGTGTTAAACACATATATATTTTCCAGCTATCTGGACAGCACTAATAGCACATCTGAGTACTTGGCTTCTGTAACTAACTGCTTGATGAAGTCATTCATCTGAAAGTACAATGAAGTGGAATTCAATTGGGTACTAGCAAAAATCCTTTTTTATTCCTTTTTAGACTTCACAAAATTCATAGGGCTTGCACATCTTCTAGTATCATAACACAGAAAGAGAGAATAAGGATTGCAAGATACAATGTCTGCCAGATTATATCCCACATATCGCAATAGCTGTGTGGTTTGCAAATTAACATTCATAATATAAACTCCACCAATTATAAAACACAACAATATATGATACTAAAATACAGAGGTCTTTAATGCCTTCTGAAATGAAACATCTCTTGATTCATCTATAAAACATTTCAAAGCTTATTTCAGTGGTATGGACCATTATGTCTTTTTAACTTGTGAAAGTGAGGGCAAAGTTATAAGATCCCTTGGATTATTCGGTGAACTGAGGTGATATAATCTTTTATAAAATGTGTAAACAATTCATGATCTATTGACAACTACAGGGCCTTAAATACCAATAATATGCACTTCAAAAGACATCTCGCTGTAACTGGCAACCAATGCAATGAAAGACGTACTGGGTAATATGTTTGTATTCACCAACCCTGGAAACCAAGTGGGCTGCAGAGTGCTGAATTCGTAATGGCTGTAGTATTGTTCCGGGAGACTTAAATAGAGAACTGTACAGTAATCCAGATAAAGTAATACCAATGGCTAGACGTTTGTCCTAAATTTGTCCCATTCTGAATATAATCGTAAACACCGTACCATAGGTAGTTTATGAAAAGCATTTCTTACAGTCTTATTAATCTGTGATCAAAATAGATTTGCCTCTATTTTGCAATGTTACAAGCCATATTTGACATGCGACTGTCCCTTCCTTTTCTTTTAGGGCTCCTCTGTTCTTATCCTGTGCCTTCCTGAATCTTTTTACTCTTTTTACCTCCACCATTCTCTGGAAGTTGATTCCTTAGGTCACCAATGTCTTCATGAAGAACTCTTTCTAAATGTTAGTCCTGATTCTACCCCTTTGCACCTCGTAACTTGATCACTTGGTATAGAATTTCCTTACGGCTGAAGGCTTGCCTTTTAACATAGTAATATCAGAAACCAATTTAGGTGTTTAGATGATGAGGGATATACATCTTTCAAATAAAAAAAAAATCATACATACAGGATAGCAGATAAAGATCAAAACGGCTTATCCAGTCTGCCTAGCAGTGATTTATTCGCATAGAGGCCGATTCAGAATCGGAGTGTATAGAGCTATACCCGAGTCTGATCTTGTGGGGGCCAGACGTGCCTGCAGGATCAGAATTGGGTCTATAGCCTGGACCTGCAGGCCAGGCCCAGGTTCTGATCAGCAGCACATCCAGCCACATACCTGACTAAATCAGCCAGGCCCCTGAACGGAGCTGCGGTGCCATGGCAACCCATCGACATGGCACCACAGCTCTGTTCAGGGATGTGCTCCCTGGCCGCAATTGACATGCCTCTTTTCCCATAACCCGACCCCTGATCCGGCCTCCTACAGTCAGGGTCAGGCTGCAGGGATCCCTCTGCACCCCCTCACCTCTTTGCTGCCCCCCGGCTCCTGTCTCACCCATCTAAGCTGCCGACTGTGGACATACATGGCCAACTTCAGCATTAGTCCTGTACGTCCAGGGTCAGCATTAGTCCTGTACGTCTGGGGTCAGTCACCGCCCACCACCCACCTTTGCTCCTCCCACAGCCCTCCTCCTCCCGCCCACAAACAGAGCTCCCTGTACAAACCAGCAATACGTGCAGGGAGCTCTGTTGCAGGCAGGGCGACCCGGGTGTTTAGTGGGTCTGGATGTCCCGATCGGACATCCAGACCCACTAAACAGTTCATAATGACCCCCTTTGCATACAAACATTAAAAATGCCTCAAAATTATGGAAAATTTGTTTAAAATTATCTCAAAATGTGCTCTTTTTTGGCTATGCACACCTCATTTTATTAGTCTCTTATCTAGGACTGTGTTAAAATAAATATCACATCCAGGACATGCCCTTTTCCAGTTCTCAAATCACACAATCCAAGCAAATCACCACTTTCCCTTGGATCCTGTAACATGCTGGACTTCAGAAACTGCACTTCCTTTCCTTTAGTCAAGTCGCCATTCAGTTTATTCCCTCCTGCAGTCACACTAAGGGGTATGTTTACTAAACCGTCTTAATGTTACCGGCGTTAGTTGCAGCGATAATGTGAAGAATGCCATATAAGGAGTGGGCGTTATGGTCTTAAGGTAGCAATTGTGGGTTATCGCGCGATAAAGTGTGCCATGTACATTATCGCGCGACAGAGGGAGCCACGCAGGTTACCGCGCGTTAACCTTAACTTCATTTGCTGACCTGCAATCACAGCAATAGAGGTGTAGCACACTGGTTAATACAATGCTTGCTGAAACAGGGGTCATGAGTTCAATCCCCAGTGGACTTAATGAATAAGGCTGGCCGAGGCAATTCCTTTTCCTGCTTGAAACAGTCCAACAATCTGTGCTGCCAGCTAAAAATACCCGCACCCCAGTGCCATAAACTAATGCACCTTTTAGGGCGCACCAGAAGGCACATCCTAAACCACCACGTCAGCCAAGGCGGGTTATAATGTGCCCCAGAGGCCATGTTGAAAGGTTGTCAACTCCCAAGGCACCATAGTAGGCACCCCATAAGCTGGCTGAATCTAAGGTGTGGCTTAAGATGCCCCAAGGATGTATAGGTGACTCAAAAAATGTTGGCCAATGGCAGTAAGGTCCCCCAAGTTGAAAAGCAAGAAAGGTATGGGCCAAACACAGATGTAACCCTAACACTGCACAGAGCAATGAGGAAAGACAATGCACAAGTAATGGAAGGAAGTAGATCTGAGCTGATGGACCAGACATATCTGCATCCAGCCCATGTGGCAGCTGGAAAAATGGACAAACATATCGGGGGCAGCTGTAGCGATTCACAGGGTGATGGTAATGTACCATGCAACAATGACAGTGTGTGGCAGAGGATGGGAAGACATGTCCAGCAGAGGAGGTAGAGGTGGCGGGATAGGTGTAATGACAGGAGGACAGAGGAGTAGCAGTGCCATGCAGAGCACACACAGGAGAGGCAACCAGGGAGAGCTGCAATGGTGTGTACAGATCAGATCACAGTCTGTAATTGGGACCAGTGCCACATATAACTACATGCACACACACAATGAAATGTTATGCAGTGGATACAGCATGCAAAAGAGGAAAGAACCTAAACCCAAAGGGCGGCAGGGGATGCTCTGTGGAGCAGGGCAAAATATGGAACAGAACAGGAGAGAATTGAACCTGCAAACAGGTGTGCCACAGACCAGCTCAACCACAGAAATGCCAATCCCCCAAGCAAACTGCCATGTAAGCACTATAAAGAAAGAGACATATGTAACAGCTAATATGTGATGGATAGGCAGCACAGAGGGCACACTTTGGTGTACAGTGACAAGATGGAAGGGTGTGTGTATAGGTGATGAACCTGCAGGTACCTAATGGTCAGGTTAGCACAACAGAAAAAAAAAAAGTAAACCCCATGTGAGGATCAAACCTGCAACCTATGGTGTTATAACACATGTCTGTAACCACTATCCCAAAACAACCACAAAGAGCACAATGCAATAATAGTACCTCAAAGGGAAGGAGTGTCTGGGAACCTGTAACACCCAGTGATGTGGCAAACGGCTGGCAGATAGACAGCTGGCACCATACAAGGATGTGAGCACAGGTGGGCCATGTACATGACCAGGAAATCACTAAATACAAGTGTCAGTGTGATCAAGCAGCAGCAGAGACAAATGTATGTCAAACACATATTTTTATTTTGGTTAATCATCACAGATAGTGTAGATACCGCCTATCAGAATATCAAGGTGAGTGGATCCCTGGTGAAAATCAGAAAACACATTTTGCAGGGCAGCAACCCACATGTTACAGAAAAGTCACTGGCCTGTCTACAGATGATGGGCAGGAGAGATAATGTGCATCAGGTGCATGGTGTGCAGTATGCATTAGACCCCCACCCCCACCCCCACATGCTGCTGCATGCCCCAAATGTGTTAGTTACATATGTGTGCATGTAGACAGTAGGCGGTGCATGATGAGGGCCCAACACACATCAATCATTATCTGTTCCTTAAAACATATCTGTCTGCCAACACAGGAGGCACACAAATGAAACAGCGTATGTTGTTAAAAGTAAGAAAGTGTAGGAGGGCGGAGCCTGATGTCCAGCGGGATGGTCGCATAACGCTGAGGCTCCCGAGAGGCCTACTTAGAATCCTGAATTAACACCGTACATACTTGGAACTTCTACTCTGATCCTGCCGGGGCACATTGGTGAGATGGCGGGGACCAAACCCACGCGCCTGGAATTTGGATCTCCAGCGGCTTCTCACGGCAAACGATCCAAAACTGAACCTCCGTCCCCGCAGAAGGGGCTGGCCTTGCGCGAGGGCCCCGAAATGCAGCAGGAAATCCTCGCAGAGATTAGAGGGGTCAAAGACCTCGTGCAGTCAAACGGTGAAGCACTCCGAGCGCTGCGGGAAGATTTTGGTGTGCTGCAAAGCAAGCTAGAAGGGCTTTCTTCGCGTCAGGACAAAATGGAGAGCATATTGGACTCCCATGCGGCCCGGTTGTCCAAACTCGACAAAGTTGAACGTCAGGTGCGGGCCTTGCAGAAAGAAGTAGAAGATGGCAATAATAGAGCGCGCCGCAACAACATACGACTCGTGGGCATACCGGAGGGAGCGGAATCGGGAGACATGAAAGAGTTTTTATGCAAAATCCTCCCTTCCCTGCTCCAAATCACCTTTACCAAAGATCTGGAGATCGATCGCGCTCATCGTGTACCCACAAGCATAACGCTCAACAGGAAGACCCCGCGGCCTATCATTTTTCGACTTTTGAGATATCAACACGTTGAGCAAATTCTAAGTGCCTCCCGGGCAAAGGGCCATATGGAGTTTGAGAGCCACAAGATCTCCTTCTATCCCGACTTGGCTAAACCCACGGTCGACCGCCGAAAGCGCTTTCTGGAATTCCGGCCGAGGCTTCAACAACTGCAAGCACGCTATGGCCTGATGTACCCGGCCAAGCTCCGAGTCACGCTTCACAATCAGACAAGAACATTTGAGGACCCTGATCTACTAGCGGAGTTTTTGGATTCCAAAGAAGCCGACTTGATGCGCTGACTTCCAGAATATTCCTGCAAGTATTCTCATATCCGCTGTACCCGCCATATTGGATCTGCCGCAGCCCAGCAAAGAGTCCGGCGAGGGCAGTTTGTTGCCTTACTTTTGATGACATCTGTGACCCGACTCCATCTACCCACAGTAGCCTCGATGAGTAT
The DNA here is from genome assembly GCA_033557465.1 of Ichthyophis bannanicus. Taxonomy (NCBI): domain Eukaryota; kingdom Metazoa; phylum Chordata; class Amphibia; order Gymnophiona; family Ichthyophiidae; genus Ichthyophis; species Ichthyophis bannanicus. The sequence goes on along the minus strand of CM066037.1, from coordinate 499,738,658 downwards.
CAGAGACAGTGTTAATTATGGACTCTGGTGTTTCTTTTCTTTTTTCATGTCTTTCTATTTCCTCTCTAGGGCCTCCTCCCGCAGACATATGGTCGCCATATTCTTTGGGGGTTTTGCTTTTTCTCTAAGATACTTTGGTACATACTTTTCAATATGGGGTGTATTAGCCAGAATACTCGGTGATTATGTCATTGTTGCACAGATTCTGATTATGTTGTATGTTTTCAAGCGCCCTTACCTCAAATGTCTATTACCGATTGATGGCACCATGTAAGATTTTCTCATTGAACGTAAAAGGAATCAATAATCCGATAAAACGGAAGAAAATCCTAAGCTACCTAAGTCAGGAAGCTGCGGATCTGATTTTTCTCCAAGAAACGCATTTAAATTCGAAGGAAACTCTTAAACTCAATATTAAACCTTACATGGTGGCCGCCTATTCCCCAGCCGTTTCTAAGAAATGTGGGGTCGCCATACTGGTTAGGAAATCTTTGCATGCTACTATTATTGCGACTAGCTCAGATACAGATGGTAGATGGTCCAGAGTTCACCTCAAGATAGGTAGCCTTGAAGTTACATGTATATGCCTCTACGCTCCTAATGTGGATGACCCTGCCATTTTTGCTACCATTGCTCAGGTTGCGCAGGCCTCTGCTAATACTTCATTGATAATTGGGTGGGATTTCAATCTAGTCCTTGATCCCCTGATTGACAAACAGCCGCCTAGGACAAGCGGTCCCCCCAAGAGTCACACCACGCTTACCTCCCTGATCAAAGATCTTGCTTTAGTTGATCTATGGAGGTTACTACACCCCAATGAGCTTGATTTCACCTTCTTCTCTTCCCCTCATAAATCCCAGTCTCGCATAGACTTCTTTCTAATATCAAAACTGTTAGTTCCTCAGGTGGACACTGCAAAGATTCACTCCCAACATATTTCAGATCATGCCGCCATTTCCTTTCAATTACACACTACTGCACCCCAAGGGAATTCGGGGGCCTGGTTCTTTGATAGAGCCCTGTTAACTCAGCCAGAGTTCCAGGTAGAAATTCGAGCAGCCATACAGGATTACTTCCATTTTAATCTACCCCAGGATACTGCGAATTGGGCTTGGTGGGAGGGCTTCAAAGCGGCCATTCGAGCAACGATCACTAGCTATCAAATCCGCCTGCGGAAACAACGCAAACAGCAGCTACTCATACTAGACCAACAAATAAAAGCAGGCGAACGAGTTCTAACTTCACGTACTGATCCATGTGTATTAATTCGACTACAGCGTCTCCGTTTTCAATATAATTCAATCCTCTCAACTGCAGCTTCTAAGAGTATTGAGCTTCAGCGAGGGACATATTATCGTGAAAATAACCGAGCCGGTCGACTCTTAGCCAACGCCTTGAAAGGTCAAAAAGAAGCCAAACGCGTAGCGGCCCTTCGAGCTCCACAGGGAGGGGGCATAGTGACCACAGACTCCGACATTGTAGAGCTCTTTCGGGATTTCTATACCCGCCTATATCAATCTGAATGTCAGTTCTCGTCAGAGACATTCGAGCGATTGCTTTCTGGCATTCAGCGGCCGACCCTCTCTGAAGATGATAGGGATGCGATGGATGAACCCTTCTCTACTTCAGAGATCCAATCTGCCCTAAAACGAACAGCCTCGGGCCGTGCCGTAGGGCCCGATGGTCTCCCGACCGAATTCTACAGAACGTTCAGTGCAGATTTAGTTCCCTATTTAAAACTCTATTTTACTGCCCTTGCGGTAGATACATCCTCTTTGGGATCCTTTTCTGCAGCTAATGTGGTAGTCTTTGAGAAAGAAGGCAGAGACCCGCTACTAACCGCCAACTACCGTCCAATCTCCCTACTTAATGCCGATTATAAGATCTTCGCAACGATCTTGGCCACTCGGCTATCTGACAGGATGGCCACCCTAATTCACCCCGACCAATGCGGTTTTATACCCGGCAGATCAACTGCTGACAATGCTCGGACCTTGTGCCATGTGCTATCCAGTGCTGCCAATCTAGATCTTCCATGGGTGGGTCTTTCCCTGGACGCCGAAAAAGCCTTTGATCGCTTAGAATGGCCTTTCTTATTTGCAGTTCTCCGATGGTATGGCTTTGGGGAGGGCTTCCTCCGATATCTCCAAGTCATGTATACTCAACCCGTCGCCAGTATTTGTGTTAATGCCATCAAGTCTCAGCCATTTAACCTCCAAAGAGGCACGCGTCAAGGTTGCCCCCTATCACCAATGCTCTTTGATCTAGCTCTTGAACCCCTAGCCCTCCTTATTAGACAGTCCGCACGTATTCGAGGTGTCCCCTTCAGTCGTAGGGAGATTAAACTCTCTGCATATGCAGATGACCTTATGCTTTTCGTATCCCTCGATTCGGTTCCAGCTGTCTTGGATCTGATTGACGGATACTCACAATTATCGGGCTATAAAATTAACTGGACCAAATCTGTAGCATTCCCACTGAACCGCTGGGTACATGAGGCTGACATGCAGGCCTTTCCCTTCCTTTGGCAATCCCGTATGGTGAAGTATCTCGGGGTCCATTACTGTTCTCCTTTAGAAGACACTATCAGTTTTAATGCCAAAGAGGTAGTCTCCAAAGTCCGTGAGCTCACGAATCGTTGGTCACCCTTATCTCTTACATGGTGGGGCCGCTTAGAAACTGTGAAAATGATGATAGTCCCCAAAGTGAATTACATTTTAGAAATGCTGCCATGCTTACTCCCGCTACATACTTATAAAGATATTGAGGGCCATCTTGTCCTTTATCTCTGGCAGGGCAAGCCACCAAGGATAGCTAAACAAAAACTACAGTCTGCAAAGGAAAGAGGGGGTACCAGATTTCCTGATTTTCTTAGATATCATCAAGCCTTCCTACTTAAGCAAGGTGCCCGATGGCTAGATGCCTCAACAGACAGCAGACCAGTTTGGCTTGACATAGAAGAGGAGCTTAGTAGCCCAATTCCGTTGACCCATCTCCCCGGTATGTCCTATCAAGTAGACACCCGCCATCCACCAATGATTGTCGATACTCTTGCGGCCTTTAACACTCTCATTCTATCACTGGGCCCGAACGTATGTCCTCAGGACGGACTCCCGCTATGGAATAACCCCAGAATTCAAGTCCTAAATAGAACGATAGCATGGAAACCCTGGTACTCAAGGGGGATCTGGACACCCCAACAGCTTTTCTCTGCAGCTCGTTGGAAAACCTTTTCTGAATTACAAAAGGAATTTGCGTTACCAGCGAAACACTACTTTCAATTGATGCAGCTTCAACACTGCCTCAAAAATGCTCGAATCATGCCGCCCTCTGCCCCTACTGAGGACGGGCTTTTAGAGATAGTTCACTCTATTAGTAGTACACATGGGGTAGCCTCTAACTTTTATAAAATATTATGTCAGGGTACAGACACGGCCACTTTTAGAGCCCAACAAGCCTGGGAGCGCGAACTGCAAACCACTTTAACCCCTGTGCAATGGAGCGTTTTCTGGAGCAAAGTAGTGCGGGTTTCCCGGTCTGCCTCTGTTACCCAAACTCTCTTCTTCTTTGCACACAGATGCTTTTATACCCCAGAAAAAATAGCCAAATGGAACACAAATGCTAGGGACCAGTGTTGGTCTTGCCATACTGCTGTGGGAACCCTCGCTCATGTTATTTATGAATGTCCTCAACTACAGGTTTATTGGGGGCGGGTCTGGGGTTGTATTCAATTTATCTTACACCTTCACGAACCTCTCTCTTGGAAGATCGTGGGACTCCGATCTGTGGCGGAGATCCCCTCTCTTCCTAAGAAGGGTCACTTTCTCCTTGATTTCATGCTGGGTATAGCCATATGTTTAATCACGAGGAATTGGAAGGATAGCTCTCGACTTACTGTCAATGAATGGTGGAACCTCGTCTGCTTATATAGTAAATATGAGCAGATACCTCGGCGAGCTATTCCCCATGCCCAACCTCACTCTCGCTTGTCTAAATGGCAGATGCTTAATGATTATGTACAATCTGCTCATTGCTCCAACATGCCTGTATAATGTGCACTCATCATGTTTCAGATCACCGTTAGGTTTCGTAACACAATAATGTAATTACACGCCCGCTTCGGGAATGATTAGTTTTCTAGAGAAGAAGCAGGGGGGAGGGGGGTGGTAGGGGTTTGCTTTGGTGTATGTATTACACTTTTGTATCTGTCTTTTAGCTGTATGTCTTCCTTTTCCTTTGTTGTTATAAAACGAAAAGTAAGAAAGTGTAAACCCACATATCGAAATTTATGTTACAGCTGTCACATAATGCCTGATATAGGAATCAAAGCTGCAACAATATAACCCTAAACAATCGTCAAATGCACAATGAGGATATGCTAACAAATAGCAGAGGTACATGAACACAGAGAATTCAAATGAAACCATCTTCAGAAACATGCAGAGATAACACAGACTCACACTGTCCTAATTTCCCATGGTATTACATATAGCTCATCGGTCTCTTTCTTATTGTATATAGTTCAACCCTGTTATAGGATTATTATTTCATGTATATAGTTCAACCCTGTTATCCAAGTTTGCACCCCTGTTCAATGTAAAACCAAACAGAATGTTGTCTTGGTCGTTTTGTTATACTGTGAACCGCGCTGATACTGAATAGTGCGGTATATAAGCAACTGTAATAAATAAATAATAAAAAATAATAACACTATGCAAAAGGTCCCCTTGCACTGGTTGGTGTGGATACAGTGTCCTTACACATATATCACGGTACATGGAATGCACAAATGAAGGAAGAAAATGGACACTCACACTGCCACACTCCAAATATAATGGGGCAATGTGAGTGTCGTTAACTCGGGATAACTAGGACTGTACAGAGATGCAATGCTTGATTTGTAAATCAATGCAGAGCATCACATCTGTACAGTAAACAGACACAATAACCTGTATATAGAGATGGAAAGAAAGGTCAAACATGTTACAGTAACCCACACAGAATCCATATTGCAACCTGCTGTGTTGCACCAACATAGTCGGTCACATGCACATGCACCGTGTATGTTGAAACATGATACAGTGATGCCACACATGCACTGTAACACCCTTGGTGATTACAAACATCAATCCAAGATGTCGGTGTGCAGTAAAGTGGTGTTGTGGCAAATACTGTGTCATGTCGAAGTGGAGGCTAGGTGGACATGGACAAGAGGACCTCTCCATTGCTCCCCCTGTGCCACACGCATGGCTGTATGCTCGTGTTGAAACAAACAGATGAGCGTATCCTGCATTCCATATCACACACATGGGCAAAACACAACAACACATTGTCAGAAGAATGTACAACATACAGTGATAATGACAGTCCCTGTTGCAAACTTGGGGACAGGTACACAGTGTCCAAAGTGCAAAGGGTGTCTGCAATCCAACAAGTCATGTTACGACTGTCCTTGAAACCCTGGGCATGCATAGTCAAGTGTGACATCCCAATATGCCACATAACTGGAAAGGTCATGTGTGTCTCCTGCGATGAACATGACACCCAGCCAGAGCACAGCAGCAACGGTGTGTTGGACAGGCCTGTCATGGCCAAAGTAGCAGTCCAACAATAATACTATCCATCCTAAGCATGTGTCCCACTCGCAGAGGTCAAACATCCTATGGCACCATTTCCCAGGGATAGTTCCATGGTGTTGTTGTGTCCTCCAACAGGTGGGTGATGGTGACGCCGGATGCACTGTAGTAGATGTGCTGTGTGTGTTCACTGCCCTGTGTCAGAAGAGGATAAACAATGTAGTGGTATGCTGCTTGCAACATCAGTCCAAATTGCAGAGAGTAAAACATCAATATGTACATAAGGAAACGTCACACAGGCAAACATAACATGATCACAACACAGAACACACTGCATGTTGGGGACATTTTGAATTGGAACCGCAGACGAGGGTGTCACATGGATATGGTCATGTCCATGCCCATGTTACACAGGCATTTCACAGCTCCACCCCACACAACCATACCACCAGGGTGACTGACAGACCATTTTGAACAGGCCTCAGGACTCCTGGGGGTAGGGCAGATGTTTTAACCTGCAAATGCATAAGAACATAAGATATGCCATACTGGGTCAGACCAAGGACCATCAAGCCCAGTATCCTGTTTCCAACAGTGGCCAATCTAGGTCATACGTACCTAGCAGTTTCCCCAAAAGACACAGGTTCCGCAATGCTTGTACTGGGTCAAGCATTGATATCCTGGGTCCCTTCTTAATGGTTTATGGACCTTTCCTCCAGGAACTTGTCCAAACCTTTTTTAAACCCAGCTACACTAACAGCCTTTACTACATCCTCCGGTAACAAATTCCAGAGTTTGATTACATGTTGAGTGAAAAAATATTTTCTCTTATTAGTCTTAAATAAGTTGCCCTGTAGCTTCACTGCATGCTCCCTAGTCTTTCTATATTTTGATGGCATGAACAATTGATCTATGTTTACCTGTTCCACTCCATTCATTAATTTATAGACCTCTATCATATCTCCCCTCAGCCGTCTCTTTTCCAGTTTGAAGAGCCCTAATCATTTTAGCCTCTCTTCATAAGTGTATCCTTCCATCCCCTTTACTATTTTGGTGGCTCTTCTCTGTATCTTTTCTAATTGTGCAATATCCTTTTTAAGATGGGCGACCAGAATTGCACACAATATTCAAGGTGCGGTCGCACCATGGAACGATATAGAGGCATTATAATATCTTTTGTTTTATTCTCCATTCCTTTCCTTATGATACATAGGATTCTATTTGCTTTCTTGGCCGCCGCTGCACACTGGGGGGAGGGTTTCAACATGTTATCCACGATGACGCCTAAATCTTTTTCCTGGGTGGTGGTTCCTAATGTGGAACCTTGCATCATGGTACCATAGTTTTTCAATAAACCAAGAACCTTGGATAAAGAATCCATCATGCACATGCAAAAAGTAAGCATAAAAGAACATAAACCCACCAATAACATGACAGTATGCTAGCAATCCACAATAGTTCAATAAAGAAAATGGAGGATTCAAGAACAACAAACACCGTAGGTGAACGGTTAGAAGCAAAAAATATATTAAAAAGAAAAAGTAGGATGTAAAGCAAATACAACTTATAAAGCCCACAATACTACACTAAGGTGAATTCACAATTGTTTAGTATCTAAGAAAAAACGCAGATGAGAGGGCTCGAAGAAATGAAAAATCTTATTCTGATACCCAAGTACACATTCACAAGGAAATCTCATCTGGAAACTCACACCCAAAGCTAAAACCTCAGAGCGGAGTTCCAGAATTTTTTTACCCTTAGATTGAGTCCACCTGGACACATCTGGGAAGATCTGTACCCTACCTCTGAAGAAAAAAATCAGATTTTTTTAAAGAAATACATTTGTAATAATGCTTCCTTATCCTAAAGAAATACAAAAGATACCAACAAAGTAGCCTGGGCTTCAACCACCTCGGTAGACTGCTCTAACAACTCAGAGAGGTTACCCAAGTCCAAGGAGTCAGAAGGCACCTCTACCTGAGAGGTATCAGCTTTCTGCAAAGAGTCCTTACCACTCATTGACGAGAAGAAATACATTTTTTTGAAGAGGAGGGATCCCAGACTCAATGGTTAAACAGCTCCTTAAGGAATCAAATGAACAGGTCCCTAGTGGAGCACAATGAAAGCTGTGGAAAATTCAGTAAACAAAGATTTAAGTTTCTCTGTTTTTCCAAGTTTTCAATTTTATGCTGCAAAACCAAACCATCCTTAGATGGAACCCCTTGCTGATCCTGCAAATGTTGAATTTTGACCTTAAGTATATCCAATTGTGCTTGCTTTTGGAGCACCTTCACCTCCTCCCCCTCCAATCTAGGAGCGAAGGGAGCAGAAGCCTGCAATAAAGTTATTACATTGCGTCCAAAATGGAGTCCAGGGTCACTTCCTTTGGTCTGACAAGCAGAGGAAGATCCTGGACTATGACCTACCGGGGGGCATTTGGACCCATTTCCACTAGCCACTGGCACAACCAAAGCCAAGGACTGCTGAGTAGCTCCATTTAGGGGCTTCATATTATTTGCGCTTCCCCTGAAAGTGTGTGGTGGTTCTTAAAATGCAGAGGTCTATTTTCTATCAACCTTAAGATCTATCTGCATTTATAAGCGCTATGATTCCTTTGGTTTCAACTCCCACTGGTGAGGCTATGCCAGCAGAATGAGCAGGGAGAGTATTAGCTTCATGGCCACTTCAGCCATTGATATGCATTGTATTATTGTTTCTTGATAATTCCATTGGGGATCCTAAACCTAATTGGATTTTTCTTAATTCCACACTCTCATATTGTGGGCTATAGGTATTACTGCATCTTTTCTGTACAAACTTGCTGGATAAATAAGTAAAAAAACAGTAGAGGTATTCTAGATTCCCTGCAAGAAGCTGTCCTCAGACAAATGGTAATGGAGCCCATGAGAGAAGGATATTGGACCTGAATCTTTTGAATGGAGAAAGTGCTTCTAATGTTTGGGTAGATACCCATCTGAGTGCCAGTGATCATCAAACCTTATGGTCTGATACAATAACTAATGCATAGAGGAGTCGCACAAAGCTCAAAGACCTGGATATCAAAAATACAAACTTTGGTAAAGTAGGGAAATTTTGTGAAGCACTGACGGTGAGAGAACAGTGGACTAACCTAAAGGACACTATGGGGCATGTTTACTAAAATGCAGTAGCAGACTCCGTGCAATATCGTGATATCGCACCGAGTCCGCTACCGCGGTTTAGTAAAATGCCCCTATGAGGGTCATTCCGACCCACAAAGAGGGGATAGACATCCCAACAGGACATCCATCCCTGCTATTCGTGCCCCTTCCCACCAGTGGCTATCTCCCCACCAGTTGTATGGGGAAGTTAGTCGGGGGCAGGGAAGGGGCAGATCGGGGGGCAGAGTTAGGGTGGCCAGTGGGTGATCATTGGCCCTGGACGTAAAGGGCCAATTCTAATGTTGAATCTGTATGGGGAAGTTATTCCACCTCCGAGGTGAAATACCTTCCCTAGATGTCAGGGTTCGGCGGCCCTGGGCGTGGATGAGGCAGGGGGGGGACCGAGGATATTCTCTGCAGCCTGACCTTGGCCTCTGGAGGCCAGATCAGGGGTCAGGCTGCGGGGAAATCGATGTCTGTGCCGGCGGCTGTGGATCATGGCTCTTCAATGGAGCCGTGGTGCCATGGCAACTGGACACCATGGTGCTGCGGCTCTATTGAACTGCCCTGACTGATTTGCAGTCCTGGTCCGCATGTACAGGTCTGATCGTGATTCTGATCCAAAGGGGCTAGACGTGTCCTGTGGGATCAGAATCACGATGCCCTCTGAACGTCCGGTTCAGATTGGGCGTACAGAGGGTATGTACATCTGGGATGGAATCAGGCCTTATAGGAAAAGCAGTGAACATTTACATTAAAAAGAGAAAAAGAAATCAATATGGTTTTCAAAACAGGTGGCCTTAAAAGTAAAGGCAAAAAGATTGGCATTCAAATCATACAAGAGATCATGAAAAGAGGGGTCATTGAAGAAGATACATTAAAGCTGAAGAAGATAAGAATAATAGTCAGGCAAAGGCATGCAAAGAAATAAAAGCAGGGTGACAAAAAGAAGGCAAGTATAGATTACAAAACTGTTGGTAAAGAAGAAAAAATGTATTGAAGGACAGCCAGAAAAAAACAGAAATGCTAAGCAAACATTTCAGTTCAGTATGAATAAGTTCATTTTTGATGGAGAAGAAATTGAATTAGTGGACAATTTTAACCTGCTTGGATCAATAATCAATAAAGAAATGACAGCAGTCAAGAAATCCGATGTTGCATTGCTTCTGGCGGAATGGCTATGAAGGACCTAAATAAGATTCTCAAGAGCAGAGATGTCTGTCTCCGTACAAAGATTTGATTTGTCCAGGCCATGTTTTTTTTCAATAACATCTTATGGATGCAAAAGTTGTATAGTCAAAAAGAGAGACAGGAAGAAAATCAATGCCTTTGAATTATGGTTTTGATGAAGAATATTCCATATACCATGGACTGCCCAAAGAACAAACCAGTCAGTACTACAGGAAATCAAACCAAAACTTTCTTTAGAAGCTCAGATGACAAGACTTTGATTTTCATACTTCACATCATGTGAAGTGAGTGATCATTAGAGAAAGACAACATGATTGGCAAGGTTGAAGGTCAACGCATAAGAGGAAGGTGAGCAATGAGATGGATCACTACAATAACAGCAGCTATAGATGCCACTCTATCAACAATGAACTGCCTGACTGAAGACCAAATACAGTTTAGGACAGCTATCCAGAAAGTTGCCATGAGTTGACACTGACTTGACAGCACTTAACAACAAAGCTTGGAGAAGAACTGCCAATTGTTGGCAAGGGTGAGTATGGTATGGTATAGATACCACAAAATGTAAAGAAAAAAGTGTGTGCAATTAGAACTAAACGTGAGCAAAGTCATGGGGCTGAACGTGACATATCATAAGATATTAAGAGAGGTCAAAGAAATTCTGATGAGTCTACTGAAGACCGAAGCGGAAGGAGACCATAGGCAGAGAAAACTTTAATAAAAAGCCTGACTCAGCCAAGTTTAGACACTGATAGCCTTCATCAGGGGTCTATAATTACAATTACAAAATGTAAATGCATAAAATAAATAAATATAAAAAATATAAAAAAATAAAATAATGCTGAACAGGAAGTATGTACAGATAGAAAAACCAACAAACCAGACTGGTAAAAATCATTAAATCTCCCCTTCTCCCTTGTCCCTCTCTTCCCCTTCCTTACCCCTCTCTTTCCCCTTCCTCTCCTTCTCTCTCCTTTTCTCTTCTTTCCTTCTTCTTTGCCCCTACTCTCCCTCTTCCTCTTCCCCTTCTTTCCACTGTCTTGTTTTTCCTTCCCTTACTCCTCCTTTACTCCCTCCCCCTGGTATTTTCCCTTTTGGTTAGTTTTTCTGCTTTTTACCTCTTACAAAGCTGTTTTGTACTTTTTCTTGTTGTGCCTTTTGTGAGAGAATTTTTAATTTCTTGTTCCTGACAGATTTCACGATTTTTACAAGTCTGGTATGTTGATTTTTCAATCTGTACGTGCTTCCTGTTCAGCATTATTTTATGTTTTTATATTTATTTATTTTATGTATTTATGTTTTGTAATTGTAGATCTCTGATGAAGGCTATTATAGCTGAAATTTGGCCGAGTTGGGCTTTTTATTAAAGATTTCTTCTGCCTATGGTCTCCTTCTGCTTTTGTATTAAGTGATAGATCTTCAGCAGTGGAAATTTGTCTTCGATCCACTTCTTTTACTCGAGTGTACTGAAGAACCTGTCCAATTGTTCTTTGGAGGCTGGAGTGAATATGGCTGATGCTGTCCCTCTTTGTAATAATAGAATGTTGAAAATTATAGACCGGATAGTTGACTTCAGTGGTAGGAAAGTTAATAGAGACTCTTCTGAAGGATAGGATAGCAGAACATGTGGAATCTAGTGGATTATGGGATCCAAGGCAGCATGGTTTTACCAGAAGGAGGTCATACCAGACTAATCTGATCAATTTTTTTAAAATTGAGGAATTATAGAAGTAGATCATTGATAGTGTACTGCGGCACGTCTTATCACTCATTCCTCCCATTCAGATCACATCACCCCTCTCCTCATCCATCTCCACTGGCTCCCACTCCACTTCAGAATTCAGTACAAGATCCCTTGTCCAGAAAACCATTCATACTTCTACCCCTCAGTATCTAGCTGACCTTATCCACCTCCGTACTCCTCCCCCGCCTGCTTTGTTCAGTTCATGCTAATTGTTTATTCCTCCCACCTGCTTCCCGTACCCATCAGGAATACACCCATACCTCCACCTTTTATTTCTTCATCCCACACTCTGGAACTCCCTACCACACACACTTCAGCTGGAACCATCTTTTCAAAGATTCAAAGCAATGTTAAAAACTCGTCTCTTCCATTTGGTCTTCGACCTCCCCTCCGATCATGATTGATTACTCTGTTTCTTCCTCTTCTTTTACCTCGCCTGTTGTATTTTTCTGCCCCCCCCCCCCCCCACTTGCTTTGCATGACTGTCCACTCTCTGTCCTGTCAAATGTTGGCATTCCTTTCACCATCTACTGTCACACAGTATTTTATTATTGTAAACCACCCTGATGGTCCTGTCTGGGTGGTATATCAGGTGCATGAATAAAGATAAAGGTGGCTGGAGGAAATATTCAGTGGTACTATCCGGATATTGCTGTTGATTATCTATCTCACTGGGACTTCTCTAATTAGCAGGTCCTGCATATCTACCCCAAGGTTGTGAACAGATATGTTGCTTTTTTTCAGGGTACAAATCATATAATATTTGTGGGTAGTGGTGTGCCATGAATTCCTTATCAAGAGGATTTTACTTGATTTGTTCCACTCAATGAGGGAAACATGCAAACTGGTCCTAACATTTAGCTGTGCTCTATGGTCTAATTTTATTTGAGTTGTTGTGTCACATTTTTGTGTTTCATATGAAAGAAACGGAAGCTGGGAGGAAGGTATATCATAGGCTACAGCAAAAATAAAAGATTAATAACAGGTTATGATAATCAAAACACCTGGGGGTACATTTTAATTGTCTAGAAAGAGGCCATAACTTGTTGTTCTCTATTATTGTGTGAACAATAGCAATGATTACTGGTAATTAATAAGGAACATGTTGTGTACACATCTAATAATTTAACATCTTTGTTCTATTTTTTTCTGTATCACATGCTTCACAGCCAGAATCAGTGGGCTTTTCATTTTATTTGCAAGTTTTGCTGTCTATTTCATTAATAAGATTTTTCTGGACTTTGGAGATAGGAAAGTCAATTTTCAAAAATCCACTGAGAAGTAAAAATTCTCCTAAATCTAATTTATTTATTTATCAGGTTTTATATACTGCTTTATCATTTTAGTCAAAGTGGTTTACATTGAAACTTAAACTTGGTAATGTACATTAAACAGGGATATTGATAACTTGGATTTTTCTGAGGCAGTGAATGGTTAAGTGACTTGTCCAAGGCCACAAGGAGTGCTAGTGGGAATTGAAGCCTGGATGCTGGGTTCCCAAGCCAGTGTTCTTAATCATTTGGCTACTCCTCCACTCACTAATGGGAAAGAGTTCGCCCAGCAAGATGTAATATTGTTTTTCGTGTAACCAGATTTGTCAAGTTAAATTTAATGGGTCAGTGCTGAAAATATACATGGACTGGCTAAATCTAAGCCCATCCTGGGACTGCCTCTGGTGCCGTCTCTTTCACCTGGCAAAGTTTGAGTGTCTCGTGCATTGACGGTCACATTTACTATTCATTAATGGTTAGCATGGAGTTTAGCGCATGGTAAACAGTTAGCATAGGACCACAATAACATTAGTGCATTCTACAAATCCCAGCATAGTAAAAATCCAGCACTAATTGCTTAGCACATGAGTGGGCAGGGACTGGGAAGATGGGGGCAGAGTCAAGGTGTTGCCTGTATATTGCGATTAGCAAGGGCGTTATTAGTACACACTAATTGCCACTATTGCAGTTAGTATGGGTGTGCTGACCACCACTTCAATGGTGGCAGTAAGTTCCCCGCATTAATTACGGTTGCAGGTTTCGCATAGTAAGGTGCTTCCCACTTATTAACAGCATGGGGGGCTTGCCGGGAACACCCTTAACAGCTAGCATGGGTTGGCCACATCTCCCATGCTAATTTTTGGCACTAAACAAGTGCTAAGATGCTGATTCTTAACTTGATTTAGTAAATATGCCCCTAAGCCAGACAGATTTATCCATTCAAAAGGGAACATTTTTATCCAGTTCTCTGGTAAGATCTTGAAAATCTAGCCCAGTATAATAGCAGTATCGAATGACTTTAGGTGAAAAGTTGGAGCACAGTAGACACTTGTGTTAAAGGAAAATTTTTCCTACTAAATATCATAGAGCTGATGTCCAAAAGCAGTTATTTGGTTGGCAGCAAGTGCGGGCCACAATTGCTTTGCTTTCAACGTTAAGGCCTGAATAACACGTAACGTTTGGTTGTATAAATCCCTATACACTGAAAAGTTATGCAGTTTAAATTCAGTGGGTTTTGGAGTGGGCAGAGACACCAAAGTGTATATGGATGCTGCTAAGATATTGTACAATAGGGATATATGCAGGAAAAAAAAATTATATTTGTTTTTGTTCACAATTTTTGGTTTTTTGTTTTGTTCATTTCACCTCTTTTTTAATAGCAATTTTTAACAGACTATGGTGTTTTAAGATGCACTGATCAACTTAGCACCCATTCATTTGTTGCTTAGTGCACGTTAAATCAACTTAGCACACTGTAGAGTTTTTAAAGCGCATTAAGGAATGTACGTCTCTGTTATACAACACAGTTACTCCAATGATAAAACAAAGAAGATTATAATTGCAGGGCTTAGGGTTTATAGGAGCAAGGTTTGTCCTGCCCACATAACTTGGAAGTCCTTTGTTACTCTTTACCAATGGATTTGTACAATTTTCAAATTGAAAATATTGATCTTACCCTTCCTTTTACCCATATGCAAAGTGCCAACCGAACACCTGGTAGTTTCTGGAATAGCAAAGAGGAAGATCAGACAATCAATAGTATACAGTCATTTTGTTGTGAGGAGAATACATTTTGAGTGGACTCTTCTGCAGGAATGTGTTCATTGGTTTTAGGAAGAGAAAGGACAGACGCATGCCACTGTTGTGGCTCCCAGGACCATAAAGATTGATGCTGGGGAACATCTTGAAGGAGATCTACAGTACCTTAAACTCTTTGGGCTGGTGAGGGAATAGAGAGGATTAAAAGGAGAGAATGAAACAAAAAAAGTATTAAAGGTTAGGCAGTGTTAAGGAATTTGAGAACGTAGCCTATTTGCTGTAAAATGGTAAACATCAAATAATAAGCTTAATCAAGCTGATGAGATGCTAAAACCTGCCATCAATACACAGCAGTGTTCACCTCACCAGCACAAGAACAATCATCTTCTAGAAGCTTCTCGTTCTCGAAGGATTTCAGACTAATACCATGGGGACAAACACAAGATCTGGGAAGAAGAGCTCTCTTTTCCAATCCATAATGTCCTAATTCAGGCATATGGTGCTTTCCTTCTTAAGCACATTTTCCACACAACTGGACTGCATGGGTCATTTCTGTGCACACAAATTATCATCTACACTGCTGACAATGGCACTGCAAATTAATCCTTGGGCAGAAATTTCAATTATGGACACGCAAAAGGGTAGAAGTTGTGCTTGGACATAAAACATAGGATAAATCAACATGTATTTATTTCTTTAAACACATTTATAGCCTGTCAATCCAATGACCTTGGTGGGTAAGAAGGCAACATACAAAAGATGTCCAGACTGTGATCTAAAATTAGCATAGATGTTAATTTTCAAATCAATTTGTATTGGCTGGAAAATGAGATATGCAGCCAAAATTTATCCATTTAGGAGGGGGCATTCCAAGAGATGTGTCGGGGCCAGGGTAAAAGATAAATGGATCTTATCGATATTCAGTATGATCTCCTTAAATTTAGCCATTTAAACAGGACCGCATAAACAGCCACCCTGACCCATCTCTTTAGACTTAGAGCTACAGATTCTGTGATCCCACTGATACAGAGAATCCAGTTGCAAATCTACTTAAATAAATCTGGATAACTTATCCAAATAGAGACGTTTAAATACCTCTGTGGCATAAACGCACAAGAGGAGAACCTTTTTTGATTGAAAGCAAGCTCTGCTAGGAGGGGATGCAGGATGAGAGTGAAAGGGGATAGACTCAGGAATAATATGCGGAAATATTTCTGTATGAAAAGAATGGTAGATGCGTGGAATAGTCTCCCAGTGGAGGTGGTAGAGATGAGGACAGTATCTGAATTAAAAAAAGCATGGGACAAACACAGAGGATCTCTAAAGGTAAAAAGGGGACTGTTGTAGTTGATATGGAAGGGCAGACTGGATAGGCCATGTCGTCTTTTTCTGTTATGTTTCTATGACTTACAGGGAGTGGTGGGTACACCTCTAAACAAAGGCATGGAGAGGGGTGACCTGCACGGAGCGGAAGGTGCCCTGCTCTTGCCGCCTTTCTGGGCAGACCAGATGGACCATACTGGTCTTTATCTGCCATCATATACTATGTTACTATGTTAAATATCTTTAAGTTGTTAAAATTTGTCTCCTAGGAGGGATGGGTATTCATTAGTGTGCGTTTTGTTTGTTAAGCTGCCTTAAACGTGTGCAAGATCGATTTAAAGTGTGTTAAAACCTAAGATTCAACGCATATGCAATTGATTTATGAAGACTGAGAACAAATCATAAAAAGATTTTATTTTTCACACAGCACCTATTTAAGTTGTGTAATCTGTTGCTGAAGGATACAATCAAGGTGACTAGCATAGTGGAGTGCAAAAGAGGTTTGGACAAGTTCCTGGGGAAAAAGTACATTAAACGATTGAGCGGCTAGATTGGGGAAAGTCATTGCTCATCCCTGGAAGCGTGCTTGCCCCTGCGGTCCTTCTGTCTTCCCCACGCCATCTGCAGGAGAAGCGCTGAGAATGCCCCCGGCAGATACCGTGGAACGTTTGCAGCTGACGTGGGCTTTTTGCCGTTAGCGCCAGGCATTAGCTGCAAAAGCCTAATGCACTTTAGCAAACAGACTCTTTTGTGTCTGCTGTGTTGTGTTCTGTGTCGTGATGTGTGTGAAAGGACTTGGACTACCTGTCTTATGTGACTATTTGAATTATGGTCTCTATAGATACTTGAATGTGCCTATTTAGTTTCTGCACTAGAAACCAAATATAAATGAAAACAAAAGGTAGAAAGTGGGTTTTATGTAGTCATCACTTCTCTCTCTCAGCTTTATATCCAATGCCACATATGTGCAGCACAGAGGGCGAGAGTGTTGCGTACTTCCATTTCAATCTCATTCAAGGTGCTGCTGTGGTGTAACCTTTTCAAGACCCCTATTCATCACTTGCAGAGACTCGGGAGTAAATGTGTTTGTCTAGAATCGATATACTGCAGATTACATCATGTGGCCTATATTTCCTGGTGCCTGAAAGAGCGGACTGATGTAGACTAAGCCAAAACAAATATATTTCTAGCATGCAAATGTGCTAACTTCCTAAAATTTAGTAGAGGAAGCAAAATTGCTGTGAGAAGTGAATATTAAATACAACTTTACCTTTCTTCTCTCATCTGGCAGCATATGCAAAATGATTCCAGAGGAATACAGACCCCTGCATAAAGAGACCATGGCTAACACAGGGATATGTTTAGTAATTGATCGGCATGTAATAATGAATTAGTGCATGACTATGGTAAGAGTTCATGTAGTAACATAACATTTAGAGGAGGATTCTTTAAACTTTTGTGCAGTTAATGCATATTGCCACATGAGTATATAGGGACTATTCTATAATGTAAAGTACAAATTTATAGAATAGGGGTGTAAATGCTGAGATACATGCAGCAAATTGAGGTGCGGCCACTGATACCTACCCTGGACGTGAAGTAAATGCTCCCCTCTAGATTTGGAAGGAATGCATGTAAGTTAGAGCATTCTATAACTTATGTGTACAAATGCTGTAGCCAAGCTCCGCCCCCATGCACAACGTAACTGAAAGCACACCCGATGGGGCTCATGTGCCCGCTTACTGAATAATGATCATCTAAAGCACACGCGTGAGTCCTTTGGAATAGCAGCTTAAGTGCATAAACAGAAAGTAATTTTCCACATGGCCATTACAGAATCAGCCTGTTAATATACACTAATTCATGCCTTAACTGCCTAGTGCGGAAAAGGGACAGTGAATGGGCATGGACTCCACCTTGCGGCTAATGCACAATTACTGCTCGTTAACTGTTATCACAGCAAATAGTGCAGGTCACTTACTGCCACCTCAGTAGGGTGGCTTTAAGTGCATTTGTGTTATTTGTCACACAATCAACATGTGATAGGTATATTGTCTATGCATTAGCAGTATGGGCATGCCCCAAAAGTTAATACAGAGGCTTTGCAGTCACCGTGTGATAGCTAGTTTAAGAACATAAGAACATAAACTATGACATACTGGGTCAGAGCAAAGGCCCGGTATCCTATTTCCAACGGTGGCCAATCCAAAAGTTAGACAGATTCCATGCTGCATATCTCAGGGGTAGGCAGTGGATTTCCCCAGTCCACTTTAATAATGGTTTATGCACTTTTCCTCCAGGAACTTGTACTCTTTTAAACCCAGTTATACTAACAGATTTTACTACATCCTCCAGCAACAACTTCCAGAGTTTGATTACATGTTGTTCTCTAATTAGTCTTAAATGTGCTACATTGTAGCTTCATTTTTGTTCCCTAGTCTTTCTACTTTTCGAAGGAGTAAACAAGCGATCTATGTTTACCCCTTGCACTCCATTCATTATTTTAAAGACTTCTCCCCTCAGCTGTCTCTTTTCCAAGCTGTAGAGCCATAACCTTTCAAACCTTTCCTCATAGAAGAATCCTTCCTAACTGCAATGTTTTACTGCTCTTTAGTAAAAGGGCTACACATATAAAAACGATATGTGGTGGTATGTGCCTATCCTTCGTCTTATATAGTATATGTCCTGAGAGCAGCTGAGGCCTGCATAAAAGGCTCCAGTGCCCTGCCCTGTTGAGGCTTTCCTAACAGGGGCTCTACAGATCAACCAACAGTAAGGATTTGAGGGTTTATTTTATTATATTAAATTTCTAGCTCTCTGACTGGGAGCTCTTAAAAGGGTTTTTTGTATATTTTTAAAGCAAGGTTACTTTCTTTTTGGTGCTTTAGTGGAACTTTCCTTGAGCACAGTAGGTTGCTGAACTCTAGTAAACTCCTCAGTTTTGGGAACTGCTAACACCTAATCAGGTGTTAGTTCCCTCCCCACCCACCCCGACTCCCACCCACCCCTAGTGAGCAGTCTTGAACAGGATGGAGTCGGTGCAGAGGGTGGCTACTAAAATGATTAGTGGTCTTCATTATAAAGCATATGAGGACAGACTGAAGGATCTTAATATGTACACCTTAGAGGAAAGGCGGGATAGAGGTGATATGATTGAGATGTTTAAATACCTCCGTGGCATAATTGTTCAGGGAGAGAGCCTCTTTCAATTGAAAGCAAGTTCTGCTACGAGGGGACATGGGATGAGGGCAAAGGGAGACAGATTTAGGAGTGATATGTGGAAAGATTTCTTTACAGAAAGAGTAGTGGATCTGTGGAATAGTCTCCCAATGGAGGTGGTAGAGATGAGGACAGTAACTGAATTAAAAAAAGCATGGGACAAACATAGAGGATCTCTAAAGGTAAAAAGGGGACTGTTGTAGTTGTTGATATGGAAGGACAGACTAGATAGGCCATGTGGTCTTTTTCTGTCGTCATATTTCTATGTTTGTTTCTATGTCTGTTCTGTTTTTCTCGCATAACTGAGGGAAAAAATAACAGGGGCAAATCCACGATTCCAGCTATTTATTTGAAATATCTTCGGGGCACTTAGTGGTAGTATGCAGAGAGTGGCTGCCGCTGAATGTCCGCATTGTTGAGGACACTCTCCAGATAATCGCAGCACTTATTTGGATAGTGGCGATCTTTAGCCACTATCCGGATAAGTTATCTAGCTAGCAACTTAGATCAGATTTTTGGGCGGCCCAAGCTAGCTGCCTAACTTATCCAGATAGTGGCTGAAAATCACCGCTAACCGAATAAGTACCGTAATTATCTGGCTAGTGGTCATATACTACTCTAGCTCTGCCCATGGACCATCCCTACACGTGGCGGACGATTCCTGTGCAAGGCACGTCTGGGCCATCCGGAATCCAGAAAATGGACAGGCCACCTTTGTACCCGATTCTGCAACCATAAGAGCTATAGGTTCTCGTGTTTGCAGAATCAGGGTACTTAGACGGCGTGGCGTGGCGTGCCCCCTGTGCTGATGTTGGAGACATCCAAAGACCTACACGCCCAGCCCTCTCAGTGCTTCTGTTGGTGTGCTGGTGCTGTGGCATCCCAGCACCATGGCACTAGCACATCTAGCCTCAGCGTGCAATGCCCGACCACTGACAAAGATCCTTTCCCCGCCACCCAGCCCTCAGAAGGGGCAGCCAGGGCTGGGATTGGGCAGTGGGTTTGCACCTATGTAGGCTCAAAAAATTTGTGGAAGGCTGCATGCCTCAATTGCCCTGGCACCCGGCACTTATTCCACCTACAAGGTGGAATAAGTCGGGTGTGCAACAGATGGTGGACATACAGGGCTCTGACCTGAATAGGCCCTGTACATCCGGGTGCTTTAGCCTGCCTCTGCTCCGCTCTCTCTCTGCCTCCATCTCACCCCTTTCTGCTCCCATCCAGCGCTCCCCCCACAAACCCTCTGTACGTGCAGGGAGCAGCTAGCACAGAATGCAGACGTACAACCCCGCTATTCGGAGATCAGAATCTACTCCGTGGTAATTTGGATAAGGGCTTTTGCAAATTGATCACATTTGTTTCTGATAAAATGAATTCCCTTGAGAAAAAAAATCCAAAACAAAGCTCAACAAATAAATTGAAGATGATATGCTTTTAATTGACTAATGAAATATATTAGCTTTCAAGAGCTATGGATTTTCTTAAAATCTTAAAGCTGTATTCCCTTGAAAGTAGACGTCCTGCATAAGACTTGCATGTTTCATGGAAATTACTTGGCAAATCTGTTTTGAAGAGGTTTAGCGCGCCTTCTTCTACATAGTAACATAGTATATGACGGCAGATGAAGATCAGTACGGTCCATCTAGTCTGCCCAGTTATGTGACCAGAGTGGTTGTAACTGCAGCTTTGTGCAGGCCCCCCCCCCTTCTGTGCCTGTGTTTAGGGTTGTACCTGCTGCTCTGTGTAGGTCAGCCCCCTCTATTTATTGAAGTATAAAAGATATTTAAGTTTGCTTTGATTTCATCTACTGTGTCTATCCCACACCATTTTGTATTTCGTCACTGTATTTGCCCCCACCACCTCCATCGGGAGGGCATTCCAAGCATCCACCACCCTTTCAGTGAAAAAGTATTTCCTGATGTTGCGTTTAAGTTTACTCCTTTTGCAGCTTCATTTTATGCCCTCTAGTTTTACAGTTTCCCTTCTTTGAAAAAGATTTGTTTGTTCATTAATACCCTTTAGGCATTTAAAAGTCTGTATTGTATCTCCCCTGTCCCTCCTCTCCTCTAGAGAGCTTGGTCTCTTCCAGGATTTATATACTAAGCAAATTATGGAGTAAATTTACATGCAGAAACAGCAAATTCACAAGTGTAAAAACTCCTAATTAGTGATTTTTAGAAAAGGCACTGCTTGTATGCACATATGACAGCATAGAGTTCATATAAAGGTGGTTTGTTCTTGGCATGGTTTTGGCGATTCTTCAAAGTATACATGTCTTCCATAGCTGAGAATCGCTGAAAACTGCCCTGTTGAAATGACACACAACACCTTGCTAACTCCTCGTCTGGATTTAGAGAAGTGCCTGAGGAGGGGAGTGGTGCTTATCTCTGCCATTGAAATCCACCTCTTTTGGCAAAATGTTTGAGTTTTGGAGAACAGTGCTTTAATCAGATTCTTCCGCCTGCTGTATACATGCAAGTGGCACTCCCTGCCATATAACTAGTAAAATCTCAGAGGAGGGGTAATCCGGTGGTGAGAGCACTTGGCTGGTACAAGGGGGTATGCAGGGTTCAAATCCCACTGATGCTCCTGGTTTGAGCAAATGACTTAAGCATCTATTGGCTTGAGTACAAACTTAGGCTGCAAGCCCTCAGGGGGTTGATAAATATTTATTGTAGCTCATGTTGAACTACTCCTGGAAAGGAATGAGTTAAATACAAATAAAATAAAAATCTTATATATGCACTTAGTGCTGCTGCTGTCGTCATTAAGAGCTGTCGAGTCAATGTTGACTCATAGCAACCCTGTAGACATTTGTTCTAAACTGTATTCGATCTTCAGTCGGGTGGCTAATTGTTGACAGAGTGACATCCATAACTACTGTTATTGTTATCGATCCATCGCATTGCCAGTCTTACTCTTTTGCTTCAACCTTCAACCTTACCATGCATAATGTCTTTTTAAAAACATAGAAACAGAAAGATTATGGCAGACAAAGACCACATGGCCTATCTAGTCTGCCCTTCCATATCGTTGGTCCCATGCCTTTTTGAATTCAGATACTGTCCTCGTCTCTACTAATTCTGCTGGGACATCATTCTATGTATCTATCACTCTTTCTGTAAAGAAATATTTCCATATATTATTCCCTTTCACCCTCATCCTATGTGTCCTTGTTGCAGAGCTTACTTTCGATTGAGAGGCTCTTCTCTTGTGCATTTAGGCCACAGGGGTATTTAAACATCTCTATCATATCTCCTCTATCCCACCTTTCCTCTAAAGTATACATATTGATATCTTTAAGTCTGTCCCCATATGGTTTATAACGAAGGCTACTAAAATGGCCAGTGGTCTTCATTATAAACCATATGGGGCCCACCCTCTGCACCGACTCTATCCTGTTTATGTCTTTTTGAAGGCGTGGGCTCCAGAATTGCACACAATACCCCAAATGAGATTGCACCAGAGACTTATACAGGGGAACTTTCACTTCCTCCTTCCTGCTGTCCATGAAACGCCTTTAATGCCAGTGCTCTTAGTATGCTGGGTCAGCTTCCTCTGACAGCTGTTTGACAAAACTCTCTCACTGACTCACAGTGCCAAGAGTACCCGAGATTCCTAGAACCACACGAACTAGGATTCCTCTAAAACCTTTATTGAGACCCTCTGCTTTTTGCCTTTTGTTGCTTTGCCATTACACCTTCTGCTTTTAAGGAAGTAATTTTACAGCTGACCATACTACGTAGTACACATACATTTTTCACTATGCTGAATCTGTTGGATTCTCAAAACAAAAGTACCCTTGTACTTTTGCTTCAAAATTTATTCCAGGAAAACTATGCACACACACATTTACACCTGCTACTGGGTTCGTATAATATTTTCAAAGTAAAATACAAATGGCCTATTCAAAAATGAAAAAGTAAACACACATGTGCAAACCCTGTCCAAGCTCTTCCTTTGGAAGAACTCCTCAATCTGTGGGTAAAGTTATGCAAATACAGGCTGTAAGTGTATAACTTTACCTACATACGAGGCAAGCAATTTTATAAAATCTGACTACATGTAGAAATGACTATGTAAACTCTTATTTTTCCTTTTTCCATTGAAGGTGCGTGCCAACTCGATTGTTTCCCAAAGTGATAGTGAGCTCTGGTACAGCTATGAGTGTTTTCATACTACAAAGGGACATGTTTGCTTAGTTGCAGTAAGTGTTTGCACCTATTGCGTCGCATGTGCAAAAATGGCCGTGCGGTAGGATAAATCCTGTGTGGTAAAATTCAAGGGCATGGCCAGCATCTGCCCTGCATTTAATGTAAAAGGTAGACACCACACGGGCCTACGTTCCCTGTCTCGAAGGTAGTATAGGAGCTACCAGTCGAGATTGGGAATGCAGGTCTGGAGAAGAATTACAGGGAAGAGACAAGTGGCTACAGCTGCAAAGTGTCCCCCCCCCCCCAGTCAACCCCTCTGCAAATCTAGTCGTTCCCCCCACCCCCGGTAAAGCCCCTCTACTAATTAAGCCCCCTGCCTTCAGAATCACCTCCCCCAGACAGCATATAAAAATGGTGGTCTTCCCCCAATCTTCCACCTTGATCAGGCCTTCTTCCCTCCAGTCCACCCACCCTGGCCATCTTTCCAAACCCCCCTGAATACCGCAAGTCTTACTCAAGGGATCCCTGAAAGTCTAAGTGGGAATGCGGCAGAAGCAATCCCCCTCTGTTCCTTCCCCAGCTCCGATTGCATGCAAAATGGTTCCAGTTTTGTGGTACTGACCCCTAGAGGGAGGTAAACATGCCCCATAGTGTTTTTGTAATTGTGGGGGCTAGTTACTAAGCTACAGCAAAATTTCAGATCTTGCCATAGCGTAATTTATTGTGGGAGTCAGAGTGGCTTATTCCAATAGAAAAATAATTCCAACTGAAAGCTGTTATTTTTATGGGCTGGGAGCATCACGCCATTCACATGCAACTCAAAGTTCCTGGCCACATTCTAAAGGCCCTTATATGGCAGCTTGATCTTTAGTGTTAGAACCATGAGATTACCACCAGGCGGAAGCAGGATCCCTTTGAACCTGGCGCAGACTCAGACAGGAGAAAGTGAGGATTGCTCCTGTCCAGATCCCAGACCATCAGGCAGACTTAAAGCTAGGCCTACGGTGGCCTTTGAGAGGTGGAGTGGGGGTCTTCAGGCGTATTGTGAGTTGGGGACTGGAGGAGTGGGAGTCTTAAGGGAGAGCCTTAGAGTAGATTCAGAGAGGTGGGGATCCATGTCCGATGCTCCCAACCAGGAAAAATAAAGACTTTGAGCTGGTGTTAGTTTCCATGAGTAACGCAGCTTTCAATGTTCAATATAAGTTGCCTTAGCAATTTGCATATTAATGAGCTATTTGCATGCTTTGCATGTCATTGTTATGTATTCCCTGTTCACTAAAACTAGTGTGTATTATGTTAAACTAATGTAGGCTTTTGCCCTTTAACACATGTTAAGGAGCAGAAATCATGCCTTATTCTTTTAACACATATTAGTAACCATGCCCCTAAGTAGTGATGGTGACCTGACAAAACAATATTTAGTTGTCTTGCAATCTACTCTTTCTGGTCAGTTTTCATTTGCAGACATTTTACTTAATGATCTCGCCATCTGGAATAATATAGAGCATATGTTTTTTTAAAGTAAGTGTTTACATCTAGAATATAGCCTCTCATTTCTAATTTTATAACAGGCTGCTTAGGCTGAGTATTTGAGGACGCAACTATTTGTCGTCTATTTTATAAAGACATGGCAGCACCTATCCTAGCACAAATCCTGCAGAAATTGCAAATAGATTGCGCCCATGTACATTTATATCTGCTCAGGAAGAGGGGTAAATGAATGTAGGCAAAGTGCATGCACAGTTAGGTATTTAATAACCTACACAACTCCTTATTTATTTATTTACATTCTCTTATATACCGCGCTATTCTGCATCAGTGCGGTTTACATTGAACAAACTGAAATTACATTGAACAGCACATTATCACTTCACAACTCTGCCCATGATCTGGCCAAATCCAATCCAGAACATGCATGCATACGTTCTCGTTGCCCTATGTGCTTGTCTGCACATACCCCGATAAGTCCTTTTGCACATGTGAAATTGGATTTTACACGTGGGAAAAGTTGGAAATGACCCCCTTTATGTGCCTTGCAGAATATTCATGTTATTTTATGCAGATGGTAACGTCACACTGCTTATATTGTAGAGACACCACTCTGAGAATTGTTTTTGCTCTATCTTTTTCCTTCTTTTTTTGAAATACCTTTGTGTGGCAGGTGGATTACAGTACAGTCAGTTCAAGAAATCCAAAACCAAGCAGAAAGCAAGACCCCTGTATGCGACTGTGCTCTCGGTGATGATATTAAGGCTGGCCAGTATAAGATCTGGAAATGAACGAAGGCTAGAGCGTGAAGAGATGATTAACATGTCCGTGCAGAGTTCCCTCCTGTTACAGACTCGCCAGGGAAACTGCTAATAATTCTCAGTAAAACTTTGATCATATGCAGAAAAGTGAAATGAGTGGGAAAAGCGATGAAGTTCATTTACAAATGGCAGTGGTAAACATTTGCAAAAGCAGTGGACATGCATTCAAATCTATTGATTAGAGTAACATTATCAGCCTTAAATAAAGGATCTCCTATATTAACTTGTGAAAAGTTTACAGGGTTGATACCCATTTTTGCAAAATTTAGTTATGAGACTTCAGTGAGCTCCTGGTTCATCTGCCTCTGTCAGTAAATTTTGCATTGAATTTTTTGCATGCTGCTCATCTAGGAATTTTGCGTGCTCCTGACTGTGGCACCATGCCAAAAATCTTTACAATTAGAATGACTCTTCATGCGTCAATGGTGGAAATTTAAAGGAGCTGCAGGGTCCTATGTGGGAAGCACCTCAGTGCCTGCCAGGGACCCAGACCTGGACTTGTGCTGCAGTCAGGCATTGCTGTTTTCCACAATGGGCAGGGCAGATGTGAGTGTGGATTGGTCCTGCCCCCAGGCCCCTGCACCCTTACTATAATTCTGGAGTGGTGTGGTGTGAACCAGCACTGATCCTTTCTAATATGAAGGGACAAGGTTTCTATCTGGAGGAGGAAGAGGTTATTTTTATTATTTATGCTCTGATTCAGGACCAAGAAATGGACATTAGGGGGGCATTAAAACACAGAGGGCTTGAGGTCCCCCTAGAACAGGGGTCTAGATGGATCCAACTATATCTAAGCTGTAGGTCTGGGTTTGGGCAGGGATGTGAGGCCCCTGGAGAGGCATCATGGGGCTTCTCACATGGGACCCAGGCCCTTTAAATTTCAACCACTGTGACAAGCCGAGGATACTTTTTTTGCTGACCTCAAGAAAATAACTATCTTTTAGAGGTGAAGGATTTTTTGTGTGAAAACAGGCTACAAATTTTTTTTCGCGCATTTATTTTTGCAGGATTTGGCATTAATGAGCTGCTTTGCATAATCTGCCCAAAGCAGCTTTTTAATGTGAAATTGAAATAAACTTTCCATGCAAAAGCTTACTTTTGTGTCATTGCAAGAGCACAGTTCTCCAAAGTTGTAAAATTCTGCCTTATAGACTTTTCAGCACCCGTAACCCAGCACACATCTGCAAGCTTATTACAAAACGGATGAGAGTATAAAGAGATTTCCAAGCTATCCTCCGCATTCTTCAAACACAGATTGGTCCATCTTTGTTTCAAGGCACTTCTTTGCCAGTGAATACAGGGCATTAGCAGCCTTTAGTGGTCGAAGGTCTGAACTGCACTTGAGATTATAATAGAGGTGTCCCCCCCCCCCCCCCCACTAGGATCTCAGGTTGGAATGGTGGTGGTGGTAACATGATGTACAATGAGCTGTTGTATGATGTACAGTATCTGTGACCCTAGATTTTTTTTTTTTTTTTGTCCAGTGCAAAGACTCCCTTGATCTTTGGTTCATCCACATCTGAAGTGTGTGTAGCAGTCGGAGGATTTAACCTCCCCTCTTCTTGTGTGTTACGAGCCTAATGAGGAGAGAAAGCCAGATTGGAGTTTAACTGCAGGCGAAGGTAATATTGGGAGAATCCCTTCCATTCGTGAAGGAGAGCATATGAGGAGGATCTTGTACAGGAGGGAGAAACCTTGTTAAGCCCTCGTCGTAAGTGACGGAATGCACCAGGAACACCCTTTTCCCATCCCAGGATTGACAAGCAGTGAATCATAACTATGAGAGGTGCTACAGGTGCTACTAAATACTATGCATTTTCCAGAAGGAAGGATTATCATTTGGGCAATATTTAAGTTGCATTTTGAACAGTAAAGTCAGTTGGAGGACGTCATTTGGACTATTGCACCTGGCCTTCAAGGAAAACCCTTTTCCTATCCAAAGAATCTCCCCCTTCAGATAAAGCTGAGTGATGAAACGAGAGAAAGAGATAGAGAGGAAGAGGTGGGAGAAGAAATGGCTATTGGAGGGCTCTTCAGGTGATGGACAGCCGTGTGACAAGACCCTTACCAAGGTCTACAAACTGTGAGTTATTTACTCTTTCAAATAGTACTAGAACTATCTATAAAATTAATAGCAGATTTAGAACAAAATATAGGGTTTTTTTTCATTTAATACACAATTAAACTATGGACCTTCTTGCTGAAAGACATTTTCAAGAAATCTACAGTTCTGTATTGGATTTAAAAGGGACTTGGACAAGTTCCTTGAGGAAAACTCCATAAAAATAATTAGCCAGGTAGACTTGGGGAAAGTGGCTGCTCTTCCCCAGAAGTGAACCAGGAATGGATCTGCTCTTCAAGATTGGCTGGGTTCTTCACCCTTACAAGGATCTCCTCTTTCTGGTCACTTCTTGGGACTACAGAACTCAATATTCTTATCTTAAATTACCTCAATTAGTGCAACTCCCCCTCCACAGGTTTGAAATGCTCTCTCATAAAACATTTACAAATATTTGAAACACAGCAATTAAGCTTCTTTATGAGTTACAAAATTCAAACATGTAACACCATTACTGAAGAAGCAATTATAGCTTCCTATTTCATTTTTTTTTTTGGCTCCAAAGCAAAATCTTGTTCCTAGGACTTTGCACACTCCATTCTGATAAGCCAAACTACATTTCAAATCTTCTGATTCCCTACCCTCCTGCCCGCCCTTTCAGAATAATCTTTTGGTGCTCCCAGACTCAGCTAGAATTGGACTTGAACAGATACGATTCAGTGCTTTCTCCACCCTCGTGAACTAATATTTGATAACTTCTATTCCTACATTAAAATTGGGATTAAAACCTAGTTATTCTCTTCTGGCCTTTAGGGGCAGGAAGAATAATTTGGAATCTGCCTGACAGTCTTTTGTCTCTCTAACTTGTCACTAAATATGTAGTACTTTTTCATTGTTTTATCCTCTACTGCATTGTTTCTCAAGCCATTCCTGGTGTACCGCATAGCCAGCCTGGTTTTCAGAATAGCCACAATGAATATTCATAAAATAGATTTATGTTCAATGGAGGCAATGCATACAAATCCATCTTTTGCATATTCATTGTGGCTATCCTGAAAACCAAACTGGCTTGTGAGAAGCACTGCTCGATTGTTTACATAGATACTATATTCCCCTCGTTTCAAATATGCTGATGTATGCTTACTGATCTGTTGTAATCATCTACCTCTTTCCATCCTTTTTGTTATGCTGTTTTGTGCTTTGTTTGATTGTAAACTGCCTTGATATGTAGATGAAGGACAGTATACCAAGTAAAAAAACTATACTAGACCAGTGGCCTGGACAGGCTTGGTTAATCAAGTTGGATACTGTCAGAGATAGGGTGGTGGGCATGATAGACCCTTTTTCTGACCCAGTGTGGTATGTCTTACGCCTTTGGTATTTACTTCCAGTCTTGGAGGGCCCCGGCCAATGGGTCATGGTTTTCAGGATATTTCTAATGAATATGCATGAAGGATATTTGCATGTATACTTTGTGCACTGCATGCAAATATCTCTCATGCATATTCATTAGGGATATCCTGTGCGAAGGAAGTGAGATGGGGGAAATATACATCCCTTAGATCAGTTGTGACTCAGTTGGATATAAATCAATACAATAAATAAATACATAGCCACCGGGAACATACAATAAGAGCTAGGAGGGGTGTCAGAGGGGTGGGTGGGAACTCTTTGAAATCATGTCAGGAGGGTGTTTGGCCTAGGGGGGCCTTATTGATGATGTTATGGAGGGAAATGGGGTGGGATGAGGGGTTTCAGGAGCAGCAGTCAAGGAGGATGGGGATTGTTTATCGCTACAGCAACCCCTTCGTGCATTCCTGATAGCACACATGCGACCGTGCTGTTGGCAATGTGCGTAAGGTGCAGTAAATGTCCATCTTTTGCATTAACAGTAAAGGCAGATCCTGGCAAACTTTGCAGTTATTGTGTAATTTTCTCAATTCATACATGATAACTGCAAAACTTTACCACAGTTTAATAAATAGACCCCTTAGTTTTGTTTCTTTCTGCACATGTTGTTTGTTAAGTGCCGTTGAGTTGGTGTTGACTCATGGCAAACCTTTGGATAGTTGTCCTAAACTGTGTTCGGTCTTCAGTCAGGTGGCTCATTGTTGACAGACTGGTACCTATAGCTGCTGCTATTGTATCGATCCATCTCTTTGCTGGTCTTCCTCTTTTGTTTTGACCTTTTCAACCTTGCCAAGCATGATGTCTTTCTCTAACAATCTCTCTCTTTGCATGATGTGTCCAAAGTAGGAAAGTCGAAGTTGTGTCATCTCAGCTTCTAAAGAAAGCTTAGGTTTGATCTCCTTTAGTACTGACTGGTTTGTTCTTCTGCATATGTACATAAGCAAATTTTTTATTTTTTATTTTAAATGGAGCAAATCACAATTATCAGGTCAATATCTTAGCTCAGTATAAGAAATTTCAGCAACAGGCCTCATATCCAGTTGTGATACTGTTGCAAAGAGGAATGCTTAATTGCATTGCTCATATTAAACCAAAAATGAAGTGTGGTAACTGTTAGAGCAGGGCTGCAGTAAGTATTATTGCATAAGCATCACAGTTATGGTACACTAATTCCCGCTGTAAGTGCACTTTGCACAATGGAGCAGGGAATGGTTGGGTTAGGGGTGGAAAGTGGGCATGGTGAGACATTGCAGTTAGCATGCAGGTACATATCACACATTGTCAATATTGCATTTAACATCACCTCAGTGAGTGCCGTTAAGTGCACCCGTGCTGTGAATCCTGTCGCTGTGCATTAGGTTACCATTCTGTGTGCCAGTCACATGCTGGCCAGACTCCCAACAGCGCACAATGTTTGCATGTACCGAACATTAGTTTTTATGCAAAATAAACAATAAGTCCAAAAACTTTGCATTATAGTAAACGGACCCCTAAAATTATTTTTAAAAAATGGTAATATGTAGTCATTTTTTTAAATTTTGCAATATGTTATTGTTGAGCATTCTTAAGTCAAGAAATATGGAGGTAAATATTAGAAAACCATGTTTATTTTTGCATTTCCTTCGTTGTCTTTCAGCATAAGGGCTCTGCTGGTTAAAAGTGTTCATGGCCCAAAAACTGTGAACATGAAAGGCCTTAAGCCCGGGTCACTGTGATACAGTGATTTTTGGTGGGGCCAGGAACCATGGGGCTCACCCCTTTCTGATGCCTGTGGGAAGCCCTGATCATATAATACTGTTGCGTTTCTCTTTTAAGACTAGTGCTGTGTAGAATGACAAAGTAAGATGTAAGCTAAATAAGAAAAATAATATGAAAATAAACTAAACTATTCACAGCACAACCCTGAAGATTTGCATGCTGCCACTTAATAATTTACTTTCTGTAGTTTCTTGATTCCGAAGGTTCACTTTGGAAATCCGAAACTGAACTGAAGCATCAGTCAATAACTGTTAACCTGTGAATCACATGTAGTTTCTCAAGCCACTTGTCGTATTTCACAGAAGCTTCATGTCACTTAATCTAGACACTGCCATCTCTAATTTATGAGTTATCTCGATATAGCACTTTAAGGAATAAGCATTTAACACCCAATTTGTACTTCATCTTTTGCCTTGTTCAAAACTGGGGGGTATGTTCAGCAATCGGTGGTAGCGGCTTCTGTATGATATCGGGGTCGCGGCTCCGATATCGCACGGAAGCCGCTACTGCCGATTAGTAAACATATCCCTGGGTTTTGTGTTTTTTTGTGGTCATTTTTATAATGTTACTTCCATGACATAAAGATATTTTTAAATGTTTTTAACTTATCTTGGAAATGGGTTTTTATAAAAGAAAAGAACTCAAACCACATTCTGAGTTACTAAATTACCCAGTTCCAGGAGTGAGAGATTTATGCCAGTTCTGGTTTTAAATTTGTCATGCAATGCAGTATAGTATTTGTAGTCCCTGATTTTACCCATTGGAATCAGTGCTGTAGGTCCCGTAATGTACCAGAATGAGATTTCTGTCTGTCTGTCGGAATTCCAGGACTGGCTTAAAAACCCGCTTCTGGAACTGGGTAACTTGGCAGCTCTGCATTCTTCATGTCATTTGTTAAAGTAAAAGGATGCTTCCCCCCTCTAATGAACAAATGAGAGTATTATTTTAACAGCTCTAGAATTTGTTCTTAGTTTTAAGGTAAATGTCAAGTCTTACTCCCTTGTAACTGAATCCCAGAGGGCCCACTTCTGTGCCTGTCTGACATGGATCCTTCATGTACTAACACCTGAAAATAGAAACAACTTTAAATGTCATATCCTTTGACTGCTCCATGTGAAAGAGAATAGAGATCAGAGGGTGACATCTAATAGCGTTGTACAAACTAAATAAGTTGTTAGAGAAGATCGCAAGAGTTATAAGAACACAAATATTGTGTTTGTCTTAATACGATTAAAAACGCCCCTCCGAAAAAAACCCCTCTTCCTCAAATGTTGCTTCAATTTTCAACCAGATGATATAGGCCTAGTGGATTCTGTTTGACTGGCAAATTGCAGGCATCAGCAGTGAGCGTTCAAACAAAGCCTGAGGTATTATATAACTATAGTTTCCTATTTCAGCTCCTGCTCCCCTGTCTCAGCTGATATTTCCTTTTCCCTCCCCCCCCACCCCCATCCCCAGTGAAATCAGAGACAACCCTCTTAAAGCCAAAGGCTGTGTATCTAAAAGTGTTCTCACTTAATAGTTCCAAAGCTTTTCTAAATGAATCCTCCCTCACATGTCTTGCCATTCTAGGTATTATTAAACATAGCAGCCTCTGACCATCATGTGCATAGCACCATCTTGCTTATGTTACTGGCGTGACAGAAATAACAGCATGTGACACTAAACCTGCGGTCCACATTAGGGAGGTCAGGAATGTGTGTCGGGAATCTGCAGTTTCCAGGTGGACTGTAAACTAATCATAATGAGCAAAGTCTTTAAAAGAAGGGAAGATAAATGATGAAAAAAAAACAAAGACAAACCAGACGGCAGTCAAAACTTTGAAAATGAAAGGCCTTGAGTCTGGGTCACTGTGATACAAAAAATAGAGAGCACACGCCAAGGAGTCGGTGCTGACTCCTACAAAATCAGGAGCAAATGTGTGTCATTTTAAACAATTTCATAACCGTTAATCTTTAGCAATGTGCACAGCCACAATGTTTTGGTTTGCTTTTTGGAAAATGTGGCATTATTCTCTGGTTTTCATTAATTTTTGGGGGGTTGTTCACAAATCCGTGTTAAAAATTCTTTAACCTGCACTAACTCTTTTTAATGCATGGAAATCGATAGTGCGCTCATTCATTTATAGATCAATGCACATTAAGGGCTCCTTTTTCGAAAGCTCGCACTTTGCACTTAATGTGTGAAACAAAGGTTCCCATGTTAGCTGTCGGATGTAACTATATGGTTACCACATGCCCCCAGTTTCTGGGGATTGTCCCTGATTTTAGAACTGTGTCCCTGACTCTGACTTGTCTCCTCTCCCAAATTCCAGCAATGGGGACAGAGGGGGTAGAAACAAAATTTATTTTCAATTAAGTGATTTGAATATGTTGGGGGGAGGGGAGATATTCAGCGATGGCGATGGCCCTCATAAAGCGGCTAGCTGCCGCTGCTGAACGTAAAAACCGGATATGCAATGCTGAGGTCTTATGCGGCCCCCATCCTTGTATATCTGGGTGAGCTGGATAGCAGTGAAGCTACCTGGGCAGCTGCGATACTCGGCCACTGGCCAATTAGCTTTGATGGCAAAAGTTAGGCCACCCTTTAAGGTGCCTAACTTTCGCCGCTTAGGGATAACCGGGCAGCGACTGAATATCACTGTGCCCGGCTATCCTCAGGTGCCGCCTTCACTATGCCTCCACAGTGCTTTGATGCTAGCTGGTTAGCATTGGGGCACTCTGGAGTCACCTGGTGATATTTTGCGGCACTAAATGCATTAGTACTGCTGCATAGCCCGGCTGCCGCGATTAACGCCGTTTGCAGGTCATTAATCGCTCTGAATGTCGGGCCTGTTAGTTTTTAGAATTCACATCCATTATCTTTATATTTTGCACAAGGTTTTCTAGTTCTGGATTATGTGCTACTAAAAGCCGTCCCTTTTCAATGGCTTTCCTTTCCTTGCATTGTAGTAGTTTTTCTCTGGGTTTTTTGAGTGAGGATTCAATTTTCTTGTAGATGATTTTGGGGTGATATGCCTTTTGTTTAAAGGAATTTGTTAGGCTTTAAGGTGTTTATTCCTGTCTTGGGGGTCAGAGCAAATGTGGTGATATCTGCAGCCTGGTTGCGTATAATAGATTTTTTAAATATGTGAGAGATAAAAACTGGAGTTATGAAGGTAGTTGCATCTGTCAGTTGGTTTCCTGTGTACTCGTGTTTGTAAGTGACCATTGCAAATTCATCTAAAAAGTTAATACTTCCCATAGAGTAGTCCATTTTGAGTCTGATTGGGGGATAGGATGCATGGATGGAATTGTAGACATGTTTAAGGTGCTCATCTTCAGCTGTAATTATGAAGATATCATCTATGTACCCGCAATATCAGAAACGTTTGTTGTAACCATTATGGGATATTTCTTCCAATTTAGACGTAAAAAAGTTGGCATACTGTGGTGCCATCCTGGTGCCCATGGCAGTTCCCATAATTTGTAGGGTGATGCCATTATTGAAGCTGAAGAACAGTAATAGTGAGTTACGATTAATTCAATTAGTTTTGCAATAACCTAAGACCTAGACGAGCATGTACTACTTAAACTCAGTGTAACTGCAATGCTTTTTCATTGACCTGATGAGGAGAGGGTAACTCTTGAAAGTTAGTCACATAAAAAGACATTAATCACAATATTTGAAAATTTCCAGAAGGGTAACCGTGCTGGTCCAGAATAACAAAACATGACAGAGGAATTTGAATGTTGATGGACTAGCCAGTTTATTGAGGCATGAGCTTTCAAGAGTCCACTTTGTCAGCCTGACCTCTAGTGGTGATACTACAAGATTACTGTTAAGGGTCAAGGCTGCTATTTTGAATTCAGAAACATGAAAACCAAAAGTGACACTAAATTGCTCCTGCTTGAGACCAGAGGTCCCTAGTGGGAAATCTGGTTTCTTCTGGCCAGAAGGGGTTCTTGATTTAGGGATTGGATGTAAGGGGAGAGTTTCAGGGGGTCGGTGGAGTGGAAACGATGTCGGGGGGGGGGGGGGATGATCAGGGAGGCCAGATGTTGGCCTCTACACCTGAGCGCTTCAGGCAGACACTTATCTGTGCCTGAGAGTAGATGTTTTGTTTATATTTTATTTTTTAGGGGCCGATATTTAGTGATAGCGACTAGCACTATTAAAACAGTTTGCTGTCGTTGCTTTAATTAAGACCTGGATATTCAGTGCCGGGGTCATCTCTAGCCACCGCCATTGAATACCCCGGTTGGCTGGATAATGCTGCACGATATTCAGCCACTGCCCGGTTATCTAAAGGAACCAAAGTTAGGACAGCCTCTATTCTGCATCACTTTAGCCACGTTCAGATAACCAGGCAGCGACTGAGTATTTATTTATTTATTTGTAATGTTTTTCTATACTGCCCCTTCCAGAGATCAGGGGTGGTTTACATTGAACATTGAAATACATTGAACATATTTGTAACAATAAATTGCTTACAATAAACAGTTTGACTAAATAACTATTTACATTGTGCTCTACAACATTTATTCGTCATTTAGGATAGAGGTTGGTGTGGACAGTGGTTGTGGCTTGTATCATGTGAATTTAATATTTGGGGTGTGATGTATCCTATAAATGCATGGGGGTGGGGTGAAAGTTGGTTTGGGGGTGGTAGAGGTCAGGGGTTCCATGGTTGTGCTGGTATGTGGAGGTTGAGGGGGTTGGTTGGAGGTGGGGTTGGGGTTATTGAAATGTTGAATGAATAGGAATGTTTTTAATTCCTTTCAGAACTTTTGGAGATCTTTCATTTCTCTTAGTGATTCTGGGAGGGCATTTCATTGTGTGGGAGCAACAAAGATGAATGCACTATTGCTCGTAATTTGCTTAGTTTTATGGATTGAGGTTGGTACTGAGAGGGTGTTCTGGTTGTTCCGTCTTCTAGCTCTGGTATCTGTACATGTGTGAATTAGGAATGTAAGGTGAGGGGGAGCTATGTTATTGATTAGCTTGAACGTGGTCATTATGATTTTATATTTTATTCTACTGGCAATTGAGAACCAGTGTAGGGTGAACAGGATGGAGGTGATGTGATCGGATTGACAGGCCTTGAATCTTACTCTGGCTGTAATATTCTGAGCCATTTGGAGTATGTTTAGATTATTTTTGGTAGTTCCTTGTAGAATACTATTACAGTAGTCAAAGTGGGGTATTATTAAGCTTGGACCACTGATCTGAAGTCATCTATCGCAATAAGGGGTTTTAGTTGTTGAATGGTCCTTAATTTAAAGAATATGGTTCTGGTTCTTTGTTTTATGTGGGAAGTCATATTGAGGGTTTTATCAAGGATTACTCCTAGATATTTTACCTCCTGTTTAACTGGGAGTGTGATGTTGTGCAGGGTGATTGTTGCTGGGGAGTGGAAGTTTGGGTTCCTTGTAAAGAATACTTCAGTCTTATTGAAATTGATGGACATGTTAATTGAATGGAGCCAGTTTTCAGTTTCTTTAAGGCAAGCTGCTAAGTTGTCATAGTTGGGGTTTGTTACATCCAATGGGGAGTACAACGTGATGTTGTCAGTGTATATATGATAATTTTGTATTTTTTGAAAATACAGCATATTGGTTGGAGGTATAGGTTGAACAGGAGGGCAGATAGGGCAGATACCTGACAAATTCCTTGTTCCTGGGGGAAGGTTGTGGATGATTCCTGTTCTATTTGTACATGTTGGACATGATTGGAGATATAGGATCTGAACCAGTTGTGTATTGTTCCTTTTATGCCCATTTGATTAAGTCTGGAGAGGAGAATGTTGTGATTCACATTGTCGAAGGCAGATGTGATATCCAGGAAGACAAGGATGAAAGCTTGCTTTATGTAGTCCATTCTGGTATTGCTGGTTATCCTTGGTGCTGCCCCTGGACCACCCCAATGCTAACCACATCTAGTGGTATTAGGGGGGGGGGGGTATTCTGTGGCACTAACCAGCCATGTGCCCTTGAATATCCTGCTTAGCCAATCTGCTAAATATGTTAACTGCTCTGAATATGTTGCCCTAAGTATTTAGCTCAGACGTTTCCAGTAGTAGTTCAAGGCAAACTGCAATCAGGTTCAGGAAGTATTTCCATGTCCCCAGAGGGCTGACCATCTACGCTTGTGCCTGGAGCAATGCTTTCATTGCTTCTCTAATCACTAGACCATTCTGCTACTCTGCTAATGTCTAGATTTTTTATTATATTGATGTGGATTCCTCTTATAAAATTAAGGATATGTTAGGCTTGCCCATATCACTCTCTCTGCCCACCCCTACGATACCTTCACCTAAACTAGACATGATGTACATCACCACGTGTCACTAGCCAATCTATACATGGAAATGCTTCTAATCATATGAGGGAAACTTCTAAAATAATTTCCAAAGTTGTTCTTAATTTACGCCTGCTCTTGGGCAGATGTAGTATCTGCATCTTGGACATAGGTGCTGCTGGATTTGCATCAGTATTTTATAAAGTTATCTAGATGCCCATGGAGGTTATATTAGAAGTCCTATTCTTGCATTGAATGTCGAAAATAGGCATACAGATGTTCAAAGCATGGAGACATCCCGAGAGCCATTTCAGATATCGGTTTAAAAGGTGTCCCTGGCACGAAGATGTCCAAGTTGGAATGGAGGTGTGGTGTAGACATGTCTGGAGCATTCCCAAGAACTTGGATGTCCTCCCCCAATTTAAAAAATGCCCTGCATGTCCTGAGCCATGACAAGTTTATACCTGCTCCAGGCATGAATAGGCATCAGAAAATTGCCTATTTTACCAGCCAAACAAGCAGGGGGTATGGAGAAGGAGGAACACTCATATCCTCTACAGTTTCCATGTTGACAACAAACACAAATGGGGAAAGAGGGCTCTTGTTTTCATTTTGCCACACCGATAGACATTCCTGTAGACAAATTAGCATATGATAGACATCCCTGGCCAAAGTTTTGCAATGGGGGCATTTATGTGGATGCCGGTGTGGGTGTCCATGTCGGGGATATCTATATTTTTATAATCAGGTCAAACCATAGATGCCCCCAGGATTTTTCTGAATGTTTTGCCCTGGAAGTCCCAGACTGCATTTGGATGCCCTTTCTAAAATGCCTGTGTCTATATAAAATGCTAGCACAAATCCTGTAGAAACTATGGCTGTAATGAACCTGTGCACATTTCCACCAGTTTGAAAGCATGTATAAAGTATTTGTATGACTCTACCCGTGCCTGTACATGCCTACATGAAAGTTGGTATAAGTAAGTGTGCTCTTGTGACTGTTTGAACCTCTATGCATATGGTAATTTTATAAAAGGCATTGTATGTTTTACATGTGCAGACTGGTATATACATGTGAAAATGCCTTATAAAATGAACCAAATATCAACCTAACTAAAAAGCTCTATACTATAAATCACCAAAACAAAAGTAGAGAAGTGTGAAAAAAGATGTTTGAAAGCTGACGTGTATATAATAATGTCGGAAGTATAGCCTTGAGGTTTTGTAATCGCCTCTTGAAGCTAACCTTCCATTTTGCTCAAAATCTTTTTGAGCTCACCACGGAGCTAACGATAAGTTAGGTGAAACACCACAGCAAAGTGTCACCAATAAAAAACAATTGTGTAAGGGTTCAGTAAAAATTCTTAATGTAATTGGGAAGCCCAAGCTAAATATACTGCAAGAAGAAAGGAAAGCAGAGTTCAACTTATCTGAATCCTCTCGTAACCTGTTTTCGATTCACAGCAAAGCTTGAACAGACTTCTCCAAAGTGCTCCCTCAAAACAGCTCAAAATAGCTGAAAAAATGTCATTGCAGTCCAGTTCACAAAAAATAGTGAAAATTAGCAGACACAGCACTGCGTTTCGGGTGGCCAACTATTACTCGCCCTCTTCAACGCTCAACCAACTGCACCAAGATCATTCTGTCAACTGATCAAAAACGCCAGCGCATGCTGCTATTGAGCATGCGCTGGCGTTTTTGATCACTTGACAGAATGATCTTGGTGCAGTTGGTTGAGCGTTGAAGCAGGGCGAGCTATTTTGAGCTGTTTTGAGGGAGCACTTTGGAGAAGTCTGTTCAAGCTTTGCTGTGAATCGAAAACAGGTTACGAGAGGATTCAGATAAGTTGAACTCTGCTTTCCTTTCTTCTTGCAGTATATTTAGCTTGGGCTTCCCAATTACATTAAGAATTTTTACTGAACCCTTACACAATTGTTTTTTATTGGTGACACTTTGTTGTGGTGCCTCTAGTGAATCCATGCTGCCTCAGATCCGGTAATCCGTTTGTCTCCAGAAACCTCACTATTTTCTCTTTCAGCAGCGGTTTCAATAATTTACTTACCACAGAGGTTAGACTAACTGGTCTGTGTTTTTCAACCACATCCTTACTTCCTCTTATGTAAAAGGACCACATGTGCCTCTCCCTAATCCTCTGGCACCACTCCCGACTAGTGGAGCTGCTAGAACTTCATCAAGTTCCCTCAGTATTCTCGGGTGTATCCCATTTGGTCCTATCGCTTTGTCTACCTTAACTTTAACTAGTTCCTCATGAACACAGTCTCCTGAAAATCGTTCAAGATGCCCCTCACTTCTGTTCCTGTTTGTGGGTGTTTTCTGAGATCCTGCTCCTGGTTCTTCATCTGTGAACACAGAACAGAAATATTTGTTAAGCAATTCTGCTTTATCCTCATCAGCTTCTACATATTCCTCCCCTTCACCCTTGAGTCTGACAATACCAATTTTGTCCTTCCTCTTCTCACTAAGATATCTGAAAAATATCTTATCCCCCCATTTTATTGCATTGGCTATTTCCTCCTCTTTTTGAATCGTTGCTTTCCTGACTACTTTGCTAGCTTCTCTAAGTTTTTCCAAATATAGTTGCCTGTCTTCCTCTTTCTGTGATCTCTTGTATTTCATGAAGGCCTCCCTCTTATTCTTCACTTTTTCAGCTATTTCCTTTGAAAACCACAGCGGTCTCCTTTTCCTTTTATCTTTATTTACCATTTTAACAAAAAGGTTGGTTACCCTTAAAATATCCCCTTTCAGCTTTGCCTTCTGGTTTTCTACATCCCCCAGCTGTTCACATCCTGCTAACGACTCATCTTGGCAAAGTTAGTTTTCCTGTAGTCTAAGATATTCGCTTTTGAATGGATTTTATCAGCCGTAGTCCTAATACTTAACAACACCATCTGGTGATCATTGGATGCAAAATGATCTCCCACTATTTCACTATTAGTAAGCACCAAATCCAGTATGGCCCCTTCACATGTGGGTTCTGTTACCAGTTGCTTGAATAATTCTTCCTGCAGAGAATCCAGGATCTCCTTACTTCTAGATGATACTGTAGCAGTGATGTGCCAATCAACATCCAGCATATTGAAATCCCCGACCAGTAGCACTTCACCCGTCCTGGCAATGCTGAGTATGTCTTCTATTAAATCTCCATCCTCCTCTTCTCCCTGTGAGATCTGTATATCGTGCCAATGCAAATAGATTTCTCCTTCCCTCTGTCTAATTTAACCCACAGTGCCTCCTCTCTCCCTTTTAAGCCCTATATTTCTATAGCTTTAATATTATTTTTGTACATATAGTGTCACTCCTCCTCCCCTTCTTCCTGCCCTGTCCTTTCTGAATAAAGTATAGCCTAGTATAATTACATACCAGTCATGGTTATCCATGAACCATGTCTCTGTTACTGCCACTAAATCCAAGTCAGCCACTCCCATTAAAGCCTCAACATCTGGGATCTTATTTCCCATGTTATGGGCATTTATACACACTGCTTTCCATATGTTGCCCCTTTTACCCATTTTCATAAAGGTATTTAATGTTTCACTTACCTGGGGGTTTCTTCACCCATCCTCAATGAATCTAGTTTAAATTGTTCTTCAGTAGGTTAGCCAATCTGCTACAGAAGACATGTCGACCCTTCTTGGACAGATGGACACTATCTCTGTTCTACAACCCTTGGAACAAACCAAAACGTTCACAATGATACCATCCACGCAGCCATGAATTTATCTCCAGGATGCGAGCTTCTCTGCCTTTGCCTTTACCCTGAACAGGGAATATTGAAGAGAACACCACTTGC
Organism: Ichthyophis bannanicus; assembly: GCA_033557465.1. Taxonomy (NCBI): domain Eukaryota; kingdom Metazoa; phylum Chordata; class Amphibia; order Gymnophiona; family Ichthyophiidae; genus Ichthyophis; species Ichthyophis bannanicus. The sequence goes on along the minus strand of CM066037.1, from coordinate 499,697,656 downwards.
ACACCAATCTGCTTCACCCTCTGTCCAAGAGCCATGATGTCACTTTTGATATGCTCAGAGGGATACCTGGGAGTATCATTTGTGCCGAAATGGATGAGCATCATCGGGTAATAGTCAGTGGGCTTGATGAGTCTCTGCAAACTCTCCATAATGTCTCGGATTTTGGCACCTGGCAGGCAGTATATATCTCTGGACATCAAGTCTGGTTGGCAGATGGATACCTCAGAAGAGAGTCAGCAACCACCACTACCCTTTGCTTCCTTGTGGTCACTGATTCTGCAGCTTTGGGGTGCTCAAGCTCTGGTTCTTCCCTTTCCTGGGATACTTTCACCTCCTCCACTTCCAGGTATGCATAATGGTTCTTCAATTCAAGGGCTGAAGGGGCAGGATTGGCGATGCTGCAGACTCTGGTGACTCATGTCCAACCTTCGTCATTCCTCTGCTGGAGAGCTTGGATGTTTCAAGAAGCATCTCATCAATGTACTTCTCACCGTCTTGAATTCTCCTCAGCCTTTCCACCTCTTCTCTGAGCTCCTCCACTTGTTTCCTGAGAGCTTCAGCATGCTGGCACCCTGCACATGGAGCTGGAACATCAACTGGAATTGGGATCTCTGTCTGTATAAAGGCAGAAGCTGTAATAGGGGCAACAGCTTTGGCGATATGATTTTTCCCACCATTTTTCAGTTGGTGGAGCTTAGGTATCTGTTGAAGCAAAAGAGAGAGATACCTACCAAAGTATCAGCCGGTTTCCCAGCTGTGCTTTCAGAGAAAAAAAAATAATTAATCTCTTTTAAGTGTGTTCTAAATATACTATTCCAAGTCCCTGTGTGTGACTAATTGGGGAGGTGCCCTATAAAGCAAGTCTGCTCACATGGGGGGGGGGGGTTGGAGGGAGTTAGCGGGGTAGGGAGGGAACTAACCCCTGATGAGGTTGTCAATAGCTTCAAAGAACTGAGAGATACTGAAAGCAGAGTTTTAAACCTCCACCACTAAAGAAAATATTTTCCCTTTTGAACTAAGGCACCAAAAAACATGTAACTTTGCTTTAAAAATGTACCAAAAACCCTTTTAAGAGCTCTCAGGCAGAGAACTAGTAATTAATAACCACACACCCTTACCTTTGCTTGAAATGCAGAGCCTCTGTTAGGAAAGGTGGAGGATCAAATTGGTGGAGGGGTTGCACTTTGTTAGAGAGGGCACTGAATCACATAGGATTAGTTTTACTAGAAACAAAATATAGTGTAGAAACTCTATGGATTGAAATTCCATGTAAAAAGGGGAAGGCAATGGCAGTGGGGGTGTTACTATTGACCGCCTGGCCAGAATGAACAAGTGGATGATGAAAAGCTCAAAGAAATCATAGAGGCTAACTAAAGTTACAACACAGTAATAATGGGTGATCTCAATTACTCCAGTAACGCCTGGGTCAGTGTGTAACAGCAGGACGTGCTAGGGAGATAAAGAGCCCGATATTTGAAAGGCATTTACACGGTTTACGGCCCAGTAGACCATGCAAATGCCTTAAACAGGGATATTCAAGGGCCCTTACACGTGTAGTGCTATTTCATATCCCTATCTATGTTCCCTTTGTGCCCTGATATTATCCAGGTAGCATCGGGGCATATTGCAGGTGTTCCTGGGCAGAGCAGAGGCAGAGATTGCTGATAACTGGGTAGCGGCAATATTGCACCTCTACTAGGTTAGCGATCTGTGGATAAAACTAGCTTCTCTTTTTTCTGGCATAATTTTACCCGCAGATGCTAGCTGGGTAGCGGTGCAATATTGCCGCTACCCTGTTAGGCTCTATGGCGAAGTCTGCTTTGCGCCAAACCCAGATATTCAATGATATCACCATGGCATTGAATATCCAGGATTAGGGGTCAGCAGGCAGGACTAAATGCAGTAGCGGCGCATAGCCTGCCCAGTCGAATTTTGAGCCCATAGTTACCAGATGAAATAAATGACTGCTTCTTGGAGCAGCTGGTTCATGAATCAACAAGAGGGGAAGCCATTTTGGACTAGTTCTCAGCAGAACACAAGATATGGTGCAAGAGATAAAGGTGTTGGGACCCTTTGTCAATAGTGATCATAGCATTATTGCATTTGATTTGATAAATGGAGGAAGAACAGCAAGGAAATCCACAGTACTACCTTTTAACTTTCAAAATGGAGACTATGATTAAAAGAAGAAAATAGTTAAGAAAAAACTAAAAGGAGCAGCTGCAAAGGTTAAAGATTTACTTCAAGCATGGGTGGTGTTTAAAAATACTATCTTGGAAACACAGACCAGCTGTATTCCACACTTTAAAAGTGGAAGGAAGTCCAAAAAACTGCCAGCATGGTTTAAAGGTGAGTTCAGTAAGACTGTTGTGGCCAAAAAAGCATAATTCAGGAAATGGAAACAGGAGCCAAATGAGGAAAACTGGAAACAATATAAGCACTAGCAAGTTAGATGCAAGGTATTGATAAGGAAGAAGTTTGCTGTGGAAGCCAAAACGCATAATAAAAACTTTTTCAAGTACATTCATAGCATAAAACCTGTGAAAGAGTCAGTTGGACCATTAGATGATGGTGGGGTAAAAGGTGCACTGTGGACAAGGCCATAGTGGAGAGACTGAATTAATTCTTTTCTTCGGTCTTTACTGAAGAAGATGTAGGGAAGTTAGAACTAGAAAAAGCAACCGAAGTATCTGTAAAATACGAAGGAACCAAAGGAACAGATACCAAATGGACAATAAAAGGGGGCTTTAACCTGAAAACACTGCCAGTCTTAGTATCTGTTTCTTTGATGTAGGGAAGTTATCCATGACTGAAATGGTATTTAAAAGTGATGCATCAGAAGAATTGAAAGAAATATTGATAAACCGGGAAGATGTACTACAACTATTTGATAAACTAAACTGTAGCAAATCACCTGGACTGGATGGTATACATTCAAGGGTGTTGAAAGAACTGAAATATAGGATTGCAGACCTATTATTAGTAATCTGTGAACTATTGAAATCATCTATAATACCTAAAGAATGGTGAATGATTAATGTAGCGTCAATTTTTAAAAAGGGTTCCAGGGGTGATCTGAGAAACTATAGACTGGTGAGCCAAACATCAGTACTGGGCAAAATGGTAGAAACCATTATAAAGAACAAAATTACTAAACATGTAGATAGTCATGGTTTAACAGGAGAAAGCCAGCATGGCTTTAGCCAAGGAAGTTCTTGTCTTACTATATTTTTTGAAAGTATGAATAAACAGGTAGAGCAAGGTGAGCTAGTTGGTAAATTATATCTGGATTTTCAGAAAGCTTTGACAAGATCCCTCATGAGAGATTCTTTGCGAAATTAAAAAGTCATGGGATAGGAGGCAGTGTACTATTGTGGATCAGGAACTGGTTAAAAGATAGAAAGCAGAGGATAAGGCTAAATGGCCAATTTTCCCAATGGAGAAAGGTGAATAGTGGAGTATTCCATGGATCTGTGCTGGGTCTACTGCTTTTTAACATATTCATTAATGACCTGGAAATGGGAATAATGAATGAGGTAATCAAATTTGCAGATAACACAAAATTATTCAAAGTTGTTAAAACCCAAGAGGATTGTGAAAAATTGCAAGAGGATCTTGACAAATTGGAAGACTGGATGTTCAAATGGCAGATGAAATTTAATGTGGATAAGTGCAAAATTAAGCACCTAGGAAAGAACAACCAAACTATGGTTACACGATGCAAGGTTCCACATTAGGAACCACCACCCAGAAAAAAGATGTAGGCGTCGTCGTGGAGAACACATTGAAATCCTCCACCCAGTGTGCAGCGGCAGCCAAGAAGGCAAAAAGAATGCTAGGAATCATAAGGAAAGGAATGGAGAAAAAAAACAAAGGATATTATAATGTCTGTGTCGTTCCATGGTTGACCACACCTTGAATATTGTGTGCAATTTTGGTTGCTGTATCTTAAAAAGGATGTAGCGGAATTAGAAAAGGTACAGAGAAGAGCCACCAAAATGGTAAAAGGGATTGAAGGATACCCCTATGAGGAGAGGCCTAAAGGTTTAGGGCTCTTCAACCTGGAAAAGAGACGGCTGCGGAGAGATATGAAAGAAGTCTATAAATTAATGGATGGAGTGAAAAGGGTAAACGTAGATCGATTCTTTACAGCATCAAAAAGTAGAAAGACTAAGGGACATGCGATGAAGATGCAGTGTAATCCGTTTAAGACTAATAAGAGAGTACATTTTTTCACTGAACGCATTATCAAACTCTGGAATTTGCTACTGGAGGATGTAATAAAAGGTATTAGTGTAGCTGGGTTTAAAAAAGGTTTGGAGAAGTTACAAGCATTGTGGAATCTGTGTGTCTTTTTGGGAACCTGGTAGGTACTTGTGACCTGGATTGGCCACTATTGGAAACAGGATACTGTGCTTGATGGACCTTAGTCTGACCCAGTCTGGCACATCTTATGTTCTTTTACATATCAGAGGCCTAGGCCCTTTGCTCTATGGGTTTTTCGGGAGTCATAGCAAAGAGGCTCTGCTGCTTTGTGGTTTTGATGTAGCCTCAATTAAAAGGGAATATAGTCAGCAACCCTGCATGTTCCTTTTGTGAATGAATGGCACTTACAGGATTTGAGGCTCATATGTGAGTGCTTTCATTTGTTGATGCTACTTTATAGAACTTGCTTCTAGCTGAAGGTCAGTATGAGATTGAACTGAATGTCTTTCATAAAAACTAAAAGCTTATTTATTCAAGCAGTCAATCTATCTCAACGAATTTGCTTTGCTACCGCTCTGATGTGCCTAACCTTTGCCAACATACTGCCACTGCTGATAGAATATTATTTTTGTCTTTGTTTTAGTGTTTTAGTTTGACTGTATGTCCTTTTATATTATTATTGTTGTTTTGCATCTCGCTTTAGTAGATCACAGGGTTATAAATGTTTTGCAATCAATCAATAAATAGGCTGGTGGGCTGACTTTTGAATTGTTCAAACTATCTAATTTCAGGGTGTGAGCTACATAACATGGCCACCTGATTTTGAGGACTATAGTCAGCTGCTCACAGGGGTCATTGGAGTCAGCCTTGATTCAAAGGCACATATTGCATTGCATTTTCAATGGCTACAAGATTCATGGTTACTGCGCTTATACTATCCAAATTTAAACCCCCCCGCCAATTTCATATAGACAGCATCTGACGTCATCAAAAGCATATAAGAAAGCAGACCAATCAAACGTCAAGGGTAATCTATGGAAAGGAACCCCCTAACCTGATTGGGAAGAGTCACAATAAGCTTGCCCAATCCATTTACAGATTTAATCCATTCGGGGTGACAGACTGAAGCTTAAAAATCCAAAACTGTTCTTGTTTCTGTCTATCACCCCCTCGCGGGTCTTCAGGGATAAAATCTATCACACGCCACCGAAGCTGTTGGAATGTGTGGCCCATCAAGAGACAATGCTGTACCATTGCGGCAGTCTTATTAGCCATGCGTATGCGGGAAGCATGTTCAGATAGACGAGTCTTGCAACATCTAGTTGTTCTGCCAATATAATAAAGTTGGCACAGGCAAATAAATTGAATGACACCTGTGCGGCGTAGCACTAGGACCTTTATTATTGTTCTCCACTGAATCTGTTTTTTTCTGGAGTTTCACATTTTGAACGTTATTGTGAGCCTGGAATCTTTTATATAAAAAAAAAAAAATTCAGTGTACATAGGCCGCTCTGATGATTGGTGTCATGTAGGTTTCCTGGTTTGATTACCAAGCCAGGTCTTCCTCTCCCTAGGTTGACTGGGAGACTGTGGAGGTGACCTTCACAGTCCCTCAAAGGAAAGAGGCACAATTATCACTTAAGGGTAATCTAACAAGCCAATGATCTAATCATGGGCCAACTATAATATATACTGCAGCAAAAAGACTAAACCCTTCTATCCTTAAAATTAATGTCACATGGAAAGTTCATTTTTCTTGGGCAATATTACACCAGCCTGCAGTATGAATATTTGAGTAGTGTATGCTTGAAGATGCATCTATGCCTTTAAAAATCGGGAAACAAAAAATAGTGTGGCCTAACCCATGCAATACAAACTACAAAAAACACCTAACACAAAAATAATGATAAAGGGTTAAGTGAAGGCATCAACAGGCATTTAAAGAGGGCCCATAACCACAGGTCTTCAACAGCCCAAGCCTCATTTGTCTCCACTACCCAATAATACATTATTGTCTTTTCTTTCATCAGTTGAGCTGCAAGATTTTGCTTCACTCCTGAGGCAAGCCTGTGTGAGGCTGAAACATCAGTGTCGAGCATGCAGTATTGAATTGCCTACTGTGGATCCTCTGTGCCGTGCTGAAGTAGTAGAAAAGCAGCACAGGGGTTTATGCCTCTCGCAGTGACCTATTTATGGTCACCGTCAAGACACTTCAGAAGAGACGCCATTACAAAGCTAAGGGCCTAGTTTTGAGTCACAGCTGCCCCTATTCCCCCCTCCAACTCTCTCTACATGGTTAGAGCAGCAGGATGGGGAGAGCCGGCGGGGGTGGGGTAGGGGGAGCCGAAGGGGGCCAGACGTACAGGTCCGAGTCAGGTCACAGCCCTGTAAATCCTGCAGGCTCAGGAGGGATATGCTGATATCCAGGCCTTGGCTGGCCAGCCGTGAGTTGGGCGGTGGGGAAGAGGGGTGTCTGTGCTGCGGGAGCCAGGGGAGCCAGCAGGGAGGATGTCCCTGCAGGCATGCAGGGGCACACCGGGCTGTCCTCAGGCCCAATTCTGTATGCTACGGGAATGTTTTGTTCCCACGGTGCAGAATAGAGTCCTAATGGGCCTGTCCTGCTTGGGGCCGTCCCGACGTCCTGGATGTGCGCCTGCTAGAATCAGGCTCTAAGTGTTTTGGTCTTTTGGGGACTTTTCTTATTAAAATGAGACCTACGTAGTATTGTTTTTATGACATTTTTCAAAAGAATAAATTAAAAATTAATTGATAATATATTTTCATTGGGTAGTGGAGACAGATGATGACCTGAGGTTACGGGCCCTCTTTAAATGCCTGTTTATGCCTCCACTTAACCCTTTATCATTATTTTTGTTTTAGCTTAAGAATTTTTCAACCCATTTGGTGTTTTTTGTAGTTTAAAAAATTGGGAGCAGAAGCACTTAAAAAGGAAGTAAAAACTCAAAAAAGCCCTATTTAATCTTCAGAAAAAAAATTTTGTCTGACATATTGCCATTGCTATCCCAGTGTCAGCTAGATGACTTTAGAAGTCCATGTTAATATGTTAATTACGTTATTTGATTTTTAAATAAAACGAATGCCTATAGAGTTTCTCTTTTTTTCTCTCTTAACTCCAAACAACTTACTATGCACAAAAAAAGTAAACAACTGTTGAACATGATGGATGTAACAGAAGTAGTAGGAAGGCGTCATAGGAAAGACGCCACAGAACTGGATAAGTTGTAGGATTTCTGCATCTGTTTAAGACATGTAAATCGAAGGATCAATAATGTGAGTATAAAGTTTCAGTCGGGAACTCTTTGCATATACTTGGGTATACCTATGTTTATTTGAATCTCAGGAGAGCACCTTTTATGGAATGCAAGACTACTTTAACAGCGTTGTTGATGTCTTTGATAATGCAGAAGTTACAATGCTGGATTGCCGTTGAATATGGTGCACTTTACTGACATGGAGAAGTTTATTATTGTGCCATCGGGAGCAATTAAATATTGATGAAGTTGAATATGATACAGGGATTTCTGATGTTTCTACAGCATTGGAAGCTATGCCGGAGCAATTGGGAGCAATGAAGCCAAGTATTAATTTAATCGAATGTCGTTTATGAACTTTACATGAAGCAGGATAGCACGCTTAAGGGGGCAATCCGAAACATAGTAGTACGTCATTTTTTGAATCATTTGATAAGGACTTTAAGCCTTGGATGGACTTTTTGAATTTTAAATTCATCAGCATTTCTTGTTAGTGTTTATGGACACATTATGTTAAGAATAGCAAAAAGGGAGATATTATGATCAGATGGACTGAATATTGCCCAACAAAAATTATTTTTTTTATATAACAATTTTTGAGGATAGAAGACTCCTGTGGATTGACTCCTTTTTGTTGTAGCATCAAGGGTGACACCTAGTGGTCAGCTTCAGGGCCCATGATTCCAGGGTTCTGGGGGAAACCTTGCTGCATTGACCCTAACCCCAGCACTCAGACAATGACCAGACTGACCACTGCTAGGCACAATGGTTAGGTGGATATCAAATAAGGGAAACATCCCCAGGTACTTGCAAATAAAGGCCCACAGTGCCAAAATTCCAGCCCTGGATCTGACTGAGCTGGAAACCCCAAGGAGCTGGATTAAAAAAATATTACCAATAAGATTAATATTATGGAAAATGTTTCATTTCTCAATTTTTTGTTCTTCCTTCTTGGGCAAAGAAAATGTTTTTTTTGAGCAATATTTTTGCTTGTTTCAAACTTGTTCCCCCTCTGCTGTCCTCACAGAGTGGTCTCTAACGTCTAAATTATTTTTCTATTCAAAAATAGAACATTACACTCACATGAATTCCAGAAGTAACTGAATTTCACAGTGAATCTAATTAAACACACAGTCACTTTTTTTCAGATCTATAATCTACATGTTTCGGCAGCCTTGTAGAGGAGTTCACTCATGGAGCTCAACAGTTATGAAACTTTAATGTAATTTTACAATGTGAATTATAGAACTTATCCTTTATAATTTAAAAAAATATATGCATACTAGCTGATACTTGTTGAAATTCACTGGAGGAGCTCGTTGACTTCTCTTGCCCATCGCCTTCGTCCTCAACATTTGCTCCCAGCCCTAACACAGACATGAACCCAACACTCTCTCTCTCTCTCTGTTCTCCATCCCATCCTCACCCGCCACATGCTTTCTCTCTATCCCCACATCTTCTCTCCACATCGGTCACTTTTTATCACCCTCTATCCCTTTCCATACCAGTCACCCCTGTTTCCCCCTCCGGTCCCTACCCACGCTATCCTCCCTCTCCTACTTTGTGCGATAGTTACTTAGTCTCTCTGTATCTCTCTTCCCTGCCTGCAGAAGTCACTCTTTGTCGTTCTTCTCTATTCCTCCATCCTCACTCTACCTCTCCTCATCACTCTCTCTAGTCCTTCTCTCTCTCTCTCTGTCTGTCTGTCTATACCACTCTGTCATAAACATTTCTCCCCACCCCCCATATCAGACATGGACTCAGCACTGTCTCGCTCTTCCTTTCCCTTTACCCACCAGTTACACACGTTCCATCCCCTTTTGTACTCTTGGCACCAATCACTGTCTAAACTCCTTCACGCCCTTCCTGTCTGTACCCATGCGCACTAACCTCTTCACCATCTCCTGGTACCAGTTACACTCTCTCCTCGTCTGCACGAGTGACTCAGTCTTTATCGCCCCTCCCTCTCCATACTACTCACTCCATCTATCTGTATCCCTCTTCCCTGTCTGCAGCAGTCATTCCCTCTCCCTGCCCTCTGCTCCCTATCTCCCTCCATCACTCTCTCTCTATCCCCCATCCCTTTCCTGACCACTCTATCTATCCCATTACCCTCTCCCTACCAGTCTGTCTCTCTCAACCCCATCCTGTCCTTCAGTTTCTGGTATAATCTTGGTAGACAGCAGATTTGCTCCTCTTTGGTCGATGATGGCACCTCTTCCAGTCTGCGATTCAAATGTACCTTGTCCTGCTTCCTAGAGCCACTCCAGCTGATGGCAGGACATTGTCAAATTAAATTTTCTGGATTTTTGTGCATTTTTTCATATTTGTTTCACCTATTTGTTTTTTTAGGTATGCATTGTTTACGCACAAGGACTTTTCTATGCACACGATCGATGGTACACTCATTAATCCGTAGGCATGCACAGTGGAGGAGAAGCCTAGTGGTTCAGGCAGCAGCCTGGGACCAAAAAGACCGGGGCAAGTCACTTAACCCTCCATTGTCTCAGGTACAAATTTAGATTGTAAGCCCTCCGGGGACAGGGAAATACCTACAGTACCTAATGGTAACTTGCTTTGAACTACTGCTACTGGAAAGGCATGAGCTAAATACTAACACCAAATACCTGTGTACAAGTGATTTGCATGAAATTTAAATTTGTAGACGGCCAAGCAAACCAAATGAATGCACACTAGTATTATCACCTCCCCTTTGTGAAGTATGGACATGCATTGCCTTACCTGGGAACCTTCACCCTCTGCCTCTCCTCGGAGCATGGCCTGGGAAGTGCAGTGACAGAACCCCATCATTGTTTGCCAGTAGAAGTAGGGTGCCTGTGAGCTCTCGCATGCTTCCTTCCTTCCTCCTCCTCTCATTTCCAGGGCCAGTGTTAGACCTTTTGGGGCCCAAGGCCCACCAGTGGACTGTACCTCCTTCATTTTCAGGAAGGTTTGGGACCCCCTGTAGCATGGGAGGCCCAGGGTAATCACCCTATTTGCACCCCTTACACATGTAAATGCTGCCTTTTATATGTGGGGATGTTTCTAAAATACCCCTTTATACTTCGAGTATGGAGGGGAATTTTAGAAGGAATATCCTAGTGCAATTTGGGACGTCTAAGCCAGAATGTCTGAAAAAAAGCATGAACGTCCAGCTGCAGACATGATTCACAAATGTGGACGTGTCCAATATGGATGTTTGTGGGGGCGTTTATAAAGACATCCCTAGAACCATGTTTCAGAACCTGGACATCTAGGTATGCCTAATAGTTTGAGTAGTAGGCAAGGAACAGGACAGCCAGGGTTCAAATCCCACTGCTGTTGTTGACATTGTGGTGAGTACTGTGGATGACAGAGTGCTTTATTCTCTACACCAGGGGTTCTCAACCCTGTCCTCGGGACCCACCTAGCCAGTCGGGTTTTCAGGATAACCACAATGAATATGCATGGGAGAGATCTGCATATAATGGAGGCAGTGTATGCAAATCTCTCTCATACATATTCATTGTGGTTATCCTGAAAACCCGACTGGCTCGGTGGGTCCCGAGGAAGGGTTGAGAACCCCTGCTCTACACCCACTGGATGCTTTTCAGCTAAAACATGGAGGAGGCCTAAATTTAGATCCAACACTAAATGTCCATGATATTTCTGAGATCAAGCTTGAGGGCCCAGCGCAACTGCCTGTTTGCTGCCCCGTAACATGGTCCTGCTTTCCACCCATCATCTATTCGCCTTCATTCCTCTTCCATCCATCATTTCTTCTGTCTCAGTACTTCCCCATGTGTCCAGAGTGTCTCCTCTTTCTCCCTACCCCCATGTCCAGCATCTCCCCTGTCCTACTCTTTCCATATCAAGCATATGTCCTAACACCCTTATCAGCCTCTCTGAGCCCAGTATCAACCCTTTGTGTCCCTGACCTTCCTTGCCCTATTCCCGACTCAGCATACCCCGTCTGCCACCCTACTCTTGTCCCTATCTCTGACCCAAGCCCCCAAGTCCCCTTTCTTTCTCCTATGTCCAACCAGCACCACCTCCTCCCCCCTCCTCCCTTGGGTCCAGAACTTCTATCTTGTATCTTCTTCCCTTAAATAACATCTCCCCCTCCCCCCCCACAGTCTAGCATCTTTCTCCAATCCCTCCCCCTTCTGCTACCACGTTCTTAGATCGGTCCATTGCAGTAATGGCAAAGGAAAAAAGCACAATACAGACATGGGGAACTTCCCGTCCCCTCAGCAACAGGAAGTCTAAGTCAAAGGGGGCGGGGCCAGCAGAGCTCACAACAGCGCTAACAGTAAGAAAGTCTCCATGTCTGTTGTGCTTATTTCCTTTGCCGCTGCCGCAGGGGACCGATCTTAGAAAGCTGCAGCGGCAAAGGATAAAGAATGGCTATACTGCCTGCCTGGTTAAAGGAGGTCCAGTTGGGGCCTTTTATACCAGGCATCTGATTTTTTTTAAGTATGCAGGTAGCTGGGTGTGGGGCATGTAGTGGAGTGCGGCTATGTGTAGGTAACATGCCCACACATGCCTAGGACCGGACCTGACCTCTACCATGCCCCTGTTCAGTCCTCACACTGGGGACATCCCCAGAGCCAGCTTCTAAAATGGTTTGGAGATGTCGGTCTATTTTAAGACGTCCAAAGGATGAAGAGGGTTTCCAAACTGACCCCCTATGCTGTTCAATTATGCACTTTTATAGATTCTTGCAGGAAGGGTGCTTTAGAAGCAAATTAGATAAAAGTTAATTTTTCTTAAATATCGTGAATAGATGAGCATGATTAATGGTGAAGTTGGAGGGGTTTTTTGAGTATCAGTCCTTGAAACCTTTCGGATGCAATGCTAAGGGCTTTTATGCATTAAAATTACTGAATTATAAGCAAATAGAAGGCCTTTTTCCTCCAACCCTTTGAATTTGTTGAATATTGCATTTGTTACTAAAGTATGCATAATTGTTAAGTGTATAAAATTACCCTCATAGCATGTGTATTTTATATAAAAGTGCGACTGAAGATACACAGAAGTTTAGATGTATCGTTACAGTATGGTGGTCATTCCATACAGCGAATAGTGGGGTTGGACAGCCGGGTTGGATGCCCAACCTGCGTTCATCCTCAGAATGCAATTCCAGTCACAGCACTCGCCGCACATAGTTTGTGTGGGGCGCGCTGGACGTGGGCAGGAGGGGGCGGAGTGAGGGCATGGCCTCTGTACATCCCTCAGCACAGAGATGGACGCCCGGCTTATTCCACCCTGATGGTGGAATAAGTCCTGGGGTCCTCACTGCGCAGTGCCGCACTCCATGTCACCGGCCATGCTATGCCCCCACAGCTGCAATCCGGCCCATGAGGGCCTCCGTTGCTGGCAGGATCGCGGTCTGCAGGGGTGGACATGGGCAACGGCATTCGCAGCTGTCAGATGGCTCGTTGACATGTGCCAGAATGTCATGGCTTCCACGCCCCAGCCATGGTGTTCTGGCCTCTGGATGGGCAGATCCCCGTATGCCGATCTTGTCAGCATACGGGGAGCGGCTGGATGTCCAAGTCCCTGATTCTGCCATCGCAGGTACGTCCAGGCCCCGCGGTGGCAGAATCAGGTCCATCTCCTGCACATCTGGTTTTTGCAGGGCCAATGTGGAACCAGAATGTGCCTCTATGCATTTAAATATTCTATGCCTAGTGGCTGGGTGAATAGCTACCTCATTGTGTCCTTAGGTCAGAGCTAGGCGATCGGTGCATACTAGCACTCTTTCTTGCTGACTCTAGTAATAGAAAACAGATCTGTTTCTAGGAAATGATGTCAAGCTAATTTTGCACTCGGAACACAACAGCAGAAACTCCCTTCCTCAAATATGAACACAAGTACATCCTAAAGTTTCACTGCAGTCTGCTAGGTCAATAGTCCTAAAATGAAATTTCCATTACAAAGGCCCTACTGCCTTTCATAAATTTGTACGTTTAGGCAGAAGCTGGCCTCCATTTCAATTAAAACTTTAAAGGTCAGAAGAGCTTGCAAGCAGTCTATTTAGATTACAAGTCCTGTCCAGAGTCTGCTATTAAAAACAAAATTGCTTCCATGCGGTCTTTATTGCTTTTTTGCTTAGTGGGAATGCACATAGATATCACATGAGGACTGCTGCAGTACAGTAACCATATCACAGTGACAGCAAGGTATCTGCAGCAACCTTTAAGTACAGATATTTTTATATCACCGGTTCTCCCACAAGGGCAGAACATCAATAGCATTGAAATTAAAAACACTGCCCGCGCAATGAGTGGAATCAAAACAAGAATGGCAAGTAAGTCAAAAAGAAAACAGTTCATTTTTTAAATTAACTAACTCCTGTGCTTAATGTCCCTTTGAATAAATTTCTTTCTTCAGTTGCTATTTGAGTGCATATATGCAGTTTAACTTCCAAAAGGCATGCTATCTGTTTCTCTCTTTCCCTCGTTCATGTTTTTCGAATGATTACACAGTTGCCAAGTTACCCAGTTCCAGGAGGGAGATCTTTTGCCAGTTCTGGTATTAAATTTACATTGCAGTGCAGTCTGGCATTTGTAGCCCCTGATTTTACCCATTGGAATCAGTGCTGCAGCTCCCATAATGCACCAGGATGAGATTGCCGGAAATCCAGGACTGGCTTAAAATCTCACTCCTGGAACTGGGTAACTTGGCAGCTCTGTGATTACGAGTAATTGATAATCCAAACTTTGGGCCCACATTGTGCTCCAGAGCCCTGCACTTCATTCCAGCTATCACGGTATCTCTCTATGTACATCCTCCCACCTCCTCCTTCCCACAGATTGGCCAGCAGATGAGGAGTGGATAGTTTTGAAAGTTCACGGACATCTTCTTTGGATACTTTTCATGTTCGGTTTATAAAGACATAACAAACTATTGTAAAATGAACTTTTCTCTGGGACCAATGTGGCTTCTAGAACTTTCTCTTTTGACTGTTTTCCCTACTTCCTTTCTTTTCCTTTTTTGAAAGGAGCAGATTTGATTATTAAGTACTTCAGATTTTCTGTTTATGGTAGAAATCCCCAATCAGTGTGGTCCAAGGAGCATTATTCTATAACTGTGTTGAAGGTGCTTTACCTATGTGGCGGCTGAAATGGTCATAGACAACCAGGGCTAGCACAAGGGCATTTGTCGAATCTTCAACCATGCTCTCCCCCCCCTCTCCCCCCCCCCCATAATAAACTTTTGAAAATTAACATTCAGAATTAGTATAAATAAAAAAAATAAATCTGTATTTTTCTCTTTCTCCCCCCCCCCTCCAATTTCCAGGAGAATTCCTCTCTCTCTCTCTCCCTCTCCACCCCAAAACCACAGAAGTGTTCTCCCCCCCCCCTCTCTCTCCCTCATCTCAAAGACAGACCACAGGGGCATTCCTCCCTCTATCCCCAGACCATCCCTGGCAGGAACCATCCCTTCTCTAATCTCTCTCTTCCACCCCCCACCCCCCCTGGAAAACACTGCAGGCAAGAAGGTTGCTCATCCTTCCTGACCCCACTGAGTCCCCACGCTTCCTCTCATCTCTTTCACCACAGCCAGGCTGTGCCAACTTTATGAAGAACTGGGGCTGCAGCACACATAGTGAGTTTGTGCTGTTTCTGTACCTTTGCTCTGCCAAAATGCCTCATCGGGGCCCCTGCTGGACTGAGTGCTCCATCGCTATGGCTGCCCTCAGTTTCAATGCCACCTACTTCAACAAGGAGGACTTCCTAGCCCAAACTCTACCCCATCTCCACACAAACTCCAGCAACATCAATGACCTAATACAGAACTGGAACACCACGATCTCTACCGCATCCGAAGCACCAACGAACAAAGCCATCACCAGACCTCCTTCCACAAAGGCCAGATGGTATACTCCCAACCTCCGGAAACTAAAAACAAAACTTAGAAGAACTGAAAGAAAATGGAGAAAAACCAAAGATGAAAACGACAAAACAAAATACTTACTTGAACTCAAAGCATATCACCACGAGACCGACAATGCGAAGAAAATCTACCACATGAAAATCATCAATACCTCCATAAACAAGCCTTGTGAACTCTTTCAGATTGTCAAAAAACTAACAAAGACACCCCAGAACTCTGACCAACTTCCGAAAATCCCTCCAGATCTATTAGCCCATCAATACAAACAACTACAGCGACCGCAGAACTCACAGATAAATGCAGAGGCCACCATAACAGACCTCCACCCTAACCTACTCAACGATTGGACCACATTTAAAGAAACCTCACCAGAAGAAACAGCAACCACCATCTCCTGCCTCAACACCACCACCTCCCCGCTAGACCCATGCCCCACAGACTGGATAAAGAAATCCAAAAATGAACTGAGCACACCACTAGCCCATATCATCAATGAATCCTTCTCCCAAGGACACATGCCAGACACCCTCAAAACTTCAATCATCCGACCATTCTTAAAAAAACAAAACCTGGATCCCCTTGATCCAGCATCTTACAGACCCATCGCAAGTTTACCTTTCACTACTAAGATAATAGAGAAGATCGTCCAACAGCAACTACAGGAACACCTAGATACCAACAACATACTGGAGCCGCAACAACATGGCTTCCGCCCTCTACATGGGGTTGAGACCCTCATGACCACACTGATGAACACTCTTCTCCTGGGAACACAAGAAAAACACTCTGGATACGCTATGATCTTCCTCGATATATCTGCAGCTTTTGACACCATCTCACATAACATCCTCATACACAGACTACGCACAATTGGGATCAAAGACACCATACTAAAATGGTTCCAGTCCTACCTTACTAACAGGAAACAACATATCCGTACCAGAACCGTGACATCTCCCCCATTCCAGCAACACCAAGGGGTGCCATAAGGATCTACACTATCAGCCATGCTCTTCAACATCTACCTTCAACCACTCTGCTCAGTCATACGCACCCACAACATCAGCTTCCACATATATGCTGATGATATCATGCTGTACGCCCCCATTACAACCACGAATCCAACAAACTCCCATCTATCAACATGCTTCACCGAGGTGTCCGACTGGTTACGAGCAAACAACCTATCCATCAACATGAAGAAAACAGAAGCCCTCATAGTCACCAGAGACCCAGATTTCACCCCGCCTACACACCTCACTATAGGACCCACAAACATTCAAATACAACCACAAATACGATACCTGGGCATAATTATTGACCAAGCCCTCACCTTAAAGCAGCAAATCACCAAAACCTCCGGAATCATATTCCACAAAGCAAGAATGGTACAACGTCTTAGACCCCTACTTGACCATCAACACTTCCGAACCGTAATGCAAGCCATGACGATCCCACATCTGGACTACTGCAACATAATCTACCATGGCCTTCCAGCCATACAGACAAACCCCCTCCGAACAGCACTAAACACCACGGCAAGAATCATCCAGACTGCAAAGAAAACCGACCACATCACCCCAATTCTGAAAGATCTACATATACTTCCCTTCGAAGCAAGGTCTAAATACAAAGCCATCCTACTTACCCACAAAGCCATCCATCAAGCACAGAACTCCCAGCTTCGCACCCTACTGTCTCGCCCAGCCCACGGCAGAACTACCAGACAAACCTCCAGCAATTCCCTCACCATCCCCCACAAAAGAACTAAATGCTTGCAACGGACCTGCAACCGAGCCTTTGAACTTTATGCTCCATCCCTATGGAACTCTTTACCGAGTTATCTCAGAAACAACACCGATCTACCATCTTTCAGGAAACAGCTGAAAACCATCCTGTTCCAGGAATACCTCAACACGACCCCCACCAAAACCGAACTAACCTCTGATCTCGTCCACCAAGAACCTCTGATTCAAACCACAGTAACCTGCCCATGTCCAATGTCTGTCCCATGTCCAAAGTCTGTACCATGTCAAAATCATAAATGTTGCCTCCCTGGTGATGGCCCTACCCTACCAACTTAATTCCCCCACCCTTCTATGTAACACCGCTTTGACCCGGAGAAAAGCGGGATATAAATACAGCTAAATAAATAAATAAATAAATAAATAAAATACTGGGCTGCCAGCTCCTTAGGATAGCAGTTACTGCACTCATGGGTACTTGCTTCAGATTTTGCATGGGCAACACAGCGCAGGCACAAAGATCAAGGGACAGCCGGCAGGCTGCAGCTGTTGCATCGACACACTTTTCAGCATGCAGCATGCGATTTCCAAGTTCATTCTACTCCCTTATAGCAAGTGTAGCAACACTGCAATGATGCAGGAGAAGGGGGACGAACTCCAGCTACAGACAAAACCGCCCTCAAAACTTTCCCTGCGGCCGTGGCCTGTTGCCAGCAGTTCTCTTTCTCAGGATCTTCTGTCGCTTGTGTCGAGCACAGCGGGCACAGGGCTCAGCATTAATTAAAAAGGCCGACAGTACTGTTGCCACCCACTAAACTGTGGCACTCTAGGCCGCTGCCTAGTTTCCTCGGTGGTTCCACTGGCCATGTGCACAGCAGATGTCTACAATGTAGTTAAAAGCGTTACTAAATAGTTTTCTCTTTCATTATCTTTTTCCGATCTGCCAGTCTTTTATTATTTTTAGAAGTGAGAGGCTTGCTGCTGGAGGCCGACCGGAAGAGGGAGTGGAAGGAAAGTGTTTCTCAGCAGCTGAGAATATATAAAAAGCTTTCTTTTAATATAAGCTTCTAATGTTTCCTCTGTTGTTTTGATTGTGTCATTCTCTTTCTGTCTCTCTTTCTACCACATGCAGTTGTAACCTGTTTATGCCAAGGCACTCTCTGAAACAGGTAATGGGCCATCTTTAGGTACTGTGGAATAGGGATAAAATGGATGTAGCCCTGAGAACTAGGATTCTCAAATGAGGGGTTGCTTATGGTCACTCAGATTTAAATCTCCACCCAAGAAGTATTGTTCCAAAACCAAAGGTTTCCTGGAAAACAAAAAGTAGCTTAAAAAGTAAATACATTTCTTTTCAGAGTTTTAGTTTCACCAGACAACACAGTTCATGGTCCAAACAAGAAAAAAATTACGCAGTAAATTGCAGAAATGAGGATTCCAGATGCCCCTTCAGACCTCCACAGCCTCCAAGATGTGTTCTGAATTCTAGGGCTCTGTATTGCACATTTTTGGGTTTTGTTTTTTTCTTTTCTTGTTTGGTTGATTGTTTATTTCATGTTTTGTTTTGTTAATTTATAATGTAAATGAAAAAAAAATGTCTGTAGTTTTTATTGATATTTTTATTGCCTAGGAAATTTTATGGGCAGAATATGTGTTTAATATAAATAAAATACAAATAAATAAATAAAAGGAAATTAAAAATTGTGCCAAATCCATGACTCTCCCATGCCATAACCAAAAAATATTTAAAAAGTCCTCCCAAGCCTCTTTCTGCCTCTCTCTTCCCTAACATTCAGGGCTCCCTATTCTCTTACTGCAGTCTCTGAGCTCAAAATTGGGTGGGAGTGATTCCCAGTTCTTGTAGACTTGAAACTATTATTCAAAATGGTGGTGGCTGACCTGAGGGTGGGGCTATTATGTTGTATGGTCCTTAGTGCAAAGTAGCTCTGCTTTTTGGTTTGGAGGATATATAAGGAACAAGATGAAAAATGGGAGTAAATGGAGTCTTTATTGGAGTGTATAGTGGTCCTACCTCCACGGCCATGTTTCGGCAACAGCTTTCATCAGGGGGTAGGGACCTCAAATGAGCAATTCAAAACACAGAAATCACAATAAAATAAGCAACAAATAATATAAAGTCAAAAAATGTAGTAACAATTCTGACAAAGAGGATGTAAATAACAATGGGTATAAAATAAAATAAAACCTGTATAAATCATAATAAACAGACCGTAGTGAAAACATAGAAATGATACATAATAATAGGAGACCAAATAAAATATTGTAAAATCAGGACAACATAATATAATAAAACCAGAAGAATTATACCGAATGTTAATTATAGGCTACAATAAGGGTCTGGCCACATAGGAACGTATCCATCAGCAAATCAAGCTGTATGTAGTAGCCGGGGAGTGAAAGGACAGAAAAAGGTAACCCATAAAAATGTAAATGAAAAACTGACTGACAATGTGATATTTGCGAGAGTGTGTGCTTCCTTTCAACCACTTTAGTGTGACACCATTTTGAATAAGAGCAGCGTCAAGTCAGGAGCAATTGGGAATTGTTCTTGTCCTGTTTCAAGCTGTCAGACTGAGATAAGAGAGTGAGAGAACTTAGAAGATTGGGGGCAGAGGCAGAGAAGGGCTTGAGGGCATTTCTTTTTATAGTTTTGAAAAGAGGAGGAGAGGGGAAAAATATTATTTCCTTTTTTTATTTTTCATGTCTTTTTTTTTTTAACTTTTCATTTTCATTTTATATAAACTTAAGGAAACAGAAAAAAAACAATCAATGAAATTAAAACAAAATTTAAAAAGAAAAATAGACAACCAATTCTTCCTTCATTCAAATATCAGTTTTCCAAGATTATTTTCATTCAATTTTCCTAATGAGCTAGAAAGGTCCGATGCAAGGTGTACAGCCAGGGTTAGTGCTCAAGAAGGGAGCAAACCAGCATTGTTACCAACAGCAGGTTGTCGTGGGCTTGACGATCTGGGTAGATGGACACCTTCTCACTTTTTTCTGTTGTCTCTCTCCCCCCCCCCTTCTCATCACCTCTATTTTATCTCTCTTCTCTCTCTTTCTTGCTGCTCTATGTCCATCTCCTCTCCCTACTTGCAGAAGCATTTTACCATGCAGCAGCCAAAATGTCTACATTTTCTTTCAGAAATGGCTTCTGATCATGTAAGGGACTGCATAAGAGAATCAGTCATCTATACGTCTTTATAAAATAGGCTCCTACAATCATCCCCAATCGCGCTCAAACTCTCTCTTGCACAAATTTATACGTGCTCTAAAGAAAATGTAAAGGTGTGAGTGCACAATGCACCTCCACCCTTGGTCTACCCAAAATACGTCCCCAGGGATGCCTATGCACAGAGGCGCAGGTTTACTAAATCATGTTACCCAGTAGCACAGGGTTTAGAGTGCAGTTTGGGTGCCACGCTTAAAAGTACCATCAGCTTTTGTGCCATCCTGGTAGTGGGCATTGGCTGGGAAGTAGGCGGGATAGCAGTGGTGTTTCCAGAGCATCAGAGCAAGCACAGGCGTTAGTGGCCTGCACTAACCCCACTTGCCGCCCTTAACGTCAGTGCACTTAATATCACCTCAGTGGGTGGCATTAAGGGCACACATCCTGGGCCCGCACTAACTGCAGGGGAATGGAAGAACATGTCCCCTGAAGTTACCACTGCCCCTCCCCCTCATCTAATAACTCAGCCCAGATTATTTACAAGTAGGCAAAATCTTTTTGTGCACCTATGTTTTAAGCGTGTTTGCCCCCTCACAGTTTTATAAGAACATTCTTTGCATCAGGAAAAAGCTTTGCAAAATGATTCCCTCATTATCTAGCGTGCTTCAGAGTGGATGAATCATTTTTGGCCATAGCATGCAATTGCTATTTAACGAATGATCATTTGTGAGAGCTCTTTATCATCTAGATTTACTAAGACTTTTTTCTCATTTTCAGTCTATTGCAACAATCTGAGGAAATCATATCCTACCCCTCAATGACGTTTCACTCTGTGCATTAGCAAGCCCTTATACTTCACAGTTTGCCCTCTGCTCACTGAACTGCTAGAGAGCACTTTAACACACTCTTTAAAGCTATTTATTGTGTACACACAATTGATTTAGCATGCCTGCTGACTGTAGGTGACCTTTGTAAATCAGCCCCATAGTGGCATCTATGGGGTTTCTATACATGTACAATATTGAGTTACATTTACGTACCTGCAGAAAAGCATTAAGGGTATAAGTTTAGGAGGAGCCCCATAAAGATGGGTGCTGTGTATTTGCAAGAACTCACATGAATGACTATTCTAGCTAGTCGCTAATCTGTAAGCATGTGTGTAAGACCGATCATTCATACTTTCAATATGGGCATGCACAAGGGTGGAATTAGAACAGAGCACAAATGTACATAAATAAGTTATAAAATACTATAACTTACGCATGTTTTTGAAAAATCTAGGTAACCCAGGGCTGGCATAAGTGACCATGCCTCGATTTGTTGTGCAGATCATACCACTCATGCCCTTGTTTTGTAAGTATACGTGCCCTTTGCTTTATGAAACAGGCATGAAATACAAATGTTTTAGGGCTCCTTAACTCCACAGGAGTTGATAAAATTATCCTCTAAAAGATACTGCACTAGTATCAGACAAGTCTACTATTAAAGGAGCATTTTAATCTAATGGCAGAGACCCGCTAGAAGCAAACTAAAAAAAGAGTTAATGACCCATGCCCATAAATCCCAAATTAAGCCTCGGTTTATCATTCTGCCTAGATTTTCTGAGCTTTATTTCTACGTTTCTATGGCAAAACTGTCAGGGTAAGTGGAGGAAAATTAGTAAGTAAAGGCAGGCATGACGATCACTAGTACATTCACACCCACACGAAAAGCAGATCACTCTTGTACTGTGGATGGCGTGACTGGGACTTCCGGAAGACGCAAACCCATGTGCGCTCAGATACACACATTCAAAAGAGACCACAAACCTATTTAATACACAAAAAACCGGATATGTCGTCAGAACTGCAAGATTATTGCAATGGTTCATCATCATTCAGTATTAATGGGAGAAGCAGGTCTCTATCTGTATAAGGAAGCTGCATATGTGATACAGTCTCTGATAGAAAATGATTTGTGCAATAACAGACTATATTTTCCTGTAACCTTTAAAATTTGCACTAGTAACTTCCATGATGAAATGTATTAATGATCAATTTTTGGATAGCCTATGGATGCACTGTACTATTGAACCTGCAAACATAGTCTCAGAGGAAAACTCCATATGGTCCCGAGGTCAAACACAATCTGTTAGTCAATTTGCATAATAATGAGCTGCTCAGCATGCATTTGAATGCCTGGCATCTCATTATTGTGTTGCAAACTGAAGCCCTCATGAAACAAGTGGAGGAGCTCGGAGAAGAGGTGGCGAGGCTGAGAAGTACATCAATGAGATGCTTCTTGAGGCCTCCAAGCTCTCCAAGAATGAAGAGAGTTGGGCAGGAGCAACTGGAGCCTGTAGAATTGACAATCCAATACCTCCAGCCCTCGAATTAAAGAGCTAGCATGCAGCCCTGGACGTGTAAGAGGTGAAACATCCCAGGAAAGGGAAGAACCATAGCTCGGGTAAGTAAAAAATTGAATGCCTCTATAGAAATGGGGAAAAGGGGATAACATCTGGAAAGCAGTGTGCATCAAAGCCCGTAGTATGGGAAATAAGATCCCAGATGTTGAAACTGTAATGTAAGAGGCTGACTTGGATTTGGTGGTGGTTACGGAGACATGGTTCATGGACAACCTTGACTGGGATGTAATTGCTCCAGGCTATACTTTATTCAGGAAGGACAGGAGAAGAAGGGGAGGACTGGCACTATATGTATAAAATAATATAAAAGCTACAGAATCACAAGGCTTATGAGGGAATGAGGAAGCACTGTGGGTTAAACTAGAAAGAGAGAGTGGGAAATCCATTTGCATTGGTGTGATATCCAGATCTCCTTTACAGGCAGAAGAAGTAGACAGAGATTTAATAGAAGACATACACAGTATTGCCATGAAAGTAGGAGTGCTACTGATAGGTGATTAATATACACCGAATGTTGACTGGCACATCCTTGCTGCGGTGTCATCCAGAAATAAGGAGATCCTAGATTCTCTATAAGGAGAACTACTCCGGCAACCAGTAACAGAACACACCCATGAAGGGGCCATATTGGGCCTGGTGCTTATTAATGGGGGAAGTGTTTCTGATGTTATAATGGATCACCAGATGGTGTGGTTCAGATTAGGATAGGGCTGATAAAGTCTATTCAAAAGTGAGGGTCCTACACTTTAGGAAAACTAACTTTGCCAAGATGGGACAATACCTCAAGGAGTTGTTAGTAGAATGGGAACAGCTGGGGGATGTAGAAAAGTAAAGGGCGAAACTGAAAGGGGATATTTTAAAGGCAACAAACCTCTTTGTTAGGAAGGTAAATATCTTTATCTTTATCTTTATTTTATATTTGATAGACCGCTTAGGCCGAAACATTAAAGCGGTGTACAAAAAGAAATTAAAAGGTCAACACTGCAAACTACGGAAAAAGAACGCCAAAATTAACAGGAAAGAAAGAGAAAGGATAGTGCAAAACAAAGATAGAAAAACAG
Source organism: Ichthyophis bannanicus (assembly GCA_033557465.1). Lineage (NCBI taxonomy): Eukaryota > Metazoa > Chordata > Amphibia > Gymnophiona > Ichthyophiidae > Ichthyophis > Ichthyophis bannanicus. The sequence continues at coordinate 499,673,897 of CM066037.1, read as the reverse complement.
TAAGCACAAACCAAGTACAGACAGACTCAACTGGACACTGACAAAACAGGGGAATAACAGGACCACAACGCAACTATGACAAGACAACAACCAAGTATTGCATCAGGGAGGGGAGTCCAGAGGGAGGTCAAATGCTTTCCGAAATAGATAGGTTTTAAGTACGGCTTTGAATTGAGGATAAGAGGTTTCGAGACGAAGGGACGAGGGTAGGGCATTCCACAACCATGGACCAAGAAAGAAAAAGGCAGAGTGACGGGTCTTTTCAAGATGTGCACGGGAAGGTGGAGGTAAGGACAGACGATTAGCGTGGAGAGCACGGAGCTGACGATAGGGCGTGTGCAGAGAAACCAAATCAGCCAAGTACAGAGGGTTATTAGAGTGGATAGCACGGTGAGTGAGTATGAGAAGTTTATATTGATGTATGCGCAAGGGCAACCAATGGAGGCGGAAGAGGATAGGAGTGATACGGTCGAAATGGTGGGAAAACGTGATGATACGGGCAGCGGTGTTCTGAATGAGCTGAAGACGTTGGAGCTGATAGTTGGGAAGATTGGCCATGAAAACATTACAATAATCGAGACGGCTAGTAATTAGAGCAAGGACAAGAGTAACCAGGGATTCAAGAGGAAGAAAAGTACGAACAGCCCGAAGTTGACGTAGGGTAGCAAAACAACGCCTGGTGAGGGAGGAGATGTGATCACGAAAAGAAAGGGAAGAGTCAAGGACCACCCCGAGATACCGGAAAGAGGATACAAGAGGGATGGGAGTAGAGTCGATCATAGGGGCAACAGAGGGACATGAGCCACTGAGGGATACCCACATAGCCGTGGATTTAGAGGGGTTAAGGCGCAAGAAATGTTGAGAAAGCCAAGATGCCGCATGAGAGAGGCAGGAATTGAAAGAGGAGAGATCCAGTGAAAGTGGAGAGGTGTGATAAAGCAAAATAATGTCGTCTGCATAGACATAGGAGGATACTGGGTATTGCTGCAGTAGGAGGAGTAGGGGAGCCAGGAAAACGTTAAACAACAAAGGAGACAGTACGGAACCCTGGGGGACACCACAAGTAAGGGGAAAAGGGGATGATGATTTACCATTGAGGGTGACAGAGAAGGAACGAGCAGTAAGAAAGGAGCGAAACCAAAGAAGAACAGTACCGCGTAGCCCTATCTCCGCAAGACGAGTGAGAAGAAGAGTGTGATCAATCAAATCGAATGCAGCAGACAGATCCAGAGAAACCAACAAAGTAATATCACCGCGATCATGTGCAACGTGAAGTTCGTTCAAAACCGCTAAAAGGACAGTCTCGGTGCTGTGGCCCTGCCTAAAGCCAGCTTGCCGGGGGTGAAGAGTGTTGGTGGATTCAATGTGAGAAGACAACTGATTGAAGACAAAACGTTCCAGAAGCTTAGCTAAGAAGGGGAGATTTGAGACAGGACGCCAGTGAGCAGGGACAGATGGGTCGAGGGATGGTTGCTTTAGGAGGGGGTGAACAATGGCTGACTTCCAAGGGGAGGGGAACAAACCAGAGGATAAACTAGAGTTGAGAATGGAAGTGATGATCGGGATCAACTGTAATGAAGGCTCGGACAGCCAACGGGAGGGAATTGGGTCTAGGGCACATGTGGTCTTTTGGGAAGAAGACAGCATGGAAAGAAGTTCAGCAGGAAGAACCAGATGAAAGGAAGACCAGGTATGGGCAAGAGCTAGATTGGACGTAGGGGAAGAAGATGAGGGTCCAATGGCGAGCAAATTGCAGGAGGAAACAGGTGGCGAGGGTGGAGGAGGAGTAGAAAAGGAAGCGCGTAGGGCAAGGACTTTATCTGAGAAGAAAGTAGCCAGGGAATGAGAATCAGGGGCCCCTGTAGTAGAGATACTGTGAGAGTTAGTGGAGGAGAGTTTCCGCAGGATCGTGAAGAGCTGGCGAGAAGAGTTTGCAGCTTCCGAAATCTCAGCTGCATAGTAAGCCCTTTTAATGTAAAAGGAAAAGGAGGCCACTATGATTCTCAAAAGAAGTAGTTAAAAAGATGAAAAAAAAGAGGGTGGCCTTCACAAAGTACAAGCGATCACAGAAAGAGACAAGCATCAATTTTGGAAAGACTTACAGGCTCATTCCATCCCAGACATACAGCCCTTCTACACATTCAGTTTGAACCAGACATACAGAGGGGGTCACGATTCTGATCCTGCAGGGCATATCTAGCCCCGCGGGACCAGAATCAGGAATAGCCCTGTACGTGCAAGCCAAGACTGCAATTCAGCCTGGCCTGCACGTACAGGGAAACCCCAACTAACTCAATCAGGGCTTTACAATGGAGCCGCAGTGCCATGGCGTCCGTTTGCCATGGCACCACGGCTGCATTGTAAAGCCGCGATCCTGCCACTGGCTGAACAAAGGCTTTCACCACAGCCTGACTCCTGATCCAGCCTCCCAAGGCCAAGGTCGGACAGTGGGGAATGTCCTCGGGCTCCCCCTGCCCCATCCGCACCCCGGGCCCCCAGAAAAAAGACGTTCAGGGAAGTTATTCCACCTCAGAGGTGGAATAACTTTCCCGCACAAGTCACCGGCCCTGGATGTACAGGGACGACATTAGAATCGGCCTTGTATGTCCAGGGCCAGCAACCGTCCATTGTCTACCCTAACTCTGCCTCCAATTCACCCCTTCCCCGCCCCTGTCTAACCTCCCTGTACAACCAGTGGGGAGGTTAGATGCCAGCGGGGAGGGCACGAATAGCAGGGATGGACGGCCCATTTGGACGTCCATCCCCGCTATTCATGGGACAGAATCAGGCCCTCAGAGAAGCCAGGAAAGTGGTCAGGAAAGATACAAATAGAAGAAAAAATAGCCAATGCAGTAAAATGAGAGGACAAGACATTTTTCAGCTATGTTAGTGAGAGGAAAAAGTGCAAAAGTGATATTGCCAGACTTTGGTGAAGGGGAGGAATATGTTGAAGCTGATGAGGATAAAGCAAAATTGCTATTTTTATTCTATGTTCACAGATGAAGGACCAGGAGCAGGACATCAGAAAACACCCACAAATAGGAAAAGAAATGAAGGGGATCTTGAATGATTTTCAGAAGACTGTGTTTATGAGGAACTAGCTAAACTGAAAAAGTGATGGGGCTAGATGGGATATATCCAAGAGTATTGGAGGAACTTAGGGAAGTTCTAGTGAATTCACTTTCTGACCTTTTCAATGCTTCTGTAGAGTCAGGAGTGGTCCAAGAGGACTGGAGAAAGGGACATGTGGCCCCTTTACACAAAAGTGGATGTAAGGATGTAGTTGAGAACTACAGGCTTATTAGTCTGATCTCTGTGGTGAGTGAATTAATGGTAATGCTGCTGAAATAGAGGATAGTGATGTTTCTGTAGTCCAATAGATTGCAGGATCTGTGACAGCATAGGTTTACCAGAGGCAGGTCTTGTCTGAGAAATCTGATTGATTTCTTTGATTAGGTGACCAGGGAGCTGGACCGAGGGAGAGCCCTAGATGTGATTAATTTAGATTTCAGTAAAGCCTTTGACACCGTTCTGCACAGGCAAATTATAAACAAACTGAGCACTCTAGGGATGGACCCTAAAGTTACTGCTTGGGTTAGAAATTGGTTGAGTGGGAGGCAACCAGTGGTACAGGTAAATGGAGCTCACTCTGAGAAGGATGTTACTAGTGGTATATCGCAGGGATCTGTCCTTGGTCCTATTTTATTAAATATTTTTGTTAATGATATTGCAGAAGGGCTGTTGAGTAAGATTTGCCTCTTTGCAGATGATACTAAAATCTGCAATAGTCTAGATACCCAGAAGGGAGTACATAACATGAGGAGGGATCTAGATAAGCTAGAAGAATGGTCAAGAATTTGGCTGTTGAGATTTAATGCTAAAAAATGCAGGGTCATGCATTTGGGCTGCAAAAATCCAAGTGAGCGGTACAGTATAGGGGATAAATACTTCTGTCCATGAAAAAGAAGAGCAGGACCTGGGTGTGATTGTTTTTGATGATCTTAAGGTGGTTAAACAGGTAGAAATAGTGACGGCAAAAGCCAGAGGGATGCTTGGGTGCATAGGTAGAGGAATGGCCAGCAGGAGGAAGGAAGTGATAGTGGAGAGACTGAATGAATTCTTTGCTTCGGTCTTTACTGAGGAAGATATAGGGATGTTACCCATGACTGAAGTGATATTTAATGGTGCAGAGGAATTGAAGGAAATATCGATACATCGGGAAGATGTATTTCAACTATTAGATAAACTGAAGAGTAGCAAATCACCTGGGCCGGATGGTATACATCCAAGGGTGTTGAAAGAACTGAAATATGAGATTGCAGACCTGTGTAACATGGAAGATCTGCCCTCTGCCTCAGAAGCACAGAAATCTGCTGTTTGCAGTTTAGATTCTGACAGGCAGGCAAGTCACAAGATTCCCAGTTACCATAGGCAACGTAAACAAACTCAGACACGAGATCTGCAGTCACGCCTAGCTAGTAAGCATTCCCCAGCTGTTGATGAAAACGGCTTTCACCTGTGCAAGGGAACGCCCAAGAAGCTGTATAAAAAATGCTCAGTGCAGTCAGAGTTAGACTTGCAGGACTCAGGGGATTTCAGAGACTGGCAGGATGTGAGAGACTTGCAAAGCTCAGGAGGTTGCAGAAGCACACGGAACTGGCTAGAGTCAAGGGACTCAGAAGAAAGCTCAGAATATTCAGGAAATACAGACACAGAGTCAGAACTGCCTGGAACTTCTGGCAGGAAGCCACAAAGAAATTCACAGAAAGAAACACGGAGAGTTTCACACAGAGAGGTCAGCTGTAAGAAGCACTTACCTGTGACGCAGCTTGAATTTCCTAAGCACCGGGCTGTGCTGAATGAATGGGAGGCAGTGAAAAGCAAACTGTATGTATCTGAAAAGCATGGCAGCTTAAAGCAGTTACAAGCCCTAGAGAGGGAAAGAAATGCTATTGAAGATGTGTGTATGTCTGAACCTGAAGAGCGTGTGCCAGTGAAACCCTGCAAAAGATTTCTAAGAGAGAAATCCTCACATAATAGAAGAGAACAGTGTTATGGTTTGCAGCCAAACTTAAAAGGCAGGAAGCATAGAAGTTTGAACGATAAAGCTTACCCAGAGAAAGGTGTCTCTCCTTCCTGCTATTACAAGTTATATGATAGCTATTTGCCCTGCTGTGAAGAAGGCTGTTCAGAGAGCACTGATAGAGATACGGGACTAAGAAAGGTGAAAACTTTCTGTTCTAATGAAAATATTGGGAATGATAAAGCACAGTGTGAGCCTATGATTATTGAGGCTGGTATTGAAAGTACATGTGATGAAGCCATGGATTGTATGCTGCTGTTATCCGATATGATCTCTTCTTTATGCTGAAGCCAGGATAAGAGTGCCTTGTGAGTGCTGAGAAAGCTAAGAAGAGACAGCTAGCATATCGGATGAGCTGTATACTGTGATTTATAAGTTCTGTTGAAGCAAGATGCTATGTTTAAGTTTTCTTCAGTTTACCAGAAGTATGGTTGTATCCTGAGGTTTTTTTTTGTATTATAACCTTTTTGAAAATCCAGCCCCGGGAGGGGAATAAAAATCCTTTTGAAAAACCTGACCACTTGACTCACAACTACAACTTTCTATAAGAAAGGTCAGGCCCAGCAGTCTGGCTGTTAGCTTAGGCCACAGTCCAGCTCCTGCTGGTGACACCTGCAATTAGTAATCTGTGAACTATCATTAAAATTATCCCTAATACCTGAAGGTTGGAGGATCGCCAATGTAACACCAATTTTTAAAAAGGGTTCCAGGGTGATCCGGGAATCTACAGACCGGTGAGCCTCATGTCAGTACCGGGAAAAATGGTAGAAACCATCATAAAGAATAAAATTACTCAGCATGTAGATAGTCATGGCCTAATGGGAGACAGCCAACATGGCTTTAGACAAGGAAGAGCTTGTCTTACTAATCTGTTATGTTTTTTTGAAAGTGTGAATAAACGGGGCGGAGCCTGATGTCCAGCGGGATAGTCGCATAGCGCTGAGGCTCCCGAGAGGCCTACCAAGACTCCTGAATTTTGAACCGTTTAATTCTGAATATTGCTTTGACTCTACCGGGGTACCTTGGGGTGATGGCGGGGACCAAACCAGCACGTCTAGATTTCGGGACCCCAACGAATTCCCATGGTAAACGCTCCAAAACCGAGCCCCCGTCTCCGCAGAAGCAGCCCGCACCTCGGGAAGGTCCCGAGATGCAGCAGGAGATCCTCACTGAAATACGAGGGGTAAAAGACCTTGTGCAATCCAACGGGGAGTCACTCCGAGCGCTGCGTGAAGATTTCGGCATACTGCAAAGCAAACTTGAAGGGCTTTCCCTACGACAAGACAAAATGGAAGGCATACTGGAATCACACACGGTCCGGTTGGCGAAACTTGACAAAGTAGAGCGCCAGATACGGGCCCTTCAGAAAGAAGTGGAAGATGGCAACAATCGGGCCCGCCGCAATAACATACGGCTCGTGGGCATACCGGAGGGAGCTGAGTCTGGAGACATGAAGGAGTTTCTTTGTAAGGCGCTTCCTTCCCTACTTCGGATCACATTTGCTAAAGACCTGGAGATTGACCGGGCTCATCGAGTGCCCTCAAATATGGCGCTCAATCGGAAGACCCCGCGGCCTATTATCTTTCGGCTCTTAAGATACCAACATGTTGAGCAAATTCTGAATGCCGCTCGCGCAAAAGGCCCCATCGAGTTTGAGGGCCACCGGATATCCTTCTTTCCTGATTTGGCTAAGCCCACGGTTGATCGTAGAAAGCGATTCCTGGAATTTCGACCGAGGCTACAACAACTGCAAGCTCGCTATGGCCTGATGTACCCGGCTAAACTCAGGGTAACGCTGCACAACCAGACCAGAACATTTGATGATCCTGAATTACTTGCGGAATTTTTGGAGTCCAAAGAGGCAGATCAGATGCGTTGATCCAAGGAACACTTAGCTAATTGACCTTATATTGGTAAAACCCGCCATATTGTTTTCGGACGCTCTCTACCTTAGAGACTGCCTTGGCAATTCACAGCCTTGGCTTTCACTAGCCTTGATGGCCCTGCTCTATCATGCCCACAGCTACTTCGGTGGAGATCGGAGACTATAATAACAGAAGGGTTCAAATATTACAATCGCACTCTCTTGGGCCTCCTCCCGCAGACATATGGTCGCCATTTATATTTGGGGTTATGCTTCTTCTCTGGGGCACTTCGGTGCTTGTTTTCTCATATGGGGTGTATCTGGTATCTTAATTGATGTGTATGATATAGATGTACAGATGTGGTATATATTCCATACTCGCCTGCGCTTTTACTTCAAATGTATGACAATGTCTTATGGCCCTATGTAAGGTTTTTTCATTGAACGTAAAGGGAATCAACAACCCGATTAAAAGAAAGAAAATCCTTAGTTATTTGAGTCATGAAAAGGCGGATCTGGTTTTTCTGCAGGAAACGCACTTAAATTCTACCGAAACTCTGAAACTCAATATTAAACCTTACATGGTAGCTGCCTACTCTCCGGCTGTTTCTAAGAAATGTGGGGTAGCTATTCTGGTGAGGAAATCCTTGCCTGTCACCATTATTGCCACTAGCTCTGACACGGAGGGCAGATGGTCCCGCGTCCATCTTAAAATTGGACACCTTGAACTAACATGTATATGTATATATGCCCCCAATGTGGATAATCCTGCCTTTTTTGCTACCATTGCTCAGGTTGCGCAGGCCTCTGCTAGCACCTCACTGATAATAGGTGGCGACTTTAATCAAGTCGTCGATCCTCTGATAGACAGGCAACCGCCTAGAACGAGTGGCCTGCCCAAGAGCTCCCTCACACTCACCTCCTTGATCAAAGATCTCGCTTTAGTGGATCTTTGGAGATTGTTGCATCCTGCTGAACTGGAATTTACTTTCTATTCTCCCCCCCATCTATCACAGTCCAGAATAGATTTTTTCCTAATATCTAAAGTGCTGGTATCTCAGGTAGACACAGCGATGATTCACCCATTACATATCTCAGACCATGCTGCCATTTCCTTCCAGTTGCACGCTAACCTGCCCAGTGGGAATCCGGGAAATTGGTTTTTTGATAGGACCCTGCTAGAGCAACAAGAGTTTCAGTTAGACATTCGGGCCGCCATTCAGGACTATTTCCATTTTAACTTACCACATGATACCATGGGCTGGGCTTGGTGGGAGGGCTTTAAAGCTGCCATTCGTGCAACCATTACTAGCTATCAAATTCGCTTGGGGAAACAGCGTAAGCAACAGTTATTAATATTAGAGCAACAAATTAAAACTGGGGAATGGGTTCTTACTTCCCGCACTGATCCTTGTGTGTTGTTACGATTGCAACGCCTACGCTTTCAATATAACTCAATCCTGTCTGCTGCAGCTTCTAAAAATATCGCATCGCAGCAAGGGATGTACTATCGGGAAAGCAACCGTGCTGGTAGACTCTTAGCTAATGCCTTGAAAGGTCAAAAAGAAGCCAAACGAGTAGCGGCTCTCCGAAACCCGGTAGGAGGGGACATAGTGACAAATAATACAGAGATAGTAGAGCTTTTCCGGGATTTTTATACTCGTCTTTATAAATCAGAATGTGACTTCACGTCAGAGGCTTTTGAGCGATTATTATCCGGAATCCAACGGCCGACCCTCTCTGAAGAGGATAGGGTTGCGATGGATAAACCCTTCTCTACTAATGAAATTCACTCTGCCCTTAAACGTGTGGCCTCGGGACGCGCCGCAGGCCCTGACGGTCTTCCGGCCGAATTTTATAAAACGTTCAGTGCTGATCTAGCCCCCCACCTAAAACTCTATTTCACTGCTCTGGCTGAAGACACATCTTGCTTGGGATCCTTTTCGGCGGCGAATGTGGTAGTATTTGAAAAAGAAGGGAGGGATCCGCTGTTAACAGCTAACTACCGCCCAATCTCCCTCCTTAACGCAGACTATAAAATTTTTGCGACTATCTTAGCCTCTCGACTATCTGACCAAATGTCTACACTAATCCACCCTGATCAATGTGGTTTTATACCCGGAAGATCCACTGCCGACAACGCTAGGACTTTATGTCATGTTTTGACTAATGCTGCAAGCCTAGATCTACCACTAGTTGGCCTCTCCCTAGACGCCGAGAAAGCCTTCGACCGTCTAGAATGGCCCTTCTTATTTGCTGTTCTCCGTTGGTACGGCTTTGGGGAGGGCTTTCTCCGGTTTCTTCAAGTCATGTATGCCGAACCCACAGCCAGTATATGTGTGAATGCTATCAAATCTCAGCCATTCAGCCTTCAAAGAGGTACACGCCAAGGGTGCCCCCTATCTCCTCTGCTCTTTGACTTAGCGCTCGAACCTCTAGCCCTGTTACTTAGGCAGTCCGCAGACATCCGAGGTGCCCCCTTTAGACACAGAGAGATCAAACTCTCCGCTTATGCAGATGATCTTATGCTTTTTATAACTTTGGACTCGGTCCCAGTAGTCTTAGAATTATTAGACAGGTATTCGCAGCTCTCGGGCTATAAGATCAACTGGACCAAATCGGTTGCTTTCCCACTTAACCACCGGGTACATGCGGCCGACATGCAAGCCTTTCCCTTTCTCTGGCAGCATAGTATGGTGAAATATCTCGGGGTCTATTATTGCTATCCTTTAGAGGACACTATTAGTTTCAACGCCAAGGCGATAATCTCCAAAGTCCGTGAACTTACCAATCGGTGGTCTCCACTAACCCTTACATGGTGGGGCCGCTTGGAAACAGTGAAAATGATGATAGTTCCTAAAGTGAACTACATTCTCGAAATGCTACCATGTTTACTGCCCCGACACATTTACAAAGATATAGAAGGCCTTCTTATCCGTTATTTATGGCAGGGTAAAACACCCAGGATAGCTAAACAACACTTGCAATCTGATAAAGCGAGAGGAGGAGCTAGATTTCCAGATTTTCTCAAATATCATAAAGCCTTCCTCTTAAAGCAAGGTGCCCGTTGGTTGGATACCCCGGCAGCAGGCCGCCCGGTGTGGCTAGATATTGAAGAAGAGCTTAGTGGACCAGTTCCGCTGGCCTACTTCCCCGGAATGAGCCATCATTCAGACTCCCGCCATTCACCAATGGTTGTAGACACCCTAGTGGCCTTTAATGCCCTCATTCAATCTCTGGGTCCGCAGGCGTGCCCCCTGGACCATCTCCCGATATGGCATAATTCTCGATTTCAAATTAACAAAAAAACGATAGCATGGAGACCCTGGTACTCCAGGGGGATTTGGACACCTAAGCAGCTGTTTGCTGGGGATCGCTGGAAAACCTTTAATGCTTTACAAACGGAATTTGGACTACCAGCGAAATATTACTTTCAATGGGTGCAGCTCCAACATTGCCTTAAAGGCGCTCGGGTCATTCCGCGCTCTGATACTAGCGTGGAAGGGCTGTCAGAGGTGATTCGTTGTATCGGGAGTCTACCAGGGGTGGCATCTAACTTTTATAAAATACTCACTCATAGTCCAGGCAGGGACACCCCTAGGGCCCAGCAGGCATGGGAGCGCGAATTGCACATCACTTTAACTCCCCAGCAATGGAAGATAGTCTGGAGCAAAGTGGTGCGGGTCTCTAGATCCGCCTCTGTCACTCAAACGCTCTTCTATTTTGCCCACAGATGCTTTTATACTCCTGAGAAGATGGCCAAATGGAATGTCAATACAAGCTATCGATGTTGGTCATGCCATACAGCGGTGGGTACCTTCGCCCATGTTATTTATGAATGTCCAGCACTACAGCAATATTGGGGGCGGGTTTGGGACCGGATGCAAAGTATCCTACACTTCCGGGAGCCCCTTTCTTGGAAGATTGTGGGACTCCGCTCTGTGGCGGGGATCCCCTCTCTTCCCAGGACAGGCCGCTTCCTCCTGGATTTTATGTTGGGTATGGCTGTATGCTTAGTCACGAAAAATTGGAAGAATGGCTCCCGCCTAACTTTTACCGAATGGTGGAATTCTGTCTGCTTATATAGTACATATGAGCAGATACCTCGTCGGATGGCATTCCAGGTTCAGGACTGCTCTCACTTGTCTAAGTGGCAGATGCTTAATGACTATGTTCAGATTGCCAGATGCTCCAATATAGTCGTATAGCTACACTCATCATGTTGCAGATACTTATATTATCTCGAAAGATAATAATGTGTATATACACCCGATACTGGATTGTTACGTATCCCAGAGAAGAAGCAGGGGGGGAGGGGGGTGGTGGGGGTTTACTGTCCGTGATTGTATAATATTATTTGTTCATGTCTTCTATTCTGTATGTCCTTTTGTTTCGATGTTCCAAAATGAAAATAAAAGTTTTAAAAAAAAGAAAGTGTGAATAAACAGGTGGACAAAGGTGAGTCGGTTGATATAGTGTATCTGGACTTTCAGAAAGCCTTTGACAAGGTCCCTCATCAGAGACTTTTGGCAAAACTAAAATGTCAGGGGATAGGAGGCAGTGTACTATTGTGGATCAGGAACTGGTTAAAAGATAGAAAGCAGAGGGTAGGGCTAAATGGCCAATTTTCCCAATGGAGAAAGGTGAATAGTGGAGTACCCTAGGGATCTGTGCTGGGTCTGCTGCTTTTTAACATATTCATAAATGACCTATAAAGTGGAATAAAGAGTGAGGTTATCAAATTTGCAGATGACACAAAACTATTTAAAGTTGTTAAAACCCAAGAGGATTGTGGAAAATTGCAAGAGGATCTTGATAAATTGGAAGACTGGGCATCAAAATGGCAGATAAAATTTGATGTGGACAAGTGCAAAGTTATGCACCTAGGGAAGAACAACCCAAACTATGGTTACACAATGCAAGGTTCCACATTAGGAACCACCACCCAGGAAAAAGATTTAGGCGTCATTGTGGATAACATGTTAAAACACTCGGCCCAGTGTGCAGCGCTGGCCAAGAGAGCAAATAGAATGCTAGGTATCATAAGGAAAGGAATGGAAAATAAAACAAAAGACATTATAATGCCTCTATATCGTTCCATGGTGAGACCGCACCTTGAATATTGTCTGCAATTCTGATCACCGTATCTTAAAAAGGATATAGCGTTATTAGAAAAGGTTCAGAGAAGAGCCACCAAAATGGTAAAGGGGATAGAAGGATACTCCTATGAAGAAAGGCTAAAAAGGTTAGGGCTCTTTAACCTGGAAAAGAGACGGCTGAGGGGAGATATGATAGAAGTCTATAAATTAATGAACGGAGTGGAATGGGTAAACGTAGATCGATTGTTTACGCTATCAGAATATAGAAAGACTAGGGGACATGCAATGAAGCTACAGGGTAAACTATTTAAGACTAATAAAAGAAAATATTTTTTCACTCAACGTGTAATCAAACTCTGGAATTTGTTACCGGAGGGTGTAGTAAACGCTGTTAGTGTAGCTGGGTTTATAAAAGGTTTGGACAAGTTCCTGGAGGAAAGGTCCATAAACCATTATTAAGAAGGGACACAGGATATCAATGCTTGACCCAGTACAAGCATTGCGGAACCTGTGTCTTTTGGGGAAACTGCTAGGTACGTATGACCTAAATTGGCCACTGTTGGAAACAGGATACTGGGGTTGATGGACCTTGGTCTGACCCAGTATGGCATATCTTATGTTCTTATGTAAAAGAAAACCCAAAATGCTGCTTTTCTTACAAAGGATTTAATTTAAACGTTTATGACATCCTATTCGGAGTTCGTTTGAGATGTTGGTGCCCTAGGTAAATCTGTCGAAATTTATTGTTTAGATTTGAATGCCCCAGTCTTTGATTCCCCCGGAGGCTGCTGTTCTAGGCATTTGACCCTACAAAGAGGGAAACATAGAAATATGATGGCAGAAAAAGACCACATGGCCTATCTAGTCTGACCTTCCATATCAATTACAACAGTCCCCTTTTTTCCTTTATAGATCCTCTGTGTTTGTCCCATTCTTTTTGAATTCAGATACTGTCCTCATATCTAACACCTCCACTGGGAGACTATTCCACGCATACACCACTCTTTCGATAAAGAAATATTTCCGCATATTACTCCTGAGTCTATCCCTTTCACCCTCATCCCATGTTCCCTCGTAACAGAACTTCTTTTTAATAGAAAGAGGCTCTCCTCCTGTGCATTTATGCTATGGAGGTATTTAAACGTCTCAATCATATCATCTTTAACCCGCCTTTCCTCTAAGGTGTACATATTAAAATCTTTAAGTCTGTCCTCATGCTTTATAATGTAGACCACTAACCATTTCAGTAGCCACCCTCTGAACTGACTCCAGCCTGTTTATATCCTTTTGAATGTGCGGTCTCCAGAATTGCACACAATACTCCAAATGAGGTCGTACCAAAGACTTATATAGAGGCACTATCACCACCTTTCTTCTGCTGGCCATTCCTCTTCCTATGCACCCAAGCATCCTTCTAGCTTTTGCCATCATCTTTTCTACCTGTTTATCTACTTTAAGATCATCAGACACAATCACGCCTAGGTATCGCTCTTCTTTTGTGGACAGAAGTACTTCACCCACTATACTATATTGCTCCCTTGGATTGCTGCAGCCTAAATGCATGACCTTGAATTTATTAACATTAAATCTCAACTGTCAAATTCTAGACTATTCTTCAAGCTTAGCTACTGTAGATCCCTTCTCATGTTATCTGCACCTTTCTGGGTGTCTACTGTATTGCAGATTTTGGTATCATCCGCAAAGAGGCAAACCTTACCCGACAGCCCTTCCGCTATATCACTAACAAGGGAGAAGCAGTTGCTACATGAGGCAACCTTTGGCTCCATCGACAGTAGAGCCAAGGAGGGTACAATGGGAAAGAGCATGGTGGGGATAGGCTAGGCAAGAGGGGTTGGTGTAGATGAACTGGGGAGGGAAGATGGAGAGAGTGAGTGGTGGTGATGGGGTGGGGAGGGGCAGCTAGTAATAGGGACATTTCAGAGTGGAAGTAATTTGCCCTTAAATATAACGAGGGTCTCTGCTGGCTTATAGTTCTATAGCTAAGTAAAATCTATCTTGGTGTTCCTTTATATTGAAAGCACAGATAGGAACTTAGAAGGGATGACTGCAGCATGATATATTGCAGTACTTCCCATTAAAGGGAACTGTTTTTTCCCATGAGGAAACTACTCCAGCCCAAATGAAGCCGCATTATGCCAGAGCTTCCCTGAGATGTTGGGACCATCTTCCAGTTCACGTGTGCCATAGTTGTAGCTCCCTAGTCCCAGGTGGGTGCTGGATTAAGAACCTGTCAGCTGGAAGCAGTCGCTGGCATTCCTACATGCTATACCAAGGACAAGAATTTGATTCATCCATTTACAATCAAATTGTAGCATGACTCACTGACAATAGCAGCTGGAGGTTTTTTCGGTCTCTTCACAACAATATGTAAATAAGAGCTCCGCTCAGTATTAGCAGCTGGAAAAACAAACCTCTGCTCTCACAAGGCACTGATGATGACCATCACAACGCTGAGAAAGCACTTGTCAATAAGTGAGCTCTCCAGTTGCCTTTCAAAAAGAAAACACAGTAAATAAAATTGCACCCTACAGGCTTTCTTCATAAAAGACATTTCCCATTCTGTGTCGATGTACATAAAAAAAAACAAGTTAACAAACTAAAATAATATGGTCATGCCATTTTATTGGACTAACAGTAATGTGCAGAGTAATTTTATAATCCATATTCACGTATAAATGGGCTCTTGTACTATTCGGTCACACCTTAAAAGTATGTACAGTGCAAGCTGATAGGCACTTGTACCATAGGTATACCCAGGAGTGGAGTTTGGGCAGATCACGGGTGGAGTCACAATGTACTCTTCAGTGAGTACGCCAACAATGATGCCTAAATCCAACCCTGCCCCTCTCCCTGCTAGGCACCCCACACGTTCCTGTGCCTAGACTCTTCATCATCATCATATCCAGGATCCCATTTAATCAACTCTAATTCTTCACTCCCCTAGGCTTTTTGTTTCATTTTTTTGTATCATTTCAAGCTGTATGTTAAATACAAGTTAATGTTTCATTTTAAGTTTTATTTTAAGTCATTGTACCTCATTAACTTCATTAATGCAAGTTTATTCCTCCTTGTTCTATGTAAACATTCAAAGTTCCCTTGACATCTCTTTGACTCTCAATTAAAGCGGCCTGTAAAAACAGCCAGATAAATAAATAAATATACTTGTGTATTTCACAAATTACATGTGCACACATATGAAGTGAGCAGTAACATTTAGGTCTTCAGCAGGCATAATATCTGTGCCTTTAACCTAGGCGCAACTGCTGCAGGATTTGTGGTTCGAACCTTCTTCCTCAGGTTGGGACAGTGATAATACTAGAATCTATTAGTGAATCATCAAAGCATTCCAGTGACAGTCTCAAGGGGAAAAGATAGTGGAGGAAGGGAGTTAGGGGCAGAGATAGATTGCCTCTTCACTTTAAACACCCAGAGAACATCTACTGCAGTACAAAGCAAAGAAAAACCAGAGACATGCAATCCAGATCTGGAAAACCTGAGAAAAATCATAATAAAGATATATAATAATGTGAACCAGAACAGAACAAGGTGTAAATTCAGCCACTCCAGCATCTGCTATTGGTCTGCATGCCAAAGGGTCAAAACACAGGAAGCCTTACCTCTGTGGTGGGAAAAGTAATGGAGGCGCTCCTGAAAGAGCGAATTGTGGACTTTCTCAAGATCTCTTTTTCTCAAGATCGTCCTTTGGTAAAACCATGTTGCCTTGGATCATGCAACAGATCTGATTGAGTGCTTTGATTGGGTGACCAGAGAACTAGATCAAGGGCATGCGATGGATGTGATCTATCTAGATTTTAGCAAAGCCTTTGATACTGTTCCTCAATAAACTTATCAATAAACTCAACAGCTTGGGGATGGGTCCCAAGTTGGTGAACTGGATCAGAAATTGGTTAACTGACAGACGACAGAAAGTGATGGTAAATAGAACTCACTCAGATGAAAGGAAGGCGATTAGAGGTGTGCCTCAGGGTTTGGTTCTGGGACCGTTACTGTTCAGTGTATTTGTGAGTGATATTGATGAAGGACTGAATGGAAAGGTCTGTTTTTTTGCAGATGACATGAAAATTTGCAACAGAGTGGACTCCCCCAAAGGATTGGATAACATGAGGAAAGATCTACAAAAGCTGGAAGAATGGTCTAATGCTTGGCAGTTAAGATTTAATGAGAAGAAGAGCAGTGTCATGCACTTGAGAAGCAGAAATCCAAGGGAATTGTATGCGATAGTGGGCGAGAGGTTGGTATGCATGGACCAGGAGAAGGACCTCAGAGTGATTGTTTCTGAGGATCTCAAGATGGTGAAACAGTGTGACAAAGTGGTGGCAAAAGCCAGAAAGATGCTGGGTTGCACACAGAGGAATTACCAGCAGAAAGGAAGAGGTACTAATGCCACTGTACAAGTCGCTGGTGAGGCCTCACTTGGAATATTGTGTTCAGTTTTGGAGACCATATCTCGCAAAGGATATAAGAAGACTGGAAACAGTTCAGAAGAAGGCAACCAAAATGATTTGGAGCCTGCATCAGAAGATGTATGAGAAGAGACTTGAAGTCCTAAATATGTACACTCTGGAGGAGAGGAGAGACAGGGGAGATATGATTCAGACCTTTAAATACTTAGAGTATCAATGGACAAACAAACCTCTTCCAAAGATGGGGAAGCTGTAAAACTAGAGGGCATAACATGAAGCTGCAAGGGGGTAAACTGAAAGACAATGTCAGAAAATACTTTTTCACTGAAAGGGTGGTAGATGCTTGGAATGCCCTCCCGATGGAAGTGGTGAGGGCAAACACAGTGACAGAATTCAAAATGGCATGGAACAGACACAGTGGATCTCTTTACAGTAACAGGACAAAATCAAAATAAACGTAACTATCTCTTATATCTGAACAAATAGGGGTGACCTACACAGAATAGTGGGAACGCTGCTAAACAAAGAGATGGGGAGGGACGACCTGCATGGAATGGCAAGTGCACCTACTCTTGCCGTCTTGCTGGGCAGACTAGATGGACCATACTGGTCTTTATCTGCCATCATATACTATGTTACTATCTTACTATGAGGGTCCTGAGAGGAAGATTTAAATCTATCCAGGACCGTAAAACTTTTGAAATGAAGATAGTTTGAAACAGACCAGAAAGGACTCAATAAGGACATTGGTTTCCTATCACATTATAAACTATAAATATTTACAAGCTAATCACCAACAGCAGTCAACAAATACATGTACTTTCTGTCACATTATAAACTCGAAACATTTACAGTCTGGTCACCCTCTGATCAATCATCTATCCCCTCCGCTCCTGTCCATGTAATGCCGTATGGATTTCTGTATATATTTTGGTTGTTCATACTGTCCTGACCTGAAGAAGAAGAAGGCTAGTCTACAAATATATTAAGTTAGTCCTAAAAAAAGGTATCACCTTATTGTCTTCCTTTTTTTTTATTTAACTAAGCAAACTTTTGTGAGAAACAAGTTCCCAACAGAAAGTCAAAATTAAGAGGATGGTGCAAACCCCTGCAGTATCCAACCTGCAGACTGTACCAGTACATATCACAAGATCCCACAGTTACCCACATAGGTGACACTTCTGTGGGGAACACTTTTCAGGACCAGAATACTACATCGACGACCTTACCATCAGCATCTTAAGAGGAAGCTTCAAAACAGTCCAGGAATGTAAGACATTTGAAGTTAAGATATTTTGAGATTGATCAAAAGGATTTAGCAAAGATCTAGATTTCCTGTCACATAATAAATCATAAACCTTTATTGTTTTGTCACCTTCCAGACATCCATCCATCTTTCCCATTTTCCCTAACTCTCCCTCCCCCCCCCCCCCACACTTTTTTTTTCCTTGAGGCTATACTGGAATGGTTTTATGATTAAGAACATAAGAACATAAGATATGCCATACTGGGTCAGACCAAGGTCCATCAAGCCCAGTATCCTGTTTCCAACAGTGGCCAATCCAGGTCACAAGTACCTAGCAGTTTCCCCAAGGGACACAGGTTCCACAATGCTTGTATTGGGGTAAGCAGTGGATTTCCCAGGTCCCCTTTAATAATGGTTTATGGCCCTTTCCTCCAGGAACTTGACCAAACAGCTTTTACTACATCATCCGATAACTAATTCCAGAGTTTGAATACTCATTGAGTGAAAAAGCATTTTCTCTAATTGGTCTTAAATAGGTTACATTGTAGCTTCATTATGTCTTCTAGTCTTTCTACGTTTTGATGGCATAAACAATTGATCTACATTTACCCGTTCCACTCCATTCATTAATTTATAGACATCTATCATATCTCCTTCAGCAGTCTCTTTTCCAGGTTGAAGAGCCCTAATCTTTTTAGCCTCTCTTTATAGGGGTATCCTTCCACCCCCTTTACCATTTTGGTGGCTCTTCTCTGTACCTTTTCTATTTCCGCTACATCCTTTTTAAGATACGGCGACCAGAACTGCACACAATATTCAAGGTGCGGTTGCCCCATGGAATGATACAGAGGCATTATAATATCCTTTGTTTTATTCTCCATTCCTTTCCTTATGATTCATGGGTACTAGCTCTTTAGCATTTTCGTGGGTTAGTACATGAGAGCCTTTCAGTTCTAACCAGTCCACAATATTGCTCACAAACTTATCGAAGAGAACCAGCCCCAGGACTGATCCATGAGGTACTCCGTTCATCGCCTTTCTTTGTTCAGAACCAAGTTCTAACACAGTCCACCATCTTAAAATCTATCCTTAGACTGCTCAGTTTACTTATGAGCCTTCTGGGTGAAACAATACTAAAGGCTTTGTTGGTAGTTAGAAAAAAAAAAGAGAAACAAAAAAGGAAAATAAGGCGATATCTTTTTATTGGATCATTTTTGGACTAGCCTTTGAAGGTTAAAACCTTCTTCTTTGGGTCAGGACAATATGGGCAACAGATGACACCATCGATGAGTGAACCACAAAAGCATTCCATTGACAGTCTGAGTGGAAGGGGGGGGGGGGTAATGGGAGAGATGGATGGGTAATCAAAAGGTGAACAAGTTGTAAGTATTTGTATGGGGGGGGGGGGGGGCGGATAAGTCTCTGGCCTTGTACTGACACAGAAAGCTATGGGCACACTTCAGTTCCAGAGGTCCAAATGATCTTTCTGCAGTTTCATTTTAAAATTATACTGCAGAGAGATCATTCGGACCTCCGGAACTGAAGTGTGCCCATAGCTTTCTGTTTCGGTACAAAGCCAGAGACTTATCAGCCCCCCTTGTAGTATATAATGTGATAGAAAGCCTATATGTACACTCTGGAGGAGAGGAGGAACAGGGGAGATATGATTCAGACCTTTAAATACTTAAGAGTATTAATGAACAAACAAACCTCTCCAAAGACAGGGAAGCTGTAAAACTAGAGGGCATAATATGAAGATGCAAGGGGATAAACTGAAAGGCAATGTCAGGAAATACTTTTTCTCTGAAAGGGTGGTGGATGCTTGGAATGCCCTCCCGATGGAAGTGGTGAGGGCAAATACAGTGACAGAATTCAGAATGGCATGGGACAGACAGAGTGGATCCCTTTATAGCAACAGGATAAAATCAAAATAAGCATAACTATCTCTTCTATCAGAACAAATGGGGGTGTATCTGAACAAATAGGGGTGACCTACACAGAGCGGTGGGTATATCCCTAAACAAAGGCATGGGGAGGGGGTGACCTACACAGAGCGGCAAGTGCACCTACTCTTGCCATCTTGTTGGGCAGACTAGATAGACCATACTGAGCTTTATCTGCCGTCATATACGTTAATATCTTAATTAAATCCTGTCTGATCCGATTGAAAGTGTTTTATTTTCATTTCAAATGTTTTTGTTTTTGGGCTGACCTGAACCTTCTCTTTAGGACCCTCCAAGTGCACTACATCCAGAACCTGTGGGTATGAAAAAAAATCATTAAGGGTATGAATTTAACAATAACTGGTTTGTTTATCCTGAATAGTTTTGATTTAGAATGATGAAATGTAAGTGTGAGTAAAAATATGACAGACTAAGCTTTGCGGTACGAATTCAGGAGATGAAGAGAAAATGATTTTACTAATGAAGCTGAGCTTACAGTAATCCAATGGTTGATTAAATTAATGACATGTTCCAGCATTCCCTAAAGTAAAGGCAATCTTAAATCAAAGGCTGCATACATCTAAGCACTTTAATAAAGGCAGAAACTCTTTGACACACATTTCTCCATTTGCACACTTGAAAAGGCCCTGCAGGACTATCCCTTGTCATAAGTAATATGTTACCTCTACGTGAATCTTGTAGGTTAGTCATTAGCAACTTGACTCACCCAAATTTTCTTTGGCCTCCAGAGAACATCAGCAGTCATATAAGCAGGTAATTATGAGCCAGCAGTCAAGAAAAGAACATCAATCACAGTCTGATATTACAATTTTTTTTCTTTTCTTGCTTCAGTGACTATATTGACAAGTTTTTGAAAATCTGACTGACTCTTTTATCATAACTTAAAATCTGGTTCCCACAGTGAAATAATCAGGTCCTAACAGGTCCATCCTGCTTGGGGCAGCTCAGACATGCCCCTAGTGGAATTGGGATATTCAGAAAACTCAACTCTGTCTTGAATTCTTATAGTGAATCACGAATCCTAACAAGGTTGATGTTCCGGGGTTCTAGCAGCCTCGAGGGCTCTTGAATAAAGGTTCTGCAGAAGGGACCTCCGAGGGCTCTAAATTCATTTACACCACTATCTTTGGATAGTTCATTGGTGGGTCCACTAAGAGGGTAATTTTATAAGTTACGCCTAGATTTACATATGCTTTTATGCCTGTATCTCCTTCCTCTTTAATAAAGTCAAGCACATATGTACCTGAGTTAATTTAAGGTGAGATTGTGTACATTAGCCCTGGGGGGTGAGAATGTCTCTGGAGGTGGAGCAGAGATGACATTCGGTGATAACTGGGCAGTGATGAGTTGTCACTTAGTGGCAAACGTTAGGCACCTCTGAGGCTGGCCTAACTTTCTCCACTGAAGCTAACTGGACAGTGGCTGAATATCACCGCCCCATCCAAATATTCAATACCACTAGCTGGATATAGCCTGGCATTGAATATCCTGGTCTTAGGTTCAGCGGTGATGGCTAACTGCTTTGCAATGGCTAGCCACCGCTGCTGAATATCGGGCCTGTATGTTCCCACAGTTGCAGAATATGGCACTTAGATGACCCGGAGTGCACGGCATTCAGAGCAAAGATGCTGCCCATCTCCACCACTCACTGCTCCTGCTGGTATGCTGGTGCCATGGCATCCTGTCACCATGGCACCGGGATGCCCAGCAGGAGCACGCAATGACTGACAGTGGAATTGCTCTCCTTTCCCCACCACCCGACCCTCAACGGGGACAGCCGGGGCCGTGATCGGGTGGCAGGTGCTGACCTGCAGCTGCTCTGTGTCTGTGGGCCATCTGCATGCCCCAATCGCTGTCGCTCCCTCTGAGCTGGAATAATCTATCCTGCCCCTGCTGGATGTTCAGCGGCCTGCCCTGAACGGCCTCTGTACGTCCAGGTACCTGGTCCCTCCCCCCACTTTGCCCTCAATCCGCCCGGGCAATGCTCCTTCCCGCCACGTCTGGCGCTCCCTGCACAAAGGCCCTGTGCGTGTGGGGAGCAGGAGGACCGGAATACATCCAACCCCGCTATTTGTGGGTAAAAATCGACCCCATAATGTTTTATAATTTACATGCGTACTTATGCGCTTCATTAATGCTTCACTCAAGCTCCATCACTGTGTGACCCACAGTGAAAATATACATACAGTAGCGGAAAAAATTGTGGATACACCTGTAAAATTTGAGCTCTACGTGATAATATCTGTCTTACTTAATTAACGTAAGTATTCTATATATTAGATACTCTATGCAGATTGTTGCCGTAACATTTGGGAACATATTACAAACGAATATCATCAACATTTATCAGAAAAAACTTCAATTTGGAGTCAGACAAGGTAACTAATGTCTTTTTCTCAGGAAAATTATATTTTTCATGAAACTGTCGATCCACTTTAAGCAGGTTTTATGCAGAATCTCATGTATAAGCTGACACTTCAGATAATGTGTGCTATACTGCCAGGTGTATACAAGCTGTATCAAAGTCATATTTGTGCTTTTGTTTTTACAAATTTATTTTATTAGCGAAAATATTTAAAAAAAATGAGAAATGCTTAATAAAAAGTTTCCAATTTGGAATATGTTGTTGTATTTTGTAGATTAATGATGGCAGCAACAAAGAGGGTTGACTGGTCTCCTAAAAAGAGAGCAACAGCCATTACTTTGAGAAATGAGGGGTACAGCTTTCGTGAAATCGATCAGAAGATGGGCCATGGAGTGACAGCATCTGGTTTGCAAAAGTTGTGTGCTCACTTCAAAGTCACTGAAAGTGTTGCAACTCAGAAGGGAAGAGGAAGGAAAAAGTCTACAACTGCAAAAACTGGCAGAATGATTGTTAGGCTGGCTTTAAAAAATCATAAATCATCTGCCAAGGACATCAATCAGGAGCTTATGGATCTCGGTGTGTCCGTTACTGATCGAACTGTTCGAAACAGGCTACTCAACGCCGGTCTGAGGGCAAGAATTCCAAGTTTCTTTCTTGGAATTCTTGCCCTCAGACCAACGTTGAATCGCCTGTTTCGAACAGTTCGATCAGTAACGGACACACCGAGATCCATAAGTTCCTGATTGATGTCCTTGGATACTATTTATCAAATTAAGCTGTCATTGTCACATGTTAATGTGCATTGTTAGTAAATATTTATTAATTTGCATTTTTAACTCACTTGATTGCCCACTGGCACCCTAAACGAGGAACAGTAAAATCTGAAATGTTAAAGTTGTTTATAACATAAACATCATAGAAGAAATCATCATCAATCATCTCAACTAGCTAGAACAAAAAATGTTAAAATCTAAACCTATCAATATAAAGGTGGCCCAAATCACCTTTAGAAAGCCGCTCCTTGCATGTGGTGACTGACTCACACCATGCAGAGACTGCAAGGAGGTGGGGTTAGGGCATAGAGGGGGAGTGGTTTGGGCTGGAATTCACATTGATACAAAAAATTCTAGATGTTGCCCTAAGGCAGACAGATGTGCCAGTATGAAGAGGCAGTCATACCCCCCCCCCCCCCAACATCCAGTCCCCCCACCTGAGACCCCAGACATCTGTTCCCATCTCCTGGTACCCTCCTGATTTCAGTTAACCCACCGGACACCTTCCTGACATAGGGCAACTGAAATTCAACCTTCCCCTCCCAAAATGACCCCACCATCCCCTTGATCCCTCTCCTCAGCTCATACCAGGATCCTTGGTAGTCTAGTGGGAAGAGGGTGTTCCCTAGTCACTCCTGCTCTTGCAAATCATGGGTTCAAAATGGCAGACCTAGCTGTAATGTCAAGGTATTATTGCTATGGGAAAATGCACAATTATGTCCCACTGCAAGTCTGCACTTTTCAACTTGTTTTATCTATGCAGATATCCAAATTATCCCAATTCAATCAGGAACAGCTTATGATTTGATCGAGGATTGATTAAATAGAGTGAGGAGCTGGATGTTGAGTCATTTAAAATTGAATGTTGACAAAACACCACTACTTTTGGGTCAGGGTAGAGAAAACTTTGATGCCTACTTCGGGCCCTGTAATTAACGGTATTCAGCTGGAATTACAACAGTTGGTTCGGAGTTTGGGAATTACCCTGAATTCTTTTAACTTTTCAACTGCAAATAGGTAAGGTAGTTCACAATTCTTTCTTGTACTTTCATACGATCCATTACCGCTACCGCTCCGCCCGCCCAATCGGGGCAGCTCTGCTCATTTAAAACAAGCAGCAGCCGAGCCGGACAGCCTCACCAGCCGAGGAAGCTCTCCAGGAGGGACTGAGTCGACACCAGCACCTGCTCCGCCTGCTACTGCTCTGCCCTCCCAATCGGGGCAGCTCTGCTCATTTAAAACGAGCAGCAGCCGAGCCGGACAGCCTCACCAGCTGAGGAAGCTCTCCCAGGAGGGACTGAGCCGACACCAGCACCCGCTCCGCCTCCGACCGCCTGCTACCACTCCGCCCACCCAATCGGAGCAGCTCTGCTCATTTAAAATGAGCAGCAGCCGAGCCGGACAGCCTTATCAGCCGAGGAAGCTCTCCCAGGAGGGATTGAGCCGACACCAGCACCCGCTCCACCTCCGAATGCCTGCTACTGCTCCACCCACCCAATCAGGGCAGCTCTGCTCATTTAAAAAGAGCAGCAGCCAGTGCACCCTTGCCTGGCGGGCCCATGCCTGAGGGCCTCACCAGAGGGCCCTTTGGCGTAGCCCTTAGGCGGTGGCCCGATACCCTGAGGGCCCCCCACACAGCATGTCCACCGGAATCAGTCAGTAACCGCCACGAGACCACAACGCTGACCAACTACAACAACACAGCAGAACCACCGCAGCTTGAGCTCCCCCTGCCAGGGTTGAGCTCGCTAACACCAGACACCAACAGCTGCCGTTGACCGTAGGTAATCAATAGCATTTACCACAGTAAAAGCAATTTCCATTGTAAGGCTGAAACCCTGAACAGTGACCGCAAGTAAAATATACCCACCAGACAAAATCGCTGGTACAACCACTAAAACACTGACCTGCATGAACTGCCCAGAACTGAAAGAAACCGATAAAGGGTCACGAATTAACATATAAAGCTGTACCATTAGAGCACCAAATAGCATTAGAAAACCACAAAGCAATGAAAGTTATTAATACCATACTTTTAATTTGTCTGTGCCTGACAGTATGTAGCTGCACATGCAATGCAAACCCGCACAACCATTTTCCCTACTCTTGGGCAACCTTTATATCGATACACACTATTCATGATACCCACATATGTGGTATACAATATGCATTATCCCACTCAAATTAGCACTGTACTGCAACCCAACTGAGTATCAACCACCAAGCACCGTAATAAGCCACGCAACTACTATAACCCAAGACCGAAGGAAACGCACAAGCGAATAACCATAACAAAACCGAACACAAACCCACAACCCAACAAAATGCCTCAAACCCCATACACTTGTCTACTAATAAATGCCAGGTCAGTAAGAAATAAAATTCACATTATGCATAATGTCATCACAGGTGAAAAAACAGACAGACATTCTATGCATCACAGAAACATGGATCACAGACACTGGCCCCATCCTACTCAATCAATTGAACAAACCTGGCTATAAGATATACAACTGTCCACAAACCAGTAGAAGGGGAGGTAGAGTCCTAATTATTGCTAAGGACTCACTACACCTAACCAACACATCGCAAAACACAGTCGATGGAATCGATATACTCAAACTGGAAAGCAAAACACTAATAATTTGTCTCATCTATAGACCCCCCCACTTCAGAGCATGAAACTCTGGCTGCCCCACTAGAGACTATCTCTACAACAACAATAAAAAAATACCAAATCATACTAGAAGACCTCAATCTAGCATCAACCTCACCTACGCATGCAAGCAGCTTCCTGGAAGCTATGGACCAACGAGGATACAAACAAATAATACAAGATGCCACACATAACAAAGGAAACATGCTAGATCTGGTATTTATACCCAAGAAGGACCAGCAAGATGGAGGCACAGAACCTGTACCACAAATAACACAAGTTCCATGGTCCGACCACCACCTGATAAAATTTACCTTATACCTACCCACCAAACCTGGCAATCCACAAACTGGATCAAGGACGCAACTTGGAAGGAAATTCCAGAAATTCAACAAAGAAGCCCTAATAAGCTCCATCACAATGCACGTAAACACTGACGACACCAACCTAGAAACCCTAATCAACCAATGGAACGAAGGGATAGAAGCAATCTCAGAACTAAAGACGAAAGCACCAAACAATGTGAACACTAAAACAAGAACCAAAACGGAGCCCTGGTACACGACAACACTAAACAAAATGAAGAAAGACCTAAGGAAACTAGAAAAAAAATGGAGACAAATGAAGACCCCCAAACACAAAGCAGAATACTTAACGTTCCTCTCAAAATACAAAGTCGAGATCAACCTTGCAAAAAACCCCCATCATACCAACATACTCAACAAGGCGCTGAACAGACCCAGAGAATTGTTTGAGCTCGTTAAATCCCTTACCAAAACCTCCCAGGATGATAACTCCAATGACACTATTAAAGTACAAACATTAGCTGACCACTGTGCCAGCAAACTCAACCCACCAACAGCGGGACACGCCACCCAAAACCAGACCTCAAACTACCCCCCACAGCACATCACAACCACAAACAGGAACAAGGAATGGAACGCTTTCTACGAAATGGAGGACAGACAAATAATAAACATAATCACAAACCTAAACACCACAACCTCCCCATTAGATCCTTGCCCAGCAGCCTGGCTCAAGGCAACAAAGCAAGAAATTGCCCAATACATTATACACATAGTAAACCAATCACTCCAGCAAGGAATCATGCCAACTGAGCTCAAAAAATCCTTCATAAGACCCATACTAAAAAACAAAATACTCAAGAAGGATGACCCAGTCTCATACTGGCCAATCTCAAGTGTATCATTCCTAGACAAAACTATTGAAAAGGCAGTCCAACAGCAACTATAAGACCACGTTGACGCCAGAAATGCACTCGATGAGCAACAATATGGATTCTGCCAACATCATGGTGTTGAAACCTTACTACTCGTGCTTCTTGATAAACTATTCAAAGGCCTGGAAGACAAAAAGAAAATGTTCATTCTAATATTCATAGATATAGCTGCTGTATTCGATACAGCAAACCATAGAACCCTCATCAACAGACTGGAGTCCATAGGAATAACAGGAACCCCCCTAAACTGGTTCATATCCTATATAACGAACAGAATGCGCAATGAAGAAAATGCGAAGGCATTCCCCCAAACTCAGGGAATACCTCAAGGCTCAGCATTGTCCTCCCTACTGTTCAACCTATTCATAAAACCGGTCTGCACAATCTTTCAGAAACACAAGGTCAATTACCACATTTATGCAGACGACATAATGCTATATATTCAACTGGACATGACCAATCTGAATTACAACCATCTAGAGGAATGCCTAAATGAAATGCAAACCTGGCTACAGCAAAACAATATGTCTATAAACCACAAAACGGAAGTAATGTACATCTCCAAAAAATCAGATTTCAATCCTCCCTCAACAATCACCATGAACAACAACTCCTATAACATAAAGAATGAGATAAAATACCTAGGGGTAACACTCGACAGAAACCTAAGGATGGAAAAGCATCTTCAACTGCTTAACCGGGCAATATTCCATAAACTAAGGGTCCTCCAACCCCTACACAATATCATCGAACACACTGATTTGAGAACAGTAGCACAAGCACTCGTTACACCCCACCTAGACTACTGCAATGCCATTCTCCAAGGTCTACCAAAGAAAACCCTCAACATACTGCAAATGGCGCAAAACGTCACAGCCAGGATTATCATGAAGAGAAAACCCACCGAACATATTACGCCAATTCTAATCAAATTACACTGGCTTCCCATTACTGCCCGCATAAGATACAAAATATTAGTAACAACATTCAAACTGATACACAACATAGCACCATCCTACCTCTCCAACCTCATCACTACACAACCCCCTAACAGAAGCAGAAGAACACACAACTTAAACACCCTTTATGTCTCAACTAACATCTGAACTGTCAAGGTTTGCACAAGCAACAGAGCATTCACCTATTCAGCACCCACGTTATGGAATCAGCTACCAGATGAACTGAGATCGAACAACGACCTACAGGATTTCAGAAAAAAGCTAAAGACCCACCTTTTCCAGGAACATTATAACTTAACATAAGCAATGCAGAATGAACCAAACCTTGCAATCCAAATGATCAAGAGTATTAAGAACCTATTTCGTTGCAACCACAAATGTATATATTTTCAGCTATATAAACTGTCGTGACCCTCGCCTGGGCCAAAGGCTTACAGGCATGGGCTGCCAATGTTTGTCCTTAAATAAATAGTTGCTATCCTTGTCTCCAGCAGGGAATTCTAGGACTTGTAGTTGATTCTTTTACTCAAAGACAAAGTAGTGTGAGACCGTTGGTTTTTAAGGCAAAACAAGAATTTTTATTTAGGTTCCCATAAGCACTAAGGTTCAACACAGACATAAGGATTATTCTCCAAGTAAATAATAACAGAAAACATATGCAACTGGAACTGAAGAAACTGAAAGAACCTTTAAACATGTGCAGCTGTTTTCAGCAAAAACATTTCAGCAAGTAAATCACAGCTTCCTTTGTTCGTCCAGCACAGCTAAATTTCTTCATTTATCATGTGCTGCTTTGGTTACCAAACTCTAGGTTAAGCAAGGGTTCTTTACCTTAGAAGAAGTTCCTGGCATTCACATGGCTAGGTAAAACCCTGCTTCTCAAAAGCTTCTTCTCAACACTTTTTATCACCAACTTTCAAACTTCCTTCTTACACAAAGAACAATCCATAGGAGACTCCTCAGTAACAGAATCCTGCCCAAAAGAGTCAATTTGCATTTCTTCCTGTGCTAAGAAATGCTTGTCTGTCTCTGGGTTTTCATTAACCCCTTCAAGCTTACTGTTCTGTAGGAACTTCTGAATTTCCTTCCACAGCTGCTCTCCCTGATATGAAATATTTGTACCTTGAGAGTGGGGCTTCTTTCCCTGGATCAATTGCCTCAATGCTTCAATCGTGTTCAACTCTGGTCCTCTGCCCTCGGCTGGGTTCTGGTCACTTCCAGTTGTAACCGTATTCACCCACCTTCTGGCAGCTTGAATTCTCTGAGCTGGTTCACGAACACTCTGCACTGCAATCTGTTCCTCGTTGTCAGCAACACTCCCAGCCACCCATCTGCTGGTTTCTAAATTAAGAGTACCTCTCTTACAAGGACTGCTTCCTCTATTGCTGCTTCCTTTCTTGCTGGAGCCGTTCTCCAACTCGAAGTCAAACTTCCCACTTCTCCTTTTCCTCTCCTCTGAACAGGGCTTATAAAGCTGTTTCCTAACTAACACTCCCCTGTCTCTGCACAGGTGATTATCATTACCCTCCAAGCCTGCACTTACGTTAGAGCTTGGGTGTGGCTTGGCTTCAGCAACTACATGCTTCTTTCCTTTGCCTGCAGTCTGAACCCTGTGAATACCTTGCCTGTCTCTCACCTTAAAGGCATATTCACTGTTTTCTTCTGTTTCCATCGGCTCAGCAAGGCTCTCATCATTACAAAACGCAACTGTAGATGCCTTAAACTGTATAAATGCAAGCAAAAATAATACAAAATGTATAAATGTATAAACACCTACCCCATAATGAAGATGTAAATAATGTTGATTCCTATCATATGTAACCAATGTTTGCTGTGTAAGGTAAACCGCTACTGATCGCTGGAAGAAGCGGTATACAAATGAAACCAAATAAATTATATAAGATACTATCAGAGGAACATCTAAAGAGTTTAGTGCAAGCTACTATTCTTATTGGTTTAGATTATTGCAATTCCCTTTACATAGGTTTACCACAAAATGCACTTCTTCCCCTACAAACCATATTGCACGCAGCAGCCAAAATAATAGTGAAGACAACTACTGTAAATAGGATAGGGTAGCACCAATTCTGATTTCCCTTCATTGGTTACCAACACATGCCAGAGTGGATTTTAAGCACTTATGCTGTGTTTTTAAATGTTTGCATGGTTTAGTAGAGTCACTCTGAGACCAGGAGGTATGTTTACTAAACAGCAGTAGCGGCTTCCGCGCGATATCGTAGCCGCAGCCCCATTGAAATCGCAGTGGTGTCACCTACCTTTTGTCTGAGTGTGTGATGTAATAGAAAAGGGATTGCTTTTTCTAGTTGGCTGTCACAACTATCCAATGATGAACTTGGGATAATTATAGCCCCGGGATATATTTCTCTGAAATTTCCTAATTCTATTTTTTTGCTTAAATATAGGGACCCTTTTACTAAAGGGTGCTGTGGCGCTGCCCCAAATGCACTGATAATGTACAAATCCATGGCATGTAGGGCAACGCCGCAGCGTTAACTGCTGGGAGTATGGAAAGCATGTTCCTGACAGTTTCTGCAGTGTATGCGTCCCTTCCATAGCATGACAATAGTGCGGGTACACACAATTCCACCTATGGAGGTGGTGATGAGTACACCCATGCTACTTGCCCGCCGTGCAGGTAGCACGAATGTGCTGCCTGTGGGTCATTCATTCAGCCCAATCCTTGACTCTAACTCACCCACTTGCAAACTTTACACGCCATAGACAGCGCTACAACCTGTGATGCTGTCATGGCCACAAGCTAGCTGTCAATGCGTATCCATTGCGCGCCTTTAGCATGTGCAAGGCCCACGTTGACGGCAAGTGACCTTTAGTAGAAGACCAGAGTACTGTATTTCACCAAGACCAACAGCGCAATCCCACCACCAAATAACTACATGTGAGTAAAAACCATGATCCCATCACAAAAAAACAATAAAACCTCCAAGTGACCCATGCCATCATTATCCTCCACTTAATTATCTGCATTAGCAGCCCCAACTCATAACTTAGCCCTCATGCAGCTTATCAGAAGCTCCCAGAATAAATAAGTTCTAATTTTCTAATGACCAAACATCTTCCATGAGACACAAACTTCTAATGGGAGCTTGTGCCAAAGCAGGGAGCTAAACATTCAAATGCCCTTTTTCAGGGCCGGCCCAACCACTAGGCAAACTAGGCAGTTGCCTAGGGCAGTAATCTCTGGAGGGCAGCAAAAGCAGGCCATTCAAAGCTTTATAATAGATTTTGACAGCCAGATGGGGTGTAGAGCTTGAGGTTCACCCAGGGCTCCAACACTTTGGACCAACTCTAGGGCCGACCCTGCCCTTTTTCTTATATTATTTAGCTGTGTCTTTTTCAGGGATGGTACGACCAATAATAACCGTTGAGATGACTATAACGTCCTAGATTTTCCCAGGAAAGTCACTGTCCAAAGTAAAAGCAAGCTCCAAACCCTTAAAGTCTTAAAAATCAAACAGGATCTTAGATAAATTTGTTAGTCTATTACCCCCATTTTGCTCCTTGGTATAACTGTACCTTGAGTGTTGGTGCAATTTTGGTTCCTACGTCACCAAAAAAAGAACCAGAAACGATTCAGAGAAGGCTACATTCCAGCTACTGCAGACTAACACAGCAGCCCTTTTGAAAGTTCTATGATATGTGATTGTCCCACAGGAATTTGTAAAGAATTCAATTGACCAAGAGACCTGAAAGAACAGCATGCAGCCTTCAAATAAAACAATCATAGGAAAGCATATAACATCCCAGAGAATAGGATAGAGACAGCAGCAATCAGAGCACAGGCCGTGCTAATGTGTGTTCTGTACCGCCTGGGGAGCATCTCTTGCGGTAGGTTCCTTATCGAAGAGACAAATTATTATTGCCTTTTCCCCCTATTGCTTTGACTCTGGCATTACGAGTAACTGTCGGGAAGGCTTATGGATCCTTTGCTTGGTCTGATATATGCTTTGTATCAGTAGTGTGACTTTTGAAATAAAAAACACTTCTGCGTTCAGTAAAACAGGCACTGCGGCAAAATAAAGATCAGTCATATTTTTTATGTCTTCTGTAGGGTTATTCATACAGAGCCCGATTCCATAACATGCACGTCTGGCCCGTGGACATGTCTAAATTGAAAATGGGCCCGTTTGAACTTAATTTGGCATCCACGGGTCTAGACATGCCCGTAGGTCCGGAATCAGGGAGATAGACATGTCTGGCGCAACACAGGCAAAGCGCTATACAGCCGGCCTGTGTATGCATCCGGCATGCGGCCCACACACTGGTGTAGGCATTGGCCATGCGATATAATGGAGAAACACGTCCAAGTCAATATTATGAGACACGGATAATCTTTTTGTACATCCCCGAACCCACTGTATTCTGAAAAGTTGAACATTTCAGATCCTGCCCGTCTCCATAGACTCCATGCTGCTTCAGTAAAACGTGCATATCCTAAACTGCTCTTCACACTGACAATAGTGTGCTGATGCAAACTAGACATAAATACCAATGAGAAATGACTGAGGCTGCAGCCTAGACTGTATACTAGTCCTCCTCGGGCCCTGAAAAGTGCTAGGTAAGCCCAGTGCAACCCAATATGGTATGGTAAATATGAACATGTATGTCAGGACATACCTTATATCAAATGGTACTTAGCATTATAAAATGGCCCCATTGATCCCTGTCTTCGTCATCTCTACAAACACGCTATAAACTGCTAAGGATGGACCTTTACCAAGTGCACAAAACCTGAAACTAACATTGGAGTTCCCCAAAGGATGCATAATAATGCTGAGCAACAAATGCGTGTCCTTTTCGTGTCTATGTCCTATAAGTGCTCTTATTCTGTTGCTCCACAATACCCTTCCTCTCTTATCTCTCCCTACACCTCTCCTCGGGAACTCGGCTCTTCTTTTTTTTTTTTAATTGAAATTTCATCAAAACTTACAAAAGCAAGAAAAAAGAAACTTTAGATGCTTTCATACAACCAGGAAACTGAAAAGGAAACAGTTAATAGCAATACACCAATCTTAGCCCACTATATGGAGAGATATTAAAAAGAAAAAAACAGAAAATATAGAGAAATAGAGAAAAACTCCTTTTTTTAAGCATTTTTATTCATAGAAAGAAATATACAGAGTTAGGAAACAAACAAAGCAAATAACAATAAACGGGAACAATATCCCATCTACATATCCCAATCAGTGAAAATAATATCAAAAGTCCACATCCAGGAGAAGCTCAAAACTTATACCTAAAGAAAAAAAACCACAATCTCTGATCAGACCCGGTAATAACCCCAGCCAAAAACTCTAATATCTGGCAGCATTAAACTAAACCACCCAACTCCAGTTACTTATTGCCCTGTCGCTCTTTATCACAAAGAAATACCTCAAGCTGAAACAGATCAAGGAAAATAAACTTTGAACCCTGAAATGAAACCAAGCATTTGCAGGGATATCTAAGAAAAAACGTAGCTGAAAGAGCGACCAACCTAGGCTTAAGGGCAAAAAGGCCTGTTTCCTAGTTTGCGTCGCCTTACAGATATCAGGAAACATTTGAACCTTAGCACCACAAAACAGAACTGACATATTTTTAAAGTAATTCCGAAAAACAAGCGTTCTATCCTGGTCTGAAACAAAAGAAGCCACCAAAGTTGCTCTAGAGGCAATATTATCTTGTGAGTCCTCTAGGAATTTGAGCTCAAGGCCAGCTTGACCTTGAACTTCATCAAACCCCCCCAGAGGACCCGGAGAAAGCCCTCTAGCAGTTAGATAATAAACCTTAGAGAGAGCAATGGAGTCAGCCGAAGCCAAGCCCAGAGCTTCTCTAAAATACTTCCTCAATAGAATTTCAGCAGAAAGCAAATGGCAAAAAGGAACATTTAACAATCAAATATTTTTAGCACGAAACATATAGTCAAAGTGTTCCATCTTATGATGCATAAGTAAACTATCTTTTATATAAGAAGAATTAACAGCTTTAAGAGCCTGACACTGGGCTTCACAATTAGCAACCTGAGAAGAAATATTACCCACCCTATTGTCCACCTCAAACAACCGAGTAGTAATCTCAGGGAACTCGGCTCTTCTGGCAAATCACTTCTATCTATGGCCTTCTCTTCTACTACCAACTCCAGACTTTGCTCCTTTCACCTTAATGCTCCCTATGCCTGGAACAAACTACTTTAGTCTGTAGGTCAGGCTTCTTCTCTGGCCCTTTGCAAATCCAGACTAAATGCTCACCTCTTCAAAGCTGCTTTTGGATTTGATCTGCCTAATCTCCTTTTTGTTTCCTTACCATTCCTCTTACATGTATCCTGTTCATAGCTGCTGCGTTGTCTGTCTTGACTAACTTGTAAGCTCTGCTGAGCAGGGACTACATTTTTGTGTTTCTGCAGCACTGTGTATGCCTTATAGTGCTACACAAATGATCAGTAGTAGTAGTAGTACATAAGAACATAAGATATGCCATACTGGGTCAGATCAAGGTCCATCAAGCCCAGTATCCTGTTTCCAACAGTGGCCAATCTAGGTTATACGTATCTAGCAGTTTCCCCAAAAGACACAGGTTCCACAGTGCTTGTATTGGGTCAAGCATTGATATCCTGGGTCTCTTCTTAATAATGGTTTATAGACCTTTCCTCCAGGAACTTGTCCAAACCTTTTTTAAACCCAGCTACACTAACAGCCTTTACTACATCCTCCGGTAACGAATCCCAGAGTTTGATTACACGTTGAGTGAAAAAATATTTTCTCTTATTAGTCCTAAATAGTTTACCCTGTAGCTTCATTGCATGTCCCCTAGTCTTTCTATATTCTGATAAGGTAAACAATTGATCTACGTTTACCCGTTCCACTCCGTTCATTAATTTATAGACTTCTATCATATCTCCCCTCAGCCGTCTCTTTTCCAGGTTAAAGAGCCCTAACCTTTTTAGCCTCTCTTCATAGGGGTATCCTTCCATCCCACCATTTTAGTGGCTGTTCTCTGTACCTTTTCTAATAACGCCATATCCTTTTTAAGATACGGCGACCAGAATTGCACACAATATTCAAGGTGTGGTCTCACCATGGAACGATACAGAGGCATTATAATATCCTTTGTTTTATTTTCCATTTCTTTCCTTATGATACCTAGCATTCTATTTGCTCTCTTGGCCGCCGCTGCACACTGGGCGGGAGGGTTTTAACATGTTATCCACCATGATGCTTAAATCTTTTTCCTGGGTGTTAGTTCCTAATGTGGAACCTTGCATCGTGTAATCATAGTTTGGGTTGTTCTTTCCTAGGTGCATAACTTTGCACTTGTCCACATTAACTCTTTCAGACCTGAATTTTTTCAGAGACACCATATATATATATACATGGAATTCAATGGATAAAATGACGTGGACATGCGGTCTGAAATGGTTAAATTTCATCTGCCATATGGGTGCCCAGACTTCCAATTTATCAAGATCCTCTTGCAAGTTTCCACAATCCTCATGGGTTTTAACAACTTTAAATAGTTTTGTGTCATCTGCAAGTTTGATAACCTCACTCATTATTCCCATTTCCAGGACATTTATGAATATGTTAAAAAGCAGCAGACCCAGCACAGATCCCTGGGGTACTCCACTATTCACCTTTCTCCATTGGGAAAATTGGCCATTTAGCCCTACCCTCTGCTTTCTATCTTTTAACCAGTTCCTGATCCACAATAGTACACTGCCTCCTATCCCATGACTTTTTAGTTTTGCCAAAAGTCTCTGATAATGTACTTTGTCAAAGGCTTTCTGAAAGTCCAGATACACTATATTAACCAACTCACCTTTGTTTACCTGGTTATTCACACCTTCAAAAAAACATAACAGATTAGTAAGACAAGATCTTCCTTGTCTAAAGCCTTGTTGGCTGTCTCCAATTAAACCATGACTATCTACATGTTCAGTAATTTTGTTCTTTATTTATTTATTTACATTCTCTTATATACCTCGCTATTCTGCATCAGTGCGGTTTACATTGAACAAACTGAAATTACATTGAACAGGGCATTATAACTTGGAGATAACTATTTTACAGGGAACATGGGCTATGGAGGGTTAAGTGGCTTGCCCAAGACCACAAGGAGCACCTGTGGGACTAGAAACTCCAGGTTGCTGTCCTCTAGTGGGATTTGAACCCCCGACCTTCCAGCCTGAAGTACCTTGCCCCAAACACTAGGCCACTCCTCCACTTTATGATGGTTTCTACCATTTTTCCTAGTACTGACATCAGGATCACCGGTCTGTAGTTTCCTGGATCACCCCTGGAACCCTTTTTAAAAATTGGAGTTACATTGGCTATCCTCCAATCTTCAGGTATTACAGATGATTTAATGATAGTTCACAGATTACTAATAGCAGGTCTGCAATCTCATATTTCAGTTCTTTCAACACCCTTGTATGTATACCATCCCATCCAGGTGATTTGCTACTCTTCAGTATTGCCTTCTGGCTATGGCATCTTATTCCACATATCTGGGTACTCACAGCAGCTACACCTGTCCCATCATGGTGTATGTCAGACTGTATACATCTGCTATCTATGGGGCAACCCTGTCTGCCTTCCCACAGTCTGATTTGTGGCACTGCTCCCCTGGTCAGGTCTGTGTGGGCATGGGATGGAAGATCCCTGTGCCATCACACCAAGTAGCCAGTCTCGGAGCTCTCATAGATCCTGGACTTGGTAGGGATATAGGCCCCATGGAACAATCTGTGGAACAATCTGTGGAATACTGGCACAACAGTCATGTCTCCTAGTGCCTGGTATAGCGGCTGTATGTCTACCCTATCACATTGCCAACAGTATATGATCTTATTAGAGTACCGTTTGAAAAATATTTCAGAAGGAATCCAAATAGGTTCCCTATAGCTAAATGTCAAAACATTTCCCTGTCAATAATAAGGGACCCTCAGAATAAGAGCATTCAGCAGTGAAGACAACATTAATATTTATTCAACAGCAACATCATTGGTCTCTAAAAATATGTATTATGGGCATGTATTAGTGCTGTTTTCACTGTTGAATGCCCTTATTCTGAGGCTCCCATATTATTTACAGGGATGTATTTTGACATTTAGCTATAGAGAAGCTTCTCTGATTTTGTCTGCCCGATCACACTGGCACCTGGTGATGCTGTGGTAATCCATATGATCCAGATATTGGCCAGGCTTTCATGTCCCCCCTCAATTGCAGATTAGCACACCAGATCCTCCTGTGCATCTTCATACACACACACACACACACACACACACACACACACACTCTTTCACTTTCAGTCACAGTCACAAAAAACATAATTCTGCCAAAAAGATGCTCTGAACCTATACATAACAGCTATGACATAACATAATAGCATGGGGTACCGTTTCCCACCCAAACAAGAATCCTTTCCCTACTCACACCCATGCTATCCCTACATCAGCAGTCCCATTTTTCAGAACGTGGGAATTGTTAGGGCCCCTAGATTGGCTCCTTTAGCACACTCCTTTAGAGTGGAGGAGTAGCCTAGTGGTTAAGAACACTGGTTTGGGAGACCAGGGTTCAATTCCCACTAGCACTCCTTGTGGCCATGGATAAGTCACTTAACCCTCCATTGTCTCAGAAAAATCCAAGTTATAACATCCCTGTTTAATGTACATTTTTAAGTTTTAAATTAAACAGCTTTGATTGAAATGATAAAGCAGTACATAAAACCTATTAAATAAATAAAAGCACATGCTAGCATAGCCATAATACACACTATTGCTCTTCATAATATTTATGTAAGGGTGGTTATTAATGTTTCTATACCTTACAACATTCCCTCAACTCAACTATCTGTTCCTTAAAACTGCATCTTGTGTTTTTCCAGACTGCAGTCACACCAGTTCAAAACATAATTGTCACAACCATTCTTCAATAGGGAATGCACTGCAGAGAAGAGCAGAATTTTTTCAAAGTCCTCGCCTAATAAACCACATTTCTGCAGGAATAATGTGGACATCTGTGCGAAGCACTGAAAATGTACACAGCTCTTTCCTGAATATGCTTTATATGTCTCTGTGGCTAACCACGCCCCGTTACACCCCTTCTGGGCACATTCTGAGATCCCCTTGCTAGCGCCATGGTCGTACACAGGCCACCATGTTTCAGAATATGGTCATAGGTGTTTTTTCTGGAAAAATGTTTTCCGCACACATCTAAAGGGCTTATTCATGTTACAGAATGACCTCCATAGTTCTTTGAATGAGCCTTGACTAATGCAAAGCATGTTATAATTTCAACAAATTAACCACTTTTGAATCCTGTGTTGCTTTCCTGAACTGAGGAGACTTTGACCAAGATCTTTAACAAGACCCAACGGCAGGCATGAAAAAGTCAACATCTAGCATTTTCAAACCATTAGTCACAATGCTTGGTATAAAATGTACATTTTTTAAAAAATATTCTCCTTCATAGTTAAACTTTCTAAATCAGGTAAACTGTAATATACAGTTTAATAATTCGTAAAGTCTCTTCCTCTAGCTTGCCTTTTTTTGGCACAGACCATTGTAGGGGTTAGTTTTTGCAAGCCCTTTTCTTGAGGCTCTCCAGATAAAGACACTGAGAGCAATATTCTGCGGTAGTATCCGGACAGTGACGTGATTTTTAGACATTTTTGAGATAAATTATGTGGGTAACTTGGGCTGCCACAAAAGCTGGCCTAAGGTGCTAGCCAGATAACTTAATCAGAGGCTGAAAATTGCCACTCTCTGGGTAAGTGCGCCGATTATCCGGCTAGTGGCCACGCAATCAAGATATTTAACAGCAGGATCTAGTCGGATATTCTCACTGAATAATCAGAGGACATTTAAGTGCTACAGCTGGCCACCATGATGTTTTAATAGCCAGAATTTTGAATGTTAGCCCCATAGTGTTTTGATGCATGTTGTTTTGTCAATGAATTAACAAGATGCTATAAAATGTGTTAACGACTGCTTTCAGCTTGCACCTATTAAAGCAATAACCCTATGAAACACTGAGAATTGTCTGCTGAATATAGAGTTGCTAGTTCTTGTTTCTTTCTCTCTCTTAATTCCATTTTCTTAAGGACTGTATTGCCCGAGAAAGGATGATTGATTGTGGTGTGTATGAATACCGAGGAGGCAGAGATATGCCCTTTAAGATAATCATATGTCTGAATTAGAATTTCCACTTCAGTGCCTTGTAACAATAGGTAATGGATAATTGTATATTTCTTGTTTAGAAATATACCGTGGCCAAGTCAAACTTCATACCTGGAGGAAAAGTGAGCATGTATTGGTGCATTATCCTCTGATTAATTTATATGCTGAGTGAAGCCATAATAGGTCGACAAATAAATTACCCGAATTGAACCCACTGCGAGTATGAAAAGTTCCTGCAGCTCAGATTGACACCGTCTAAAATTCCAGCAGTTTTAGAAATCATACCTGAATGCCAGAGATTTATTTATTTAGACAGATTTGTATGCCACCTTATCCTTCAATCAAGGTGGTCACGTCACCTCACATTACAATTGGAGGGTTACATTTAACATTAGGGTACGTGTAAACATTTAGACAGTACAGTTACATAACAGCATTTAGACAGTGCATTTAAAGGTTACATTTAATATTAGGGTATTTAATAACGTGGTATGATAAATTGTGTGTGTGGATAGGATGGTGCGTACTTAGTTGGCAGCGTAAGTGGTATTTCAGTTTGGGTATGGGATGCTGCCTGGATGCTCATATGTTTCCATAAATATAAATGTTTTGAGGTCTTTGCGGAATTCTGTGAGGTCATCTAATGCTCTCAGGCTCGTTGGGAGGGAGTTCCATAGTGTGGATGCCAGTAGTGATGGAGCTCTTTTTGAGGTTGTTTGTTTGGTCTTCGGGTAGCCTGCAGAGGTACCGATCATGTTGTTGTTGTTGGTTCTTCTTGGTCTATTGCTGATGTCTCTTGTTATAACGTTTTGGAGTGCGTCCGCTGAGAGATGGTGAATGATTTTGAAGATTATCATGATTGTTTTGTATTTAGCTCTTGTCACCATTGGGAGCCAGTGCAGTTGCTGTAGGATGGGAGTGATGTGCTCGGTCCTTGGAGTGTCTGTAATGATGCGTGCTGAGGTGTTTTGTTCCATCTGTAGTGGGTGGAGTGTCTGCTGAGGAAGGCCTTGATATAGTGAGTTTCTGTAATCAAACAGTGGTGTAATGAGTGCTTGGCACACTGTGCGGAAGTGGTCCTGACGGAGCATTGGTTTGATTTGTCTGATTGTTTTCAGTCGTTGATAGGCCTTGTTTGCGTCTTGTTTGGAGTCTTGTTTCCCTTATGTTTTACTGAGAAACGCATACCATGCAGTCTACAAACAAAGTGTTACATCTTCTGCATAGAAACTGGACCTAGTCAAGACTACGCATGCATCCATGTGCCTCAGTTTTCTCAAAAACAGTAGTGTTTTTCTTTGGGTCTGGCAAACAGCTCTGTAGATTAAAAACTGCATTTTTCATGAGATTGTATTTCAGATTAGTGATTTCTTAATCTGGTTGTATTGCAATATTAGCTTTGGTTGATTTAGGTTGCACATTCATGAAAATTTTCTTTTTAAAGCAGCATTTGCTGTTTAACAAACATTACTAAAGCTCTGCTTTTTTTATATTTGATCATGCAAAACATTGCTTGTTAACTTCTGAGGAGCTAAAATTTATTTAGTGATTATTTTAGAATGCAGTGCTATCTTTCGTCTGTGTGTAAATTATTTCATTTAAGGAGAGAGAGAAATCTGTACCTATTGTTCTTGGGTAATGAGGAGAGAATTGGATGCGTGATTCTGTGCATTTTGTGGAGTTAATACAACATGTCTATTTCTCTGTTTCAGAACTTCTCCCAGCTAAATACTCCATTGATGTTATGTAACATCAAAAATGTTGTAAGACTTCTCAGTACTAGGAGACTGCAATTGTGTTTCCAATATTCTTCAAAAGCAGCAAGTGTTATTTGTATAAAACATAGTAGAGATGTCCAGTTTTGTCATTCTTTTCACTAAAATGCTTTCATGGGATAATAAGAACATATGAACACAGGAGATGCCAAACTGGGTCAAACAAACATGGTCAATATATATCGCAAGTAGTTGGCAGGATCCCCCAAATATAATTATAACCTGGGATGGACAATGGTTCTCCCCAAGTCTGGCTGATAAGGGTTTGTGGACTTGTCCTCCAGAAATATTTCCAAATCTTTTCATAATCCAGCTATGCTTACTGCCTTCATCGCATCCTCCAGCAATGAATTAATGGTGCATCAAGTGAAAACATATTGAGCCCGATTCAGATAGGGGCACGTCTGGACCTTCTGGACAGTCCAAGCAAGATGGGCCCATTTGGACCCGATTCTGGACCATGGGAACAAAACGTTCCTATGGTAGCCAGAATCAGGCCCAAGGACGGCCTGGCATGCCCCTGTTACCTGCGGGGACCCCCTCCCTGCAGGTGTCTCCTACTCCAATGTCCTCAGCCCCCCTTTTCCCTGCCGCCTGAGCCAAGGCTGGCCTGCCATGGCCTGGATTGGGCAGCGGGGACCCCCCCCCCCCACACACACACACACCTGGCCCCGGCCCCAGTGGGGGAACTCTGGGCCTGATCGCCAGGTTTTTGCCACTTATTCCACCTTTGAAGGCCCCACAGGACTGGCAGGACATACAGGGCTGTGACTTGAATCGGCCCTGTATATTCTACTGGACTGGCCCTTCCCTGCTCCACTCCAATCCTGCCCCTGCTGACTCTCCCCGTCCCGAGGCACAGGAAATACAGGGAGAATCTTTTTCAGTTTTAACTTTCTTGAACATGGAAACCAAAACTGCACACAATACTCAAGCTGCATAGTTACACCATGGAATCCAAATGGGGGCATTTTGATTTTCTGTTTTACTCTCCTTTCCTTTCCTAATAATTCCTAACATTGTCTGCTTTTCGGTAGCCAACATGCACTGAACTAAGGTTTTCAGGATACAGTTGTAGTCAACATTATTGGCAGTCTTGCATTTTAGGTATGTTGTGTATAATATCTTGAGAAATATTTGGAAATCTTCCAACTGTATGTCATTATAATATTTTAATAGTATCTTCAAAAGTATAAAAGAAAAAAAAAGATGTCTGTGTAGTTTAGACGTAGTAATTTCTGAGAAAAAAACAAAATATGACCTGGACAGGATTAATGGCACCCTTCACTAATATGTGGTTGCACAACCCGTCGCAGTGATGACAGCCTCCAAACATTTATTGTAGCCATCTATACGTTTTGTATATCTATCTGCTGGTAGTTTCTCCTATACTTCAACTGCGATTTGTTCTAGCTCATGAATGTTTCCAAGATTCCTTTTACCAATGGCAGATTTGAGCTCTTTCCAACGTTCTTGATTGGATTGAGATCAGGACTTATTGCTGGCCAGTTTAAAACAGTCCATTTGTTCCTTTTTAACCATTCTTTTGTACTTTTGGATATATGTTTTGGGTCATTGTCCTGCTTGAAGACCCATGACCTTCAACCCAGACTAGCTTTCTGACACTAGGTAGCACATTTCGCTCCAAAATACCTTGGTAGTCCTCTGACTTCATGATTCCATTAAAATATCCCAGGCTTCCAGTTCCTGAGGCAGAAAAACAGCCCCACAACATTTGGAACCTCCACCAAATTTAACTGTAGGAAGGGTGTTTCATTTTTTCACCTGCAAATGTATTGCTGGTTTACATTGCCGAAGAGCTCAAGTTTGGTGTCATCTGTCTACAAAACATTTTCCCAGAAGGACTGTGGTTTCTCAAAGTGGATATGGGGAAAGATCAGGCGTGCCTTTTTATGTCTATCTTTGAGCAGTGGGGTCCTCCTTGGCCTTCGCCCATGAAGTCCTTCTTTGTTTAGTGTGTGGCATATGGTGCAGGTTGAAACCATCACGCCAAATTGTTCCAGGTCAGCCTTAAGCTCTTTGGATGTTGTACGTGGTGTTTTTCCATCATGGTAGTTCGCACTAATCTTTAAAGATGTCTTGGATTAACTTTCCTCTTCTCACCACGTCCTGGGAGGTTCTTTACAGTTCCATGAGCAGAAAACTTCTTAAGAACATTGCGAACTATAGACACAAGAATCCCAAGGTCTATGGAGATGGCCTTGTACCCCTTAGAAGTTTGATGTTTGCTGATAATGGCTTTTCTGATGGTTTCAGGGAGCTCTCTTATTTTCACCATTGTGAAAATGGAACAGGGAGTAAATGTGACCATTTAAACAATACAGCCATCATTCACTGATGGGAGGAGTAGCCTAGTGGTTGGGGCAAGGTACTTCCGGCCGGAAGGTCGGGGGTTCAAATCCCACTAGAGGACAGCAACCTTGGGCCGGAAGGACTGGGGTTTCTAGTCCCACAGATGCTCCTTGTGGTCTTGGGCAAGCCACTTAACCCTCCATTGCCCATGTTCCCTGTAAGTATTAGTGTATGTGTCTCATATCCCCACGTGTTAAATGTATCCCCCAATTGTGTTGTGACCACTTTGATTGAAGGATAAGGCAGTATACAAAACTGTCAAAATAAATAAATAAATAAAAATGTGAGTACTGACAATTAATCACAGGTGTGTCTAATTTTACTGCAGTGTGAATGTGGGTCTTCTGTTCAAACTGATTTGAATTGCTTATAAGGGTGCCAATAATCATGTCCTATCAATAACGAAAAAACTGTGTTTATCCCAGTTATATATTCATATCAATAAGAGGATACTAATTCTACCTGAATAACTTAATTAAATCTACACCATAATTTTTTTTGTTGGCTCGTTTGCCATGAAAGAGTAACTCGTTCTCGTAGCAAACCCTCCGTTTTTCTCTATTTAGAAAGGGAAAATCCCTTTTTTACACACTAAGGGATAACACAAAACTTCCCCTAGATGTACTTATCTGAAGCAACAATTTCAAAGAAATCATGAAGCCAACACTGTTACAGAAAGTTCTTCAGCGCGACCCTAGTGCATGTAAAGGTCACCCGATTATCAATTGTTCATGAAATCCACAATGCTGGTACAAGAAACTCATCCCGATATATCTGTTCATCCTTTGCTCACTCGCTCGCAATCATGTCCTGGCAAAGCCAATTTTTCATACTATTTCCTTCTATTTCCTTTTTAAATTGGTCTTTTATTTTATTCTTTTATGTGCCAAATATGTGTGTATATATATATTCCAAAACCATTTCAGTGGCCACTTATTTTTAGGAGATATTGGGCATTAAGGGGTTGAACTGCAAGGGTGCCAATAATGTTGACCACAATTACATTTTCATTTCATTATTTAGCCCATCTTCCCAAATCTGCTCCAAGTAAGTTAT
Organism: Ichthyophis bannanicus; assembly: GCA_033557465.1. Taxonomy (NCBI): domain Eukaryota; kingdom Metazoa; phylum Chordata; class Amphibia; order Gymnophiona; family Ichthyophiidae; genus Ichthyophis; species Ichthyophis bannanicus. The sequence continues at coordinate 499,629,808 of CM066037.1, read as the reverse complement.
ATTAATGAATGCATTCATAAATACACAAAGTTACAAACATTCAAATATTTATAAATCAGCAGTATTCAGATCATTAAAATCCAGAAGAATGATCTTATCCCTAAAAAAGAATCCACAACCTATAGCAACATCCAGCCTTTAGAATTTGATAGTTAAGAAGCAAATATGCAAGTATGTCTTCCAAACTTTCCTAAATGTTGCCAAGATCAGTCAAAGCCTTGGTGGCAACATTCATAGTAATTTATTCTACCTCATTTGAATATAACAAAAGAAAACACTTGTCCAGGCTTTTACTAGTTATGCATCCTTATGTGATGATAGTTCAAAGGTCCTAGCACTCTGAGAATTAAAGAACATTGGATGATTCAATTCCAACCACTTAAACATAACAAAGCACTGACAAGGTCCTAGACAAGCCAAAACCCAGGCTTTAGTGTGAATCTGCCGAGAGATCAGCACCCAGTGAAGATACTGCAAGACAGGAGCAATGAGATCTCTGTTTGGTAAACACTGTGTTTTGGACCATTGCAAACAACCCACAGTCCTTACTGATAGTCCAGAACAGAGGATGTTGCAAAATAATCCAAAAAAGAATTGTAACTGTATTAAGAATAGATATAAAATCCTGCTGCTTAAAATAAGGGCAGATCCTATGCAAGTGACAGAAATTGTAAACTCCTGCTGTTATAACCTTAGAGATTTGATTTTCTGTTATCAGCCCTGCATCTAATTCTACTCCTAGGTTATAAACCTTGTTCTTCACCTTCAATACTTCCTAATATCAGCAAATAACTGTTCAAGAGGCTATATAACTACTATGTCATACCCACAATACCTCTGTCATCTGTGGGTTTAGTTGAAGGCTATTCAACACTGACAGCATCTATTCTCTAAGCGCTTGTAAGCAGTATTGTCAACGATGATACCTAAATCATTTTTCTGCATGGTGACTCATAATATGTAACATAGCATCATGACATTTGGATGTCCAGTCTCCACTTCTTGCAATATTCTTCTGCAATTTCTCATGATCCGCCTGTGATTTAACAACTTTGAAAGTTTTGTGTCATCTGATGCTTTAATCATATCCCTTGTTGTTCCCATCAATAAGGGGGTTATTTCTAAAGTGCTATTTGTGCTTTGGAGGTCTGCAAATAAGCACGCAAACATCCAAATTACAGCGATGACTCCAGAGGCATTTTAGAAGCTGGCTCTGGGGACGTTTGCGGTGCAAGGATGTCCAACCCGTGAAGAGGGTTTGGCGGAGGCTTGTCCAGGGCATTCCCAAGAACTTGGACATACCTGCCAATTTCAGAAATGCCCTGAATGTCCTGAGCTATGTCAAAGGTTATATATACCCCAGGCACAAATAGGCATCAGAAAATTGCCAACCAAGCACCCGGAGAGTGTGGAGAAAGAGGTATACTCATATCCCCTATATTTTCTATGTTGACAATGAACAGTGATGGGAATAAGGACTCTTGTTTGCCTTTTGCCATGCTAATGGATGTCCCTGTATGCAAAGTAGCATGTGATAGATGTCCCTACCTCACGTTTTTGAGCAGGGAGATCTATATGGACGCCAGTGTAGATTTCCATGCTGGGGACATCTATGTATCTGTGTTTCTGGTGTTTTTCTGCACGTTTTGCCTTGGACGTCCCAAATTGCATTTGGACGCCCTTTCTAAAATGCCACTTCACGTATGCTAATGGTGGAGTTTCTGCTTGGTTAAGGACACTAAATTTTCACTCACAGGCAGTCACTCTGATCAGTTTTCAGCAGGCGAGGCACCTACACTGGTAAGCATTTGGGAATTCCCCACTGGATTTCCATTTCCCTATAAAACCTGTTGACTAGTGCCTGAGGAAGCAGTCTATTGGAAATATAAGCAAAACAATTAGTGGCGCAGAGTTTCAAAAGGAGCAGCATAGGTTTTCTTGGAGGAGAGAAGTGGTGTGTTAAAAAAAATGAAATATGTGTGTGTGTGTGTTTGAAACTAGTTTTCAATTCACTGTCACTATGAAATGATAATCTCTGTTTATCTTTTCAGTAAACGCCTGCCATGTCATTCCTGTTTACAGATGAGTGGATTTCAATTTTGAAATGTTTGTGCTCAGCCTCTAATACTACGAAAGAGATTTCTTTAGCTGGTCTTCTGGAAAGCAATATTATCTGCATTTGTATTCTGTGCTTGACTGGCAGAGAAAAGCCCTGGGAAAGGAAATTACTGCATATGATTGGGTCATAGGGCTGTGAACCAGCTGGGCTGACTTGCTGTTTTCATGAGATTCTACACTCACCCTGCTGTGGGGATAAAGGTAACATTCATGAAGGCAAAATGTACCTCTTTTAGTTCTAAATGATGCCTTTCTGCTAACAGAATTCCAGATTGTAATCTGTAATGATGACTTGTGACTGACTGTCGCAAGACAGAGCAGGTACGTCATTGACACAGACACGTGAGGGACTCCTTTGGCTTATTTAACTTTTATTTTCAAAACCCTTTCTGGATTGTTTCACATGCACGGAGCCCATCAATGTAGACCTACTGTTTGGATTATTTTTCCCTATGTGCTTGACTTTGCATTTGTCTACATTAAGTTTCATCTGTCATTTCAATGCCCAGTTCCCAGGGGTTGCCCAAACATTCAAGTAAGTTATGTGGTCCCTAGGGTGGCCGCTTCTGATGGAGTGGCAAAGAGCAAATCATTCAAAGCTAAACAACAGATTCTGACAGCCAGGAAAGACATTAGGCTTGCCAGGGGCGCCAACACCTTGAAGCAACTCTTTGGCTGGTCCTGCCAGTTTCCCAGTCTCACAAGATCAGCTTGCATTTTAAGCATTTTGAATAAATGTGTGTCATCTGCAAAGCTGATAACTCTTTGCTCCCTTTTCCAGGTCATGATCAAATATATTAAACGCCAGTCCCAGCACAGATTCCTGAGGACATTCACTATTTTTCTCGTTACATTTGGAAAACCAACCATTTAGTCCCTCTGTCTGTTTCTGTTTTTTAATCTGTCTCCATTTCACAGTAGGACCTTGCTTCCTGTTTTATGGCTTTTTAACTTATCAGGAGTCTCTTAGGAGAAACTTTGTCAAAGGCCTTTTGAAATCCAGGTATATTATATTCAGTGGTTTCCTCCATCCACGTGTTTCTTTACACCTTCCAAAAAATCTGATAGATGGGTAAGGCATGCCCTTTCCTTTGATAAATCCATATTGGCTCTTTGCCATTAATGCATGCATAATTTAATAAACTTTAAACAAATATACCCATATGTTCACAGAATGTTTTCTTAATAATAACTTCCAACATTTTGCTTGGCAGTGACATTATACTCACAGGTCTCCAGTTTCTTAGCTTCCCCTAGAACCCTTTCTAAAAATCAGTGTTACCCTTGCAACCTTCCTGTCTTTAGGCATGAGACCAGATTATGGTTATAGATTATAAATGAACTGTAATATGTCTGCCATTTCATATTTAAGCTCTTTTAGAACTCTGGGGTGAATACCTTATAGTCCTAGGGCCCGATATTCATTTGGGTGGTCTATGTGCCATGTCAGCACATAGCCTGCCAGGTGACCTCTAAACCTGGATATTCAGGGCTGCAATGACGGCATTGAATATCCAGGTTTGGCAAGGAGTGGATTCACCTGCAGAGCCTAACCGGATAGTGGCAATATTGGACGGCTACCCGGTTAGCATCCATGGCTAGAACTAGGTGAGCCAAAAGCTTGCCTAGTTTTAGGTGCAGATCACTAACAGGTAATGGTCCAATATCGCCGCTACCCAGTTACTGGCAATTCCCGCTCCCGTTCCTCCCCAGAACACCTCTAATATGCCCCGATGATAACCGGATAGTATCGGAGCGCGTAGGGGACATAGACAGAGATATTCAACCATACTAACCATGTAGATGCCGTTGAATATTCCCATTTAAGGCATTTACATAGTTTACTAGTCTAAACCATGTAAATGCCTTTCGAATATCAGGACCCTAGTGATTTGCTGTTATTACACTTGTCAGTTTGCTCTAATATATCTTTCAGTTCCATGTGATTTCCCTTAGAATCACCATCTTCAAGGAACAGCTCCAGCGTAGGCGTCTTCCCAACATCCTCTTAAGTAGAACAGAAGAAAACAATTAGAACACAAAATGTGTTCAAAGGTCCATCAAGCCCAATATCCTGTTTCCAACAGTGGCCAATCCAGGTTTTTTTCCTACTGTTTTATTCTTACTAACTGGTCCATCTGGTTCAGTTTTCTGGGTCAGGAATTCAACAATAACTCCATTTTCATTGATGAGGCAGGACACTGGTGTACTACTTAGTACCAGGTTCCCTACAAATGTGTGTTGCACTGTGGCAGAGCTGCGGCTCTCTTCTGATTGTGCTCTGGTTCTGAGGCAAGTGGCCAAATCCTTCATCTTGGGCAGGGCTGGCCTATCCACTAGGTGGACTAGGCAGCTGCCTAGGGCAATAGACACTGATGGGCATCCCGATTCTGTTTTCAAAGTGTGGCAGAAAGCTGACGCTTTCAAAATGGAGTCTGGCTGCCATCACCCCCGAATCCATCTCTTATCTCGCGGCAGCGGTGGCCCAACTCCATTTTGAAAGCTGCTGTTGCCTCAAGATGAGAGGATGGATTCAAGAGACAGCGGCAGGCAGTGGTGGTAGGAGGAGGGAGGCAGTGGGAGAGGGGATGCCGACAGCAGGGGAGGTGGCGGTGGCAGTAACAGGGGGGACAGCATGATGGGGGTTTCTGCCTGTGATGGCAGAAACTCTTGGGCCACCGCCGACTATGGCTTTCTCATTAATGACTCCTAGACTTATCATGGTTCAAACCACAGCCTATGGGTTTTAAACAGCAAACATGCAGGTCCTTGCACAACTTATTGTTCAAAATACATTTTCAAACGGGTAACAACATTTCCCTCATTTCAGTTACTTTTACTGGCTTGTCTGTCTGTTCTAGCACAGTCTACTTACCCAGATATTAAGAAGGTAATCTCATAACAGGGCACTTAGGTTTGGAGGTGAAGAAGGTGCCTATTTGTTTTTTTATTTACTATTTAAGAATTTTCACAAACTTATCAAGGACAAACTTGTACAGAAAAGGTATTAGCACCAAGAGAAAAAGAAAAATGGTAGAATTTTGAAATGGTAAATATTCAAAAGATATTAATACCTGTAGTCCACAGTGGGGCGAACAATTCAGTAATAAAGAGAAATAAATAGAGGGGTTGGAGGAACCCCTCCGATATAATCCAAGAAACAATTTCAGAAAGCAAACAGGAAGCCTGTAAAGGATCCAAAGCAACCCATTACTTGATGGGTAGTTATGTCTCCACACCATCCCTGTCTGAAGGAGAGGAAGTAGTATGCAATCCAGCATTAATAAATGCAGAAAGGTCTGCTGGCTGAAAGAAAACAAATCTTTGCGACCTATACACCACTATGCATTTACACGGAAACCTCAGAAAAAGGTAGCACCTAACTCCAAAACACCTGGTCTTAATAACAAAAACTGCTTCCAGCGTTTTTGCATATCGTAGAAACATCAGGGAAAATTGAAATTTTTTGCCCAGAAAACAAATGAGACCGTTTAGTATAATATAATCTAAGCAATCAGTCTGTGTCTGACGATAAAGCAAATGTTACTAATAAGGTAGAAGTTTTCAGTACTGGTGGTCCAGGAGACTGTAGGATGTTTATAACATCCATATTAGATGCTTCTTCCAAACTCCAGTAGCTCTTTTACCAGTTGGCAAGTAAAAAGCCTTAACAGTAGGCGGCATCAACTCCGCTGACACAGCCAAAGTCTCCGCCATATATCTTTTGAAAAGATCAGCTGGCAAAGTTCCCTTAATTATTGGAAAATTCAAAATTTGGATATTCGAGGCCCAAGCAGAGTTTTCCAAATTTTCCACCTTGGCCCTTCACCGGCAGTATTCAAGATCATCTCATGTTCTTCTACCTTCTTTCTCACCAAATCAGTTATAGTTACGTACGAATCCAGCTTCAGAGAAACAATGTTTACCTGTGACAAAAGTCCAGCATTCTGTCGGGTCAAAGCCTCAAAAGAGTCGTGATTGCTTCACAGATGCTATCCAAAGTAATTATTTGTGGGCGCGTTAACACAAAAGAAATAGGCAATTCGGATGACTCAACTGACAAGACTTCCCCCGCACACTCCCCTCTGACCAGGGCAGGCACACCTTCCAAAACGCTTCTTCCAAGAGTCCCAGAAGGCAACAGGGTAGCTGCTTCACCTCCCTCTGCCCCAGCTCCTTGCAATAGCAGGATTAAGGAGTCACCTTCTGACTCCACACTCACGCCAGTTGACGGGCCCGGGGGTACAGCAGCAGGAAGCAGTGGAGGGCTCCGCGTTTCGGGAGAGAGAGAAACCTCATGGGTGTGCAGGGAAGCAGAATCCTCCAACAGCTCCCCTGCAAGGCCCACACGAATCTCCCGTCGCTCAGCTTTGGTGACTGTAATGAAACAGTCCATAGGGCCTGAACTGGCCGGCTGGAGCTCTACAAGGTAAGCCTGAGCCTTTCCTTTATGTTTCGGCATCTCAACAGGAAAAAACAGCTTTCTCCTCACGGAGCCATCTTGGACATGCCTATTTTTAGCCTATTGTATAACGACACATTTTATAAAATACTAGAAAAATCCTGCAGGAAAAGTACTCGGGAGTGGACATAAATGTTAGTGAGTAAAATACATGCTTAAATGCATATTTTATAAAATGTGTATAAAAATCATGACTACAGCCATGCTTGGCCCAAATGCCTTTCCTGAGCACATTGACTCCACAAGTAAACACATGCTAGTACCATACATATTCTTATGAAGTAAATTTTATAAAAGGCCCCTTATGTATGTAAATCGACATTTTACTTACAAAAAATGTTTATAAAATTACCTTTTTGTAGTACCAGGTGAATTCTTTCCCTTCGGCTCTTGTTAGGACCATTTATATTTTAAACATACAAATTGTTTTTCCGTCAGCTTCTCAAAACCTTGGCTCACTTCTCACAACCTTAGGATAAACTTCAAAAAGACAGAAGTACTATTTGTTAGCAAGGATAAGGACTTCATCCACCATCCGAAATAAAAGTCAAAGGAGCATCTTTGGAAGAAAAAGATGAAGTGAGGTACCTACTGTAGGAATATCCCTGGATCAAAATGTATGCCATAAATGTGTGTAAATTATATAGTTACTATGATTTAGATATGCGATGGGCATCTATGTGCATACTTTATTGAGGAATGTGTCAGGCCGCCCATACACACACACATGCACATATCCAAGACACTCCTCCTAACAAACACACACACACATGCACCTCTGACACTCCCCATGGCACACATGCACATAACCCCTGCAGTACCCATGACATACAAACACAGACACACCCCTGAATCTCCCCATGATACACAGACACGCACATCCTGACACTTCTCATGACAAATAAGAGGTGTGACAAAAAAGAAACAAGACTGTCCAATAAATGTTTTATTACAAAATCTACAGAGAAATTATGCATTGTCCCCTTCAAAAGTAATCCCCCCCCAGAGTTAATGCACTTCTGCATTCGCTTCTGCCATGTACGGAAGCACTCAGTAAAGTCCTCCTCCTTGAGGTCCCTCAGCTCCCTCCTCACAGTGGCCTTGATCTCTTCTACAGAGGTGAAATGAGTTTCTTTGAGCACAGTCTTCAGCCTGGGGAAGAGCCAGAAGTCGCACGGTGCGAGATCTGGGGAATAAGGAGGGTGGCCGAGAGCTGTGATCTGTTTGTTGGCCAAGAACTGCCTCACACTGAGCGCGGTGTATACGGGCGCATTGTCGTGGTGGAGCAGCTACGACTTGTCTCTCCACACAGCTCGCCTGCTGTGCCAAACCCAGTCATGGAGGTGATTGAGGATCTGCTGGTAGAGTGCTGGTTGACTGTCTGACCCTCAGGCACAAACATATGATGTACCACACCCTTCTGGTTGAAGAATGCGATCAGCATGAACTTGATCCTCGGTTTGGACATGCACACCTTCTTGGGTCTGGGTGACAGTCGAGTCTTCCACTGCAGGCTCTGTCTCTTGCTTTCAGGGTTGTATTGGAAGACCCAAGTCTCTTCTCCTGTGATGACTCGGCCTACGTACTCTGGATCTTCTCCAATCTTCTCTAGCAAGTCTCGACAAACATTGACCCGGAGCTCCTTCTGGTTGTCCGATAAAAGCTTGGGCACCATCTTGGCACACAACTTCTGCATCCCCAGCTCCTGCACCAAGATGGTCTGCACTGACTCCCTATTCAGGTTGAGCTCCTCAGTTATCATCTGCACTATCCATCTGCGATCACTCCCCACCAGCTGGTTCACTCTGTCAATGTTCTCAGCCATCTTTGTCGTGGAAAGCTGTCCTGACTTGGGGTCATCCTCCACCTCCTCGCGGCCAGTCTTGAAGAATTTGTGTCACTCGAAGACTCGTGGCCTTGACATTGCATCTTCTCCATAAGCCTTTTGGAGAAATTGGAGACATTCATTTGGGCCCTTCTCCAACTTAACCAGAAATTTCAAATTGATTCTTTGCTCCATATTTCTGCCACCTCCAGTTGCGTGACAAAGCGATGGAACAGTGTGCTACAAAAAAAAAAAAACGAAAAAGAAAAACAGAGTGAGAGAGATGAAAAATATTATAGCAGAATATTGGCGAAATGTTGCACAACACAGTGACTTAAGCGGTTAGCCAATTGGCATTGAGGCATGGGCGTGGCAGCCACAGTCTCGTTTCTTTTCTGTCACATCTCGTAAACACATATCCACATGCACACACACACAGAAGAGGCTCCTGACACTCCTCATGACACACACACAAATGTAAACCCCCACTCCCCCCCTCCCCCACACGGCTGATTCTGCAAATAGGAGAATCACACCATTGTGTCACATTGCAAGTGTATACTTTTCAGCTATTTCCATGGAGATAGCCATGGTAGCTGTCAGCGCAACAACAAAACAGTGGCTGATACTACCATAAAGACTGACAGATTTACTGAGGCACGTGCTTTTGACAACAAGAGCCCTCTTCATCAGATACATCTGCTGAAACCTTTTCAGTTAATAAAAGAAATAACATAATTTAAACAAATAGGCTTGGCAGTTTGTTCCATTTCTTCTCTTAAGTCTGATCCAATCCTGGTTTCCTGTCCAATTCCATGCATAGACTTTTAGTTATGGTTGCCTCGATATGTGCAAGATTATAGAGCCTTGAATGTGGTAGGAATTAGGAGGGGAGCAAGTAAAACCAGGTCTGGATTAGCATAGCAAGCAAAAATAGTCAGTATATAACCTTAGGGCTTGATATTCAGCAAGGCTGGTCAGTGTTTAAAGCTGGTGCTTAGCTTTGTGTATTCAGTGGTGCTATCCATTTAACTAGCACTGCTGAATATATGTCTATCTGGCAACTGTACCAGTGACTATCCATTTAAAGTTAAACCTGCTATTTTAATGGCATAAACCAGTGGTTTTCAACCCAGTCCTCTGGGACTCCTAGGCCAGCCAGGTTTTCAGGATATCCACAATGAATATGCATGAGATAGATCTGCATACAGAGTTTTTCCTATACACATGGCTTCCCATTGCAAAATGGGAAGTCCACACCAAACCAGACCCAAGCCAAGCCCCTGCCACAACAACTTGAAATCAGAATATCCCCACGTATAATCATTGTGGATATCCTGAAAACCTGACTGGCCAGGGGGTCCCAGAGGACTGGGTTGAGAATCATTGGCCTAAATACACAATGGTTGATAGTCAGCAGCGGCGGTCAGCATTTTTAAAGCTCCTGGCTACCATCAATAAAACTAAAACTAGATATACAGCACTAGAGTCCATCCAGCAGCTAGCACTGAATGTCTGGTATCTCTGCCGAGAGGAATTGCTGTGATATTCAGCTGTTAATCAGATAGCATAAAGTTGGGTCAACCATTGACGTGTCCTTACTTTATGCTGTTTGTCTATCTGGTTAGCATCTGAGTCACTGCCCAGCCTATGGAGCACCCAGAAACTGACCTCACATTTCTATGGTGGTCTGTGGGGATATTCTGTAGCATTAACCGCTTAGTGTCACGGAATATCCAGCAAATCAGGGTTTAGTCAGTCAGCAGGTTCTACTAACCAGTGAAACCTCTTTGAATATCGATCCTACAGGCTTTTACTTTAGAAGTATCTACTGTGCAAATGAAAACATTTCTACGTGTGGACTTGAAAATTTTGGAAAGCTGCCATTTGCCCACGTACAACACCCAGGACATCGAGATTTCAAGGTGGTGTGGCAGGGGCTTGGCTTGGGTCTGGTTTGGTGTGGACTTCCCATTTTGTAACGGGAAGCCATGTCTATAGGAAAAAACCCTCATTGGCTTTTGCACCTGCCTCAAAACAGATGAAGGTACCATCTTGAAGAAGCAGGTGCAAGGGATGATGGAACTGTCTCCCCCTCTTCCCATGGCAGCCTGTCTGACATCACCTGACTCCCTAGACATCCCTACTGGCTCTTACTGTGGATTTTCCTGGTGGTCTAGCAAGCAGTAGGAGCAAACCCCAGTCACTCTTGCTCCATGGAACACTCAACATCAAAATGAAATTTCTGACCTCTATGGTAGTCATCTGGTTCTACTGCTAGGGGCCAAGCTGACAAATGGTGCATGCTCCTTATTTGGCAGCTTGACACCTAGTGGTAGTACCATGAGAGTACCATTAGAGATCAAAGGTGCCATTTTGATGATGGGCACTTAGAACAGGAGTGACAGGGGATCACTCTTTGTTCCTGTTAGACCACCAGAAAAACTCCTAGTAAGAGCCTTGGGGGTGGACTGTTATCATGTTGGGGGTGTTTAGAAGTGGGGATTTAAAGATGGTGTGGGGAAGGTCTGCTGAAGTCAAGTGGCTGTCCAAGGGGGTAAGAGGGAGTTATGGTGGATGTCAGGAGAACTTGATCCCACCACTGGTTTATTTACCAGATAACAGTCCTGACTAGGAATCTGCTATCTGGTTACAGCAATGCAAAGGTGTGAAATATGGATGTTCTTCTTTAAGAGTCTCCATTTCTAAAATTACGGCTCCCACTGAACATACCAGCAAATGGACACATACTCTTGCACATCCTTTAGGTATTTTAAAAAAGGATTTATGTTCAGCTGTCTTTTGTAAAATACTGAGGGAATTCAGCACATCCCGAGTGAAATATCTCAATTCCCCTCACTATGACCTATCTAAAATAGGCCTTATAGCATATCTGTTTTAGCAGTTGAATATTGCTCTTAAACATATAGGTGCCGGCTTCACCTCTGCCTCCACTAATGCTGGCCCCTACCTATATGGACAAAACCTGACCATTTAGCAAGTATATATGCCTTCATTTTTCTATATAAGAACTGAAAATACATACTTAAGTGAGTTATGCATTCCCCAGCTGCTGGCACTCACATAATTCACTTTAAATATTGGGCCCTTAGTTACAAAGCAGACATTGAGATTGCCCTATTCAAATAAGCAGTTTCATATTTACCAGGTGCTGCATTCTCTGCAGGGCTGGCCCCAGAGATGATTCAAGGTGTTGACACCCTAGGCAAACCTTACACTTTACTGAAGTTAAAATCTATTGTTTAGCTTTGAATGCCCTGCTCTTGGTCACCTTCCAGAAGTTGCCGCCCTGGGCTGCTGCCTAGATGGCTCGATGGTTGGTCCAGCCCTGCCTCTGTGGTATACTATAGGGGAATTCTGACTGCAGTAAGGACACAGCATTCAACTGTAGCATACACACTGAGTCACTCTTCCATGCTGCTAACAGTCATCGTGCTTTTATGACATTCTCGGCCCTGTGCACTCTTATACATGGAACAGTGCAAGTTTTCTTATCTGGTCTAGCTCAGGACACTGCTTCTCTCATTTTGTAAAGAATCAATATTTTTCTCCATATCCTTTAAAAGGCCTCTCAAGCGTCTTTTATTCTTTTATCCCTTTACTTCAGCAACACTGGCTGCCATTACAAGAAACTTGCCTTCAATTTTAATAAAAAGGTCTTTTTTATTATAATTTTAAAAAATTATACTTTCACATTAAGAGGCGATTGCTTCTGGGCCAGATGTGATTTGCTCTAAGGACATCATATACTCTGTCTCTTCTCTTCTCCCCATTGGTATCCCTGTTGTCTGCCTGTCAGGATTGACATCCATATTCCAAATGGAACACGCTTCTTGTTTGCAAGCTCTGTTCTTCATATCATCTAGGCCAACCTGGACTGCAACTGCGCTCCCTCCTACTCCCCTTGGCTCTCTCAACGAGCTCACTGCCTACTTTCCTTCTGTCGGATGGACTCCTTGTAGTCTTACACTCACTGTTTCTAACTGTGTGCAGCTAGACATTATTCTGTGTTCAGTGTAGGTGGCCATTTTTACGATGGGCTTTTTGTTGCTTCACATGGCTAAATTGGCTGTAACTGCTACTGAGTGGGAATAGGCGAATACAGACAGCAATGTTAGGTGAGCTATGCCAGGCTTTTTTGTCATTCTGTAAGCATGATGATTGCATAATTGGGTTCTTGTTGCTAGATATGGCTGTGGTGTCCTCTTCATGTTTCCCCCACCACTGCAGTCTGAGGCCGGCCACAAAAAGAATTGATTACACAGTATACTTTGCATGCAAATTTATATCATTTGACTAAAAAATGTGTGTTATGATAGTTGAAATTAATTCATCTTTGTAAAACTATAAATTGGTATGTCTTTGAGCACCAACATTTTGGCACACATGAAACTGGATCCAAATGGGTTTGAAATGTGCTGCTGGACAAATGTATTGCGGATCCTAGTGTCGGTATTTTTAAAATTTCTTTTCTTTTCAATTTCATGTCCTTAATGAGACCAGCTTTAATTTAAGGTGCTTCAGACGATGGTATTCAGAGAAGGAGCTGCATATACAGTCATGTCTTGCAGGAATCATGATGCAGAAAGAGGACTATAGATTGAAACCAGTGACAAAAATGTTTTAGATGCGTGTTTATTTATTTCTTTTTTATACTGCACTCTTTAGAATCAGTGAGGTTTACATGTATACTAACAGGTACTTTTTAGTCCCTTGTGGGCTCACAATCTAAGTGTACCTGAGGCAATGGAGGGTTAAGTGGCTTGCCCAAGGCCACAAGGAGTGGCTATGGGACTAGAGACCCCAGTCCCTCTGGTCTGAAGTTGCTTGTCTCCATGTGGGAATTGAACCCCTGGCCTTCTGGCCTGAGGTAACCTGTCCCAACCACTGAGCCATTCCTCCCTGTGGTTATAGCTTAATGTGTATGGTAAAATACCTTTTAATGAGCACAGCTCTAAATTTTAGCAAGTAGGTGCATAAAGATCATTCCAGTCTCCACAAGGTGTATACGGTAGTGTTATGAATATTAATCCACCAGCATATGAGATCTTGGCGCTTTTTCTGCCTGAATACCAAATAACAAGTAGAAGCTACAAGAGGTGTGCATTCATTTGAAATGACATGGGAAATATACATGTTGTTTTATATCATTTTCAATCCGAAATGATAGGAAAATAGCTACAGTTTTTTTCCTGTTTTCTGACTGGCCTAAAGTTTCCCTGTCTTGTCTTGAGTTCTGTGGAAAACCCTTCTTCTTGTTGTTATCTTGTGAATCAATTAACTCCTGCTCTAGAGACTTACTCCAAAGACTTTTCTTGTTCCTAGCCCTATAACAGTGATGGCTAACCTTTTTGAGCCCGAGTGCCCAAACTGCCGCACAAAACCAAAGAGTTTCCTCAAAGTGCCAGCACGTCAATTTGCATATATATTTGCATAATGCTAACATACACTAACTTTTAGTAAACATGTCTCTTAATGAGTGTATGGATAAAGACAGACTAAAAGATTTCTACATTACTATAATCCAGTGCCAACCGCCAGGCACATTAGGAACTACTACAAAAACTGCCCATTTAGAACCAATAGCAAACCCGCCGTATCCTAACAGCACTACCAGGACTCACAAAGCACCACACCATACCTATCAAAAGGCAACACTGCAAATATTAAACCAATACATTTCAGACAATAACAATACATGACCTACTGGGGAAAGAGAACAAGTGGCAATGTCAAAAAGGAATTACATAAACAGAATACCTCAGCTCAGTTACACAGTTGCAATTGCTCCAGCCACTTTCTTCTGGTTTCTTCATGTTTTCTGCTAACTCTCCATCTGCTGTCCATTTGTCCTTTCTTCTCTCTTCTAGTTTTTTTTTCCATTCTCTCTCTCTACATCCGCTTTAACATACTAATCTTTCTCCTTTTGCTCTTTCCTCATTCCTATTTCATCCACTCAAATTTTACCCCTCCATCCTCAATCCCCACTTACTCTCCCAATACCCGGCCAATTGTAGATTTTTTATCCCTCCCACACAAAATATTTTTCCCCTCTCCATTTTACTCTCCCAGCCCCATCCCATTCTAATCCTCCCCCAACATCAGCTCCCTTCTAGTTCCAGCCTCACCCAGCATCCATTCCCTTCTAGTCCCTGCATCAGCCCATTTCCAGTCCTAGCCCCCCATCAGCCCATTTCCAGTCCTAGCAACCCCCCAACCCAATACCAGTCCTAGCCCCCCCCATCAACCCACTTCCAGTCCTAAACCCCCATCACCCCATTTTCAGTTTAAGCCCCCCCTATAACCCATTACCAGTCCTAACCCCCATCACCCCATTTCCAGACAGCCCCCATCAGCCCACAGCCCATTAGCAGTCCTACCCCCCCAGCCCATTAGCAGTCCTACCCCCCCCGCCCGCCCGCCCGCCCATTAGCAGTCCTAACCCCCCAGCCCATTAGCAGTCCTACCCGCCCGCCCGCCCCCCCTCCTGCCCATTAGCAGTCCTAACCCCCCCTCCCTCCCTGCCCATTAGCAGTCCTAAACCCCCCTCCCTCCCTCCCCGCCCATTAGCAGTCCTAACCCCCCCCTCCCTCCCTGCCCATTAGCAGTCCTAACCCCCCCCCTCCCTCCCTCCCTATTAGCAGTCCTAACCCCCCCTCCCTCCCTCCCTCCCTCCCTCCCTGCCCATTAGCAGTCCTAACCCCCCCCTCCCTCCCTCCCTCCCTGCCCATTAGCAGTCCTAACCCCCCCCTCCCTCCCTCCCTCCCTGCCCATTAGCAGTCCTAACCCCCCCCTCCCTGCCCATTAGCAGTCCTAACCTCCCCCCCTCCCTCCCTCCCTGCCTGCCCATTAGCAGTCCTAACCCCCCCCTCCCTCCCTGCCTCCCTCTCTGCCCATTAGCAGTCCTAACCCCCCCCCTCCCTCCCTCCCTCCCTCCCTGCCCATTAGCAGTCCTAACCCCCCCCCCTCCCTCCCTCCCTGCCCATTAGCAGTCCTAACCCCCCCTCCCTCCCTCCCTCCCTGCCCATTAGCAGTCCTAACCCCCCCCTCCCTGCCCATTAGCAGTCCTAACCCCCCCTCCCTCCCTCCCTCCCTCCCTGCCCATTAGCAGTCCTAACCCCCCCCTCCCTCCCTCCCTCCCTCCCTGCCCATTAGCAGTCCTAACCCCCCCTCCCTCCCTCCCTCCCTCCCTGCCCTGCCCATTAGCAGTCCTATCCCCCCCTCCTCCCGGCCCATTAGGGGTCCTGACCCCCCCGGGCCAATTTAAAAAAAAAAAAAGCCGGCTCTGGCTGGGGCCGCGGGAGCTAGCAATGTGCCGCGGGGCCCCCACCGCCCGCTAAGCCCCTCTGCAAGGGCTTTCAGATTCGCGAGGGAGAGCATCTCCCTCGCGTCTCTGTTAAGCACGCAGGGGCTAATGGGAAATTTCCCATCAGTCCCTCGCGTCTAAAGGGGCTGATGGGAAATTTCCCATTAGCCCCTGCGGGCTTAACAGAGACGCGAGGGAGACGCTCTCCCTCACGAATCTGAAAGCTCTTGCAGAGGGGCTTAGCGGGCGGAGGGGGTCCCGCGGGACGCTGCATTCTGCCCTTGCCGCGTCCGCGGCAGCAGTCAGAGCCAGCTTTTTATTTTTCTGCGGACCTTCCCGCGTGCCAGCTGCAAGGCCTTCGCGTGCCACAGCTGGCACGCGTGCCATAGGTTCGCCATCGCTGCCCTATAAGTTCTGGAAAATGTATCCTGGAATTTTTGTTAGATTTTGTTTCCTTGTTGAATTCTTAGACCTATTACAGTCCTGAATCCTTGTGTGAAATTCCCCGTTATTATTACTCTATCACAGATATTTACCAAGTCTACTCCAGATCCTGCTTGTCCAATTAGTGATCCAGTTCAGAAATTCTCTGAAATCATGTATAGGAAAGTAAAAGCTGCAATTAGCTCCAGTGCCTGGAAACATCTACTAACCTTTTCAGGAACATTCTGAGTCTTTCTCTGAAAGGTTTGATGGCATCCAAGAGGCATGAGCAAAACTGACAAATTACCCAGATCCAAGAGGGAGATTTTAGGCCAGTTCTGGCTTTCTGACAGCACTTTTTTTTTTAGTGCCATCAAGTCTGTGTTGACTCATAACAACCCAGCTACCTCTGGGTTTTCTTGGCAATGTATCACTGGAAGTAGATTGCCAGCCTTTTCTTCCAAGACAATGGAGGGTAAAGTGACTTGCCCAAGGTCACAAGGAGTGCCAGTGGGAAATGAACCCTTGATCTTCTGGGTACCAGGCAGTTGCTTTAACCACTAGGCTACTGACAGCACTATCATGATGCATTTTGGGAACTGCAGTACAGATTTGAGTGGATATAGTCTGGGGCTATATATCCCACAGTGCTTTGGTGTGTAAGTTCCAAACCAGAATTGGCCAAAAGATCTTGATCCTGGCACTGGGCAAATTGGCATTTCAGCATTAATTTCATTATGAAAAGTTTCCTTTGGTTCCTGACATACCTATAGGAGGCTTTTTTTCATAGAATTGACCCAGATGGGCATTATATACTTCCTCCTCAAAGGAAAAGTCTTACGCTAGGTCTAGGTTGGATGAGGACAGCTCACTTCTGTGCAATCTGAAAGATTTTGCAACTTTCATGACCCTTCAGTATGTGGTGCCCTCACCTGCTCCAAACATTAAGTCTGTGACTTCAAGCCATGTTTTAAAGGCTCCTGCTTCCAAGACTCTAGTTCTTGATATTCTGGTCCAATTTGCGCCTATCTTTGCTTCAGTGTTTCCTGCTTCTAAGACTTCATCTCCTGGTATTCCTGTCCAGGCTATAGTTACCTTTGAGGGTCATTTTAAAAGATCTAGTCATGATTTGGACACACGTGGAGGTTGAAATCACAGACACGGCTCAATAGCTATTCCACAAATGTTGTTTACAGATGTCTTGGGTGCAGAGATGTCCAAGTAGGCACCAGGATGTGGTGGAGGCACGTCTGGGGAGTAGCGATGTATTTACATGTCTCCATTCAATCTCTGAACATTGGAGACATTTGCAGGCATGTCCATGTTTATACCTGTTCCAGGCATGAACAGGCAACAGGAAAGTGTTTTCACTTTAAAACATCCAGAGAGCATAGAGAAGATGGAGAATTAAGTGACTAGCCTTAGATCACAAAGGCCCACCTTGGTGTCTGAGTCCTTACTTCTCTGCTTTTAAGCCACTACTCTAACCATTATGCTATTAAACATCTTGGTTGTGAAATGTTATCCTGGAGATGTCTATATAGATGTTTGATACATGTACATATTGGGCACATCCACGTGTTCGAAATTGTACCTGAACTTGCACGCACTTGCTTTTATTTCAGACATTCTAGCTTTGATGTCCTAGATTGCACTTGGATGTCCCACTGTGAAATGTGCCTCTTTGTTCAGGGCCCTTGGCTCCCAAGACTTCAGGATAAAGTATCTGTAGTTAATTGGCAGCATTTATATATGTAGGTTTGCAAAATGGCCAACAGAGATGTATAAGTACAGTCAAACTTCGGTTTTCGTATGCCCTAGGTTTTGTACGATTCGTTTTTCCTTGACTTTTTTCGTCAAGATTTTGTCCCAGTTTTCGTACATTGTCTCAGTTTTCGTACAGTTGAAAATGGAGCACCATCTTGTGGCTAGAAGTGGGATTTTCTTTATTTTGATTCTCTTGCTGATTGACTGTCTCCCATATGCCAACAAGAGTCTTCAATAAAGGTAAAAATGATGTTAAATGTTCATTTATCCATTTCATTAGTCATTTATATTTATTTCTCATTGTTTTCTGTATGTAAAAATTGGTTATTCTCTATAAAATGTATTTTTTGTTAATATTTTTGGGTGTCTGGAACAGATTAATTGGATTAACATTATTTCTTATGGGAAATATTGCTTCAGCTTTCATACATTCGGTTTTAGTCAGACTTTTTTTTGAACGGATTAATCACGAAAACCGAGGTTCCACTGTACTGGCATTTACACACCTAAATTATGAAATGCCAACTTCCACGTGTCAGTGCCACTATCTGCACATGGGAGTTGCCTGAGCCTTAAGTAGACAGAAGCATGCATTTAAATCTATCATAATGAAGCAATTAGCTTTTCAGGGCAAATGCAGAAAGTGTGCAGAAGACCAGAAGGGCTGAGATCAATGTTAGGATTAAATCAAAGTCTGAGAAGGCATAAAGGTTTAACTCACAGGTCTGTGGTCAACGCTGGTGTGGAATTTATGCTGTTTCTTCTCTGTCTTGAGTGTACAGCACCCACAACTTTGTTCTGGCTTTGTGGAAGGTACTGCTGAAAATAAATGGCAGGGAAGGTGTGCTGGCACAATGCTTACTGGCACATAAACATCAGTTTTATTCTGGGCATCATTTCTCTGCAGAATAATATCAGTGTTTATGAACACCGACATCATTCTCAGCAGAACTTCTGTGCAGAATAATATTGCTGTTTGTGCCAGAGAGCCTTCCAGCACAAACGAACAAGTGTCAAACAGGGTATTTTTTTGTGCGCAGGATATATGTGCTGTACACATATGCATCTGGCTTGCTCTCCATAATTAATGCAGCCTTTTTGCATACTGATTGCTTACAGCATCAGAGTGCAAAACCTCTTTGTTAACATTTGCAGTAGGAAACTTTGCACTGAGCTAAAGCCCAGGGTGTCTGCATGTTTGTACTGAAGCAATGTAAGGCTAAGGGGGTTATTCTGAGACACGAATAGTGGGGACAGACCTCCCAACTGGACGTCCATCCCCACTTTTTATGCCAGCAGCAGCCCCTGACTAACTTTCCCGACGGTTGTGCAGGGAAGTTAGTCGGGGGCAGGGAAGAGGCGGGCCGGGGGTGGAGAGTGGGTGGGCAGCGGGCGGTTGGCGGCCCTGGACATACAGGGCCGATTCTAATGTTGGCCCTGTATGTCCAGGGCCGGCGAAATGGCCAGGGAAGTTATTCCACCTTGGAGGTGGAATAACTTCCCTGGCCATGTTTTTTTTCACGGCCCGGGGCACGGAAGGGGCTGGGGGGGCCAAGGTTTATTCCCCACAGCCTGACCCTGGCCTTAGGAGGCCAGACTGGGGGTCGGGCTGTGGGGAATAAACTTTAGTTTCTGGCGGCCGGCATCGCAGCATTTAAATGGAGCCGCAGTGCCATGGCAACCAGATGCCATGGTGCCACCAGGCAGTGCCTGTACGTGCAGGCCGGACTGAATCTCAGTCCTGGCCTGCACATACAGGCCTGATCGCGATTCTGATCCCATGGGGCTAGACATGCCCCGCGGGATCAGAGTCGCGCTCCCCTTTATACGTCCAGTTCAGAATCAGGCCCTAAGTGATTTTCCTAAGGCCACAGCAAGTGTCAGTGGAGATTTGAGCTCTACTGCTCTAACCAGTGGAGGAGTAGCCTAATAGAGCACTAGCTTTGTAACCAAGCAAACCAAGGTTTGATTCCCACTAACGCTCCTTGTGGACTTGGGCAAGTCACTTAACTTTCATTACATCAAAAGAAAGGCCTAGCAATTGGCTTCTGGTCATACTGCCAAGAAATCACAGGAGCTGCTAGGTTACCAGGAGTCAGCATTGTCTTGGAGGCACACATTGCATTATTGCTCTAAACACCAGGCCTCTCCTCCATTCCATTCTTGAGGTAACTGTACTATGGCTGCATTTTGGCTCTAGCTGTTATGCATTTCATCTTCACCTCAAATTACTATGGATCTTCTGTATTTATCCCATGCTTTTTTGAATTCCAATACAATATTTTTTCCTTCCACCACCTCCTCTGGAAGGGCATTCCAGATGTCCACCACCCTTTCTTTGAAAATATATTTCTTAACATTGCTCCTAAATCTTCCCTCTTGGAACGTCACATCATCCCTAGTTCTGTACTGAGGCATTTTCACCTTCTTTCTTCTGATGGTTATACCTGTACCCATGGTCCCAAGCATCTTCCATTCTCTTTTGTATATCTAGTTGAACCTTTGAAAGCAGGTGCAGTAGGGTGGTCCACTGCCATAGGGGAAAAAAATAAAAGTAGGAATTTCTTTGCTCCCTGGCCTGATTCTGGTTCCATTTATGTAGAAAACAATGTGTGCAAAGTTTGAAGCCAATCAAATAATATTTAGGGGTGGCTCAAGGTCCCTATCTATCAGGCCCCTGGATCCCCCCCAGGGTTCGTCAGACCACTGGGTATTATCCGCTCATAGACGGGGGTATCATGCTTGCCAAGCACTCAATGTGGTCCAGATGCTAGTAAGAACTTTGACGATGTGGGGAACATCTTACGGTGTTGCGAGACAACACCCAGAAGGAACTGGAGTTGCTCTTCTTTTGTGGTGTGTCTGCCGTTGAACTCCTCAATGAGTTTGACCCCTCACTCAGCCACATTGTTGATCACTGAAAGATTTTTTACTTTCTTCAGACCGTCTTTGAATGATGCATTCTCTTCCCAGTCTTCTGGGTCTGCATTAAGAAAATCACTGTTGATGTTGAGGTGTTTCAGGAAACGGATTGACTTGCGAGTTGCAAAAGTTTCAAGTGGTGGAATCATGGAACTTTTCAATTCGACACGCTTTGGGGGATCTTCGTCTTCGTCATCATCCTCATCGCTTTCATCTAATTCTGCCGGGATCATGGCCGACACTATGGCCCGCTTTGTCGGTGCTGAAACAGCTTCATCGAACAGTGACAGTGCCACAAGCTCCTCTGACACATACCACAGATGCTGTTGCAGTTTGTCTCTGGCCGCTCTTCCAACACGGTCATTGTGGTAAGAGTGTAGTTTCTTCAGCATCTCCAAATCTGTTCGAGGAGCAACTGCGGCATCAGGGGCAGAAAAACAGGCTTCCACATGAATCAGGATGGAGAAAATGCTCACATCACGAACACAGGACTCCTCCCATTGGGTAAGATCTTTGAGTTGTCCTCGGAACATCCAAATCTTGAGACAGTACAAGACTTTTGCCATCCATCTGGCATGATGGAAAGCTCCGGGTTTCTTGAAATTGAAACTAGGAAGATTCCCTCCAAGGCAGACAATCGTTAACTCCAAGAATTCTAGGTAATCATCTCGGTGATTGCCCTGTGCCAACTTGGATTCCGCAAACTTCATGATGCGATCCCTGTCAGGTTGCAGCACCTCCAAGTCTTTTCTAGTTTGATAGTTGGACTTGTCAAGGGAGCCCCAATTCTTTTGGAACCGGCGAAAGAGTTGGACATCGGGACCCGATGAAGCTCCAGAGCATGTAGAGAATACTGCACCAAGAATTATTTTGTAAATGTGATGGCGGCATGCCAAATGAAGGACTGTGCAATGGAGTCTCTGTTCTAGAAGAATGCACGCTCCTGTCCCGTGTTCGATGCAGTTGTATCAAAGCAGAAGCCTGCAACCTTTTCATCCAAACACCATTCCTGTAACAGTTCATAAACTGCTGCAGCTTGATTCTCGCCCGTTCCTGATGTCAGTTTTGGTACACCAAGAAGTTGTGTTTCTCCAGTGGAGACAGCCGTTATCAAAACTGGAAGGCGGTCAACGGATGTGGTTGAACAGAGGAGAGATGGCAATAACTTGCTATCCCAATGCACAATGCATGTTTTGCCTTCGGCTTTGAATGCATTGTGCAGGTCCGTCCATTGTTGCTGACGGTGCTTTTCTCTATGGCGCTTGACGCTGGAGTGGCTGATATTGAGCTCCCCAGGATAATGTCCCAGACTTCTGGCGGTTTCAGCTACCACAAACAGAGCATTGCGATCCGTTGTCCCTGTCCGATCCAGGGCTGCTGTAAGCTCTGGGGTCCAGATATTGTTAGGTCGAAACTGCTTCGTTTGTGGAGTTGCTTTCTTCTGTCCGTTATCTGAATCCGCAGATGTCGACGAGTCTTCACCTGACTCTGCTGAGGAAGAAGATCCTTCCAGCTGAACTTGTCTTGTAGTTGCCTCGGCTTCGGCAACATGTTTTTGTCTGCGCCTTTTCAGTTCTTCTTCTCGCTGTTGCGATCTTGCTTCCATGTTGGCCAGTTTCTTGTCCATCGCGCACATTGAGCCGCGGCGCCCTGGTTCTCGTTGCGCTATTAAGAATTCTTTGTCTTCTTGAATATGAATTAAAGACATTGCATTGGCATGCGCCACATCAAATAGGTTTTTCATTGCAACCTGGAATTCTTTTTCATTTGCCTCTTGTTTCCCTCCTCTCCCTTTGTTTTTCTTCAAAGGTTTCCACTGATTGAACAATTTCTTTACTTTTTCTTGAATTTTGTCATTTCTTTGAACAGGAAGCCTGGCCTTTTCCCAGTAAGCTTCTACTTCACTTGTTACAGTAGATGCACTTTCACTAACCCCTTTGTTTAATGTCATATGGTGATGTAAAAATACACTTAACACTTGCTCCTTACTAGGGAGCTTGGCCCCCAGAATTGTGGTGGACATTTCTTCAATGAGATAAAAACCACGTTTTTTCGCCATCTGAAAAGAATAAAGATACAAAGATAATAGTACAATGTCTTTGCCACCTCTCAGAGATGAGATTAGTTCAAATATGACGCAATCAAATGTAATCAGCGTGGAAATGAGTGGATGATACAAGATGATGCAACATTTCGTCATCTGCTCCCAGGGGGAAATCTCAAGACTTGTTGAGCCACCCCTAAATATTATTTGATTGGCTTCAAACTTTGTACACAGTGTTTTCTACCTAAGTGGAACCAGAATCAGGCCAGGGAGCAAAGGAATTCATTTTTATGGACCACCCTAATGTGCAGTGCACTAAAATGATTACTGCCTAGTTCAAGGCAGGTGTTACATTTTAGGCTTTATTGGATGCATAGTAGGTGGAGAAGGGCATACCATGCTGTCTCCCCCCTCTCCCCTTCCCCCTCATTTCCATGTGCATGCACGCTCATTCCTGTCTAAGTTCACACCATTATTTTTTTAGGAGATGCCTGTCTCCTATGTGTGCTTTTAATCCAGATATTAGATAGAGTGGAGCCAAACAATTTTGCAGTACATGTAGACGTTTCTGAGTTCCTGCTGTAAAATTAAGGTGACTGCTTAGACCTGGCACCTTCTGAGTGAGCATTTTATGCTGTGCTTGGATTTCTAAAAAAAAAAATATATATTTAATTTTGAGTTTTTATTAATTTCTTCAACAGGCAAGTTACATCAGGCAAGGTACATCATAATACATTCAGCAATGATCATCAACCATGCATTAACCTGTAACATTTACCCCCAAACTTGCCCATTACATCATCTCTTTCCTCCCCTTACCGATACCCCGCCCTTCTTTATAGTACTTAAATTTCCCCCTCCCTTCCCCCTTCCCCTACCACCCTCCCCTCCCCTCCCCCTACTATTTATAACCTCTCCTACCACAGCCCTAATTCTAACCCACACCCTACCCCCGCTCCTCCCCTTCCCCCTCCCCCACCTCGGCTGCTCCTTCCTTCCACATATTCTCTCTCTCAACCATCTCCATACCCCCTCTCACCATTTCTCCGTTTGTCCCCCCTACCCTTTTTCTCCCCCGTGATTTTATACATAAGATAAATATCCGACATAGATGGTAGAATCGTTCTATTCCAGTGCCAGGTTATTTCGTATCTGGCCACTGTGACACAAAACCAAACAATATTCCACTCTCCTTCCCACTGCCCGCCCTTCTTCTGCAGGAGACACATTTCAGGAGTTAATTCTATTCTTGCTTACACAATTTTTTAAATATTATCCCTGACTTTCCCCCAGTACCTTTGAACCACTGGGCATGACCACCACATATCCATCCACGTGCCCTCTTTGCCACACTGTCTCCAACACTCATTTGTCTTCAAAACCCCCACTTTATACAACCGCACCGGAGTGAGATACCACCTACTCAACACCTTGAACCCATTCTCGCGTAGCGCCATGGCAATAGTGAATTTGGCTATACCCCTCTCCACCTCCTCCCACTCCTCTACCTCCCATTCCACCCCTAAATCCCTTTCCCACACTTCCACATAATTCAATTTCCCGACTCCCCTCGCTATTAGCCCTTTGTAGATTCTAGAAATCATGCCCTTTTGCCCCATGGAGCCCAGACATGCCCCTTCAAAGCATTCCACTCCCCCCCCCCCACTATCCTGCCCCCTCTTCCTTTTTCTAATCAGCGATCCCATTTGCGCATACGCATACCTGTCTGTTTCCTGCAAATGATACATATCGTGAATACCCTCAAACACCCTTACCTCCTTCCCCACTAACATCTGTGACACCTGACTTAATCCCTGCTCCTCCCATCTCTTCAGTATCACTCTACTCGGTCTCACTCCCTTTCCACAACACGCCTGGAGGGACATGGTATGTGACTATTTTTATAAGAACATAAGATATGCCATACTGGGTCAGACCAAAGTCCATCAAGCCCAGTATCCTGTTTCCAACAGTGGCCAATCTAGGTCATACGTACCTAGCAATTTCCCCAAAAGACACAGGTTCCACAATGCTTGTACTGGGTCAAGAATTGATATCCTGGGTCCCTTCTTAATAATGGTTTATGGACCTTTCCTCCAGGAACTTGTCCAAACCTTTTTTAAACCCAGCTACACTAACAGCCTTTACTACATCCTCTGGTAACAAATTCCAGAGTTTGATTACACGTTGAGTGAAAAAATATTTTCTTTTATTAGTCTTAAATAGTTTACCCTGTAGCTTTATTGCATGTCCCCTAGTCTTTCTATATTCTGATAACGTAAAGAATTGATCTATGTTTACCCGTTCCACTCCGTTCATTAATTTATAGACTTCTATCATATCTCCCCTCAGCCGTCTTTTTTTCCAGGTTAAAGAGCCCGAACCTTTTTAGCCTTTCTTCACAGGAGTATCCTTCCATCCCCTTTACCATTTTGGTGGCTCTTCTCTGAAACTTTTCTAATAATGCTATATCTTTTTGAAGATACGGTGACGAGAATTGCACACAATATTCAAGGTGCGGTCTCACCATGGAACGATATAGAGGCATTATAATATCTTTTGTTTTATTTTCCATTCCTTTCTTTATGATACCTAGCATTTTTTTTGCTTTCTTGGCCGCCGCTGCACACTGGGCTGAGGGTTTTAACATGTTATCCACAATGACGCCTAAATCTTTTTCCTGGGTGGTGGTTCCTAATGTGGAACCTTGCATCTTGTAACCATAGTTTGGGTTGTTCTTCCCTAGGAGCATAACTTTGCACTTGTCCACATTAAATTTCATCTGCCATTTTGATGCCCAGTCTTCCAATTTATCAAGATCCTCTTGCAATTTTCCACAATCCTCTTGGGTTTTAACAACTTTAAATAGTTTTGTGTCATCTGCAAATTTGATAACCTCACTTGTTGTTCCCTTTTCCAGGTCATTTATGAATATGTCAAAAAGCAGTGGACCCAGCACAGATCCCTGGTGTACACCACTATTCACCTTTCTCCATTGGGAAAATTGGCCATTTAGCCCTACCCTCTGCTTTCTATCTTTTAACTAGTTACTGATCCACAATAGTACACTGCTCCTATCCCATGACTCTAGTTTTGGCAAACGTCTCTGATGAGGGACCTTGTCGAAGGCTTTCTCAAAGTACAGATACACTATATCAACTGACTCACCTTTGTCCACCTGTTTATTCACACCTTCAAAAAAACATAACAGATTAGTAAGACAAGATCTTCCTTGCCTAAAGCCATGTGGGCTGTCTCTCATTAGGCCATGACATGCTGAGTAATTTTGTTCTTTATGATGGTTTCTACCATTTTTCCCGGTACTGACATCAAGCTCACCAGTCTGTAATTTCCCGGATCACCCCTGGAAACCTTTTTAAAAATTGGCGTTACATTGGCGAGCATCCAATCTTCAGGTATTACAGATGATTTTAATGAAAATTCACAGATTACTTATAGCAGGTCTGCAATCTCATATTTCAGTTCTTTCAACACCCTTGGATATATACCATCCGGCCCAGGTGATTTGCTACCCTTCAGTTTATCTAATAGCTGTAATACATCTTCCCGATGTATCGATATTTCCTTCAATTCTTCTGCACCTTTAAATACCACTTCAGTCATGGGTAACACCCTACATCTTCCTCAGTAAAGACCGAAGCAAAGATTTCATTCAGTCTCTCTATCGCCTTGTCGTCTCTTAGTGCCCCTTTAACCCCTCTATCATCTAATGGACCAACTGACTCTCTCACAGGTTTTTTGCTATGAATGTACTTGAAAAAGTCTTTATTTCACATTTTTGCTTCCGCAGCAAGATTCTTCTCAAATTCTCCCTTTGCCTGCCTTATTAATGCCTTGCATTTGACTTGCCATTGCTTGTGCTGTTTCCAAATTTCGTCGTTTGGCTCTTTTTTTCCATTTCCTGAAAGATGCTTTTTTGCAACAACAGCCTCTCTGACCTCACCTTTAAACCATTCTGGCAGTTTTTTGGACTTCCTTCCACTTTTCTTAAAGTGTGGGCTTCCAAGATAGTAGTTTTCAACAACACCCAAGCTTGATGTAAGTCTTTAACCTTTGCAACTGCTCCTTTTAGTTTTTTCTTAACTATTTTCCTCATTTTATCATAGTCTCCCTTTTGGAAGTTAAAAGGTAGTACTGTGGATTTCCTTACTATCCCTCCTCCACTAATTAAATCAAACGTGATCAGGCCATGATCACTATTGCCAAGTGGTCCCAACACCCTTATCTCTTGCACAAGATCTGGTGTTCCACTAAGGACTAAGTCTAATATGGCTTCCCCTCTGGTCGGTCAATGAACCAGCTGCTCCAAGAAGCAGTCATTTATTTCATCTAGGAAATTTATCTCCCTAGCATGTCCTGCTGTGACACTGACCCAGTCGATACCGGGATAATTGAAATCACCCATTATTATTATTGCGCTGTAACTTTTGTTAGCTTCCTTGATTTCTTTGAGCATTTCATCATCTATTTGTTCATTCTGGCCAGATGGTCGATAGTATACCCCCACTGCCATCGCCTTCCCCTTTTTACATGGAATTTCAATCCATAGAGATTCTACAGCAAATTTTGTTTCCTGCAAAACTTTAATCCTTCCTGACTCAATGTCCTCTCTAACATAGAGCGCAACCCCTCCTCCAATTTGATCAGCTCTATCATTACGATATAGTTTGTACCCAGGTATCAGTGTCCCACTGGTTATCCTCCTTCCACCATGTCTCTGAGATTCCAATCATATCTAACCTCTCATTTAGTGCTATATATTCTAACACTCCCATCTTATTTTTTAGACCTCTAGCATTTGCATACAAGCATTTTAGAGACTGTATTTTATTCATATTAATCTGGCTATTGGTAGACATGGGTAATTTGGGATCTTTAAGCTCTGTCTGCTCCATACCCGAGGGCATTTGGGCTACTTTACTCTTTTTTGGAACCTCTCTGCTTTTGGTAGTATCTTTCAAGGATACATTCTTCCGAACCATGCGCTCTTATCCCCCACCATCCTCTGCCTATGCTGTTGCCATACATTTAACGTGTGCACCACCATAGGGTTAGCCCCCCTCTCCCTCTTCCCCCCCCCCCCCCCCAGACTAACCTCTCTCTCTCCGGGGCAAACCTCTGCTGCCTCCATCACCCATTGCTTTAATGGTTCTCTTAACCATGCATACACCGCCCGAAGCTGCGCTGCCTTGTAGTACAGTGCAAAGTTAGGCACCCCCATCCCTTCCTCCATCCCCTGCACTTGTAGTGTCCACACCACCACCCTTGGCTTCTTGCCCCCCCAAATAAAACCCTCCACTTGCTTTTGTACCTTCCTTAATACGCCTCTCGGTATTGCTATGGGTAGTACTTGGAAATAGAACAAGAATTGGGGTAGTAGCATCATCTTAGCAATCGCCTTTCACCCGAACCAAGAGTAGTACCCCCTACTCCAGCCCCCCAGCTTTTTATAATTTAATTCAAATAGTTCCTCCAGGGTCCTCCCCACCTGCACCCCCAGATACCTGATCAACCTCTTTGCCCACCGAAACAGATTGCGCTGCTGAAGCTCCCTCTGCTGTCCCTCTTCCCCACCACATTTAAAATTTCTGACTTCCCCCAATTAATTCGGAACCCCGCCACGCTCCCATATTTCTGTATCTCACCCATTAAGGTTGGTAGCGTTCCCTCTGGCTGTGTGATTGTTAGCAAAATATCATCTGCGAAGAGCGACATGCGATACTCTATTTGTCCTACCCTCACCCCCCTTATCTCTGGGCTCACCCTTATCCGCGCTGCCAAGGGCTCCAAGGAGAGCACAAAAAGCAGGGGCAATAGCGGGCAGCCCTGCCGCGTTCCCTTCCCCAGAGGAAAAAAGCGTGAGTATCCTCCATTTACTCTCACGCATGATTTGGGACTTTCATACAAAGCCTTTATCCACTTCATAAACTCTGCCCCAAACTCCATGGCCCCTAATACCGAGAACAGAAATTTCCATGACACTTGGTCAAATGCTTTTTCAGCATCTAGCGAGACCAGCAGCGCAGGGTCTCTCAGGCACCTTGCTGCCCAAATCACATTGAGAACCTTCCTAATGTTATCCGCCACCTGCCTCCCCGGTATAAAACCTGCTTGGTCCTCATGAACTAACTTTCCTAAGATTTTATTAAGCATCGTCACTAGAATCTTTGCCAGCAATTTCGCATCATGATTTAACAGCAAAATTGGCCTATAGGATGCACAGTCCTCCGGATCTTTCCTACCTTGTGTATCAGGGTAATGCCTGCCTAGCCCATCGTGTCCGCCAACTGCTCCCCACGTCGCGTTGAATTGAAAACTGATATTAATGGCTGGAGTAGCAGACTCCCAAATTTCTTATAGAAGCTCGCTGTCAGCCCATCCAAGCCCAGGGCTTTCCCTAGTTTCATACCCTTAATCGCCTGTAGCACTTCCTCTGTTGCAATTTCCCTGTCTAGATCCTGCTACACCCTATCTTCCAACCGCAGCAGCCCCACTTCCCCCAAATATTCATGGATCTCCCCCTCCGTTCCCTCTGCCTGGGCTGCATATTTTATTTATTTATTTTATTTATTATTTATTTATTTTTCTTATATACCGCGCTCTTAAATCAGTGCGGTTTACATATGAACAAATATAAACACAATGGTACAAACAGCATTGGGTTTTTTTTTACAAAGAACAAGGTACATAAACTTGGTGGAAAACAGGGTAACTATATACAATTAACTATATACATGGCAACTATATACATGGTTATTTTGGTTAATTAGATGCGAATAAGGTATCTATATAGCATATAGCTTCTGATAGAACGCTACAAATTCCTCTCTGATCTGGTGATCCTCCCGCACTATCCCCCCCTCCCCCCACCTCTGATCTGTATGATCCGATTCCATTCCTTTCTTTTTTTTAACTGCCGAGCCAGATACTTCCCCGCTTTATTACCCCTTCGAAGAAGTTCTGCCGCAGTAACTGCAGGCTATGCCTTATCCACCCCGCCTCCAAAGCATTTAATTTAGCCCTTGTTTCCAAAAACGCTCCCCTCCATATCCCAGCACCCCCCTGAGCATCTTTCTCTTCCAGTTCCATTAGTGGACGCCTTAGTTGCAATTCTTGCTCCTCCCGTTCCCTTTTTATCCGCGCTCCCTACTTTACCAACACCCCCCTTACCACTACTTTAAAAGCATCCCAAACCACTCCCTCTTTTACCTCTCCCTTCCCATTCTGTTCAGAATACTCTGGTATTAACTGTTCCACCTCTCTCACCACCCTAGTATCCTCCAACAAGCCTTCATTGAGCTTCCAGTATTGCCCCCCCTTACTTTCCCCCCTTACCCTCACCTGTACAGCCACTGGTGCATGGTCCGACCACGTGATAGGCTCAATTTCTCCTTCCTTTATCCTGCCCGCCAACTCCTTCCCTATCCAGATAACATCTAATCTTGAATATGTACCATGTACTGCCGAGAAGGAGAATATGTACCGTGATCAATAGTCCAAACGGGTACAGCCACTTATACCTCAGGTCGGCCCTCCTCAGGAAGGCCGTGTCCTCTTTTATCTCTCGTCTACGCTGCAGCGTCCCTTGAGACAAGTCCTGAAACAGTTCCAGTTTGTTTCCTTCCCAATGGACGTGTCTTAGCTTTCTCGCTGCTCCCAGTATACGTTCTTTCAACTTGTAGGAAGCCAGACAGACTACAATATCTCTCAGGCGATTGTCCCTTATGGCCCCAGTCCTCTATGAGCCCTTTCTATTTTCATCTGATCTTCATCGTCCTCCTCTGTGCGCTCCACCGCTTTTAAGATTTCTCCAAATATTTTTTGTACCACCACTTCGCTGTTCCTATATTTGGACACCTCCAGGACTCCCCGCACTCTAATATTGCACCTTCTCGAGCGGTCCTCTAAATCTTCCATTTTTGCCTTCAGCTCCTCTTGGGCTTCCCTTAGTTCCTCCCATCCTTTCTGGATTTGCTCCACCACTTCCCCGTGTTGCTCCAGTTGATTCTCTGCATCCTCTACATGCTCTCCCAGTTCCGTGATGTCTTGCTTGATTGTTTGCAGAGTCTCTTTTAACTCATTTTTTACTCCTCCAATTTCTTCCTTTAAGTCCTCCTTCAGTTCCATAAGTCACTGCTTGATTTTCTCGGCCATTCCCGAGTACTCCTCTCCTTCTGTCTCTTCCTCGCACCCCGGCGAGAGGTCCCCCATCATCTTGCCTGTCTTCTCACCCTCCTTTCCTCCTCTTGCTGGCGCATACGAAATTCCGCCAATTTCTTCTTCACTGCCCCTTCCCTCTTTGTTTTCTCCATATTTTATTTTAGTGGTTTCCACTCCGCAGACAGTGGCCTCCTTATCAATGTCCTCTGTTCTCCCCCTCCCCATGGGGTGCTATTCAAGCAGTAGAAAGAACTTCAACCGTTTCCCTCTGATTTTGGCACTGCTGTTCCTCCTGTGTGGTTTGGCCAATATATTTCCACTGTATTCTACCCCGGCCTCTGCTCTGACTTGCTGGTTCTTTCTCACCGTAGTCTGGAGCTTGGCTTCCTGGGCTGCCCCGCTCTACCGCTGTTCCAGTGCTCATAAGAAAATAAGAACATAAGATATGCCATACTGGGTCAGACCAAGATCCATCAAGCCCAGTATTCTGTTTCCAACAGTGGCCAATCTAGGTCATATGTACCTAGCAGTTTCCCCAAGAGACACAAGTTCCACAGTGCTTGTACTGGGTCAAGCATTGATATCTTCGTTCACTTCTTAATAATGGTTTATGGACCTTTCCTCCAGGAACTTGTCCAAACCATTTTTAAACCCAGCTACACTAACAGCCTTTACTACATCCTCCGGTAACAAATTCCAGAGTTTGATTACACGTTGAGTGAAAAAATATTTTCTTTTATTAGTCTTAAATAGTTTACCCTGTAGCTTCATTGCATGTCCCCTAGTCTTTCTATATTCTGATAAGGTAAACAATCGATCTACGTTTACCCGTTCCACTCCGTTCATTAATTTATAGACTTCTATCATATCTCCTCTCAGCCATCTCTTTTCCAGGTTAAAGAGCCCTAACCTTTTTAGCCTCTCTTCATAGGAGTATCCTTCCATCCCCTTTACCATTTTGGTGGCTCTTCTCTGTACCTTTTCTAAAATCGCTATATCCTTTTTAAGTTACGGCGACCAGAATTGCACACAATATTCAAGGTGCAGTCTCACCATGGAACGATATAGAGGCATTATAATATCTTTTGTTTTATTTTCCATTCCTTTCCTTATCATACCTAGCATTCTATTTGCTCTCTTGGCCGCCGCTGCACACTGGGCCGAGGGTTTTAACATGGTATCCACAATGACACCTAAATCTTTTTCCTGGGTGGTGATTCCTAATGTGGAACCTTGCATCGTGTAACCATAGTTTGGGTTGTTCTTCCCTAGGTGCATAACCTTGCACTTGTCCACATTAAATTTCATCTGCCATTTTGATGCCCAGTCTTCCAATTTATCAAGATCCTCTTGCAATTTTTCACAATCCTCTTGGGTTTTAACAACTTTAAATAGTTTTGTGTCATCTGCAAATTTGATAACCTCACTCGTTATTCCACTTTCCAGGTCATTTATGAATATGTCAAAAAGCAGCGGACCCAGCACAGATCCCTGGGGTACACCACTATTCACCTTTCTCCATTGGGAAAATTGGCCATTTAGCCCTACCCTCTGCTTTCTATCTTTTAACCAGTTCCTGATCCACAATAGTACACTGCCTCCTATCCCATGATTCTTTAGTTTTGCCAAAAGTCTCTGATGAGGGACCTTGTTAAAGGCTTTCTGAAAGTCCAGATACACAATATCAACCGACTCACCTTTGTCCACTTGTTTATTCACTCCTTCAAAAAAAC
This sequence comes from Ichthyophis bannanicus, assembly GCA_033557465.1. Classification (NCBI taxonomy): domain Eukaryota; kingdom Metazoa; phylum Chordata; class Amphibia; order Gymnophiona; family Ichthyophiidae; genus Ichthyophis; species Ichthyophis bannanicus. Next base: position 499,597,006 of record CM066037.1, on the reverse strand, counting down.
ATAACAGATTAGTAAGACAAGATCTTCCTTGTCTAAAGCCATGTTGACTGTCTCCCATTAGGTTGTGACTATCTACATGCTGAGTAATTTTATTCTTTATGATGGTTTCTACCATTTTTCCCGGTACTGACGTCAGGCTCACCGGTCTGTAGTTTCCCGGATCACCCCTGGAACCCTTTTTAAAAATTGGTGTTACATTGGCGATCCTCCAATCTTCAGGTATTAGAGATGATTTTAATGATAGTTCACAGATTACTGATAGCAGTTCTGCAATCTCATATTTCAGTTCTTTCAATACCCTTGGATGTATACCATCCGGCCCAGGTGATTTGCTACTCTTCAGTTTATCTAATAGTTGTAAGACATCTTCCCGATGTATCGATATTTCCTTCAATTCTTCCGCACCTTTAAATACCACTTCAGTCATGGTAACATCCCTACATCTTCCTCAGTAAAGACCAAAGCAAAGAATTCATTCAGTCTCTCTGCTATCGCCTTGTCGCCTCTTAGTGCTCCTTTAACCCCTTTATCATCTAATGGACCAACTGACTCTCTCACAGGTTTTTTGCTACAAATGTACTTGAAAAGGTCTTTATTTCGCGTTTTTGCTTCCGCAGCAAGCTTCTTCTCAAATTCTCTCTTTGCCTGCCTTATCAATGCCTTGCATTTGACTTGCCAGTGCTTGTGCTGTTTCCAGGTTTCATCGTTTGGCTCTTTTTTCCATTTCCTGAAAGATGCTTTTTTGGCAACAACAGCCTCTCTGACCTCACCTTTAAACTATGCTGGCTCCTTCAGTCCTGGTGCTCTCTGAGTGGTCTGGGCTTTCTATCTCCCCTCCTTCTCTTCCTGGTGCAGGCTTAACTGTACAGCTCTGGTCTCAGCCGTACCCACAGCTCAATAGGTTCTCTTCTGCTTTCTTTCAGGCCTTGTGGTCTCCCCTTGCCCAGCTACACACTCCGGCCTCGACCCGCCGCCTGGACTGCTTCTCTTCCCGGGCACTGCCACTGCCCTGCCTCCAGCTCACCTCTGAATCGCACCTCCTCCTCTCTTTGCCGCTCCAACTCACCACGCTCTGTAGCTGGCTCCTGTCTAGCCCTGCTTTCTTGCTAGCGGGTCTCGTCGGCCTTCTCCGCTCTCCCTATACGGCTCTCACCGCACTTTGGTGGCAGCGGGTTTATACTGTGGCTTTCAGCCCCTTCACTTCCTGGTTCTGAATCTTCCTGCACTTGCCCCTGCTCTCCTCGCTGCTCACACTCTGCGGCCCTCTTGTCGCTGACGCTTTCCACGAGGCCTCCACGTCCGCTACTCTTCTTATCCACATGGCTCACCACTTCATCTCCTCTCTCCGCCGCGGCTGCTTGTGCTGGGGATGTGCGCTGTCCACTCTTACTTCCGCGTGACTTAGGGGTTTATTGTATCACTGTCCCCACATTCCACTGCTTCCTCGCTAAATTTACAGCTATTTTTTTTGCCCTTTTGGCAGGCTATGGCGGCGGAGCTCCTCTAGCTCATCACCATCTGATCCGCTGATGTCACCAAAAGTCCTAAAAATAAATTTTGAACTGCAATTATAGTGTCATATTAAGGTTACTAGTAGATTGCTGGGCCTTTCCTCCGCGCAGTTTAAGTTTAGTGTTGTTGCCATTGTCACAGAAATGTGATCCTCCACCACCAACACTGTCCCATTCTGCTGCTGCCCAGATGGGTTTTCATGGCAAGATACAGAAGAACTACCTGAAGTGCAAGCAGGGTTCAGGAAAAGGCGAGGAACGAGAGACATCATCGCGAATGTGAGATTGATCCTTGAAAAGACTAAAGAATACCAAAAGGATATCTATTTGTGCTTTATCGACTATAGCAAGGCTTTTGACTGTGTAAACCATGAGAAACTCTGGGCCACATTAAGAAGCATGGGTATACCAGAACACCTGATTGTTCTCTTGCACAATCTATACATTGATCAAGAAGCAACAGTTCGAACGGAACAAGGAGAAACAGAATGGTTTAAAATAAGCAAAGGTGAAGACAAAGATGCATACCTTCCCCCTACCTGTTTAATTTATATGCAGAACAAATCATCAGAGAAGCAGGATTGTATAAAGACAACAGAGCTGTGAAGACTGGTGGAAGACTCATCAACAACCTTCGCTATGCTGATGATACCACATTACTGGCTGAAAGTGAAGATGATCTGAAACATTTGCTTCTCACGATCAAAGAACATAGTTTCAAAATGGGCCTGCACCTTAATGTAAAGAAGACAAAGATCATGACAACTGGCAAAATCAACAGGTTCAACGTTGAAGGAGAAGAAATTGAAATCGTGAACAACTTTAACCTACTTGGATCAACTATCAATAAAGAAGCAACAAGCAGTCAAGAAATCCGACGGCGCATTGCTCTTAGCAGAATGGCTATGAAAGACCTAGACAAGAGTCTCAAGAGCAGAGATGTCTCTCTCCATACAAAGATTCAACTTGTTCAAGCCATGATATTTTCAATAACATCATATGGATGTGAAAGCTGGACAGTGAATAAGATAGAGAGGAAGAAAATTGATGCCTTTGAATTATGGTGCTGGCGGCGAATACTGTGTATACCATGGACTGCCCGAAGAAAAAAACAGTCAGTACCAGAGGAGAGCAAACCTAAGCTTTCTTTAGAAGCTCAGATGACAAGACTTCGACTTTCATACTTTGGATACATCATGCGGAGAGAGATCATTAGAGAAAGACATCATGCTTGGCAAGATAGAAGGTCAACACAAAAGAGGAAGGCCAGCAATGAGATGGATCAATACAATAACAGCAGCTATTGGTACCAGTCTGTCAACAATGAGCCACCTGACTGAAGACCGAACACAATTTAGGACAACTATCCAGAGGGTCACCATGAGTCGACACCTACTCGATGGCACTTAACAACAACAACAACAACATTAAGGTTACCAGATTTTTTTGCAGGCAAATCTGGGATGCTTATTGGAAGTAGAAGATGGGAGGGGGACGGGAGGAAAGAATGCCTTATTTCCAGGTTTAAGCAACAAGGCATGGAGGAGGGAGAGGAGCCTTTATCCTGTCTTTCCATCCATCCCATGACAGCAACAATATCACTGCTAATCAGATAAATCAACAGAGAAATGGAACGAGTGATGCATTTCCACTGTACTGTGTAATGGATGTAAATTTTAAAAAAACTGATATGGTGGAGGATTGAGACATGATGCAATTATTTTTTGGGTTCTAGGGAGAGAAGACTGAGGTGACAAGGAGCACATTTAGAATTTTTTTATTTTTAATTAGGGGAAATGTTGGGAAGGAGAAGAGAACAGAGAAGCAGTGTTTTTTTTTCCTGTATGGAGGCTTGGGGAGGGTTGTTTGGACTGATTTAGGTTTGCTATAGCAGCTTCTAAATTTGCCTAGCCAGATTTGATGGTTACGGCTGAATACTGCACTGACTGGACTAAATACTTGACACCACCTCCAGCATGCATCCAACTCAGACCCTCTTCTGATTGGTTAAAGCTGTGAGTACTGTGATTTTGTATGCACAGATTTAGAGGGGCAGCTATTAAGCTGCAGTAAAATTGAACATTTTATAGCAGCAATATTTACTACGCAAGTCACTAACCTGTGGTACATTGGTGCTACAGAGTAGTAACTCCCACGGTAAATATTAATTTGTAGTGCTGCAGCTGGCAACATCACGCATTCCCAGTTGCAGTAACGCAAAGACAGTAGGCCCTAAGTCAGGCTTGCTATCGTATAAAGATACATTAACCCCGTATTGCCCTTGACAACCATCACATGAACAGCCCACCTGCATTAACCCCACAGTTCCTCAACAGCCCCAGCATGAACAGCCTCCCCTTCTGCAGTATGCTGAACCCCCTGAACTGCTCTGCCACCCACTGGAGGTCACCCTGGTCTCTAGTGGATGGGGGGGAGGGGGTAGGAATGAGCCCAGTTGCTTCTGCCTCTTTGGCTGGGACGGTGCAAGGATAAAGCACTCTAGGTGAACCTCATTCCTGACTGTCCCCTTCTCCTGCCTCCATTGCTGCTGCTGCTGGCCTCAGACCACTGGTGCTCTAGGCAACTGCCTCGTTCACCTAATAGTAGCACAGGCCCAGTTCTTTGTTTCCATTTGATCCCTCGTAGTAGTCTTACCAAAGGGTGACCGTAGAAATGCTAAGGGGTAAAGCCCTAAATAAGGGATTGTGCTAAGGCAGTGGTTCTCAACCCAGTCCTCTGGGACCCCCAGGCCAGTCAGGTTTTCAGGATATCCACAATGAATATGAGTGAGATAGATCTGCATGCACTGCTTCCATTGTATGCAGATCTATCTCATGCATATTCATTGTGGATATCCTGAAAACCCGACTGGCCTGGGGGAGGTCCCAGAGGACTGGGTTGAGAACCACTCTGCTAGAGTATGTCTTCTTTTTTAGGAACACCCACACACGTTTCTTTATGAAGTACAAAAAAGATTTATGCATAATAATTCCATAGTTTTATTAGTTTAATTTTTGAAGCTTTCCATCTCAGTCATTTATGAAGAAGTGCATCTGGGCAGAAAAAAAAACCCTTTAAATTGTGCTGGTAATTAATTCATCACGTCTGACAACCGAAGAAAAAGCAGAAGTGACAGGAATCCTGAATACCAAATGCCTCATTAATTTAATTCTTAGCTAGCTGCTGATCTGATTTGCCATGATTCTTTTTGAACAGGGCAAATCCTCCTCAATCCTAATAATAGCTATGTTAAAATTTTCATCTCTGTTTGGAATTATTGCCTCTCGAATTTCATGAAACCACTTCTTCCCCAAAATAATCCAACAGAAGGACTGACTTGACGTCATACCCTGCATAATCACCACTTTAAACTATGACGGCATGCATATAGAGCTTTGGCATGATATTTCACACGAGTTAGGAGCAGACGCTTTTCTTCTAGGGGTGCAAAACTCTCGAGAACCCTTTGGATACAGAGCAAATCATGCCAAGACCACTTAATGTTACAAAATCAAATACAACACTCTGCATGGTTGTTCCGAAAAGTCGTGTGTCGGCCAAAAATATTCATTTTGTTTTGCTTCCCATGTTATTTGTAAGACTTCTCATTTAGTCTTTTGTGCACCATTGAGCAATAGTATGCTGTAGTGAATGACAGTGCACACTATTTGGACATGAGCACATATGTGCAAACAGCATGCACTGTTGCCGAATAGCATACACTATTGGTCCACAGTGTACATTATTATGTAATAATGAATGCTATTAATGGAACACAAGACATGACCAGACTTTGGAGTATTTTGTATTGTCTTTATTTGAAAACAACATGAAACAATAAAAGGAAATGTCCTTTCAAATGACTGCACATCCCTGAGATATTCCTTTGATTTGAGGTAGATTGCAGGCAAAATATATACATAAGGGGGGGGGCAATACTCTGGATCTGCTATTAAAATCCAAGAAGCTCCTCTCAGGCACCCCCCAAGTCCCCGCAATCCTCTGGTCGGACCACCATATGGTAACCTTCAACTTACTGCTATTCTACGGCAACAGAATGAATCAAACTCACCCTCATTGACCCCGTAGATTTAAAGAATTCAATAAGCAATCCCTATTGTACCATATTATACCAAAATTAGACTCATTGGGGCTCATTCCATTGGAGATGTACAGTCCTTCTGTACGACCAGTCTGAGCCGGACATACAGAGGGGTTCACGATTCTGATCCTGCAGAGCACATCTAGCACCACGGGATCAGAATCACGAACAGGCTTGTACGTGCAGGCTGGGACTGCGATTCAGCCCGGCCTGCACGTACAGGCCTGTCCCAACTATCTCAGTCAGGGCTCTAGAATGAAGCTGCGGTGCCATTGCGTCTGGTTGCCATGGCACTGTGGCTCCATTGTAAAGCTGCAGTCCCTGGCACCTGCACAGAAAAATGCTTTCCCTGCAGCCCAATCCCCGATCTGGCCTCCCAAGGCTAGAGTCAGGCTTCAGGAAATTTCCTCCGCCACCTGCAGCCTCTTTTGAGCCTCGGGCCACCATTCCCTGCAAGACTGGGGAACTTATCCCACCTTAAAGTTCCCCATCTAAGCCGTCGGCCCTGAATGTCCAGGGCTGACGACCTCCCACCGCCCGCCCTTCCTCCACCCCTGATTCACCTCTTCCCCACCACCGTCTAACCTCCACATACAACCATTGGGATGTCCATCCCCGCTATTCGTGGCACAGAATAACCCTCATTGTCTTCTACCAACCTCACAATTGTGGACAATTGTAATACCACCATAGCACCATTTGCACTAGTTTCCCAGAGAAGGACCTCCTTATGAAAAGTTAAAGCACTGTGGTACTCCCAGGAAATAAAAGAAAACAAACACAAACTGAGACAACTAGAGCGAAGATGGGGATGAACCCGGATCCCACTACACCATAAGGAATACACAACCAAGCAAGAGGTATACAACAACTTAATCCACAAGCAAAAAAAAGATTATCATCAAATTACATCCTTAAATCACTAAATCGTCCCAGAAAATTGTTTGAAATAGCAAAATCTTACATACAGGCCCCGCCAATATAGACAAACTCTATTACAACCTCATGACTTCACCATTTTCCTGCAAAACAAACTCTCGTCCTGTAACGATGCTGCAATATCAAAACAGTCAACCTTCAACACATCAGGAAACCTGCAGATTTGGACTTCATTTGAACCAATCTCAAGTAAACATCTTGAATAAATCTTATCCAAGCTAAACACTACCATCTCCCCTCTTGACCCTGCCCTGTCTCATGGATCAAAATGACTAGAAATGAACTATCCCCAGTACTGCTCAAAATAATAAACTTATCTCTCACTCAAAGGCACATGCCAATTAACTTAAAAATCACCTCAATCAGACCCATTTTAAAAAGCCCTTCAGCCGACATTGATTTACTGACTTCCTATAGACCAATCTCCAGTATTTCCCTCTTAGCCAAAATAATAGCGAAAATGATCCAACTCCAGCTACAAGACTTTGTAGACACATTCACCCCCCTTGACTCTCATTAACATGGGTTTAGACCTAATCATAGTGTTGAAACACTTCTCACTTCTTTAATAAACACTCTACTCACAGGGATTGAAAAGACCAAGCAAGGATTCATCCTCATATTCCTTGACATATCGGCCGCCTTCGATTCCATAAACCATAATAAACTCATAGAACATAGACATAGGAATAATCAACATCCCTCTAACCTGGTTCTGGTCCAACCTGACAGAATGCTCCCAGCAAATCAAGATAAAGAACAGAACATCCAAACCAAACAGTGAGGAATACTCAAGGATCCGCCCTCTCAGCTCTACTCTTCAACTTATGCCTCCAACCAATTTGCAACATCATCCAGAAACACAACATAAAGTACCACATATATGCTGATAACCTTATGGAGGAGTGGCCTAGTGGTTGGGGCAAGGTACTTCAGGCCGGAAGGTCGGGGGTTCAAATCCCACTAGAGGACAGAAACCTTGGGCCGGAAGGACTGGGGTTTCTAGTCCCACAGGTGCTCCTTGTGGTCTTGGACAAGCCACTTAACCCTCCATAGCCCATGTTCCCTGTAAAATAGTTATCTCCAAGTTATAATGCCCTGTTCAATGTAATTTCAGTTTGTTCAATGTAAACCGCACTGATGCAGAATAGTGCGGTATATAAGAAAAATTAAATAAATAAATAAATAAAATATGCTATATGCCACCTTCTCCACAAACAACTCAGAATACATCCCTATACAATCTTGCCTCAAGGAAGTAGCATGCTGGCTAAATGACCACAGCTTTACAATCAACTACAATAAGACCGAAGTACTCATCATAACCCAAGATCCATCTTACTTACCCTCAAAAATGATCAAGATCAACGACATCATCCTCCCTGTTAAAATGAAAGTTAAATATCTCGGCGTCAGCTTAGATCAACAACTAAACATGTAGGTGCATATCAAGAAAACCACAGCCTCTGCATATTATAAAATGAAGATCCTACACAACCTTCAACTGCTGCTATACCCCAACCATTCGTACCGTATGTCAAGCCATAATCACCCCATATCTGGACTACTGTAACTCAGTCCTCCAAGGCCTCCCGAAACAGGTCCTCCATCCTCTACAATTAGCCCAAACCACTGCAGTTCGACTAATCACAAGGACAAAGCATGAACACATTATCCATGTGCTAAAAAATTTACACTGGCTCCCTAATCAAGCATCCATCAAATATAAATCCATCATGAATACCTAAAAGATCATACATAATCAAGCAGCAGCCTGCTTACCCCTCCTTAAACAGAAGACATCAGAAAACAGATGAAGACAACAAAATCAAAATCTCCTTAACATTCCAATACATAGAGGCCCATTCTGAAGGTGCACCTCTGGACTGTCCGGATATCCAGAAACGGACGGCCCAGAGATGCTCCTGAATAGCAGCACAATGGCTGGACATCCAGGGGGTGTCCCGATTCTGGCACCCCAGATGTCCAGCCATTTGCCCAGCTAACTCAGCCAAGCTCCTTAATGGAGTCCTAGTACCATGACATCATGTTGCCATGGTACTGAGGCTCCATTAAGGAGCTGTGATCCACGGCTGCCCGCAACAATTTTCTTTCCCTGCAGCCTGACCCCCGATGCGGCCTTCCAAAGGCAGGGTCAGGCTGCCTGGAAGCTCCTTCACCCTCTCACCTCACTGACCTGGCCCTGTGCTGCCATATCCTAGCATCCAGGGGGACGTAGTCCACCTCTGAGGTGGAACAAGTCCCTCATCGATGTTGGAGACCCCGGTGCACAGGGCCAACCTCAGGATCGTTCCTGTACATCTCAGGTCGCACCCGCCCACCTCCTGCCCTGGTCCTCCCTCGGCCCGCCTCCCCCTGCCCGCATCCAGAGCTCCCTGCACATCTATGTACATGTGGGGAGCTTTGAGCAAGGGATACGGTCCCAGTGCTTAACAGGGATGGACATCTGACCTAGATGTTCATCCCTACTAAATGAGGCTCGGAATGACCCCCAAAATAAATAGCACCCAAGTAACATGTCAAATAACATTCTCTATGGACCAACATTATGGAACTCTCTCCCAAGTACCCTAACAGCCATTGAAGATTTAACCAACTTCCGGAAAAAACTAAAAAAACACATCTTCCAAGAATTTTTCAGAACAGATACATAATACCTCCTCCTCTCCGAACCACCTGAACTCAGTTTACATCTCCACTCATTAACGCCTCTCAGCAATGTATCCAAACTCCCACCTCAATGGTTAAAGCTTCTTGTAAATAAGTTATACAATACCCATGTGTCTCTTCCCCTTTGTTCTATATAACAACTAAGTTCCTTTTCAATGTAAACCTTTAAGTTCCACTCAGCAGTACAAGCAAGACCCAGCCCAGCCCCAAAGACTAACACACCCTTGAACACCTGGACAACATTCAACACCCCATCCACAGAACAACTCTCCCACATCATAACAGCAATCAAGACAAGCACAGCCCCCACTGATCCCTGCCCAGTGCCCTGGATCAAGGCCACCAAATCAAACTTCATCCAAACCATCCACAAAATGGTGCACTCCTCCCTAACCCAAAGGCGCATGCCAAATCAACGGAAGCTCGCGACAATAAGACCCATCCCGAAGAAATCCACACTCAACAAGAACAATCCAGCAGCATACAGACCCATCTCCAGCATACCACTTTTAGCAAAAATAATCGAAAAGACTGTACAGCACCAACTACAAGAACACATAGACAACCACGCTCCCCTGGACAACAATCAACACGGGTTCCGCCCCAACCATGGGGTAGAAACACTTCTGATATACCTCTTCGACAGCGTCCTCCGCATCATAGACAACACCAAGAAAGGCATCCTAATGATCTTCATAGACATCTCATCTGCATTTGACACAGTTGACCACAACACCCTATTGGATAGACTGCAGAACATAGGTCTACATGGTGCCACCCTGAACTGGTTCCGCTCATACCTGACTGACAGACAAATACAGGTCAAGGTAGGACACAACACATCCCGACCCATAAAAGTCAAACAAGGAGTGCCACAGGGATCAGCCCTCTCAGCCCTTTTATTCAACCTATACATCCAGCCAATATGTGTCATCATGAAAGAGCACCACATACAATATACAATCTACGCAGATGACATCATGATCTACACACCCATCTCAGTCGACAACCCAGACTACACCAATATAACAAACTGCCTCACACAAATGGCAAACTGGCTTCAAAAAAACAACCTATCAATAAACTACAGCAAGACGGAGGCACTGATCTTCACTCGAAACCCGGACTTTACCCCCCCCCCCCACCTGACATCAAGATAAAAGATACATTCATACCTATAAAATCAGAAGTGAAATACCTTGGAGTCATCTTGGACAAAGAACTTAACCTCCAAGCACATATAGGAAGAACAACCAAAAGTGCATACCAGAAAATGCGACTCATTAGAAGACTCAAGCCCCTCCTCGACCCAGAGCACTTTCGCACCATTTGCCAGGCACTAATAACCCCTCTACTAGACTTCTGCAATCCAATATACACTGGGCTACCAAAGCAGACCCTCAGACCTCTACAACTGGCACAAAACACAGCTGCCCGCATTATATCCGGTACTACAAGACAAGATCACATCACACCCATACTGAAAGAACTACACTGGCTCCCAATCATCTCACGCATCAAATACAAAACTATCATAAACAACACTCTTCTGCCATAAGCCTACACACACTCATAAAACCTGACACAAGCACAAGGCCAAGAAGAAGAGGCACCTCCAATCGTGTAAACACTCCAAAAGACTTCACCAAGACCCACAAAGACACCGCACAACGAGCACTCTCCCTGGTTGCTCCATCCATCTGGAACTCTCTCCCAGATGAACTGAGACTAACCACAGAAATCAAGGACTTCCGAAAACATCTGAAGACAACCCTGTTCATCGAATACTATGGGCATACCCCTTGAGCCAACAGACATGACAGAACTGCAGTCCCTCCCACCACCCCAAGACTGTATATAAGAATGTATAATAGCTCATGATGTATAATAGTGCACTATGTAGATAAACCAACGCTAATCATTTCCCCACCTACACCCACACACCACACTTTCTACTGCATGAAGACACTTGCCCTCCCCTTGATTGTTTGCCATGGAAACCGCCTTGATTAAATGATAAGGTGGTATATAAATACCATTAAATAAATAAAATAAAGTTGTGTTCACTGTAAACTGCTTTGATAACTTGAAAAGTGGTATAAAAGAAATGTTAAATAAATATATAAAATAAATATACAATAGAGTCAGTGCCACTCCAATCATTAGGCAAGACTAGGCACTCACCTAGGGCATCAGCTTCTGAGGGACAGCAAAGTGCCATTAGTATGGGTTTTTTTTATCTGCAGGAAGAGTGGGCCCACATATACATGCAAAGCAAAGCTTAATATTTAAAAGTATGATGTTATGCATTTTTACAGGTAGCATTCAGATGATCATGATTGTTGAGTGTAATTAGCAAAATCTCAGAGAGGAGGAAAGAGTGAGGCCGAAAATTTGTCTACAGAACCCCTACCTTGCACAAACCCTGGGACCCGTCCTGAAAAGAGCATGGAGTTCTGATCACAATGCTAGAGGGCAGGCTTTTAGAGATGCAGTAAGGTCCTTCCCTTTTCTCCAACATAATGTGTACTAACTTCCAACCTGTAATGTTACTTTTATTAAGATTGACGATTCCTCTCCGCCACTGGAATACTCCAAACACAGAAACATATAAAATGTTAGCAATTAAAGACCATATGGCCTATCCAGTCTGCCCATCCATAAGAACTATAAAGTTCTACAGTCCCATCTTCTCCTTCAGAGATCTTCTGTATTTGTCCCATGCTTTTTTAAAATTCAAATAGTTCTCATCTTCATCATCTCCATTGGGAGGTTGTTCCACACATCCACCACCCTTTCTGCAAAGAAAGATTTCCTCAGATTACTCCTGAGTCTGTCCCCTTCCAGAATTGTATACAGTACTTCAAACGAGGTCTCACTAGAGACTTGTACAAAGGCCCTATTATCTCCTTTTTCTTGCTGGCCATTCTGCTCCCTATGCACCCAAGCACATCCAAGCATCCTTCTGGCTTTTGCCATCACCTTTTCTACCTGTTCGGCCATTTTAAGATCATCTGATGTGAACACCCTCAGGACCTGCTCTTCTTTCTATACTGAATTGCTCATTTGGGTTTTTGCAGCCCAAATACACGGCTTTGCATTTTTTTAGCATTACATCTTAGCTGTCAAATTCCTGACCATTCTTCAAGCTTTGCTAGATTCCCTCCTCATGCTATCCACACCTTCCAGGGTGTCTACCCTGTTGCAGATTTTGGGATCATTGGCCAAGAGGCATACCTTTCCTGACAGACCACCTGCAATATCACTTAAGAAAATGCTAAAAAACAGGACCAAGGAACGATCCCTGAGGCACACTACTGGTAATACCCCCTATCTTAAGTGTAACCTCCATTTTTTTTACTACCCACTGGTGCCTCCCACTGAACCAGTTTCCCACCCAGTCAGTCACTTTAGGATCCATCCCAAGGGAACTCAGTTTATTTATGTCACCAATGTGGAATGGTGTCAAAGGCCTTACTAAAATCTAAATATACCACTTCTACTGTTCTGCCCCTGATGTAATTCTCTAGTTCCCAAAGAAATCAATCAGATTTGTCTCACAAGATCTACCTCTAGTAAAGCCACATTGTCTTGGATCCTGTAAGCCCTTGGATTCCAGAAACCATACCATCCTCTGTTTTAGTGGTATTTACATTAATTTACTCACCACAAAGGTAAGTCTAACTGGTCTGTAATTACCAACCTCTTCCTTACTTCTGCTTTTGTGGATAGGAATCACATTTGCCCATCTCTAGTTCTCTAAAGAAGCATTGAAAATGTCAGCCAGCGGAACCATCAGTATGTTCCTAAGTTCTTTCAATTCCCTTGGATGAAATTCCATCCAGCCCTACTACTTTCTCCACTTTTAGTTTTGCTAGTTCCTCATAAACACAGTTTTCTTAAAATTGTTTGCATTCTACCTTGCTCCCATTGCTATTTGTTTGTTTTCTGAGGTCACATTCCTGGATCTTCATCCATGAACACAGAACAGAAATATTTGTTAAGCAATTCTGCTTTATCCTCATCAGTCTCTACCTATTCCTCCCTTCACAATGCTACCCTTGCACTTCCTCCTGTCACTAATATATGTTCCCTGTAAAATAGTTATCTCCATGATATAATGCCCTGTTCAATGTAATTTCAGTTTGTTCAATGTAAACCACACTGATGCAGAATAGTGCGGTATATAAGAGCATGTAAATAAATAAATAAATATCTTAAAAAATATCTTGTCCCCATGTTTTACTGTATTGACTATTTTTTTCCATTTGCATCTTTGCTTTCTTGACTACTTTACCAGGTTCTCTTAGCTTCTACAGAAGACACTTCTCCCCTTCTTCGATAGGTGGATGCAATCTCTTCTCAGCAGCCCTTGGGAAATTATGCCATATTCCAGGAAGCCAAAACGGTCTCCATGACACTATCCATGCAGCTAGGTATTCATCTGCAAGATGTGAGCCTCTCAGCCACGGTCCTGACTTTCGACGGGGAGGATTGAGGACAACGCCATCTGTATACCTATCTGCTTCACTTTCTCTCCCAAAACCACAGACACTTCTTATATGCTCAGGTGGGAACCTAGCAGTATGGTTTGTGCCAATGTGGATGAATAGCATTGAATAGGACTTTAGGAGTCTTGACAAGCTCTGTTATATCTTGGATCTTGGCACAAGGCAAACAGCACACCTCCTGGGATATCATGTCTGGACAGCAGATGGATGCCTTTGTACCCTTCAGATCTCTATTCCCTTCTGAAGCAAATGTAGTTTCTGGGACAGGGGGTCTTGGTATCTCACCTGAAGTTTACTTACAAGTCCTGAGATGGATTGATTAAGGCTATATCTGAATTCTTCAGATATACTCTATGGCTGAGCTGCTAACCACTTTCAATATGTTAGTGAAAGGTACTTCTTTTCCATCTTGTGGAGAAGTTAAGAAACAACACTCTCCATTTTTCCGGGAGAAAGATCTCACACTTTCCTATAATTCAGAGAGGCATTAAGGTACATTTTACAATGGGACGTCCAAGTGCAGTCTGGGACGTCAAAAGCAAAACTTCTGAAAAAAAACCCACAGGCACGTGCAAGTTTGGACATAATTTCCGAAATGTGGACATGCCCGATATGGACATCTATAGAGACATCTGCAATAGATGTCCTCAGAAGAGCATCTCAGACCTTGGATGTCTAACAGTATGGTAAAAAAAGTGGGCTGGGAGAGGGGTGGATAGGGTTCAGATCCCACTACGAGCCTTTGTGATTATAGACTAGTCACTTAACTCTCCATCTTCTCTACACTCTCTGGATGTTTTAAGGCCAAAACAAGCATTTATCGGATGCTATTCGTGCCTGCAGCAGGTATAAAGGTGAATATGCCAGCAAATTTCCCCATCGTTCCTGAAATTGAATTGAAACGTGTAAGTCCATAGCACCTCCACAGACACGTCTCCACTATGCCCCCTTGCCTACTTGAATGTCCCTGCACTGGAGACGTCTGTAAATGTCGTTTGTGGAATGACTGCGGAGATGTCCATGTGCACGTCTTCAGATGTCCTACATCATGACTAAGCCTTTTAAAATTACTTGCATTCCTTCTAGTTCCTCCTCTAGCAAAGCACATTTTCCAATTTCACCTCCTAAGTAAAATCAAGAGCTTCTACTGTCACATTCATTTCTATGCCTGGGAAAAGTTCATACTGGAACAGTTTGCCTTGCCTACAATTATTTTCCATATGTAATCCCAGGCCTTCATAAAGCGAAGCAGTAGCTTTGCACCATGGATCTCTACAGAGGGCCTACATTGTTACACTACTAGACACATGTATAGTAAGCCCAGGCACTGCTCTGCTAGAACAGGAAAAAAGCTCTTTTATGAAAGCAATACATAGTTACATAGATAACAACGTCAATTTTCAAAGGGTTAAGCGCCTAAGTTTGAGAGTAAGGCACCTAAGTATGCCACTTTGAAAACTGGCCAGGGCTGTGTACCTAAATATAGGATCCTCTTTTCAAAAGGTTAAATTTAGGTACCTAAAATATGGATGGTTACAAGGGAAAATTATGGCATGGGGGAAAAAGAGCTAAGAGGTTAGCATTCATTTTCAGCAGTAGACACTAAGGGGGTCATTCTGATCCCCGAATAGCGGGGTTGTACTGTACATCCGGATTGGACTTGCAACCCCCGTTATTCACAGGGACATTATTCAGCTCCTTTGGCTTGCCGCATGTACAGAGCCATTGTGCAGGGAGCACTGGACAGGAGTGGGAGGGAGTGGTAAGGTGGCTGGATGTACAGGGCCTATACGGGTCAGGGCCCAGTACGTCTACCAGCTGACTGCTGCACACCCAGCTTATTCCACCATGAAGGTGGAATATGTACCGGACACGTGGCCTGCAGCCCTCCCGACACCTTCTTGATGCTGCCTGATCTCAGCCTTGGGGACTCCAGCCAAGGACTGGGCAGCGGGCTGATGAGGCTGCTAGTCACTGGGGCAATTGAGTGCTCTGGCTGGACGTGCCATGGCAACAGGATGCCACAGCATCAGCACACCAGCCGGAGCGTTGTGTGGGCTAGATGTGTGGGACGGCTACCGTGACTGAATTGGTTTTCAACCCTGTCCTGCTGTATCCCCTAGACAGTTAGGCTTTCAGGATATCCACAATGAATATGCATGAGAGAGATTTGCATGTAATGGAGGCAGTGCATTCCGACATCTTTCATGTATATCTAATTTAATCATCCAGGGTCCGTTATTCGAAAGGCATTTACATGGTTTACAGCCCATGGTTTACGGATATCCAATGGCACCTACATGCCTAGTGTTGTTTAATATCCCCTGCTAACTCCGCAACACGCCCTAATGCTATCCGACTGCCTAGTTTGCCTGATGGTTGGGCCGGCCCTGGCAAAAGATATTCCTCGACTAAAATACTCATTTCATTCTCTGTGTTATGAACCAGACACCTGAATTTACGTAATCCTAAAACTGAACTGAATTTCTGATGCACAGCAACAATTCTTACAATACTGAAATGGCAAACAGATGGTTACATATTTGAATGAAATCATCATGTAATGAAAAAAAAATTCATTGTCCTTCGTTTTCAGTTCCAGCTACAAGGAATTTGTTGAGGCGCATTTTGTGCTTTCTGGTCACTGAAGGATTCTTTGTCTATATTTTCACGTAAGATGTTATTTCCAATGAAAGACTATAATCTCTCTGTGAGACATTGGTATCTATTAGGCTGTCACTTTACTGCTTGTTCTGGTCCTCCATAGAGTGAGAGTTTCTATATATTTCTCACTGTTACTAAATATTTTACAGCCCTCAATTCTCTTTGTAAAGGACTAAAATGCTTCTGCTAACTGATCTCAATTGTTCGCCTACAAAAGGAAACATTAACGAGGGAAATATTTCTATGAATAATGAGCAAAGAAATATGTAGATATGGAAGAATATACAAGCAGTACCTCCCAGATTTGTCAGAAAGTTTTAAGTATGGAAACTCTCTCAAACAGGCATATTTAAGTTTTCAAAAATATACAATTATACCTCATTGGAGTCTGGTTTTGCTATGCAATTAATGCAAGCTTTGGCATGTGTTAACCATATGCCAACAACTGTTAGCGCAAGGCAAGCATACTTAGCACCACCCAAATTCCACGCTAACTGTGCTTTGCATGTTAGTGTGGTAAGTAAGAGGTTTGGGACATTGAGTGGCTGCGGTGAACACCTTGAAGTCAGCACACCTGCGCTATCTACAAGACTCGCAATTAGCATGGGTGCAATTACCGCCACTTCAATAGGTGGAGGTAAGCGCACCCACACTAATTTTGGCATGTGCTAGGGTGCAGTGCAGCGTGTTAACTGACGGGGACATACTGTCCACTCCCTTGACAGTTAAGGTGGTGGTGTTGCACTTAACACGCCATGGTTTTGCACACTATTGTCATGTTAGGTGCAAAACCACAACACATTTTATTAAAAGGGCGTGATAGTTATCTTTTTTTTGTGAAAATTAATGTGCAATGTCTTTTTTGTGCACCACTTTCACAAAATTCAACAATAATAAGCAGTTTTGCATTGATTTTGCAGTGCAGCAGATTACATGCAAAAGTTCATTTGATGAAGGAAAATTGTTACTAATGTTTTCACCAAATGGCCCAATGCGCACAAAAAAGCACAGAATGCCAACACATCAGTGCTTTGATGCATGTCATGACTTCCTTTAAAAACAGTTTTGCAATTTAGGACAAAAGCCTATTGGACTTAATAGAACTTTATGTAGGTTTTGTGTCATATATTCCCTGAAGTGACTTGTTCAGCAGGATTTGTTTTCCGTAGGCAGAAAATTGAAGTAACCTAAAATGAATAGCGTTTGTGTTTCCAGTAGAATCCCTTGAAGCTCATCAAGATCCTCCTCTACCCATCCCATAAAGAGATCAAGGAACAGGAAACCATATGATAGTAATCAAAATGAAAAAGGTGTTTTTTCTTCAGCCCTTTACTCCTGGCCTCATACTTTTTAAAGTCACATTTCCAATACTGCTAGACACAGTGTCTAAGACAACCCACACTAGTGATATGATACTGACTCATTGAAAGTCACCAAAAGGAAAACTAACATATGGAGGTAGGCTGATTGACCTTAATGGGAAAACCAGTCTTAATAATTCTTACTTATTCTTGACTGCTCTTTGCTAATTGGAATTTCCTGGTTCTAACTCATTAAAATGAAAAATAGATGTGTCAGAGAGTATCTATGGAATACACGTGACTAAGATCACTTATTTATTTATGTGATTTTTATACCGCCATATCAAGAATCATAGCGGTTTACATAAAACAACTGAATTACATTGAACAAGGTAGTGATGACATATAACTAAAAAACAATCAGAGATATATACATGATTCAAATATCAGAAAACTATTTACAATTAGTCTGTTCTTGATGACTCTTGTGCTTTTAGCATTACGCATTTTTGAAGAGGTAATCAGAGCAATGTAATGTATTGTTGGGTTGAGAGTAAGTAGAGAAATTATGGAGTATAAGGTGCTTGTTTCTTCTCAAGGTTATGTCAGATCAATTAGTTGGAGTGATCTCTGTTTGTACAAAATGTTCTATAAATAAGAAAGTTTTGAGATGTGTGCGGAAGGTGGAAAGGCCAGCTATATTTCTAAGTCCCTGTGGTAATGAGTTCCAGAGCAGTGGAGAGAGATACTCGAATGCTCTGTTACTTGTGTATTATTTTGTCATTCTGTAATCTGGGGGGAATAGTACTACTACTACTATTCAGCACTTATAAAAGGCCACACACGCAGTGCTGCACAGCTAACCTACAAGAGGTAGCCAACATACAAGAGACAGTCCCTGCCCATCAAGAGTCATGCTCATTGGAGCTTACAATCTAGTTAGAACAGTACAGAGCATTAGTCAGTTCTGCGCAAGGTACGGTGTGCTACAGTTTGGACTATAGTTTGGTCATAAACGTTGACGGGGGTTAGGGTAAGATGAGGATGGAAGTCAAGATCTGAATGCAACGGTGAAGAGGTGGGTCTTCAACCTGGATTTGAAGAGGGCCAAGGAGGATGCCTGGCGCACAGACGCAGATAGGTTGTTCCAGGCATATGGTGCAACAAGGTGAAAGGAGCGCAGTCAGGAGTTCGCGGTGCGGGTGAAAGGCATTGATAGAAGTAATTTGTTAGCGGAGTGCAAATTTCAAGAGGGGACATAGGGAGAAATAAGAGATAAGAGGTATTGAGGGGCCATAGAGTGAATGCATTTATAGGTCAGTAGGAGAAACTTGAATTTGATGCGGAATTGGACAGGGAGCCAGTGAAGTGACTTGAGAAGAGGAGTGATGTGGGCATGGTGAGGCTGGCAGAAGATTACTCGAGCAGCGTGATTTTGTATAGATTGAAGGGGAAGGAGGTGGCTCACGGGGAGACCAGTGAGGAGTAGGTTGCAGTAATTGAGGCGAGAGGAGATTAAGGAGTGGATAAGGGTTGTCATGAGGCTGGTACTAATAAAGGTGCAGAGTTGAAAAGAAACCCTGCTTTTCACAGAGCTCTAGGTGTGCAATTACCTCAAAGCACAGCTAGAGAGGGCAGGATTGACTCTACAGAAGCTAATGAGGCTAGGAGAGCTAACCAGCTGCACCTGGAAATGAGCCCGGGAGATTCAAAGGGAAGATCCCTTTATAAACGGAAGCTTAATGCTAGCAAAGCAGAAGGAGAGGCAGACGCAGAAGGAGAAGGAGCAGCAGGAAGAGAAGGAACAAGGATTACGGCTGAAGAAGGAAGGAGAGACCTGAAGGAAGGAATCCTCCTTGAGCAAGCCCAAAAGGACAGAATTCACAGAGGTAGAGTTCAGAGGGGCCAAGCTACGAGAGCCGCTGTTCAGAGGGAGCCTGCTAAAGGAAGCAGTCAGGCTGGAGGGTATGCCACTCCCTGCTTAAGCAACGTTCCTGAGTCCAAAGCTGAGAGACATACACAGAGAGCCAGGCTTGGAGGAAAGCCTGCAGGCATTGGAGTATGCTGAACAAGTTTTACCAGGTATCCGAAGGGAAGGGGTTTCTAACAAAGCTACTGTGTCACTGAAGCATAGAGCTGGAGAATCCGCACCAGGTTTTATTAAGCTTTCAGGAAGTCCAGCACTGCCCAGAAGCTACCGACAGAAAACCTGTTGTCACAGAGATGTGCATGAGAGAGAAGGCTCCAGAGCTTCAAGCTACAGAAACTCAAGGTATGAAAGTTTTATTCCTGCTAATGAAAGCTTAACTCCTAAAAGCACTGCTAAAACTAAAACTTACTTTATAAGAAGAGGAAAGAAACCAGAGTGGTTTGAAGAACTACCAAGAGACTTTAAAGCACAGTCTTATTGGAGGCAAGATATCAGAGATAGTCCATATAAACCTGTAACTGCCAGGGACAGCGTGTGCTCTGAGGGGGAAAGTAGTGAAGCAGAATTTATGGAAATAGAAAATGCAAACACTATTCCCATTCCTCAAGAAGAAGCTATGGATTGTAGTTTGTGTATGACTTCTAGCCTAGAATCCATAGCCACCTTGTAAATAAGAAGAAGTCTTGTTTAATTGCTTCGCCCTGGAATGAATTGAATTCCTCCCTTTAACCTTTCAACTAATTGTGAAGATATTAACAATTGGTTTTACCTGCTTATTACTGGAGCCTTTATGAACAAAGGACATTCTTTGATTTCTAGTGTCTTAATGAACCCTTGCACAGAGGGGAAATAAAAGCCTTGTTTCCCTACACTCGTGCCTTAATTATTGAGTTCTCACAAGGAGCTGAAATACCTAAGACAATTCTCCATTTTGGCCTTAAAGTACCCCACGCTCCTTGAAAATAAATGTTGTACAGCATGCCCTTACCGCCTTTGGCCACCACGACAGGGTTTTGGTAGTGTGTTCAGAGAGGAAGGGGCAGATTTTGCTGATGTTGTAGAGAAAGAAGCGTCAGGTCTTCGCTACAAGCTGGATATGAGTGGAGAAGGAGAAAGAGGTGTCAAAGATAAGCCCTAGATTGCGGGACGAGGGAACAGGAAGGATAGTAGATCCATCCACATGGATTGAGAGAGGGGGAAATGGGGGAGAGGAGTTGGGTGGAAAGACAATGAGTTCAGTCTTGGCCATGTTCAGTTTTAATCGGCAATGAGACATCCAGGCAGCGATGTCCGAAAGACAGGCAGAGATCTTGGACTGGGTTGCCGGAGAAATATTAGGTGTAGAGAGGTAGATTTGGGAGTCATCGGCATAGAGATGGTACTGAAAGCCATGGGAGGAGATAAGCGCGCCAAGGCCTTGGGTATAGAGAGAGAAAAGGAGGGGGCCCAAGACAGATCCCTGGGGTACACCTACATGGAGTGGGGTAGGGGAGGAGGAGAAGCCACCAGAGCATACACTCAATGAGCGATGGGAGAGGTAGGAGGAGAACCAGGACAGTACGGAGTCCTTGAAGCCAAACGAGGAGAGGGTGGTGAGGAGAAGGTTGTGGTCAATGGCGTCAAAGGCAGCAGAAAGGTCAAGAAGGATGAGGATAGAATAGAGGCCCTTAGATTTAGCCAGGAACAGGTCGTTGGTGACTTTTGTGAGTGCCGTTTCAGTGGAGTGTAAGGGACGGAAGCCAGATTGTAGTGGGTCCAGGAGGGCCTGGGAGGTGAGGAAGTCAAGGCAGCGATGGTGGACTGCTCTAATAGTTTGGATATGAAGGGAAGGAGGGAGATGGGTCGATAGTTAGAAGGGCATGTGGGATCAAGTGAAGGTTTCTTGAGGAGGGGTGTGACAACAGCATGTTTGAAGTCAACGGGGACAGTTGCAGTGGAGAGTGAAAGGTTGAGGATATGAGTGATGGAGGGGACAATGGTGAGGCAGATGGAATGTATGGGTAGGGATAGGGTCTGATGAACAGGTGGTGGGTTTGGAGAAGGAAAGGAGTGTGGTTTCTTCTTCGGAGATGGAGGGAAGGAGGAGAGGGTGGCAGGGGGAGTATGGATGGGGGAGGAGAATTGGGGAGGAGGGGAGGTAGATGAGGGGGTAGGGAATTGGAGGGTAATCTTGTGGATTTTGTCGTGGAAGTAGTTGGCTAAGGTTTGGGCAGAAAGGGAGGGCGGGATCGGGGTGGGGGGACCTTGAGGAGAGAATTGAGGTTATTAAAGAGACGGCGAGGATCAGAGGCAAGGGAGTTGGTCAGATGGATGTAGTAATCTTGTTTGACAAGTGCTAAGGCTGACTGGAAGGAGCCAAGCATGAATTTGAAGTGTAGAAGGTCTTCTGGGGAGCGGGATTTGGACCAAGCTCGTTCGGCAGAATGGACGCAGATGCGTAGGTAACGGATTGTGGGTGAAAGCCAGGGTTGAGGAGTAGATCGTTTGACAGGACATGGGGTGGGAGGGGCAAGAGTGTCAAGGGCTGAGGAAAGTGTAGCATTGTATGAAGATAATGCCTCGTCGACGGACTTGGAGGATAAGATGGAGGAAAGAGATGGAGAAATGGTGGAGGAGAGAGTCAGGGGATCAATATTATGAAGGTTTCTAAATAGGTCTGAGGAGACAGGATGAGGTTGGGATGGCAAAAGTTGAAGAGTAAATGTTAAGAGGTGATGGTCAGATGAGGGAAGGATTGATTTGCAGAAGTTTGAGGGAGAGGAATTGGAGAAGAATATTAGGTCGAGGCAGTGGCCGTGTAGATGTGTGGAGGCAGTGAAGCAAAGTTGGAGGTTGAACGAGGAGGTAAGAGAGAGTAACTTTGAGGCATGGGGGTTGTCGGGGTTGTCGATGTGAATGTTGAAATCGCCAAAAATAAGAGTAGGGGAGGAGGGATCCATAAAGGCAGAAAGCCAGGAGTCGAAGTAGGTGAGGAAGGTTGATTTGGATTTGTCGGGTGGGCGATAAATAACAGCTACTCGGAGGGGAAGTGGTGTGAGGAAGCGAATGGAGTGGACTTCGAAGGAGAGGGGGGAGTGTGATTGGGGTGGCAGGAGGGGTTGAAATTGGCAGGAGGGAGAGAGTAGGAGGCCAACGCCACCACCACAACCAGTAGATCGAGGTGTATGGGAGAACTGGTAGCCCCCATAGAAGAGAGAGGCAATGGATGTGGTGTCGTCTGGGGGGAGCCAGGTCTTGGTCAAGGCAAGAAGGTGTAGGGCGTTAGAGATAAAAAGATCGTGAATAAAAGGAATTTTTAAAATGACTGAGCATGCATTCCATAGGGTGCATGAAAACGGGAGAGTGGAGGGGGGGAGGAGAGGGATATGGATAAGGTTGGATAAGTTACGTGTGGATTTCTTATCAGAGTAGCGTGGAGGTCTATTTCTAGGGTAATACCGAGATTTAGAGGGAGCAGGGTGTGGGTGGGTATGTCTGGGTGTGTGTGCTCTCCAAGAAGGCCATGAGGGAGGGGAAATGAGGGGTAAATTGGTGGTATCAGATAGGTTATGTGAGGGATTATTTTTGGGGGTAGGGTTGGAATTGATATCTATGGATGATTGATTGTGGGACGAATGAGGGAGGGCGGAAGGAGGGATGAGCAGGTTGTGGATGAGATTAGATAGGGTATTTGAGGAACTTTTTTTAGTGTGAGAAAGAAATCGGGGGTGGGGGGGTGGGGGTGGGGGTGGGGACAGGGTTGGAGTTAATATTACCTAATTACCTGATGAGAGAAGGAGAATGAGTATTAGAGAGCGAGGTAAAGTGGAGATAGTACAGTGGAAGCGAGGGTGGGGTTGCCTTAAAGAGAGGGGGGCTGGTTGAATGCAGGGGATGGTGTGAAGAAGCTCAAGAGCAGATGCTAGGCTAGGGGGCAGAATAGAGGGTGAGGAAGGTAGGGGGAGGGTAGGGGGAAGAGGAGGGAGGTTGTTGTTAGGAGGGGAGGCAGTTGGGGAGGATGAGGAAGAGAAGGACAATGAGATGTGGGGCCATGGTAGTGGGCAGCAAGGTCTGAGCAAGCAATGGGTAGCAAGTTCTAGGCACACAATGGGTAGCAAGTAATAGGCAAACAAGCAGGCAGTGGGTAGAAGTTCTATGCAAACAATGGGTAGCAGTTCTATGCAAACGGTGGGTAGCAGTTCTATGCAAACAGTGGGTGGCAGTTCTATGCAGAGGATGGGTAGCAGTTCTATTTGAACAATGGGAGGCAAGTTCAATGCAGGCAATAGGGAGCAAGTTCTATGTGAACAATGGGAGGCAAGTTCTATGCAACAATGGGAAACACATTCTAAGCAGACTGTGGGTAGCAAGATCTAGGCAATCGATGGGAAGGAGCAAGGACTATGCAGGTGTGGGAAGAAAGAGCAATAGAAGGGCGCCTGGGGCAGGAATTGACGGTTTGTGCCAGGACACTCTTGGTCCTTGCCTAAGGGCCAAGCCAAAGGGCCCTTTGGCGTGGCCCTTAGGCGCGGGCCCGGCTGGCGCGGGCGCCTGAGTGAGGGGTAATAAATAGGGAGACCATGGTCCTTCCTACTGCCCTGATTGGGCTGGAGTTCCTGGCCACGCGGTGCGCTGATGAGTACCGGCCGGGAGAAGGCCAGTAGAGAGAAGATCGGGCGATTAGCCCCTCCCACAGCCCCAATTGGGCTGGAGCTCCCGGCCACGCGGAATAGGAGGGTGTTAGTCATTGTGCCTCTTCGGTGTCGATCATTGTTTTTTTTTTTTTATAAGCTGAGATAGGGTAGAGGAGCTAATTCTCTGATGATTTTGAATGCTGTCTTAAGTTTATATTTAATTCTGCTTTACACAGGGAGCCAATGAAGGGTGTGAAGTATGGGTGTGATATGATTTGTACAGTGTGAGTTAGATATGATGCGAACTGTCATGTGTTGTGCCATTTACAAGGGGTGAAGAGTTTGTTTCGGTAGGCCATGGAGGAGACTATTAGAATAGTCAATATGTGGGGTGATCATTACTTGCATCAATGATCTGAAGTCATTAATATTGAGTAAGGGCTTCAGATGTTTTAGTAGGCGGATTTTATTATATATGGTTTTAGTTGTGCTTTTAATGTGTTTTTTAAATGTGAGCTGTTTGTCTAAGGTAACACCTAGGTATTTTATTTCATCTTTCACATCTAGAATGGTTTAGTTGAAAATGATGTTGCTTGGTAGTGTGTAATTTTGACTTTTGGAAATTATTAGTACTTCCGTCTTTTTATAGTTGATGTTCAGTCTATGGGATTTGAGCCAGGCATCAATTTATGTAAAGCATATGGGCTCAAGTATTTGTGTCTACATTAAAAGGCATGTATAGCATTATGTCATCGGCATAGACGGCATAATCAAAATTCAATTTCTTTATTAGCTGACAAATTGGCTGAATGTCCTTGTCTAACTGCGTTCTGTGGGCCTAGGTTTCCACTTCCTTTCTATAACGTTCCTCTTCTCCAACACCCCCCAAGTTCTTATCCTCCACCTTCTAGGAATTCAGTTCTGACCAAGGATGACAAGGAAGCTGTACATATCAGAGAATTATATGTCCATAGCTATTAATTTAAAATCTTTTTATGAAAACAGTTTGGGTTCACCTGGGCTTTTCAAAAGTACATCACTTTTATTGTTGACACTGCCCCACAATGGAAGTCACCATCCTATTCATCAAATATCATGGAGAGGTGAAATCTCTTCTTATTTCAGGCAATTATAGTTATTATAATATGGTAGAGAGACTCATCCAAGCCCTAGAAGCTTGGAATTTCCTGATCCAGTTCCTCCCCCTGCCTTTTAAACTTTTTGGGTAGGTTTATTAAGGGTAAATAAGCTCTGCCCTAGCTATGGAAACAGGAAATGACCAACCTCCCTTACTTTGTTTCATTTGTTCTCTTCAGCAGTGCATGAAGAGTCTGTCCTGACTAGAAACATGAGACTGGATGTCCCTGATGTATGTCATCATGAGTTAATGTGAACAAAACATTACTGAACTCATAGAAACAAAGGGAGAGGATATACAATGTGATTAACATGGTTAGCAGACCTGCTAAGTTCGCGGTCATCAGAATATTCAATGGCACTAATGCGATTAATGCCGCCATTGATCGCCCCGATGCTAGCTGGCTAGCATCAGGATGTTCTGGAGGCAGAGTGGAGGCAGCACCCAGTGATAACTGGTCAGTGGCGATATTGAGCCGCTGCCCAGTTATCTCTAAGTGGCAAAAGTTAGGGTCCTAAAATTCACCGCAGAAGCTAACCGGTCAGTGGCTGAATATTGTTGCGGCCCGGTCAGCCTCTCTGCTCTCTAGCCAACTCACATATTCCATGCTGGTGGCTGAATATGGCCCCAGCATTGAATATTCGGGTCTAAAGTTCAGCGGCGATGGCAACTGCTTTACCAGCGCTAGCTGCTGCCGCTTAATATTGGGCCCAAAGAGCCTTACTCTTAATTCATCATACACCTATATGGATCCCCTGAATATGCAAAGATGCAATGTTAAAGAATACCCCAGGATCCCTCCGTCCTTAGACTACTCCCAACCAAACATATGTTCTGTGACCAAAGTTAACCGGACGGGTAAACTGACAGGTAGAATAACAAAAGTGGCATTCATGTGACTTGGCTCCTTTAAGCATGCCACAGTCCACATGCCCAGTCTCCCAGGATGTAGATTGATTGCTGTGGTAGCTCAACCTCCATTGATCCCCCCTCATAGTAATAAAATAGATTTATTTATTTCAAAGGTGTCTATAACTTGCCAATCGCTATTAGATCATGGTGGCTAATGCAATGACATGAAATGGAGGCAGACGAAGACGGAAATGGCCCATTTAGTCTGGCCAGTAAGGTGTTTAGGGTTGTAACTGCCTCTCTATGTAGCAAAAAGGTTGCTTAAATTAAACTAGTTAGCTATATGGGGGCGGAGCCTGATGTCCAGCGGGTAGGACGCTTTGCGTTGAAGCTCCCGAGAGGCCTACTTAGAATCCTGACTTAATACCTATACCAATTTACTATTTCGCTCCGAGCTGACCGGGGCACCTCGGGGGGGATGGCGGCCCATAAACCAGCGCGCTTGGACTTCGGGTCTCCTTCTTCTTCTCACGGAAAACGCTCCAAAACAGAGGTGTCCTCCCCACAGAAGATGGTCCCATTTCGTGAAAACCCCGAAATGCACCTGGAGATTTTGGAGGAAATACGCGGCGTGAAGGAATTGGTGCAGTCCAATGGAGAAGCGCTTCGAGCCATGCGAGAAGACTTTGGAGTGCTCCAGGACCGACTTGAAAGTCTTTCATTACGGCAGGACAACATGGCGGGGGTCCTCGACTCGCACGAGGTGCGCTTGGGCAAACTGGACAAGGCTGAGCGCCAGATACAGAATCTTCAAAAGGAGTTAGAAGATAGCAATAATCGAGCCCGTCGCAACAATGTGAGGCTCCTCGGAATGCCGGAGGGGGTGGAAGCAGGAGATATAAGAGAATTCTTGCTCAAAACTCTTCCCTCCTTGCTGAAGATCACTTTTCACAGAGAACTGGAAATCGATCGCGCACACCGTGTTCCTGCCCACATGGCGCTCAACCGCACGACCCCCCGGCCTATTATCTTTAGCTTGCTACGATATCAACAAGTGGAACAAATTTTACATGCTGCCCGAGCGAATCATCATTTGGAATTTGAAGGTCGTAAGGTCTCCTTCTTTCCTGATTTGGCAAAGCCTACCGTTGACCGTCGGAAGAAACTCCTTGCTTTTCGCCCTCGACTTCAACAGCTACAGGCTCGCTTTGGCCTGTTGTATCCAGCGAAGCTCCGAGTGACTCTCCACAACCAAACCAGGACGTTCGAAGATCCTGATCTACTATCAACATTTTTAGACTCCAAAGAAGCAGAGCAGATGTGCTAATCCCAAATCTTGGACTCTTATCTGCCGGCTCTATCCGCCATTTTGAAGGGCCCGATGCGGCGGTCATAGCCAAGCACAGAAATAGCCTGGACTTTCTTTCTTTCTCTATATGACTTTTGTTTTTTTGGTCTCCTATCCCTTCATGATGTGTGCCTCGGTCGGATTCGGAGCACGCACAGTCCTACAGGTTATGTGTTTTTTCAATTTAGGCCTTCTCTGGGGTTTCTCCCCGCAGACACATGGTCGCCAGTAATTTTGGGGTTTTGCTTCTCCTCTACCGTACTGCGGTTTTCTTTGTTAATGTGGGGCGCTTCATTGTATTATATTAGCTTATTTTTCCTATGTCATGTGTACAGCCAGATACAGTCAGTTTGAGGGATATAGTGAAATTATGTGTGCTATCATGCTCAGAATTTTTAACTTTTCTGAATGGCCTTATGTAAAATCTTATCATTCACCGTCAAAGGCATTAATGGTCCACTCAAAGGAAAGAAAATCCTTAGCTATCTTAGCCATGTGCATGTTGATTTAGTGTTTCTTCAGGAAACGCATTTAAACTCTGCTGAAACACTGAAACTCAATGCTAAGCCTCACAGGGTAGCTGCCTATTCTCCCACCGTTTCCAAATGGTACGGGATAACCATTCTGGTTAAGAAGTCTTTGCATGCTACTGTACCTGATATTAGCGCTGACAAGGAGGGTAGATGGGCCCGTGTACACCTTGAGGTTGGAGATAGTGAATTCACGTGTATTTGCATTATGCCCCGAATGTGGACAACCCTGCTTACTATGCAAGTATTGCGCAGTTGGCCTTGGCCTCTGCCAATGCTCCATTAATACTTGGTGGCGATTTTACTCAAGTGCTCCCTCAATCTTTTCTTCTCAAACAAGGTGCTCGTTGGTTGGAAGATCCAGTACCGAGTAGACCGGTGTGGCTAGATATAGAAGCGGGCCTTTGCAAACCGATTCCTCTTACCTTTTTCCCTGGTATGACTCTCCCATCAGACTCCTACTATCTACCAATGCTTTTAGACACTTTAGGTGCCTTTAATACTCTTATGCAATCTTTAGACTCCCGACTCTGGTCAGTGCAACTTCAGCATCGCCTTCGGAGCACTAGAGTACTCCCGCCATCGGCATTCCCTACATAAGGTTGATTGGAGACTTTCCGATCTCTCGGTAGTTCACCGGGTGTAGCATCCAATTTTACTAAACCTTATGTAATGCTATAACTAGAGATACCCCTATAGCGCAGAAAGTATGGGAGAGAGAATTGCATGTGACTTTGACCTCGGAGCAATGGAGCCTTATCTGGAGTAGAGGGACACGGGTTCCCGATCCGCCTCACTCACTCAGGCCCTCTTCTTTCTAGCCCACCGGTGTTTTTACACTTCTCACAGATTAGACAAATGGAACACTACTCAGGGCAATGGTTGCTGGACATGTCCTGCGGCCATTGGTTCATTGCCTCATGTTATGCATGAATATCCCGCACTACAGTATTACTGGCGTCGGGTCTGGGGTCGTATTTAGTCTATCTCGCACTCTCAGGAGCCCCCTTTCTTGGAGGATAGTGGGACTTCGCCCAATTGCGGGGATCCCCTCTCTCCCAAAAATGGCTTATCTCCTTTCGAATTTTATGCTTGGCATTGCTATTTCCCTAATTAAGTAATACTGGAAAATTAGCTCCCATCTGAGCCCCAATGAATGGTGGAATCATGCCTGTCTTTACAGTAAATATGAACAAATACCTTGTCTGTTCGCTTCCTCCGTTCAGACTCCTTCTCATTGGTCTCAATGGAAGCTGCTCAATGACTATGTACATTTTGCTAAATGCTCTCATCTGACTGTCTAACTTTGTATATATCTCTGTCCCATGATCATGCTGTATTGTAGATACTCTTTTGATCGTTTGATGTATAATCACTGTTAATTGGAAGCGCTCACATGCTGATATAATCGGGTAGAGAAGAAGCATCGGGGTGGGGGGTAATGGGTTTACTTTTCCTTATTGTATACCTGTTTTGTCTCTTTTGGTGTGTTGTTTCTTTTGTTTGTTGCAAAATGAAAATAAAAGTTTAAAAAAAAAAAAAACTAGTTAGCTATAAGGATAGCAACCGACGATCACTGCTATCATGGTGGTCGCTGATCCCAAAGTATATTCAGCGCTGCTCACTCTCCAATTAGTGGTGCCAAATATGCACAGATAATCTAAATATCATGGTAGATATTCACAGCGGTGTTTATTGACCCATAAATAATAATAATACATAACATTGCATAATGCTGCCAAGTGCAATAATCATAATCATAATCCTAACAATAACAGACCTGTCGAGGAATAGAATGAGGGTCAAAAAGCTATGATTTATATTATAATTCATTCCAAATGATAAAATAAATTGTACTCGGCCCTTATTTGTTTTCTCAATAGGGTTTCCTTTGCTGCCTGTTATGAAGTTATTTGCTGTACCTACTACCAAGCAAGATGGCTGTCCCTCAGGCCAGATCACTCAGATAGGTGAGCATCAAGAAGCCGCACACCTGAAAAGTAGAGATAGGAGCCTACGCCCCCTGGCTAAAATACAGAAATAAGCAAGGATGCCTAGGCACATCCCAAGACTTAGCTAAGCAAAGTTATCAAATAGTATCTTGAAAGTTAATTTGGAAATTTTGTCCATTGCTCTCACATGTTTGCCAGCTACCAAAATAGTAACTAAAACAATAGCCGACATCTTTAGCTTATGTTTTTCAAAATACTTTTTATTGAGCACATCTTCAAAGAACAGCCATTAAAAACATCTTTCACATTACATCTATATGTAGCCCAACAGAACAGGACAGGATTCAGGGAAGGACTGTCATTAGGGCTAGCCAGATGCCTCTGTTTTCCAATCTGTTTGTCTACCTGTACTCTACAGCTGACCATCTGTCCTGCATTTCCTGACCGCCCCTCTGACAGGAAGTTGTGTCAGAGGGGGTTCATAAGCGGCAGGCCATATATGCCAAAGCACATGGCCTGCTGTGGTCCGTGGATGCTGCTGACATGCCAAGCCAAGCCAAGCCGTCCCCCCACTGACCCCACCAACAGAGTCAGTGGCAGCGTGGATTGGCACAGGGGACTCTGTGGCTCGGAAAGGGGGGAGCAGCTTGGCTGGGGCTTCTACCTGGGGAGGCAGAAACACTTGGGCCGGCCCTGCAGTTACCACATAGTAATTGTTCAAATTAGCATTAACTGTTGGGAGTGTTCCCAGCAACTGCTTCAGGAAAAAAGCCTTTATCGTACATTAAATCCACCGACAGTGCAGATCCACTTATCACTTTCTGTCGAGATGACACTAAATCATCGATATTATCTGCACCAGTGTTAACGCTGTGTTTTGTAAGTCAGTCCTGAGTACCCCATAGCAAGTCTGGTTTTCAGAACACTCTCAATGAATATGCATGAGATATATTTATATACACTGCCTCTACTGAATCCAGATTTGTTTCATGGATATTCAAGGTACAAATCCTAAAAACAGACCGGCTAGGGGTATACCAGGATCAGCTTCAGAAACACGGAGTTCATGCATGGTAAGTTACTGTGCGCTATCTGCACTATGCAGGGGCACCCACTCCCCTCCCATTCACCGCTCCATTCCATGCATGCTAAGTGTCAAACTAGCATAGCAATTGGTGACATAGCTGCATGCTAACAATGCAAGCAAACTGACACATTATGAGGGTAATTTTATAAGCGGGCACCTAGTTTTAAGCACCCAGAAGGCACCTATACTGAGCCTATTTTACAAAGAAAGGTGGGCGCCTGCTTACTTTATAAAGTGGAACATGAATACACTTACCGTAGAGCAGGTGTAAATGCAGGTGTCTAGACTTTTCGAGTACGTGCATAAGTTATAGCTGTTTATAACTTACGTGCACAAATTTAGGCTCTGCCTATGCTCCACCCAAGATCCATCCCTGTGCATGCCCACACTGAAAGTATGCGTGACTGCACTTAGACGCATGCACGGAGGCCGACTCTGAACTGGACACGTCCAGGCCTTCCGGATGCCCAACAAACGTATGGGATTAATTTGTACCTGATTCTGCAATCACGGGAGCTACACATTCCCATGGTTGTGGAATTAGGGCACTTAGACGGCCCGATGTGACACCAATTCAGATGCAAAAGATGTCCAACGATGTGCCCAGCCAACCCGCCCTCTATGGCACATCCAGCCAGAGCAACTAAGTTCCCAGCTGCTGAACAGCCCCTTCTCCCCACCATCTAGCCCTTGGGGGGAGAGGGGGGGGAGGGTCCCCCAGAGCCAGAGTCAGAGTCAGAGTCAGAGTCAGCCACCAGAATTACCCCCATGGTGGCATGCTGGGGTAGGGGGTTTCAATCCACAACCGATGGGACGCCCGACACTTATTCCAGCTTCAGGATGCAATAAGCCGGGTGTCCAAGTCACTTCCAGGGAACATACAGAGGCCTGACCTGAATGGGCTCTGTATGTCCCGGTGCCAGGCCTCGCCCCTGATCTGCCCTGGCGCCTCCTCCTCCCATCCCCGTCCGGTGCTTCCCACACCATGGCCCTGTATGTGCGGAAAGACAAGAGAACGGAAATAGGGGTAGGAACAGTGCGTGGGTTGGATGTCCATCCCGCTATTGGCGGATCAGAATGAAC
The DNA here is from genome assembly GCA_033557465.1 of Ichthyophis bannanicus. NCBI lineage: Eukaryota > Metazoa > Chordata > Amphibia > Gymnophiona > Ichthyophiidae > Ichthyophis > Ichthyophis bannanicus. The sequence continues at coordinate 499,564,754 of CM066037.1, read as the reverse complement.
CCCTTACTGAATAATGACTTTCTAAAGTATGCACCTAAATGCTCAGTTACACATGTAAGTCTTTTAAAATAGGGATTAGGTGCCTAATTCGCTCATATCTTAAGGTACCGCCCTTATAGAATCAGCTCCCAAGGGCTTACGTAACATTCTCCAGTAAAAAGGTCTCTTATTCATGCAAATCCACCAGAGAACCCTGTATATAAGTTGACTGTTTAAAGTTACAATATTCTCAACATACCCCTTCCTCTTCTCTGTACTGAGTTGTTCTCTGTAAACCGCTTTGATAGCTTGAAAAGCGGTATATAAAAAAAATTACATCAATAAAATAAATAAGTAAAATGCTCCAGTCTGTGTAAAAAATATAAATTGCAATAAAATAACTAAAAAGAAACAAGCTAAACATTAAACAAATACAATCTAGAAAAAAAAATACAACGGGACATGTTTATTAAAGTGTGCTAATGATTAGCACTGGGCTTACCACGTGTTAAACAAGCTGCAATAATTGTTCCCGCATGCTAAAAACTCCAGCACAGTAAACATCCTGGGCTAACTCCTTAGCATGCATATGGGACAAAGAGTGGGTGTTGACTGCACGTTGTGGTTTGTGCAGAGTAATTAACATGCACTAAGCGTCAATGTTGCAGCTAGCATGGGTGCACTTACCACCACCTCAGTGGGTGGCAGTAAGTGCCCCCATGTTTAATGCACTTGTGTTGGGGTACTTTTCATCACTCTAACTGCTGGGAACATTCCAGGCATTGCCTCTGACGGCTAGCATAGGCCCATTCCCCTGCCTTGCACTAATTTTTCACCTCTAAAGCACTCTAAATTAGCACAATTTAGTAAACATGCCCAAAAGAAACAAAATAGAATAACCTAAAATTGAATCTTAAGCAAATGAAACTGGGCAAAGTGGAGTTCCTCCCAAAATAAAGTCAAGGGCGCATATGTCCAGCAGAATATCATATCTTAACCCTCAAAAATAACCACTAACTTTCTTTTTTATTGATTTATTTATTTGCGTTGACGAAATATACAAAGTATAGATAACCATACAAATCAGACTATATCAAGGGGGACAGCATTACAAATAAAAAGAAGACTTTAGTCCCTAAAATAACAAATCACAAACCCTATAGTTTAAGCCAGAGTGGAATACAATAAGCAAAGAGGAACAAAGTAAACTACTCCTTCCCCTGCAGGAAACTCTCCAACTGATCTACCTCAGGAAAGACAAATCTACTACCCTGATGTGTTCTCAAACACTTACACGGACATTTAAGTACAAAGGAGGCACCAAGAGCCAAGACTCTAGGCCTTAGTTCTAAAAATGCTTTCCTACGCTTTTGAGTAGATCGAGTAGCATCTGGAAAAACCTGAATTGCCTGACCACAGAACTTTTCATTTTTACTTGTACAAGCATAAAATGAAACCACCAAAGTGGCCCGTGAAGGTATTTCATCTATAGAAGATTTTAAGAAAGCTGATAGCTGAAGACCGTCAGCTGGCAGAATAGATTCAAGATCATTGCCAGACACACCACCACCCCTCACCGACATTATAACCCCTTTGGGGATATATAGTGTAATAAATGTTAAGAAACCAATCAGCATCAGGATATTATAAGATCTCCTTTAAGTATTTAAGAAAAAGTATTGATGGCAAGAGGAAGTCAGTGTATGGAAAATTCAAAAAATGTAAATTCTTAGAGCAAGAAACATTTTCTGTAGGCTCTAATTGAAGCTGCAGCACCAAATGACCTTGAACAGAGGAGGAGAGTGCAGCTTGCATAGCACCGACCAAAGATTCAGAATGTAAAAAAACTTTTCAAACATAGCCAATGCTCAGCAAGTTTTACTACTACCTTCTCGGAAATATTATAAACCTTAATTAAAGAAGACTGAAGAGATGCCGTTTAAGGAAATTTCTTTAGGAGGAACAGGTCTGTCTGGCAGAATCATAAAACATTCAATAGGAGTAGGCAGGGGACATGCCCGAGTCCATGGTAGACTACCTTCAGTTACAGGAGAACCCCACATGAGAGTTAAATCTGAAGGAGAAAGCCTTGTCTCCTCAAGAGAGGCAACTCTTCCAGTGAGTCCAGCACATTGACTGTGCGGGGTTTCAACGTCCTGAACACTAGGAGGAGAAGGAGGCGAGAGAGTTCTCACAGATGAAGTATCTTCAAGGTCAGGTGATTGTCCCACCGGATTAGATAACAAAACTTTAACATGAGTCCATTGATCTGACCACCTTAATTGCTTTACAAATGGAAACTTGGGAGACACTCTTCTTCCATTTCCCCATAACAGGGAACGGCATCCCACTTCGGCTCCTCATGTGCTGTGAAGGGGCTCCAAAGGGCCAGCATCTATCTCTTTGGACATGCCCCTACAGGCACACAACCACAGGCACATGCCCACAACCACATCCCTTGGCGGGGCTAGTTCTTAGAGCCCTTCAGTGACGTCAACGCAGTTGTGCTCAGCCATGCAGGTGCAGAGAACCAATTATGCAAAGTGAAGCAACTTCAAACCAGGAAACAGTGCCCACCAAGCATTAATTTTCTACTGCATACAGTAGGATGCAAAAATTTGAAGTACCTTGGTCAGCTCATTTTTTAATTTACTTTTTATTTCAATTGAATAAGAATGTATATTGGATGCAAAAACAGAGAAAAGTCTTAGGGGGTTATTTTAGAAGCCCAATTCATGCCTTGGATGTCTGAAAAGGGGCACAGAGGCATCCCCAGAATCATTTTAGAAGTCTGGTCTGTGGACATCCCCAGGGCAAGGACATTCAAGTCAGAATGGGGGCATGGTGGAAGCATGGCTGGAGCGGTCTGAAGAACTTGGATGTCCTTGCCCAATTTCAGAAACGTCCTGGATGTCCCGAGTGGTGTCAAAGGTTATACTTGCTACAGTCATGAACAGATATCTGAAAAGTGCTTGTTTTGTCACAGAAACATCTGGAGGGTGTGGAGAAGGAGGTGCACGCATATCCCTTTTATTTTACAATTGTCAATGAACATTGACAAGGGATGGGGGATCATGTTTTCACTTTGCCATGCTGCTGGATGTGCCTGTATGCTCGAAATGGACGTCCCTGCCCCACAGTTTCATAGTGGGGACATCTATGCGGATGTCAGCACAGAAATCAGGCTGACACATAGATGCCCCCAGCGCTTTTCTGCATGTTCTGCCCTGGAAGTCCCAGATTGCACTTGGATGCCTTTCTAAAATGCCACTTTCAAGGGTTAGGGAGGAAAACGGATGTACAGTTATTGCAAGGGGGGTTATGGGGCCACAAAGAGTGGTAGGACTTGGAAGTAGAAATGGCAGGATAGAATAGAGTTGTGCAGGCAAAGACATTTCATTTTTTTTTACTTTCCCATGTTATGGTTTTTTATGGGTTTTTTTCTTTTCATTTCAGGGCAGTTTCTTCTCACCGTGCATGCTTTTACATGCAAAGCGGGGTTTACGTGCGGGAAAAAGTTTTATAAAATTACTCCCATGAAGAATTGCAGTAGTCCAGTGCCCCAGGACATGGATCACTCTAGCTAATTTCTGTTGACAAATACAGGCATAAATTATATATAACGTTGCAATGCAGATGTGCTTACCGTTTCCTAGCAACATGACATTTTATCTGCATTATCTGCAGTATACAGAGCGGAGAAATTATTTATTTTATTTAGCTGCATTTATATCCTGCTTTTCACTGGGTCAAAGCGGTTTAACAAAAAAGGGGGGGGGGGACAATATTCAATTCGACAGAAAAGGGGGGAGGAATAGTCTAGTAGTTAGCATAGTGGCCTGGTAACTAAGAGACTTGGGTTCAGTTTCCACTGGCATTGGGCAAGTCACTTTACTCTCCATTCCCTTGGAAGAAAGACCTGGCAATCTACTTCTGGTCATATCTTGCCAAGAGAACCCAGGGGCTACTGGGTTGCCAAGAGTCAGCATTTACTGAACTGCCCGCATTGCCTTTGCAACAGTTAAAAAAATAATTCATCAGCATTATGAGAGTCAATTTTATAAACCATTTTTGCACGTAAAACAGCATTTTATACTCATAAATGAGCCCTTAGAAAATGAGGTCATAACTAAAGGTACGTGTAGTGCAAACCAGACTGTACTTTTACAATAGGCATGCACAGGGCTAGAGTTTATGCAAAGTCATGACTTACATGTCTATTTTCTAAAATACAGGTGTATGCAGCTAAGGTGCATGCTATCATTTACACCCGCTCTAGAGCAAGCGAAATGCCTTTGTGATTTACATTACTGAATGTCCATTTTCAGATATCCAAATCACGAAGAGAGATTCTAAAATGATCCCCTAAATGCATAGCATCGCCGAATGTATGAGCATTTTGAAACCTCTAGATTAGACATTTCAAATTACTCGATAGATGTTCTGCTCTCTCTCTCCATTGAAAAATATCACAAGTCTAAACTTTTACCCAAATTCTGAAAGTGCAGATTTTCAGTAAAAGTCCCAGAACTTTACTCGCAAAAGATTTCTTTGTTCTCGTGATTTCTTCCTTACATCATCCATCACCTCTTTTTCTGAAGCTTGAAGATATCTAGGGGTATCGTAAGGTGCACCTGGGTTAATTGCACTACATGTTAACGTACTTAGTTATCTGTAAACTGCCAGGAACCTGCTGGTTATGCACCCAACAGTTAACAAGGAGGCTGTGCAGGTATCGTGCATTAAAGACACAGGTTAAGTACAGAACCTTAGTAAGATTTAGAAAAGGGGCCCCTTGTTTTAGAATACAATTTGACTTCTGTTTGTTTCGCAACACAGACTTTATTTGAGCCAGGCTTGTAACTTACCAAAATTAATTTGTCTTTTAACTCACATAATTTTTGTTGCAGCATCATCAGTTTTAAACCCTTAACAGAGCTTTAGGAAGTATAGATTTCACATATAAAACCATACTGGAGCTGCAAAGCGAACTCCTTTTTCTTGATGGGGATAGAGTGAAAATAGAGACTTACAATTAAAATCCATATATGTAGTGACACTAGCTGTTGAAACAATTCTAGAGTGGTGCATTTTCAGAGGACAATCTGTCTAAAAATACTGCTTCTACAAGAGCTCTCCAAAACAGTAGTTATTTAGTCTGCATATCTTCTTTACAATGTTCTTCTTCTCCCACAACCACCCACAGTGACAATTGCAGCAATAGTTCCGACATTCGGCAGAACCAAGGTTTTATTGCTTTAATTTTCCAAACAAGTTAACCATGCAGAAAAATAATTTCAGAAAGACAAAAGGGAGACGGGCTTTGTGTGCGTGTGGGAAGAGTTATTTGTAATTTCAAGTAAATGGCTAGTGTTATGTTCTGCATGGGCTTGTGTTTTCGTAGCTACATGCCAATTTTCTTCTCTTTTGGGTAGCCTCAGCTGGAATGGTTAATATCCAGTTGAATTAACAGTGGCCCACCGCAGCTGGTTGGAGTTTGCAAGCGTGAGACTCCTGCTAATGCAAGGGCATTTAGATTCTGCGGCGTTTTTAAGCTTTTCCTGTATGTGCTTTTGTCTGCGCTGTGGTGCACCTGGCTGGTCTTTAATCTCAGACTGAGCTAAAATTGTTCTTTCATTTAGAAGCAACAGACTTCTAACATTTGTCCTGTGATTGGTGCCATGGCATCAGGTTACAAAGAAATGTGGAATCCTATAACACACTGCACTTTCCCTGAATCTCTCTAAAATTGGCAGCAAATGATGCAGATTTCTTTCCTTTGTGCTGAGGGATTTGTCGGTAGCTCACAATAGATTCAGATGATCCAAACCCATCGGCCGGCATTCTGACCAGCATATAGTGGGATTGGATGTATAGGCTGGACGTCCAACGCCTGGACCTGATTCCGCGGCATTCTGTCCCTGCACGTACATAGAGGATGTGCAGGGAGTGCTTGATGTGGGCGGGAGGGGGCCAGACTGGGGCGGACTATGGGCGGGGTAGGGGAGTGCCCAGACAGCAGGACATACAGGGACAATTCAGGTCATGTCCCTGTATATCCCCCGCCAGCATGTTAGACGCTCAGCCTATTCCACCCTGAAGGTGGAATACGCGCCGGGCAATGTGTTGTGCATGGTCTTCAGCCCACCCCTGCACCATTGTGATGCCAAAGGAAGGCTCCCGCTGCCGAATTCTGGCCTTGGGGGCCCCTACTGAGGTTCAGATGGTGGGGAAATGGGGCCACTCGGCATCTAGGCCATCGGTGGCTCTGGCAGGATGTGCCGTGCCATGGCAATGGGACCCCATGGCACTGGCACACTAGCCAGAGCATTGTGTGGGCTGGATATGCGGATGCTGGGACAACAACAGGAACGAGCAGCAAATAGATCCATAGACCTTCGCAGACCACCTCAAGAACAAATTCACTACACCCCCCAAGGACAACAGGGAAATCACCAGCAACAAGCCCCCTCCTCCCAACCAAAGATGGGGTAAATTCAACATCCCGTCCAAGAGAAAGATCTCAAACATCATCACTGCCCTTAACACCAGCACCACCCCTACAGAACCATGCCCCTTAACTTGGATTAAAGCAGCAAAAAAGGATTTGATCCAATTCATCCGCAAAATAATTCACAATTCTCTTACCACAGGAATAATGCCAAGTGCCCTGAAGCTAGCTACAATATGCCCTATCCCCAAGAAATCCACACTAGCTAAAACTGTCCCTACCTCCTACAGACCCATCTCAAGCCTCCCCTCATATCCAAGATCATCGAAAAAGTGGTCCAACTTCAACTTCAGCACCACGTCGACACCCCTGGACCCCAAACCACGGTGTAGAAACTCTACTAATCCAACTCTTTGACAAGCTGATCCAGACTTTTGACAACATCAGAATGGGTGTCCTCATGATCTTCATAGACATCTCCTCAGCATTCGACACTGTTAATCACACAACCTTGCTAGCCAGATTACAGGAAGCTGGCCTACACGGCACCACCTTGAACTGGTTTACATCATACCTCACCGACAGACAGCTACAAGTCAAATGCGGCTCAGATACCTCCCAGCCTTTGAGAGCCACCCAGGGCATCCCACAAGGCTCATCACTCTCTGCCCTGCTATTCAACCTATACATACAACCCATCTGCTCCATCATCAAGAAACACAAGATTCAATACGCCATATATGCAGACGACATCATGATCTTCACCCCAATCAAACTGGACAGCCCAGACTACTCCAACATAGCCAGCTGTCTTCAGCAAATGCAACTTGGCTCCTAGAAAACAATCTTTCCATAAAGTATAACAAAACAGAAGCACTATTCTTCTCAAGAAACCACATCTTCTCACCTACACCTACCATCAAACTCAATGACATCACAATACCAGTAAAACCTGAAGTGAAATACCTCGGAGTGACCCTCAATAAGGACCTGAACCTACAATACCACATTGCCAGAACCACAAGGAACGCTTACCTCAAAATGAGAACCATCATGCGTCTCAAACCCATTCTTGCACAGGACCATTTTCAGTCTGTCAAGCTCTCATCACTCTCACACTAGACTACTGCAACCCCATCTACCTTGGACTCTCAAAACAAGCCCTCCGACCTCTACAGCTAGAACAGAACACCGCCGCCCACATAATAACAGGCTGCTTGGGGCACGACCACATTACTCCCATCCTGTATCACTTCCACTGGCTCCCAATCAACTCCAGAATGCGCTACAAAGTACTACTAAACATATTCAAAATAAAACAGAACCTCTCAGCTAACAGTCTGCAACCCCTCATCAAACCAACCGAAGCACCAGACCCAGAAGGGAACCGCTGACACCATCAGCACCTCCAAAGAATTCGCCAAAACAAGACAGGACACCTCAAAAAGAGCGCTATCCCTGGTGGCGCCCGCGCTATGGAACTCTCTCCCCGACGATCTGAGATCAACCACGGACCTCAAGGACTTTAGAAAACTGCTTAAAACAACACCCTTCACAGAACACTTGAACCAGATTCCAGCCTTCTCCAACACATGCAGACCCTACTAACTGTATATACCATGTTCATGGCTCACTATGTATATATCTCACCAACCGTATATGTATATAGCTCACCAGCAAATCACTCACACTGCATCCCACACCACTATTGTTGATGTCACTGCATGTTTTCTCACTCTACACTTCCTCTTGGTTGTTTGATGTGCTAACCGCTTTGATTTAATGATAAAGCGGTATATTAAATCCGTCTAAATAAATAAACTCCTACAAGTGAATCGGGTGCATCGGGCTGTCTAAGTGTCCTATTCTGTAACCATGAGAACATCTAGCGCCCACGGTTGCAGAATCAGGTACAAATCGACCCTGTCCATTTTTTGGGCGTCCTGACTGCCTGGCCATGCATATATCAGAACTCGCCTCACTATGTGCAGGAATTGCCCTCAGCGCTTTGCACCTGGCACAATACACACACTCTGTTTATAAAAGGTGTCTTACTGTTTTAGTGCCTCTAAGAATGTGATTTGCGTCTGCTGGAACAAATGTAAAGGGGGGGGGCGTTCTAAAAACCCCTTGTCCTTTACTAATTGTCTAAATGTCGAGCTCTAAATGTTGCTCCTGTTAGTTTTTTCTTAACCATTTTCCTTACTTTTATCATAATCTCCCTTTTGAAAGTTGAATGCTAGCGCTGTGGATTTCCTTGCTGTCCTCCCTCCATTTATTAAATCAAATATCATATTATGATTGCTATTGCCAAGTGGCCCCAACACCATTACCTCTTGCACCTGATCCTGCATTCCACTAAGAACTAGATGTAACATAGCGCCACCGCTTGTCGGTTCCTGAACCTGCAGCTCCAGGAAGCTGTCATTGGATGCTTAATGACATCCAGTGACAGGGCAACATTAAAATGACATCACAATGTGCTCTAACTACCCTAAGGCTGCAGCTGAACTGCCCTACTTCCCTATAGTAAACAGAATGAACTTTAAGTAGTGGTGCATGAGGGAGGCCATATAAAAATGTGACCTTGGGGCCACTGGTGCTCTGTTATCTGCAGCATAACATTTGAATGAAATTAGTGGACAGTTCCATCTCTGGCCAGAGGGCAGGGAAGAGACTAGATGTCAATCTTATGCAATCTGATTCCCTACAGGAAACCAAGCTAAAAAGGAGGGTGATATTCCAAAGGATTTATCCGGTGAATTTGGGGAATTACTCTGATAAGTCCTCAGTTTTAAAAATTCTGGGCTGCTAAACAAATAACATTGGCTGGACATTTACCTATCTGACTGAACGTTTTCTGGATAAAGAAGAGAAGCAAATGGTATTCTGAGGGCATTCCAGAGTGTTTCCCTGATAGTCATTTTTTTCAGATCTTATCTGGTTAAGTTTATCCAGATATGTCGGCCAGATACACAGTATATAGCTCAAGAAAGAAATCTAGATATTTCTAACCAAATATAGAACTTTAATCAACTATATTCAGGGGCTGCTAGAAATCTGAACATCTCTTGGGATATCCATATAAAGTTATTTGGATATCTTTATCTGAACAGCAGTAGCTAAATATTGGTCTCTAGAATTCAGTTGATCAATATAAATGCATCTTGTTTCCATATATCAAGCAACAGCTCTGTGTGAGGTGATGTCTCTCCAGATGGGGTTCCATTCACTTGGAGGATGCTGGCTGTTGAAGGTACAGTTAATTGATGGACTATTCACTAATCTCCTTTAGCTGTGAGCCTGGTCACAGGACAGTTTTCTGTGGTCTGAGTGTTGTATGTTAGCCAAGCTTCTGTAAAGGCACTCCTCATCTGAAAGATTTTCTCTCCGATATTAGATATTATAATATGCCTATGCTGGAATAAGTGTATGAATTCATTCTTTGTAAGGGGGATTGAATGTGTGGGTATCTCCCTTATGTAGAGTTGTTTGTTGTTGTTAAGTGCCGTATAGTCGGTGTCAATTTATGGCGACCCTCTGGATAGTTGACCTAAACTGTGTTTGGTCTTCATTCAGGAGGCTCATTGTTGATAGAGTGGCACCCATAGCCACTGTTATTGTATCAATCCATCTCATTGCCGACCTTCCTCTTTGACGCTGACCTTCTACCTTGCCAAGCATGATGTCTTTCTCCAATGATCTCTCTTTTCGCATGATGTGCCCAAAGTATGAAGGGGTTGAATTCTTTTTTTCTTTTGATTTATCTGTGATCTGCCTAGAACTGTTTGCATAAGTGGAATATAAATGAAATTAAGTTAAATGAAATTGGAAGACAATTTTATAATGGCACCTAGGTTAACGTATTTAAAATGCATGTCTTCCGCACCTATTTTATATAGTATTGTAATGCAGACTTTATAAAATAAGGGCTTAGGTGGTCAAAAATACACATTAAATCAAGGCATGAGAACTTACATCAACCCTATGGCTGGTGTAAATATTCATGCATATCTAACACATGTAAACCCATAGTTTATTAAATGTGCTCCTAACTATGCTCCAACCACACTCCACCAATGTGAACACCCATAAAAATGCAAGCACCATAGAATAGCAACCACCTAAAGTATGCACATAAAGGCAGATTAACATGCACGAATCACTAAAACTCCTTGAGACACCTATGTAGATGACGAGCCTCTTTCTGCTGCTCCTTAAAAAATGACTCCAGGGCAACATGAAGATGCACAGTAGCAAGTCTACTCTTTCCTTTCTCTGACTTACACAAAACTAACTTTCTCTCCAAGTCCAAATCTCCATCCAGGGCTGGTGCAAGAGGATTAAGCACCAAAAGTAACCTTCAGCCATGTGCATGGGTGTATACACCTGCTACGGGGCTCTTTTACTAATGCACATTATGCACATGCATAGGAGGGGAAATGACCACATGCTGAAATGCACATTAACCACGCTTTGCACAACAGGTTGGGGCAGAAAGTGAGCATTGATGGCACTTAGCATTAGCGTGCATATCAACATGCTAATCGCCAATGTTTCAGTTAGCTCGGGCGCACCTACTGCCACCTCAATAGACCAAAATGCACGCTGAGGGACTTGCCTGCATGGTAACTGTTGGGCACATGCTGACCCTGCCCCCAACAATTACTGCACTGCAGGGGCACCTAAAGTGCTTTGATTTTTGACTCAAAATGCACGATTGGGGCAAACAAATACCACACTTTAGGCATAGTTTGGACAGAAGAGGCGTATAGTGGCAATGTGTCTGTGTGTTTTATAAGATAGGCAACTACATGGGAGAGGAGTAGTTTTATCACAGGTCTGCCTGCATAGAAGTCCCTATTTTATAAAGCCACATAGGAGATCATTTTATAAGCATCTCGACATATAAATAGTAACATTTGCATGTCTAGATTGCATACACAGGCTAATAGTGATTTTTAGTACATTATTATTTGCACGTGGACATCCCCTGGGATGCAGAGATTGTAAGGGGGTGTGATGGGGGACTGTTTTGGGCATACCACAAATCTGACATATACGTCCCATTTTACAAAAACATTCCCCACTGGCTTTTGCACCTGCCCCAAAACATGAACACGTACCAGCTGGGGTCTAGAGAACAGGAGTAATGCAAAATATATCATTCCCTCCCACTCCTGACATGCTCCTTGCTTACCCCTGATACCCAAAAGCCCCTTTTCGGCTTGGGTTCAAAATGGCACCTCTGACCCTCTAGTGATAGTTATGTGGCAGTTTTAGCATTATTTATACATTCCATCTAGATAAGGAATCCAGATTTATATGGCCTATTCTTTGTTTGAGAAAGCGTATTTTAAATTATTTATTCACATTTCTTTGAATATGCAAAGAAAAGGATAGCAGATAAGGATTTCCGATTCCCTGGTTCCAGAACTGCAATTCGTAATGTTCATTGCCTGAGGCTATGTGATTTTCCACACATACACACACACATATATATATATATATATATATATATATATATATGTGTATATATATATATATGTGTATATATATATATATATATGTGTGTATATATATATATATATATATATGTGTGTATATATATATATGTATATATGTGTGTATATATATATATGTATATGTATAGAGAGAGAGATACTGTATCTGTATCTATATAGATATATAAATATATTCTGGCACTTACACATACAACTAGTGGATTTTGCAAAATTGTATTCTAAGGAGAGCTATTTAAGGAGCCGAGCTCCAAAACCTGTCTTTTTTTGTTTAGGTGGTTTTGAACATCATAGGTTTTTGACCCACCCAGGCCACACCGAAACCACACCACCCTTGAAAGTTTTCCATGGTATGGATCTGTATGTGTGAACAACAGCTTTCTAAAATCCCATTTACATGCATCTACACATAGTAACATAGTATATGTCAGCAGATAAAGATCAGTATGGTCCATCTAGTCTGCGCAGCAAGGTGACAACAGCAGGTGCACCCGCTGCTCCCCCTGTCCCCATCCAAGGGTATACCCACCACTCCATGAAGATCACCCCTCCCCATGTGTTTGTCTAGGGGTGCACCCACTGCTCTGTGCAGGTCACCCCTACTTGTTGAGATAGCAGAGGCAGCCATGTGTCAATAGTGGTATTTACACATGTAAATACCACTATTGACACATGGTGATGCTTCTAGAATTATCCACCATTCTGTGAAAGGTTGGTCCCCTTGGCCATGGTCAAATGCAAAAAAAGCCCAGGCAGCTCTGGAAGGCTAATTTGATTGAATGTTTGTATCCCCGTGAGTTCTTTGTAATCACAGCTCATTATTGTTGCTCTATGTAAACCACCTTGGCACAAAGGCGGAATAAAAAAAAAGCCCCTGTTAAATAAATAAATAAATAGATGTTCATTGCGGTGAATGGGGTATCCAACAGCACCGATACAGTTAATGCTGCTGAATATCCCTGGGCGCTGCTGTTTGGCGCCCCAATGCCGACCAGTTGGTATCGTCGCATTCCAGGGGTGTTCTATGAGAGCAAAGGGCTGCAGAAGCATGTACTACATGATCATATTCCTTAACGCCCGTTAATCTTTAGAAAACGTTCCCCTATCTGTTTAAAGACATGAAATTCATGTCCTACTCACTTAAAGGAGAACTTGCCTGTAACTCTATTCAACAAAATGATGATCCAGTCCCAATGACAAGAATGCTTGAGAGCAATAAAGAAAAATCAGAGCACAGTGGAAATAAACCCTGGAATTATTAAAAGAGCATTATGCATTCTAATCACCCTTCCGCAAACACAAATCATTCTCTAAACTCGATTAGAAGCATCCTGGACAGAAACCCTTATTTGTAGGACAAGGAGTCATTTATGGGACTAGAACATGAAATTAATGTTGCCATTTTATTTGATGCAGGCTTGATGACATTTCCAATGCTTTATAGTTTGTTTCATGGCTTGTTTAATGAGACGTCTTCGATATATGAGGCTGCCTTCTGCAAGGCCAATTCGAGTATGGCAGTTTGAGAGGAAGGAAATATTCAATTTCTCTTCTAGCTTGTATTCTTATGGTCCACAAAGCAGCCTGTTTCATTCACTGTCAGAAAGCAAAGGTCATTTTGTATGGTTTTGTGACAACAGGGGGCCCTCGGCATAATTTTGCTTGGGGACCCCTCATTAGAACGTCCACTGCTGCTTTAATGTTTATTCTACATTATATGCATTGTATGTGATGCTTATATTGTCACTCTTCAAAGGAAATTTAAAATAAATGTTAACAAAAACAAGACTTTGCCACTTATAAACCCAGCATGCGAAGATAGATGACAGTGAAGACGTCCATGGTGGTGTTAATCCAGTGATATTTTAATATGCATTTCCTTGGCTAGTAGAAGCACCCAGCAAAATCACAGCCTGTCCCCTCCTCAAGTATCTACATATTTTCAGTCTTTCTAACCACATGGCTGGCATACGCTGGCTCTATGTGCTCATGAGGGAGAGGGGATCCCGTCCCAACAAAATCGGCAAAAGTTCATTTCCTTCCATCTGTTACATTTCACAGGAGAACCATTTAGAAAGTCGTAAAGAAAACAGAGCCCCCTTTAAAAAAACAACAGGGGCAAATGTGTTTTCTTTTCGTCTGCACAGAGTGAAGGCATACTTTAATTCCTCTAGCTCTGGCTTCCAGGCTCCCATTGATTGTGAGGCATGGGAGGATCCTTATGGAGAGAGTCTATTACTCTGTTACGTGACCACTATTAATTAAGTTGTGCAATAAGAAACTGGAAGAGGAATGGATGCAGCGCTTCATTGTCCTGGAGTGAGATTATAAATGTAGCAACTAAACTCCCTCACTTTTATAGTCTCCTCTGTGTATGTGATTAGGAAGTGAACATAAGAAAGCCATACTGGGTCAGACCAGTACCTAGCAATTTCCCAACAAGACACACAGGTACCACAATGCTTGTATTGGGGCAAGCAGTGGATTCCCCGGGTCCATTTTTAATAAGCACCTTTCTTCCAGGAACTTGTCCAAATCTTTTTAAACTCAGCTACACTAACAGCTTTTACTTATATCCTCCGGTAAAGAATTCCAGAGTTTGATTACGCGTTGAGTGAAAAAATATTTTCTCTTATTAGCCTTAAACTTGTTACACCATAGCATCATTGCATGGCCCCTAGTCTTTCTACTGTTTGATGCCTAAACAATCGATCTAAGTTTACCCGTTCATTAATTTATAAACCTCTATCATATTTCCCCCTCAGCCGTCTCTTTTCAAGATTGAAGAGCTCTAACCTTTTTAGCCTGTCCTCATAGGGGTATCCTTCCATCCTCGTTACCATTTTGGTGGTACTTTTTGCTCACAGCTGATAATCTCACTTGCCATTTAGTTTGTCCTTGGTTTTACCATTAACTGTTTTAAACTGATTGTTTATGGAGTTCTTTTCACCTCTCTTATAGTTTTTATTTTATGTATACTGCTTTGATGTGAACTTTGCCAAGGTGGTAGGTACAGTATATCAAGTCTTTTAATAAACATAAACATAAACTTATGCCTCTATTTCATACAGTTATATACATGCGATAGATGCATGACAATTTGCACATTCACTAGGTATGACTTCATAACATTATCTTCTTGGCAGCCTCTGCCCAACATATAAGTCCCTTATTTGTTAATTTTCATTGACTATCTGGATAGTGTTTGGATGGAATCGAGACAGAGTGTGGAAATTTCACCCAGCTATATGGTTGGCGGCTATATTCAGCTTCTGTACATACAGTTCTGACTAATTTAGGCTAGCAGGTTGTTCTAAATTAAACTGCTCAGTTATATGTACAACGGCTGAATTTCAGCACTGTATCAATTGCTGCAGCAGCCTCTGGTCTCTGCATAAATTTAGTGCTGCTAACTTTGTGTGTGGTGCTGAATATGTGTGTGTGTGTCTTTTTAAAAGCCATGGCTAGTGTTTAGAAAACCAATTGGCCGCAGCTGCTGAACGTGTTGCTAGGAATTGTGAACCCTCGATCCAGTTTAAAGCACACATATTGGGAAAGCCGACAGGAAGAAGGAAGCAGTTGTCAAACAGACTAATTTGATCAGCCAAAACTCTGCTTTCCTGGGTTTTGTACATTTTCCTCCCAATGCTGAACTCCACCAGGGGAGGGTCATTTTCTAAAACTTCTACAGAGGCAAAGCAGTGTTAGCCCGCATGAAAAGTTAGTTTGAAAATTCTCGTCCTCTGCCCAGTAAGGTCTAAAAGGTGCAGAGTGATTCAGGGGAGGGAAAGGACACTCGGGAATTGCATTTTGAAATCCTCGCACTAGCTTTCTCATATGTCCCTCTGCACCTGATTCAAAGTACAGCAATTGCTTTGCCCCTCTGGCCTCAAATTTCAAAGGCAAACTTGGCCTCCGGCAAGTTGCACTGACAATTTCAAGATTATTCCCTTACTGCATTTGGACACATTCATTCTTCTTACAGATCCACTGTGGAGCACTGAAAAGCAAGAAGCGTCTTTTTATTGGTTTTCTCTTTTTTTCCCCCTTGGTGCTGGAGAACAGAGAAGAGTTCAGCTTTAACTGTGACAGAAGCTTCTAGTCTGTTGCCTGCTAAGTGGGCAGAGCGTCTTCACTTATCGGCACCGCAAAAGCGGCTCCAGTAATTGAAGGATCTTTGAGACGGTGTTAAGTACCGTGGCCATTGTTTTCAAAAGTGAACAAAACACCCAAGGGAGCTATCGTCCAAGTTCTGCACTTAGTCTGGCTTTTTTGGGCAGAGATGAATAAACCTCTGCCTTTACAGTAGCAATACATCAACGCAATAGTAAAGATATGTTTTCAGTTTAGTCAGTTGCTAGTGCATTGGTTTTCTTTGCTTCTGAAAATGGCAGCATTCTCCGCCCTGCAAATTCCCAGTGCACCCTAGAATGCAGAGAGGGAGGCTTTTAGGTGAATGAATTCATCTCTGTTGTTAACTTTTCAGGTACAGTGAACCTTTAGTGTGCGCTGTGGAAAGCAGGCAATGCACCAAATTAGTAAATGAAACTGAAAATATAAATGAAAGTAGCATACTGCAGTAGAAACTGCCGAAGCAAGAGGCAAAGGGCCGAGCCTTTTATCAATTGTGAATGCAGCCCAGGAAGTGCAGAGATGCTCCGAGGGGTGTGGAAGGCATCCCCAAAAAAGAAGATCTACTGCCCCAAGACAAAGATATTTCAGGGTGTAAATCTAGAAAGATTTAAATGTTGTTTTGTTTTTCAAATGAGAGAATCAATATAAAATGTTTTTCTTACTTTGGAGCTTCTGGCAAGACACAGGTGGAATAAACACAACATGGCAACATCTTTACAGCTTCCGACTCTCATTTCATGCGCAGCACTCAGACGTACTGAAGCTTTGATCCAACCATATAATAAATGCTGGCTTTACTCTGAAAAGTCTTCAGCTCCTCCCCAGTAGCTAGCTCAGTGCCTTCCGATCTCAGGGGTCTCATCTTGCAGCACTATAGTGCAATTTGTTTTGTTGTGACTATCCATTGGGTTTTCGTGGCAAGATACGGAAGTAGATTGCTAGGCCTTTTTTCATGCAGTTTAATTTTAGTGTTGTCATTGTCACAGAAATGTGATTCTCTACTGCCAACACCGTCCCATTCTGCTGCTGCTCAGATGCGTAATAATGTGCACTATTGAGCAGCAGTGACAGAAGCAGGTAGCACCTTATGGACTAACAAGATGCAGTTCAGGCCTCAATAAATTAGTAGCATCTATTATTTTTGCTACTACAGAATAACATGGCTACCCCTCTGAAAATATGATCAATAGAGCAAAGTACTGCACAATAATACACATTGGGGGTCATGCTGACCTGCATTTAGTGGGGCTGGACGTCCGATCTGGACATCCAGACCCACTAAATGGCAGGTTGCCAATCTGGAAGACAGAGTTCCCTGCATGTTTAAGCAAGTTGTGTGGGGAGCTCTGTTTATGGGCGGGAGGGAGTGGGCTGGATGAGGATCGAGGACGAGGAGTGGGTGGGAACCTGACTCTGGACATACAGGGCCGATTCCGGGGTCAGCCCTGTACACCCGGGGTTGGCCATTTGCACAGGGGACTTATTCCACCTCAGAGGAGAAATAGGTTCCACTAGACAGAGGAGGATGACGGATCTGGGGCTTGAAAGCAAGATGAGGGGTGCAGGGGGTTCCCTGCAGCCTAACCCTGGCTACAGTGGCCCGATCGGGGATTGGGCTGTGGGGAAAAGAACTTTGCTGTGGCTGTCAGGGAACGTGACTCCTGCATGGAGCCTCAGTGCCATGGCAACGGGATGCCAGGGCACCGAGGCTCCATGCAGGAGTCTGACTGGGCTAGCTGGGTAGCTGGCTGGACATTGTGGTGCCCAGAATTGGGGCACAGCCTACATGTCCAGCCATTTGTAGCAGATTCTGATCCCACAGGTATGTCTAGCCCCCATGGGATCAGAATCGGGTGCAACTGGGACACGTCTTGATTCTGAATGCCCAGACAGGCGAAGGATGCCAAGAACAGAATTGGCTTCATAACTTAGAACACTGCCCCCTTACACACTTTTCTCAGACCACCGCAGCATGATAGAATATAATGCCATCCTACTGGGTAATTGAGGTGTTTCAAGTTTGATATCTGCAGGTGATTCTAGCCGTCAGTCTGCTCATGGACAAACGTGAGTGGAAAGAAGGGCTCATGTCTGAGACAGTGCCTCTTGGAAGCGGCACTCACTGGGTCGCAGGAGATTTTCTTTGGTTTTATTAGATCATTAAGGTGACAGCTCATTAGCTCTGGGTTTCCAGTCCACGCAGACGTGAGCCTTTGATATGAGATCTCAGCAAGCTTAGAAATTGAAAGCATATAGTCAGCAGCAAAAAGATTATTGTGAAATGAGTTACGGCTCTAGATTTGTGCTTGACATCTTATTAGGTCATATGCTTCCTGCTGTATAAATAATTTTTTCCATCATTGAAGGATTACAGACCTTTGTCACTTGAATACCAGGCCTTTGACTTTGTGCCAAAAAATGTCTAACAATTGAATTTGGGTGCATCAAATCTAGTTGAAAAAGAGAGGCTGTCTAGAAAAGCATTAGGGATGTCAGCAAAAAAAAGTTTCGTTTTTGGGGTTTTCAACATTTTTTCTGATTTTCAGGAATTTTTTTCAGGTCATGTCGTGCATTCAATGTAGTCATTTTCTAAAAATATACATTAAGGAGCATGTTTACCAATATGTCCTAAATGTTAGTGCGAGGTTTACCATGTGGTAAGTGTGCCATGCTAAAAATCCCATGCTACCTGGGTAGCGGTGGGTGGCGATGGAGTGGGCTAGGGTTGAAATGTGGGCTTTGACGGCACTTCACAGTTTGTGCAGGGTTATGGACTCATGCGCTCCGTGAATGGTGCCAT
Source organism: Ichthyophis bannanicus (assembly GCA_033557465.1). Lineage (NCBI taxonomy): Eukaryota > Metazoa > Chordata > Amphibia > Gymnophiona > Ichthyophiidae > Ichthyophis > Ichthyophis bannanicus. Next base: position 499,545,868 of record CM066037.1, on the reverse strand, counting down.
TAGTACGGGTGCACTTGATGCTGACCTCGACAAATCCCGGGCGCCAGGTGACCATGGTGACTATAAATTGCACCCTGCTGCCTAGGACCATCCCCAGAGTTGGTTCAAGGTGTTGGCACCCTAGGTAAACCTTAAGCCTTATGCCCCTATGGCCATGAGGATCTATTGTTTAACTTTGTGTACCCTGCCCTTTGCTGCCTCCCAGAACCTGCTGCCCTAGGTGATCACCTAGTTTCCTGATGGTTGGGCCAGCCCTGCTGGTACTTGGGATTTCATTGCCCCCTTCCCCAGCCATCACCCAATGTCTTACCATTCTTGTACTGTTGTTTGCTCCTTTACTGCGATCGACTTTTACATGTAGCTTGAGCCATGCAGTGGAGGAAGTTTGCAGATCTCGTGTTTCAAGTCTTACAAGACTTGAAACAGCAAGGTCAGCCCAGGATAGTCAGATAAGATGGGCAAAAATAAAGGCATTGGGACAAACAAAAATGTGCAACCAGATTGAGTGTAAATTATATATACAGAAGAATAAAGGTATGTGGATCTGGTCACAGTTTCAGGGTGTGCAGCAAGCTATTCCTAAAGCAGTATGAGTGAATGGAAAATCAATCATCGAAACCATTGAAAGCTTGGGAGAAGAGTTAGGCTTATATGTGCTTTCTGAAGTAGAGGTAGTCTTGAGTTAGACATAGTCCCTCTGAGAAAGCTGATTGGTGGATGTCACGACGTGTGATTTCCTTTGGCAAATGTACAGTTAGCAATGTTTCTTGAAAAAGGCCATAGATGACTCAAAGGAGTGTAGAGGGCTAACCTTTTTTTTAGATATTCTGGCCTATTTTGTGTGAGGGACTTGAAATTTTAAATTTGGCCCTGTATAATCTAGAACATATATTACTTAATGCAAGCGGTAGAAGTAATTCAGTTAAAGAAGCAATATAACAATGAACTGTTGATGTTTTCAGATTTGCTACTGGAACAGTAGATTTATAAATGGTCTACAGTACATTAGCAGCCTTGTGCATCTCCAAAGATACTTACTGTATGTGCTAGAAGCAAAGAAGAGACAAAACTCAAGGATAAAATTCTGGCTCCCAGATGCATGGAGGAATATTGCTAACATTCTACAGTTTATGTAACAATATACAGGATTTTAATGAAGGCTAGTTGTCCTTTTCAAAGGAACTGTGCATTTAGACTTTGACCATCTCATTTGCTTTGAGAAAGGCAAATGTATCTGACCACGCTTTTGTATCTCGGCTAAATTGAATGAATAAAAACAGACCAATATGAAGTTGAAAGCAAATTGCTAAAAACACTTTCATTTTTCCAGACCATTTGAAGAAAGTATATATTTGCTAAAACTCATGCTATCTACAATATCTGAATTAAGAAAAACAGTCCTGCAATACTAGAATTTGAATATTTAGCTGATTATATAATCTAAGGAGAGGATGTTTAGCAGCAATGACCAGCACTGTTAAATAGGCTGGACGTTGACACTTTAAAATAAAACCTCAAGATTCATTTATCCCAGCTGGTTTTTTACTTAATCCCTCAGTAATGCAAGATCCCGCTTCTCCCTCCTCCCCCCCCCCCCCCGTGATACCTCCTACATACCACAGCCATTACCCTACCCTACCCTACCCCACACCCCTTTTCCTTATGTTCCACTGTTGTATAAAATTGCAACTATTCTCTTTCCATTTTTTAATGGAGTTCCTTTCTCGTTTTTCATTTTTATGCTCCGCTCAGCTGAACCGAAGGGCGGTATAACAAATTGGAATAAACCTTAAACCATCACCAGACACCGGCACTAAAGATCCAGGTTGGCCAGACAGCAATTTAGCCAACCAGTCAGCGATGGAAGATTAGCTACACGTGCTAAATTTAGGCCAGCCTTTCAATTTCCTAACTTTAACTGGTTTAGGATAACTGGTTAGCGACTGGATAGCGCTGCTAACCGGTTATCCTCTGGTGCGGCCCTTGCTCTGCCGCGATGATAGCCAGCTAGCGTCAGGGTAAAGTGGAAGGTAAAGTGACTGCCCAAGGTCACAAGGAGCACCAGTGGGAATTGAATACTTGATTTTCTGAATACCAGGCAGTTGCTCTAACCACTAGGCTACTCCTCCATGCCTCTCTGCATATATTCAAATTAATTCTATGTGAAAAATTTCAAAGGTTTCACTTACAACTTGTTTGCTGATCTTTATTTGTACATATCCAAGTGAACTAACAAGGCAACTAAAATTCTCTGCTCAAAGTTTTTCAATCAAGCTGGCATGTTTACAGAGATATATAAGACATGTTGATTGGCCTACTTCAGTTCAGGATGAGAGAGAGATTGATTTGCAGTGGGGAATGCAAGACCTTGGATTCTGCAATTGCAAGCAAAACATTTAAAACAATTATAGAGCAATACCAACAAATCTTATTCTTTGATATGGAAAAAATTACATTTTGTCAAAATGTATACTGTACTGGTTGAAAGAAAAGGTGGGACTAGATTGAAATGTAATTTGCATGAGTTAGGACCCTTTTTTCAATGAAAGTACTAGATTTGTCATTGTCTTTTAGCCTTTCATCAGCGCTTAGTTATGGTACAATTCTTTTCTGGCAAGATGATGGATCTCTGTATTTAGAACGATCCACTAGTGACTTCAGCTAGGACTGGTCAGTATGGTCTTGCAATTGTAGCAGTCACCTCTCCTTCAAACTGAGTCCTTCAGTGCTTGTGGATGCCAGGTCTTAGTTGCATGAGACCCAAGCTGGGATGGAGTATAGGACACCAAAAATGCTCAGTGGGCAAAGCAAGAAACAAGGTCATTGGCACTCACTGAGGAGTCCTGGCTAAGAACAAGACTTGATTCCAGATGAGCTACCGGCACCAGAGCAAGTAGACTTCCATAAGGTACAATTGAAATCAAAAGCACGTAAAAGAGGACTAAGAAGTCCAAACATGAGGCAACACTGAAAGAGTGCAAACCAAGTTCTGGCAAAGAGGCCAGTCTAAGATTGGGTCCGTATACGAAGACCACAGGAAGAAGATGGGCACTAGGAGGAAGTGACAGGCGTAGAGTGAACTGCCAGCCTGCTGGTCTATGGAGCATGTTGATATCTGTTAGCCAGAAGTTTCAGGTTCATCCAGGGAAGCCTCTCAATAAATGATTAGATCTTACCTATTTCTTAGAGGACACCATAGTACATTGAAGCAGAAATTAAATGAACTGTTTTTCCTTGGTTGACTGTGACATTTTTCCTATCAGTTCTTTCATGCCACAACTTTCTAGTCATTTGGTAGCATTCCATCTTCTCCAGTCTTTTGTAAAAAGTCTAGGGCCCGAAATGCAAAAAGATTAACACGGTTAGCAGACCTGCTAATCCTATTAATCCCCATGTCTGGGATATTCAGCAGCACTAACTTGGTTAGCAGTGGGGCATTCTGGGGGTGTGGTGAGCTTGGCACTGTGTTCAAACCTTGTGCTAACTTCATCAGTGTGGGTTAACCTAACGCCACTTCAGTACTGAAGGTGGTGTTAGATGCACATACACTAATGTAGCACACACTATGGGACAGGGCTCTGCATTAACTGGCAGGAAAATGCTTTCCATATCACTGACAGTTAACATGGGAGTGTTACACGTAACGTGACATGGTTTTGGTGTTATTCACATGTTAGATGCAACACCTTAACGCCTGTTAGTAAAAGACTCCCTAAGGCACCGTACTGAGACTGTATTTTAGGAACCATTTAATGTAATTTCTGGGTCAGAGTTTCAAATTTTCCCAGACCTTGTCTCAAACTCAGGTCAGAAGGAAGATGTTTCTGGACATACGAGCAGAGAATACAGCCCTGAGTGCAACCTTTTAGCTCTGATTTCCATGCAAATGTGTATTGCATTATCAGAACTTACAGTAGCTGACCTAGTTAAGAATATTTCTAGACAGTAAAAAGTTACTCTATTTTGTAAACCTCTCTCAATATTAGGGGTCAGAGAAGGTAGCGGATAAGGTGGGGTGCTGCATGTTTACTAAAAGTGCACTGATAGAACATAGTTGAGTCGTGAAACCAGCATGGCGGTTTGCACCAACTTCAGGGGCCATGCACAATCATCCCTCGGCCACTGACATTTTGCTAATGTGCAGCAGTGCAGCAACCTGGCACACAATGGCACCTAACGTCATCCATTGAGGCGGTGTTAAGTCATCCACAGTAATGGTAACCATTGCTGTTAGCACTTACCTGCACTAACCACGATGTGCCAATAATGCCCGCATTCCACTCCATCCCCACCCGCCTCCGCCCATTCATGTGCTAACCTGTTTTATAGCGTGGAGTTCCATGCTAATCTGTAGCACAGTGCACTTACCACACATTGAACCCCACACTGGAGGTTAGCGTTGTTTAGTAAACATGCCTCTCAATGCGTATTCATGCAATTATCATCCTTTGGATGAGGTTTTCTTATTCATTATTAACTTTAAAGCCTCGCTCTAGGCTTTACATTTCTTGGCTCCTGCCTTTATTCTTTTGGACTTGAGGAGGGTCTGAATTTCTTTTCTTATTGGTGTACTTTGTCTTTTTTTTTTCTTCTATACGTTTACTTTTCATTGTGAAGTGGATGCTTGACAATATTGTATATGCAATATAAAAATAAAGTTAAAAAACAAAAGAAATGTCTTCTCGTTCTGAATGACAGAATAAGAACATGTTTTCTGCTGCGTCCATAGATGCTTAACCATTCTCTGTCAATGGGGCTCTTCCTTACTAAGGTGCACTAAGAGTTTGCATTTAGCATGTGCTTGGAACAAAAACTAATGCATGGTAAGTGCGACAGTCCCATGCTGTTGGGGATGTGCTTAGCATGTCTCCCTGCAGTTATCGCATTAAAAGGTGCCTCACCGAGCTAATTTCCATGCACCAATTGCAACATTGATAGTGCATGGGAAATACCCCTGTACTTAAAACACAATGTGCAGACAATAACCACTCTCTGCTCCTAACCCACCCATTTCCTGTTTTGTCACACGCTAAGCAGCGTGGTTTTTTTTTACCATGCTGGCTGTTTTAGCACGCAAGTTACACTAACTTCTTAGCACATGTAAGATCCTATAATAAACACTACTGCACTTTAGTAAAAGGGACCCAAAGATTTTAACCCGAGTTGCAAAATTAAATTTTATTTATTTATTTTAAAACATTTCTATTCAGCCAAATGCAACTGCATTCAAGGTAGTGTACAAACAATAAAAATAGCAGTCATCAACTACTATAAAAACATATCTCACAAACAAATAACAACATGGATCATCATTCCAATGCTCATTCAGATGTGATATTTGATTACAAAAGTTGAGCTGACACATCTCCATTCCAGTACAATAATTTCAGACTAATAAGAAATTTGGAATTGTGTTGAAATATTAGCCTGTAGCAAGTGATGATATATAAAAGGAGTAGTTTTATTAATGGGACTGAGCAATATACCCAGTAAAAGAAAATCTTGATCACTTCTATGATGACGATATACGCATGGGAAAACTTTTCAGCTTGTTTTCGTACTTGGGACTTTTTCATGGTTTTCCTACATTTCTTTCAGTTCGTTTGATACATTTGCTTTAATAAAAAATGTTTAACGTGTTAGTCAACTTAATATATGCTAATTTGTAGATTAACTCTTTATTTATTTATTTATTTATTTCTCTTATATACCGCGCTCTTCAACATCAGTGCGGTTTACATGGAACATTTATGTTTTACGGTGGGTTAACCGTAAAAATACAGATAACAGGTAGCTCAACTTGGATAGTCAAAATTAACTATTTACACATATTTAAACATAGTAGTATTTACATATTATACATCATTTGAGAGAAAATAACATTGGACATGGAGCTTATTTGTGGGAAGGTCGGGATGGTGCATCTTCATTTGGGTAACATTCGCAGAAAAGGTGGTGTTTCAATGCCCTTCTGAAATTGGTTACTTCTGGGATTGCTCGTATGTTGAGAGGCAGGGCATTCCAGAGTCTGGGAGCACTGATACTAAAGGCCCTGCTTGCTGTAGCCTGAGTGCACTGGGTCAGTGTTTTGGGAATTGCCAAGGTGTTTATTGCTGTGGTTCTTCTGGCTCTATTGGGGGGGTTTTGTGTGTGGGACCAGCGAGGGACGTGGGGGAGAGCCCATTTATGGCCTTGAATGTTAGTAGTAATGTTTTGAAGATGATCCTACAGTGGATAGGGAGCCAGTGGAGACTTTTGAGGATGGGTGTTATATGGTCTCGCCTCGAGGCCCCGTTCAGAACTCTGGCTGCGGTGTTCATAGCAAGCTGGAGCGGGATCAGCATAGATTTTGGGAGCCCTTGGAGGATCGCGTTGGCATAGTCCAGATGTGGAATGGTTAGAGCCTGGAAGATGGTTCTGAAGTCGTCTGGTTGTAAAAGGGGACGTAGATGTTTGAGCGTCCTAATTTTATGATATGTTGATTTGACCATGTTGCCAATGTGTGTCTTCATGTTAAGGCTCTGGTCTAGGGTAACACCCAGGTAACGGATTGTGGGCTTGGTTAGAAGCTCTACTTTGCCGACTTTTAGGTGGGTTGGTGGAGAGAAGTTAGAGTTTCTGGTGATGAACAGCACTTCAGTCTTTTTATGTTGTATGCGAAGATTCTGATTCTGGAGCCATCCTTCTACTGCTCTGAAGCATTCCGTAAGGGGTGAGAGGTCAATTTGGTCAGTCTTGAACGGCATGTAGAGCAGGATGTCATCTGCATGTATCATGCATTCGGTGTTGAATGAGCGAACGATGTTGCAGATGGGCTGCATGTAGATATTAAACATAAGAGCTGAAAGGGAGGATCCTTGTGGGACACCTTGTTTCTGATGGAATGGTTTGGATGTAGAGGTTTCGGTTCGCACATGCTGCCAGCTATCGGCTAGGTATGACTTGCACCAATTTAGTGCTAAGCCGCAGATGCCCTTCTCTTCGAGCCGTTTCAGGAGGGTTTGGTGACAAACTGAGTCAAATGCTGCGGCTATGTCTAGGAATATAAGGGCCACTCCGCGATGGATGTTATCAATTGTGGTGAGTATGCTGTTAAAGAGGGTGGTAAGTAGAGTCTCCACACCATGAGCCTCTCTAAAGCCATGTTGGCTGTGGTCAAGAGGTGCAGCGTTGTCTATGTGCTGATGGAGCTGAATTTGGACCTATACATTTGATTTAGCATGCACTACATTTGTTTACGTCAAACCAACAAACAAATGTCTGCTAACAAATGCATATCCCTTCCTCATTATGATATCACAGTAGCACCAATCTGGAATGCAAGGCTTGTTATTGAAGTCACTTCCTACTTTATGTTGGAATTATTATATGAAACAGTTGCTTGATTTCGAGTTTTACAGTTGGCTCTCATTTCTATTTCTGCTGTTTGATTTCATTTTCCTGGGGGATCATAAATATTCATATTTATTTGAAATATAGTTATTTAAGGAAAAAGGGAAAAATGAGCACTGGACCGTGCAGAGCTAGTAGTATGCTGATTCATAGTCTACTCCCCCAAGGTTCCTGGGCATCGTTACCTAGCCGGCCATTGTTTATTGATAATTGTTTTCAAAGAGGAGTCATGTACATGTGTGAAGCCAAGAAAGGCAAGCTGAGACAGTCCTGGTTTTATCTTATAGTTTCCATGGAGATGTAATTCTGCTTTTCTTAGAGAACTCAACTGTGAATTCAAAACTACATCTCCTTGTATGCAAAGGGACACAACCAGCATTGACCCAGCCTGTCTCCTTAGACATGGAGCTACATGGTCCCCTGTGTTTAAGTTAACTATTTTGCTGATTGCAAACTCGAAAAGGTTTTAGCAACGTAAGCATCACAACGATGTAATCTCTATCTACCAGATCTCGCCTTCATTGACATTCAGTATGACAGTCTTAAATGAAAACTCCCTTTTAAGAATGTTTGTCCATGCTCAATGAACTTAACACTGGATAGCTGGGTATAATAAATGAAAGGAAATAAAAAGTAGCCCAAGTCCATTTTTATTGGAAATGCTTTATTGTAAAACCTACTTTAGAGGTGAAGAATAATTAAGGGCCTGCTTATGAAAGTACGGTAAAGTTTTGCAATTACCACATATTAGGTGCAAAAATTAACACAAGGGAACTGCAAAGCCTCTGTGGTAACTGTTGGGGGAGTGACTAGCATCTACCCATGCCAACACTGAATAGGAAGTAAGTGCATTCATGCTGTCAGGGATGCCTTTGGCCCAACACACCTCCCAACACAGAACATCAAGTCCTAGCACCCCCTGCCATTCCCTCAGCTCTTACTGGGAGTCACTGGTGGCTAGCGAGTGCAGGAGCGATTCCCAGATACTCTTGTCTTGTGTGTTCCCTGCTCCCAAATGGGGATCAACCTACCATTAGGGGATCGACCTTCCAAAAAAAGGAGTGTGAAGGTGGTAAATGCATCTACACCATCTGTATCACTGAGAGCGCACAGGTGCAAGGTGCTCTTAGAACACAAGATATGCCAGACCAGGTCAGACCAAGGATCCATTAAGCTCGGTATCTTGTTTCCAACAGTGGCCAATCCAGGTCAGAAATACATGTCAGGTTCCCAAAATGTATCCAGATTCCATGCTGCTTGTCCAGTGGGTAAGCATAGATTTCCCTAGTCCTCTTTAATAGTGGTTTATGGACTTTTCCTCTGGGAACTTGTCCAAATCTCTTCATGCCCATTCTTAGTTGGTGTGTGCATGGGGGAAGAGCCTGGAGCATAGGCGGGGCCTAAATAATGTTAGCAGAAGTTCCTTATTTTCAGGGAATGTTCCCAATTTTAGAACGGTGTCCCTGACTCCCACCTGTGTGGCAGTCTCCCATCCCCGATTCCAGCAATGGGCACAGGGGGGCGTAGAAAAAATATTTTCAATTTAGCGATTTGAATCTGTCAGTTTATAAAATTTACACCCAATATTTTTATATTTTGCACAGTACAGGAAAAACGCATCACTGTTTCTATTTTTCTGTCAATTTGTCTGCTTGGAAGTGATCTTGTTGCTGTCATGAGATGGATGGTGGGGGGGGGGGGGGGATAGGGTAATGACTCATCTTCCCTCCTCCACACATTGTTGCTCCTACCTGGAACTAAAGTGTCTCTTCCTCCCTCCTCCTCCTCTCCCCCTACACCCCTGATTTGCCTGCAAAAGATCTGGTAGCCTTAAGCCTAAATCTACATGCATAGGTTATAGAATACTAATACTGTACATAGAAACATGACGGCAGAAAAAGACCACATGGCCTATCTAGTCTGTCCTTCCATATCAACCAGTACAACAGTCCCCTTTTTACCTTTAGAGATCCTCTGTGTTTGTCCCATGCTTTTTTGAATTCAGATACTGTCCTCATCTCTACCACCTCCACTAGGAGACTATTCCACGGATCCACCACTCTTTCCAGAAAGAAATAATTTCCGCAGATCACTCCTGAATCTATCTCCCTTCACCCTCATCCCATGTCCCCTTGTAGCAGAACTTGCTTTCATGTGCTGATCTAAGCATACGCAGTTATGCTGGCTCTAGAGCATAAAAAACTGCCACGACGAGACTCTGGCGCATCCGTATAGCCCTCTTCTATAAAGTAAAGCCTGTGCATACCTTACTTTATAGAATAGGCCCCAAATATGCACTTGATGTGATTTCCTGTACAGGAGATTATAGAGTTACCCACTATGTATACTGACTCTTAACACAAATGCACTTACTACCTCCTGTTTAAGAGAGAGTTACGTGCAACCAGGCTAACTGCTCATGCAACAGCATGCAATGATTCCGCACAGAGAGGGTAATTCTCTTAAGAGCTGTGTTAATTTACACGCCATCTACATGTGGTACTTTAGTCATTTATGCATGTGAGAACTTAGGTGTGTAAATTATACAATTGCAATTCTCTAAAGCTGTGCATGGTGCCCATCGAGTGGACTCTCACTGTATGGCTGCACATGGGCAGAACTTGGGCAGAGGGCACACCCCTGCACGTATTTTATGGAGCTCATACTTCTGTGCAAGAAACGTGCGTCATTTACACAATCTCTTAGACTGAGGCATAAAGTTACAATTGACAGCTACTCACGCTACTATTCTATAAAGTCAAATCTACACAGATTTGATTTTATACAAAAGCACAATTAATATATAAATATGCATATTAACTATGCGGCCCCTTATGGAATTACCCTCTGAATCCCATAGACATGGATGCCAAAGCAACTGACTGAAATATAAACTGGTCAGGTGGGAGGACACAAAAGGCAGCGGTCAATAGAATTTACTTAGATTTGAAAGGATGGTATCTTGCAGGGACTGATTCTTGGTACAGCTCACTTCAACATTCTGCCAATTTATTTATTTAACAGTATTTATAAGCCATCTATCAATAATTTCTAAGTGGTGTACAAGTAAAACATATGAAATAAATAATCACAAAACAAACAAAAAAAATAGATGTAAAACATGCAATTAATCCTAAAACTTACAATATAGAGACATAGGAAAATGATAACAGATAGAGACCATACAGCCCTTCTTCCATACCAACTACTAAGTTTTCAGTCCCTTTATTTCCTTAGAGATCCTCTCAATTTTTCCCATGATTTCTTAAATTCAGATAGATTCCTCATCCCTACCCAGGGCCAGCACTACCATTAGGCAAACTAAATGGTTGTCTAAAGTGACGGCCCTCCAGGGGTGCCGTTGCCACTGCTGTTGCCCCTCTCCGGACTTGCAGCGGCACCTATGGCTGCAAACAGCCTTGCGGCGCTTACCTTAAAACTCTGGCAACTTTGGAACTGCTTGCTTCTACCCCGTCCAACACCCAATGCATCAAGTGGTTTGAGAGGGCGGAAGCAAACAGCAGCACAGGACCGAAGTTGTAAGTGCTACAGGGTTGTTTGGGGCCATTGCCACTGCTCAGGTCGTGGAGAGGGGCATCAGCAGTGGTGGCATTGGGTGCTGCAGGGGGAGGGGTGAAAGAGATGAGGTTCACCTTGATCCTATGTCCCCTTTTTGCAGAGCTTGCTTCAATTGAATGAGGCTCTCTTCCTGTGCATTTATGCCATGGAGGTATTTAAACATCTCTATCATATCTCCTCTCTCCCACCTTTCTTCCAAAGTTATACGTATTGAGATCTTTAAGTCTGTCCCTATATGCCTTACGACAAAACCCACTGACCATTTTGGTAAAGCTTGATTAGTACTGCGTTGGTGTCTCTGCCACCACAAACCTGCTTTGCGAAGCCCTAAGCTCGTCTGGAAGATTTAACGATCTCAGAATATTTCTCCTAGAGGAAAGGAGCAGAAGTAATACGACTGAGATATTCAAATATCTCCATAGTTCAACTACATATTAGATCTCTTTCCATAGAAAGGAAGCACTAGAATGAGGGATCATGGTATGAGGTTAAAGAAGGTATATAGTGTGATGTAGAAGGTCCCTCTGATCCTGTAGAGATAAGTGAAACAGAAGAATTGGCTTCTGTACCTGACAGGCAGCTAAAGCACATGGCTCATGGTTTCCAGGGAAACCACAAGCAGAATGAGTCACGAGAGAGGAAAACACGCCCCTGCTGCAGTTCATCCCCACAGTCAGGAGTTGAGGCAAAACACCTGGTCGGGGGAAGGGCTAAGTTAAACCCTAGAAAGCAGGGATATAAGAAATGCTCATTAGAGAGAAAGTCAGAGCCAGAGCAGGAGAGAGAGCGAGAGAGAGAGCCGGAGTTGGAGTCAGAGTCAGAGCCAGAATCAGAGCCAGAGCCGGAGCAAGGTCCAGAGCCAGATTCAGAACAGAAACGAGAATTTGAAGCAGAGAAGGAGCTGTATTGGAGTGAGAGGAGCTGAAGTTGGGAGAAGAATCTCTGAGGTATAAGTCTGAGAGGGAAACCAGCAAGAGAAACAATTGGAGAACCAGTGTCAAGAAGCCAGGTAGAAACAGCCCAGGTTTGGTGCCTTGTCTGAAAGGCAGCCAAAGGGAAAGAATACCAGGAAGGCTACTTTGGGAGCACTCACAAACTCCAAGGTTTGGAACCTTAGCTGACCCTGCAGTACTGAGAAGTTCTCCTGTACGAAAGCCAAAAGGTAGGCTGAGTAATTGGCTCAGAGATAAAACTGCTTTTAAGAATTTATCTTATGCTAACCCAGAAGGGTGGGACTCTCTTCCTGCTAAATCCAGTATATATGGTAACTCTCAACCGTATCTGTTAGAGTGCTGTAAGGAGAAGCCTCGAGAAGAGAAACTGGGTGTGTGCTTAGAAACGCCGTGTAACAAGTTTCAAACTTACCCAGCTGATAGCCAGTATGAAGCAATGGAGACAGAACCGGTTGTAGAAAATATAGTAGAAGAACAAATGGATTGTACACTGTCTATTACCGATGATATAATTTCATTGTGCTAAAGCCAGGCTGTTCAGAGAGCTGTATGAATCAGCAGAGAGAAAGCACAAACGTTTTTGGTCTGAGAAGTGTTTGTTTAACTTTGAGTGCTGTGAAGCAAATGCACATGCTGAAGTAAGAAGATATTTTTGTTAGTTCTTGTATTGTTTTTCCTGCCAGAGATGTATGGCTATTTGTCCTGAATTTCCTTTGTTTTGAATCCACCCAGAGGGGAAATAAAATCCTGTCATTTTTGCCTGAAACCATTCGTTCACAACTGCTCCTTATTTGGATGGTAAAAGTGGTACTACAACTCCCATGAGGCAGTGCATGCTCAAAGCCCTGCCATGCTGTCTGAATAAGGGATCCCAGGAAGCTTAACCCTATATGCCTAGGCTGTGGGGTGGCTACTGGTGACAATAGTGTATCTGGACTTTCAGAAAGCCTTTGACAAGGTCCCTCATCAGAGACTTTTGGCAAAACTAAAGAGTCATGGGATAGGAGGTAGTGTACTATTGTGCATCAGGAACTGGTTAAAAGATAGAAAGCAGAGGGTAGGGCTAAATGGCCAATTTTCCCAATGGAGAAAGGTGAGTAGTGGTGTACCCCAGGGATCTGTGCTGTGTCCGCTGCTTTTTGACATATTCATAAATGACCTGGAAAAGGGAATAACAAGTGATGTTATCAAATTTGCAGATGACACAAAATTATTTAAAGTTGTCAAAACCCAAGAGGATTGTGGAAAATTGCAAGAGGATCTTGATAAATTGGAAGACTGGGCATCCAAATGGCAGATGAAATTTAATGTGGACAAGTGCAAAGTTATGCACCTAGGAAAGAACAACCCAAACTATGGTTACACGATGCAAGGTTCCACATTGGGAACCACTACCCAGGAAAAAGATTTAGGCGTCATCTTGGATAACATGTTGAAACCCTCCGTCCAGTGTGCAGCAGCAGCCAAGAGAGCAAATAAAATGCTAGGTATCATAAGGAAAGGAATGGAAAATCAAATAAAGGATATTATAATGCCTCTGTATTGTTCCATGGTACGACCGCACCTTGAATATTGTCTGCAATTCTGGTCGCCCTATCTTAAAAAGGATATAGCGTTATTAGAAAAGGTGCAGAGAAGAGCCACCAAAATGGCAAAGGGGATGGAAGGATACTCCTCTGAAGAGAGGCTAAGAAGATTGGGGCTCTTCAACCTGCAAAAGAGATGGCTGAGGGGAGATATGATAGAGGTCTATAAATTAGTGAATGGAGTGGAACAGGTAAACATAGATCGATTGTTTACGTCATCAGAATATAAAAAGACTAGGAGACATGCAATGAAGCTACGAGGTAACCTATTTAAGACTAATAAAAGAAAATATTTTTTCACTCAACGTGTAATCAAACTCTGGAATTTGTTACCGGAGGATGTAGTAAAAGCTGCTAGTGTAGCTGGGTTAAAAAAAATGTTTGGACAAGTTCCCGGAGGAAAGGTCCATAAACCATTATTGAAAGGGACCCGGGATATCACTGCTCGACCCAATATAAGCATTGGGGAACCTGTGTCTTTTGGGGAGACTGCTGGGTATTTATGACCTAGATTGGCCACTGTTGGAAACAGGATGCTGAGCTTGATTGACCTTGGTCTGACCCAGTATGGCATCTCTTATGTTCTTAAGGTAGACTTGGGGCTTATCCAAGGAAACATTTCTTCACAAAAAGGGCAGCAGATGCATGGAATGACCTCTTGCTGGAGGTGGTGGAGCCAAGAACAGTAGCAGCATTCAAGAGGAGTAGAGCAGTAGCTGAACATGTAGAGCAGTGGCCTAAGAATCAAGGAAGCCTGAGTTTGCACCTCACTGCTGCTCTTCATGGTCTTAGGCAAGTCACTTCACCCTTCATTGCCTTAGGTACATTCTTAAATTATAAGCCCTTAGGGGACAAAGAAATACCTATTGTACCTATGTAGTTCACTTTGAACTCCGAGAAAGTCATGACCCAAATCTAAACAGAGATGGGATAAGCACAGAGGTTCTCTAAGGGAGACGAAGGAATATTATGCGGAATGGGAGGTAAGGATGAGTACATGGGCCTTGCCTCACCTCTTCTCTTTATCAACAGGCTGAAGGGCTAGGGTACAGATGACTCCTATCAGCTCAGCATCTCTCACCTAAAGTGAGTTCATGGAAGATGACCTGACTTCTCTTTCTGATAGGTGAGTTTGGGCTTCATGCACAAATTCTTGCTCATTCTCTTATCATTTTCTTTGCAAAACAAGGTGGTGATAGAAGATGGCACCATACCTTTCTAATTTGGGTGGCAGTTGGAGAGATAATATGGGAAATGAGGTTTGGTAGGGTTCTCTAAAGAGAAGGAATGAAGGAGGTAAATGACATGATTAAAAGAAAACAAACCAGAAGGTTGAATGAAGTAAGCATGTGTGTGTGAGAAGGACAGGGGATAAGGTTGCATAAAAGAGAAGGAGAAAGTGATTGACATGTGAGGGTGGGGAGGCGAAGGGAGAGGAGAAGTAAAGAGGAAGATGGATCTGCTGTTCTTCTTTGACAACAGCAGGTGGGTGGATGTTATCTCATTTTGTTCCAGGATCTTTCCCTGTTGAAGTTGTTCTTCCTCAGTTTTGCAGTGTCCCGGCATTAGCTAGCTCATGTCTCGCTCTTTCTATGTGCTGGTGACCCCTAGGCTGAAAGCTTCTGGAGTAACATTATCTAAGATAAACTGCTTCAAAGAAGCTGCTTGGCTTTTATAAATACACTTTTAATTGGAATCCTCTAATTATGATTGCCATAAAGTATATTTTTAGAGAGAAGGATGGCATTCTGAGCTAATTCAATTAAACATCAATTTGATAAGTGTTGAGTAGCATGTCTGGCTGAATAACAAAGAACAGTTTGAAAAGTCATCCCTACATACTTTTCTGAATCTGCATGTACGTATTATTCAATTTTTGTTAAATATTTGAAGATAGCCAAAGAATTTGTTTTAAAATGTATTTGTTTTTGAATTTGGATTGTAAAGTGTTGATAGAAAAAAAGCTTCTCAAGGAATATAACCCTCTGATATATAAATGTATGAAATGAATAAAAAATTGTTTAACTTGTGTCACAGACAACTGCTAAGCAGTTATTTCTCTGTGAATGCTTTGCAGACCAGGGACCACTGCTTACCTTGGATGCAATGTTAACATTCATTTGTAGGGAATCGTATAAAGTTCAACAAACTGCGGGAGAAATATCTTATTGATATGGTGGCAAACCCGTCTCATTTCTTGGCTGAACATACATTGTTTCCCAGCTTTGTCAGTGCTGTCATACTATACTTTAAAGAATTGTGGGCTTTCTTGCAAAGATATATGGATGTTGCCAAAGGACCGCAAAAGTCCTGAAATGGAGCTTGGCAGGACTTTGCAAAGTTGTGTGCCATGCATTTAAAACAGCACTGCTACCCCCCAAAAAATGCAGCGATTCTGCCAGCAACTGGCACAAATAAAATTGTTAGGATTCTATCTTTCCTTTGCAATGTTTTTTCTCAGATAAAATAAGTTCTTCGGATTTTTATTACATCTTTCTGCTTTCTTGAACCTTGGCAAATTGGAGTGTTAGAAATTATTTGTATTTAAACTTTGCATGTCGGCTGCCCTGATATATTTAAATGGGCATTTCAACCTAGACAGCATTAAAATGCAACATAAGGGTGAAGTGAACTAAGACACAGCTTAATATGCCCTGGAAAGAGACTCCATGACTCAGAGGCCTGATTCCAGGGGCCTGTTCTCTGCACATCCTAACAAAGATTCTCTGCTGACACCCGTATTCCTGCAAAGTCAGTAAGCAATGCCAAGGTGTGTCACTGTCAGTAGTATGAGGAAAATAAAGTTTAATTAACAAGTTGATTTCTTTATTAATATGGTATAGAATGCATCAGTTATCAAGGATATACAAGTAGGGTATCAGAAAACTGAGAACATAAGAGATACCATACTGGGTCAGACCAAGGTCCATCAAGCCCAGTATCCTGTTTCCAACAGTGGCCAATCGGAAAGGCCGCGGGCCTCGTGCCCGCTGGCCGCTGATAACCGGGGGGGCGGCGGGTGCGTGGCCCCGGCCCCCACGAGGCGTCGGGAGGAGGTCCTCTTCGGCGTGGCTTGGCTGGCCCCCATTGGCTCCTGGGGTGTGAGTGGCGGCGCGGGAGCCAATGGGGGAATTGTCTGGGCCTGGAGGGAGGTGGGGCCAAGGCCGCGTGAGCCGGCAGGAGCGGCAGTCACCGGGGGAGCGGGTGAAGGTGGCTGGCGTGGCTGTCTTCGCCGAAGGGTAATCTCTTTTTTTTTTGTGTTTTGTTTTTCCGGTTGTCCCTGGGTGGCGGGAGCGCCCTGGGGAGGGGTGTCGGTTGCCCGGTAGCAGAGAGAGGTGGGAGGGGGGAGCTCCTCCGGTGACTTGGCGGCGGGGGGGCCTTTCCTTTGGGCCTGTGTGTGGCGTGCCTTTTGTCGGGTGGACGCGGGATTGCGGTGGGCCATGCTCCCGAGGTGGGCCGGCGTGCTTGTTTGGCCCGGCTGGGGGCTTGGTGGGGGGGAGCGGAGGGAGAGGCTGCGGGGGGCATCGGGGGGGCACTGCGGGTGATGCGGCTGGCCCCGCTGCGGACCTGCCGGCCCTCAGATGTTCCCACTCGTTGGGGGGAGGCCGCTGGACTGTGGGGGGGCTCCTGGGGAGTCGGGAGGTTTTGGGGTCTCGGAGGCCCCTGGGAGGGGTGTCGGGTTGGGGTGTGTGCCTAGCGTGGGGTCGGGGCTGGGGGGTGCGGTGGGTTGGGGTGGGGGGTGATTGGGTGCCCTCGGGGAGGGGGTGGGGGGCTGTGCTGGTGGGGGGGCGGAGGGGCCCCTTGAAAGGGACCAACGGCTGCATTTCGGGTTGCGCCTAGTTTGATTATGTACACTGGCCACATGGAGTGAAATGGCCTTGCATTGGAAGGCACCATTCGCACCAATAGCTGTCTCTTGGAAAGCTCGTATGCATAGTAATTATATCATGGAAAGACTGACAGTCCTTTGGCAGAACAAGCTTGTAAAATTTGAGAAGATTTGGACTCCAATTATAAATAAATACATGCAGTAACTAATTAGGGGGAGGGGGAGAATGTCAATGAGCGGTTATTGTTGATTGCTGGTATGTATGGGGGGGATTGTTAATTGTTGTAAAATTTCAAAAACTTCTTTTTCAATAAATATAAAGTTCCAAAAAAAAAAAAAAAAAAAAAAAAAAAACCTTTTAAAAAAAAATTATTACAAAAAAAAAAAAAAAAAAAACGTGGGAGAGAGTCTGTTGGACCATTAGATGATAAAGGGACAAAAGGGGCACTAACAGAAGACAAGGCCATAGCGGAGAGACTGAATGAATTCTTTGCTTCAGTCTTTACTGAAGAAGATGTAGGGAAGTTACCCATGCCTGAAATGGTATTTAAAGAAGATGTATCAGAGGAATTGAAACAAATTTCAATAAACTGGGAAGATGTATTACAGCTATTTGATAAATTAAGGAGTAGCAAATCGCCTGGGCTGGATGGTATACATCTGAAGGTGCTGAAAGAACTGAAATACGAGATTGCAGACCTACTATTAGTAATCTGCGAACTATCATTAAAATAATCTGTAGTACCTGAAGAGTGGTGAAATGCCATTGAAACGCTAGTTTTTTAAAAGGGTTCCCGGGGTGATCCGGAAACTACAGACGTCAGTACAGGGCACAATGGTAGCAACCATTATAAAGAATAAAATTACTGAACATGTAGATAGTCATGGTTGAATGGGAGAAAGCCAACATGGATTTAGCTAAAGAAGATCTTGGCTTACACGATGCCAGAGCGCACGAAACATTATGGGGCTGAGTCTGTTAATAGATACATTGGTAATTTCAAGCGGGGGTTCTTAAGCCTGCCCTCTTGAACACACCGCTTACCGAGGGCAACTTGATACCTCGGGGGGGGGGGGCAGTGTAAGGTGGCAGGGGAATGGCCGGTCGGGAGGGCACGGTTTAAATGGTCCGTGTGGCCTAGCTGAGTCCTCTGGGGGGCGTTGAGCTGGCCGCCCGGGTATCAGGGATGGGGCAGGAGTCATGCGGGTTTTTGCTGCTTCCCCGCGGTGTGTTCTGCTTTGTCTTTGCAGATGCGGCCCGAAGGATTGCTGTCGAGGCGGATGGTGCAGGGAGCCAGCGGCTCTGAAGTCGACAGGGATCCGGAGGACGGGTGCCTGTTGGACGGTGGGCGTGGGTGCCCAGGCTGCTGTAGCAGGTGAGTCGCCGGGTGGGGGGAGGGACTACGGGGGGGGGAGGTGAGGAAAGCGGGAGCGGCTGCACGATGCGGCCGCACTACTGTGGTTTGAGCCGCGGGTCGGGATCCTCGTCTTCTGGGTCTTGCGGGGCATCTTCATTGTCATGGGTGTGGAGAAAGGGTTCGAGTGGAGGGCGGCTGTGGCTTCCGGAGCCATGTTGGGTGGGGGTGGGGCCCTCGCTGGATTTGATTTATAGGGGCGCCGCGGCGGTTATGGAAGGGGACCCGGAGGTGGCAGTAGGTGGGCGTTTTAGGCTTCCAAGGGGTGGGATGAGGTCCGGTGCTACGGGCAGCAGAGAAGGGCGGGCGCGGGGGCTGGAGTACGGGGACACCCACCTGCGGGTCGCCTAATCTGACTTTAGTTCGCAACTTCCCAGTCGTAGGTGGGTGGGGCCTGGCAGCTGCGATGGGGAGGTTCGGGACCAGGGGGTTGTGCATAAGTCAATTTCAGGGAGAACACAGGGTAGTTGCATCGGGGGATGCGCTGTGGGCGAGAACAGGGGAGCGCAGGTGGTGGGGGGCGAACCAAAAGGGGGGCGGTGCTGATGGGAGTGGCAAAGGTCCTTTCGGGGGGGGGAAGGGAGGGGTTTGGAGGGAGCGGGGGACTTCGGCTGGCGGTCGGCAATTCCCCGGCCTCTTTCCGGATTGAAGTGTCGGCACAGCTGTTCTGTTCGGGGCGGGGGGGGGGCCTGTATTACTCGAATGTGTCCGACGGGGGGCTGCGGTTCTTTACCCGCCCCCAAGCAGTAGGGAGCTCTGGGATGTGGCCTAGGACGGGACGGAGGGGGGCTTGAAGGGGGATGTCGGTATGAGCTATCCTTTCGGTGGGACGGAGGGTTGGACAGGACGACTTCAGGTGCTTCCACTGGGTGGGTGGGCTTCGGGCGTCCTTAAGCCTCTTTGGAGTGTCGCGGGGTAAGTTCCTCGGGGGTTTCGACGGGTTTCTGTGGAGGGAGCAGGAACATTCCGCTGAGAGCGTTCGGCTCGGGGCGGGGGCAAGGGTTGGCTGGGCGTTTGGTTGGTATTGTGGAGCCCCGGGTGCGCGGGGTCAGGGGGTCATGGGTGGCGGGTATCCTCGATAATATGACTGGGCTTGGGAGGTTCCCCGGCCTGGTGGCGTTGCATCGGTGG
Organism: Ichthyophis bannanicus; assembly: GCA_033557465.1. Taxonomy (NCBI): domain Eukaryota; kingdom Metazoa; phylum Chordata; class Amphibia; order Gymnophiona; family Ichthyophiidae; genus Ichthyophis; species Ichthyophis bannanicus. The sequence continues at coordinate 499,525,983 of CM066037.1, read as the reverse complement.
CCCGACCGATTGGGTTGGCGCTGGTGCTCAGGTGCGAGCTGGTTGGAATTTGGCTCCAGGGGCAGCTAGCATGGGATTGCAGGTCCCGGAGCACTGGTGGCCTGCTGCTATGTGGTCCGGCCTTGGGGAGTACAGTGTCGGCGGCGACGGGGAGGGTGTGGTGGGGGGGGTGGTGACAGAGTCGTTGCATGACTGGTCTAGTAGGGTGGCGGCTGGATACGGTGTGGGGCTACCTTTCGGAGAACAATAGGGTTTTGGTGGGGTCTCGGGGGCTGTTGGCTGGGGGCATCTGTGGGGGGGTGGGGGATTGCGTGTTCTCAGGCTGTTGTGGGGTGGGACGCTTGCACATCCTTTGCTGGGGGACTGGCGGCTGACGGGCACGCTTCCGCTGCTGGGAGGGTGTATGGGTACGGCTTGGTCTTGTCTCGCCTTCTTTTGGGGCTCCACTGTGATGAGCGGTAGAGTCGGCGGAGGAGGGGCTGCTGGCAGTCGGCTACCTGTCAGGGGTTGTGAGCTTTTCGGGGTGGGGGGGGGTTTTAGCGGGTGCTAACTGTTACTTTCTTTTAGATGTAGGCTGGACGACAGGTTGCTGCTGGAGGCCTCAGCTCTTCAATTCCTGTGCAGCGCCAAGGCCATTGGGGCGCGCCTGGGGGTTGCACGCCTCGGAGGTGCCCGTCTTCTGGCTGGGCATGGGGGTTGCATGCCTCGGAGGTGCCCGTCGTATGGCTGGGCATGCGCGGTCTCCGGAGGGGGCCGTTGCTGCCTTTGCTTCCAGAGGGGGCCGTAGCTGCCTTTGCTGCGGCGCCAGGTCGGCGAGACGGGTGTGCCTGGGTTGCTGGCGCTGGGGGCCAGGACGGGTAAGTTGTGGAGTGGTGAAGGTGTGGTTTTGGGCGTCAGACATATTTCCAAAGCCTGCTTGCTGGGTCCCCAGTGGTGGGCTTACACATTCTTCGGCAGGTGGCCGGGGGATGTGTACGCAGGGTTGATGGCTAATCTGCCTCCTGGTTGGAGGCGGCGTGTGCCGGTGTCTGGCTGGGTGGGGGTGTGTGTAGGATCCCGGAGGTGTCCGGGGTCCGGAGGCTGGCAATATGCAGGGCGGGGGTGAGGGTACCTCCGACCCGGTGAAGCCCTCGGCTTTTGCTAGTAATATGGCGAAGCCGGATGAGGGGGATGGGAATTGCCGGGGAACGGTCCTCAGTGGAGGCGGGAAGGAACTCACTTTGCTACCCATAGGGCTGGTGAGGGATTGTCCCGCCGCCGGAACCGTAAGTTATATCTTGCCTCCCGAGGGTGCCGGTGTGTGGCCTGGGCGGGGGTGTGGGTATCCCCTTGTTCCTATAGGGCTAGCAAGAGGCTTTGGAATATGTGGGGCTGGGAAGTGGGACTGGTCGCAGCTTGCCGTGGGGGGTGGCTCAGGGTCGGTGGTCCCTGTGCCTGTGGCGGGATCCCGGAGGTGTCCGGGGTCCGGAGCCGGTGGCAAGATGCAGGGCGGGGGTGGGGTACCCCCGGCCCGGTGAAACCCTCGGGGCTTTTGCTAATAATAGGGCGAAGCCGGAAGAGGGGCGACGGAATGGCCTGTGGCCGGTTCACGGCGGAAGCGGGCGGAACTCACTTTGCTACTCACGCGGCTGGTGAGGATTCGTTCCGCGGCCGTATTCAATTAATGAATGTTTGCTGTTGGTTGTGGTTTAAGGAAAATGTTGTACGGTTAATAAAGCTGCGACCAGTTTGATTCCCAATGAGTGTGTTCTGGTTATTTGTAAGGTGGGGTGGGGGTGCGGGTGGGGGTGGGGGCTGGGGTGGGGGCGGGGACAGAAGCACCTGGTCCGCCTTACCCGGTTACAATGTTACAAGTACCTAGTAGTTTCCCAAAAAGACACAACTTCCATAATGCTTGTATTGGGGCAAACAGTGGATTTCCTGGGTCCTCTCTAATAATGGTTTATGGACCCTAACTCCAGGAACTTGTCCAAACCTTTTTTAAACCCAGCTACACTAACAGCTTTTACTACATCCTCCAGTAACAAATGTATGATTATATGATGTATGATTATACATTGAGTGAAAAAATATTTTCTCTAGTTAGTCTTAAATAGGTTACACTGTAGCTTCATTGCATGCCCCCTAGTCTTTCTATTTTTTTGATGGTGTAAACAATCGATCTACGTTTACCTGTTCTACTCCATTAATTAATTTATAGACCTCTATCATATCTCCCCTCAACCGTCTCTTTTCCAGGTTGAAGAGCCCTAACCTTTTAAGCCTGTCCTCATAAGAGTATTCTTCCATCCCCTTTATCATTTTGGTGGCTCTTCTCTGTACCTTTACTATATCCTTTTCAAGATACGGTGATCAGAATTGCACACAATATTCAAGGTGCAGTCGTACCATGTAACGATACAGAGTCATTATAATATCGTTTGTTTTATTCTCCATTCCTTTCCTTATGATTCCTAACATTTTATTTGTCTTCTTGGCTGCCGCTGCACATTGGGTGGAGGGTTTCAAGATGCTATCCGCAATGACACCTAAATCTTTTTCCTGGGTGATGATTCCTAATGTGGGACCTTGCTTCGTGTAACCATAGTTTGGGTTGTTCTTTCCTAGGTGCATAACTTTGCACTTGTCCACATTAAATTTCATCTGCCATTTGGATGCCCAGTCTTCCAATTTATCAAGTTCCTCTTGAAAGTTTTCACAATACTCTTGGGTTTTAACAACTTTGAATAATTTTGTGTCATCTGCAATTTGACTACCTCACTCGTTATTTCCATTTCCAGGTTATTTACGAATATGTTAAAAAGCAGACCCAGCACAGATTCCTGGGTATTCCACTATTCACCTTTCTCCATTGAGAAAATTGGCCATTCAGCTCTACCCTTTGCTTTTCAACTTTTAACCAGTTCCTGATCCACAATAGTACACTACCTCCTATCCAAGGACTTTTTAATTTCGCAAAAAGTCTCTCATGAGGGACCTTGTCAAAGGCTTTCTGAAAATCCAGAAATACTATAGATGTTTTAAATGTGCAATGAGAGTCACAGATTTGCATAATAAAATGGACCTTTTGATGAACTGGACTGACTAGATAGTGAGTTCAAAAGGGAAGAAGTTCCAACAAAAAGAAAAATGTGTGGAGGCCCATTCCGAGATGTGCGTCTCCGGGCCGTCCGAATATGCAGACATCTGGACAGCCCAGAGATGCACCCGATTTCTGCTCTTGTGAGGGCTAGACATTCATGTGTGAGCAGAATTGCAGCATAGTGGCTGGATGTCTGGGATGTGCCCTGATTCAGGTACCCCGGACGTCCAGCCACTTCCCTAGCTAGCTCAGCCAGGCTCCTGCATGGAACCACAGGGCCATATCGTCCCATCGCCATGGCACCTTGACTCCATGCAGGAGCTGTGATCCCCAGCAGTGGCAGTGATCACCCTGTTCCCCGCAGCCTACCCTCAATCTGGCCTGCGAGGAACTCCCTGCACCCACTCACCTCTAGAACTGGCCTGGGTCCCAGCTTCCCCCAATATCCAGGGGACTTGTTCCATCTCTGAGGTGGAATAAGTCCCCCATTTTGCTGGCCAATCCCAGATAAACAGGGCTGACCTTGGAATCGGCCCTGTATGTCCGGGGTTATGGCACCTCCTGCCACATGCCCTCTCTCCTCCTTCAGCCTGCCCCCTCCCACCCACGAACAGAGCTCCCCACACAACTTGCAGCTACATGCGGGGAGCTCTGTTCCTGCCAGTGCGATCCAGGTGTTTAGTGGGTTTGGACATCAGGATCGGACGTCCAGACCCACTAAATGTGGGTAAGAATGAGGGCCATAGTGAATATAAGTTCCTGGGATTAATATCTTAGAGATGCCAGAGTTAGAGAGGATTAGAAGGGCTGCCAGGAGAGCGGACAGTGAGTGATTGGATCAAAGGGGGTGCCAGGGGAGCAGAGAGTGACTGAAGGGATTGGAGGAGATACCAGAGCAGCAGAGAGTGAGTGAGATGATCCCAAGGTAAAGGGAGTTTGAGGAAAGATAGTGACGGATGGAGAGTGAGAGGATGGGAAAGTGCAGGGGAAGGAGGGAGTGAGCAGATTGGAGGGTGGTAAAGAAAGAGTGAGTGGAAGATTAGAGTGCGTGCAAAGTGAAGAAATTGGAGAAGATCTGGGTTGTCAGTTACTGACAAGGGTGTAGCGAGAGTGCGTGAGGAGTCAGGAAGAGCAATGGCAAGGGTGTGAGTGAGAGAAGGAGATATGTAGAGTGGATCCTCCGTCCTTTCCGTCTGATCCTAGATCTCACCATCACTGCTCCGCAAGCCTCCTTCTTTTCCCTCCTCTCACTCCACATCCCTATCACTGTGATCTTTCCTTTTTTGGCTCCCTGATTCCCTTCTCATCCCCTCCATGTTTTTATCTGCTATCCTTCTTCCTCTCCTCCCTTTCTCCATATCTTTCTGATATGCCCTTTCCCTCCACATCCCCCAGTTGCCCTTCTTAATCCCTTCGCTCTTCCCAGCACTGATTACTAGGCTGCCCTCCACCTCCCGCTCCCCTCAAGAACCACATAAATCCGCCCAAGGGTTTCTGCTGCCCCAGGCAGAAGCCTCAGTCACACAGCCCTCCCCCCTACACTGAGCAGTACTGCACCGTGCCTCTAACCCCCACAGTCACTGATTCCATCGGTGGGGATGGGGAAGGACGGCTCAGTTCAGTGCAGTGGAAGTTGTGTTGGAGGGGAGTCAGATGCCTGAAAATACTGTGAAGAAAATGCTGATATTGTAGGGTGGGAACTTCGTGGATGCAACTAGCACTAGCCATTGAGGTGGCATTAGGTGCACTCACGGTGTCTGCAACTTCGGTGATTACCGCACGATATTTACATCTGCCATAAGTGTGCATTGCAGGCCCACCCACCCTCTGCACTAATCCTACCCACTTCCCACTCAGGCCTGCAGCTATCAGGTGAAATGCAGACGTTGCAGAAAATCGCTGTGATGTTTGCATTATGTCCTCATTAGCTGCTATTTGCTGCGCGATCATCCGGTATTATCGCCATGAGAGCAGCTAACGCGCTTTAGTAAACATACCCCATAGTATCACCCTGGCTATAAGAATAACATAAGCCACATGTCATTCTTTGGTAAATATGCCCCTTAAACCAGGGGTCTCCTTATAAAACGATCCTCAAAATGCAAGGGAACCATGATCAAATCGATGCTGGGTGTGCTGCTGATTCAATAGTCAAAACGCTGTCTCATGGTATTTCATTATCAAGATGGCAGCTGCTGCTATGACAGTATTTCAGTTCAGTGAGAAATCATTCCACTCATTGTGTGCATTGAGATGAAACATAGCTATTTCAGCTAGACATCAAATCAACTTGCCCACAGTTCTTTGTGAGTTATTGCAAGTTATGAAGCTATCAGCTTCCACTTTTTCTAAGAGAACTTCTGTGGTCTAGGGAATTGATTATCCTCTGACTAAAGACAGTTTGAAGCTCTGATCTATGAGGAATATCTTTTGAAAACGAAAACCGTATTCAGATTTAACACTGAAGATTTCTGAGCAGCCTTTTAGGGGGGGGGGAGGGGGGTTGCAGCTGAAAATAGTCTCCAACGCAGAGAATCTTTTTTTCTTCAAAAGAGGTAAGTATGCTGATGCCAAGGAGATGAACAATAGCGAGTACTAAAAGAGCTGGAAATTTACAGCTGATATTTAAAGTAGGTAAAACCAAATTGGAATCACTTATTTTTGCATTACAAAGGAGTCAAACACCATAAAGTCACCAGCAAATCAAAATTTAGGGACCACTGTACTAAACTTTATTGATATTCATTGTTAATGCCTACAGTATTAACAGGGTGTGTAATACTCATATGAATTGCCAATGTTAATGAGATGCAAATAAGTCATGGTCCGGTACATGTATTGATGTGGACTGTAATTCAAACTCTTTAGACCTCAGAGGTGTAAGGGTTTTTTGTGCAAAAATATTCTCAATTAGATTTAAATCACACTGTTTCAGGAGTAGCTCAAGTCAAGTTCCATTCAGGTACAGTAAATATTTTCTGTCCTCTGAGCTCTTGCAATCTAATTTTGTAGCTGAGGCAATGAAGGGTTAAGTGATCTTCCCAAGATCACAAAGAGAAGTAATGGGATTTGAATTATGTCAACCATGGTTCCCAGCACACTCCAAATAACCACTTCTCTACTGTGCAATGAATTCTACAGCATACTTTTCCATTTCATAATATAGATTTTTCTTTCATGCTAATGCAAGCTAGTTTATGCATATTTACAGTGCTGGAATGTTAGAAGGACTATTGACTGATTATGGTGCTGATGACAAATAATGTGTATACCGTGGACTGCCCGAAGAACAAACCCGTCAGTACTAGAGAAGATCAAAGATAAGCTTTCTTTAGAAGTGCAAATGACAAGACTTTGACTTTGATACTTTGGACACATCATGCAAAAAGAGAGATTGTTAGAGAAAGACATCATGCTTGGCAAGGAAGAAGGTCAACGCAAAAGGTACTTGAGTCCATAGGTATTCAGTGACTCGAAATGATCTAGACAAGATTTTCAAGTGCAGAGGTATATTTCTATGTACGAAGATTCGACTTGTCAAAGTCTGGTATTTTTAATAACGCCATATGGATGTGAAAGTTGGACAGTGAAGAAGCAAGATAGGAAGAAAACTGATGCCTTCGAATTATGGTGCTGACTTAAAAAAAAATGGACTGCCCGGGAAACAAATCAATTTGGTATTAGAGTAGATCAAACCTAAGCTTCTTTGGAGGCTCAAATGACTTCAGCTTTCATACGTTGGACACATTTTGCGAAGAGAAAAATCATTAGAAAAAAAGACATCATGCTTGGCAAGGGTTGAAGGTCAATGCAAAAGAGGAAGATTGTCAATGTGATGGATCAATACAATAACAGCAGCTATGAATGCCACTCTATCAACTATAAGACAACTGACAGAAGATCAAACACAGTTTAGGACAACTATCCATAGGGTCGCCATGAGTTGATAACTCAACAGCATTTAGCAATAAGAACAAGTGCTATATGGATAGACTCTCACTGTTTGGATAGATTTCACATTCACCGCAAAATCCAAATATTTCAGGCTGGCAACTGTCCAGATATTGGTACTGAATATCTAGATTTTATTTAACAGTGGCAGCTAACATTTTAAAAAGCCACTGACTGCTGTTGATATTGGCTCGATAGCACATACATTCAGAGAGAATTGTAAAGATTCTGAGCATTCATATCAGGTTTACTTTGTCGAATGTATCCATTGTTTATGTTTTTCAACCTAATTTATAAAACCACCACCCTTTTCTCTTTTTAAGGCAGGACCAGGCTTTAGGGCTGGCCAGTGTTCCTTCAGCAATTTACTCTGAGCTCAGATGCAGACTCTATTGGCAGAATGCTGATTTTCATGTTTCTATTGTCTTTAAAAAAAAAAAAATGTTGGAAGGCATAGGCCGCAGGCAGCAGCAACTTTTTGCAAGTTGAATAATTTCCACCAAAACTGATAAGCGAAAGATCTTTTTCAAAAAATATTAAATTCAATTATTTTTTTTACCTAAGGTGGCTACAAAAGCAGCAGTACACAAAAGCAGCTTGGTTACCTAAAAAAAATAGCCTTACAAAATTACAGCATACAACAAAAAAGAATTGTAATTTGTTTGTGATAGAGTAAATGAAAACATAAAGAAATTAATAGAAGGCACCCTTACAGTTTATCTATTTATCTATTTAAAATAATTTCTGTTCCACAATGCACCCTAGGTGGATAACATAAAACACACATAAAAATTACAAAAAATAAAAACCTACCATACCATGCCTGCAAATCCCCTACGCTTGCTGTCTAGCTGTCTTGAAATACCCCCTAAGCTTACTGTCTTACTAATAGTCAAGAAAAATCCAAAGAAGAACTGCAGATTGCCTCATTCATACAACAGCAACAAAAGTCTGTTGAAATAAATGCACCTTACATTTTTTCCGGAACACCAACATATCCGAAATGCAGTGCAATTCGGCAAGGTGTTCCAAATGTATGGAACAGCCATAGAAAACATTCTATTGTGAAATATTTGGAAGTGAATCCGCCAGAATGATGGAAGTCTAATAATGTATCCTGTGAGAATTAAGCATGAGGGGGACACTAAACCTGCGAAGAAGCTGATAGATTAAGCGGCACAATTCTTTGTTTTTTCTTAGCTACAAAAGCAGCACACATTTCTCCCACTAATTTTCCTTATGGTCTATGGTGAAATGAGGATAGGGCCACCGCACATGGTGGGTAATTTTATAAAGTCTCGTCTAGTAAGTACATGACTGCATGTCAATTGGGCCTATTTTATTAAGTCAAGCACATGCATACTTAATAGGGGTGTGCAGGTCAAAAACGCCTGTTTCATTTCACTTTCATTTTTCATGGTTTTTTTCATCTGCTATCATTTCCTATCACTAGTGGGCCCTATTATGCAATAGCATGCAGTAATGCGTAACAACATGCATTATTGCTCAATAGTGAGCTCTATTGTGAAATAGGGCACACTATTGACAGGAAATGGGAAATGACAACTTTGTCATTTCCTGTTTTGCTGAAATCACCTTTTTTATTTGAACTGTATAAAATAGCATTGTAAGTTGTTGGATATGCATGGCAAATCTAGGCATCTACTGTAGGGCTGGTATACATGTTTGTGGCTAAATTTCAGAAGGACATGCATAAATTATAGTATTTTATAATTTAACATGTGTAATTTGCATGACGGTCACACTTTACTCAGTCGCTGCCTCTGAATACCCACAGTGAAAGTATGACTTGACTTGTACTTAAAGAATAGAAACTCATTAAAGTACACTTGTAGGAGATATGAATGACGTGGAACGGGTAAACGTAGATCAATTGTTTACGCCATCAAAATACTGCCGCTCGTTTGGTCACCCATTCCTCCCCCCGTGATCACATCACACCCTTACTGTTCCGTCTTCACTGGTTGCCCTTCCCCCACCGCGTTCACTTCAAGTTGCTCATTTTGGTTCATAAAGCTCTCCACACAGGTACCCCCCAATATCTAACGGACCTCCTTTCCTTCCACTCCCCTAGGTACACCCCTCGCTCCTTTCACCTTAACCGTCTCACTCTTCCCTCCCCTTCCCGTGCCCATTTACAGTCTACCCGTTCCTCTGCCTTCTTTTTTGCTGGCCCCGCCCTTTGGAACTCCCTCCCCTCCTCACTCCGACTGGACCCTCACCACCCCACATTTAAACAAAACCTCAAAACCCACCTTTTTTCCCTTGCGTTTGATATCCCCTCTCCTTTTGTGTGATTCCCATTTGTATTATCCTCTGCTCTCCTTGTGACTTGTCTTTGTTATGGTTTAGCTTTGTCTCTTCTGCTTCTATTGCTTTTCTGTCCATAAAGTGTATTTCTTTTCCTTTTCACTGGCCTCGGCCTTTTTAAAAACAAAGTTTTTATTGGTTTTATTGTACACCGCTTTGCTTGCCCATGAAAGGCGGGTTTTATCAAGTGAAATAAAACATAAACATAAAACATAGAAAGACCAGGGGACATGCAATGAAGCTACAGGGTAACCTATTTTAAGACTAATAAGAGAAAATATTTTTTCACTCAACGTGTAATCAAACTCTGGAATTTGCTACCGGAGGATGAAGTAAAAGTTGTTAGTGTAGCTGGGTTTAAAAAAGATTTGAACAAGTTCCTGGAGGAAAGGTCCATAAACCATTATTAAAAGGGACCCGGGATATCACTGCTTGATCCGATACAAGCATTGAGGAACCTGTGTGTCTTTTGGGGAAACTGCTAAGTACTTGTGACCTGGATTGGCCACTGTTGGAAACAGGATCCTGGGCTTGATGGACCTTGGTCTGACCCAGTGTGGCATATCTTATGTTCTTATGTTATGCCCATAAATCACTGAAAATACGTAATTATACACGTCCTTATGAAACGACCCCCATTTATTGGTAGACATGGCAGGGGCTGGGAATTCAGCTCCTTCTTCTCAGTCAAGCCCTAATAAATTATATTGTTGTTTTTTTCCTAGTGGTGGTAGGAGAGATACAAAAGGGAAAGAAGCCAAAAAGTCAATTGGGGTCTAAGGCAGTGTACCGTGAATGAATTTGACACAGTAGATGCACTTGGGGGTGTTTGGGGGTATTTGTAAACCATTGTATTCTTTGTTTCTCTGTTATTTTGGTGAAAACACTTTTTTAAAGCTGGTTTTCCAGTACCATTCTTTTCACTGCATTCCTGCAACCTCGTTTCATCCATCCAACTTATTTCTTTTATATCTTTTGGCTTCCTTTCAGTTTTCATCCATACATTTTATTTCTGTTCTCTTTCTTATGCTTAAAGCAATGGGCTGACAACAAGGGAAGCCAGGTTTGCATGCCACGGCCGCTCTTTGTGACCTTGGGCAAGTCACTTAACCCTCCATTGCCTCAGGTAAAATCTTAGATTGTAAGTCCTCTGGGGACAGGGAAATACTTACTGTACCTCACATAAAAATTTCTGAAAAAGTCATGAGCTAAATTGTATTCTCCTCTCCTTTCTCATTCATTCTTACCAATATTTTCCATATTTTCCTCTAGAGCAGTGCTTCTCAAATCATTCCAGGTATGCCCCCTAGCCAGTCTGGTTTTCAGGATGCCCCCAATGAATATCTATGAGATTGATTCAAGTATGGATAACTGGCCATACACTGTAGAGTCCCAGACTGCTGCTCCAAGCTTAGCCAGTAAACATATATTCAGCTCACTACATTTTTTCAAATATCTTGGGTTTGCCATCGATTCTGCTTTAACTGTTCATGAACAGATCTTTGCATTGATAAAATCTATTTTTCCAGTGCTCCATGACTTCTGGGTCTTTCGTCCTGGCTTCGACACAGCTGCACAAAATACACTGATTCACCCACTTATAACATTGCGATTAGATTACTGTAACATCATCTATGGCAGAATCCATACTTTTGAAATAAAACGATTGCAAACACTTCACAATACCGCACTCTATCTACTTCCCATGCTTCAAAATATGATCATATCACCCCGCTATTCCTACAATATCACTGGTTCCATAAACTATACCGTATGCAGTTCAAAATTCTTATATTGGCCCATCAAGCCCTCTCTACTAGGAATATACTTTTCTTTCAAAATGAAATAGGCAATATTGCACACTATTGGGTGATAGCATGTACTGTTCACCCATTTGTGAATAGTACACATTATTTGCGCATGCATGAACAGTGCACACTATTGTGCAATAGTGACTACTAATAGAGGGCACTATTACTAAACAGTGTGGGCCTGATTCTGATCCCAATGTCCATCTCCTTTGTACGTCTAGGCTGAGTCGGACGTACAAAGGAGATTGCGATTCTGATCCCGCAGGGCACATCTAGCACCACGGGATCAGAATCATGAACAGGCCTGTACGTGCAGGACAGCACTGCGATTCAGTACTGGCCTGCATGTACAGACATAGCCCAGCTAATTCAGCCATGGCTGTTAAATGGAGTCGCAGTGTCATGGCATCCCATTGCCATGTTATTGCGGCTCCATTTAAAAGCCGCGATGCCAGCCGCTGCTAAAAATATGAATTCCCTGCAGCCTGACCCCTGATCCGGCCTCCTAAGGCCAGGGTCTGGCTGTGGGGTATTAACTTTGCCCCCCCCCCACACTCCTTCCGCGCCTTGAGTCTGCCACAAAGAAACGTCCAGGGAAGTTATTCCACCCGGGCCATTTTGCTGTCCCTGGACATACAGGGCCGACATTAGAATTGTCCCTGTATGTCCAGAGCCGGCGACCATCCAGAGCTGGTGACCGCCCACTGCCTGCCCACTCTCCACCCTTGGGCCGCCTCTTCCCTGTCCACAACTAACTTCCCGCACAACCGGCAGGGAATTTAGTTGAGACATCCATCCCCACTATTCGTGCCTCAGAATAACCCCCTGTGTGTGCTATTGTATAATAGTGTGCCCTATTGTGTAATAGGGGCACTATTGCAAAAAATTAAATGAAGATGAAAAATGAAACAAAACTAAATGACATTTTTTTGGCCTGCATATCCCTATGGTCTGTGCTCAGTTACAACCATGCGTAGCATCACTCGTTATTCTGTATGTCCCATTACATGGTCTATGTTCCACCCAAGAGAATCATCATGTTATCTCCCCTGTATCTTCTGCCAAATTTGTTGGAACATATACATCATGAAAGAGCAATTGCAGTCACAAGGGTGTTTATAATGTATGTCTTCCTGTCTCCTCCACCCACGTGTGCATAGTCTGTTCTATTTGCCTCTCTCTGCTCTGGGAAGAGCAGTGCCCTCACAGTGCTCTGCTATAGAGGTGGATATTTAACTCCTGTGACGACTTTGCTGTGCGTTCTAGCTGTCTATTTATTTATTTGTTTGTCTTTATTGGTGTGCTACTTCATCTCCCTGTTCCCTTTAGTTTTGCACTTCAGCTTTCTCAGCAGTATAACTTACCCTGCCTCTTTCAACTATCTGGCCTTTGTGTGGTAGTCAGGTTAACTGTTATTTTAAATTAAATATCTCTCCCTGCTCTGTCCCCAGAACGTGCTGCGTTTTAAACTTTTTTTTTCCTGCTCTAGTCTACCTAAGGGACTAACTCCTCCCCCCCTGCTGAGGTTAAAGGACAGGGTACCTTGTAACAGCCCTCTTTTAATAGGTCTTATTTCCCTCCCTCCCTCCCTGACACCCACCCACCCCTGGGGTAATTGTAGCTTTATAGATACTTACACGTCTTAGAGGAAAGGGACTGCTCTCAGGTGCAGCTCTTTATCCAAATCAGTCATACACTGAGGACCTGAGATTAATTAAGCATCAGGTGAACAAGGTATATTAAAGGTATTAGATACACTTTTATTAGTATAAGCATCCACACCAACTCTTAGTAAGCACAGAATTTAAAGACCTAAACACAAGCTTTAAACTAAGATGCAGACAGCAGTCCAGCAGCGAGATGGGGGCTTTCCATTCTTTTGCATTGAGTGTCACATGTATGATTTTCTCCCAGTTGGTGAGAGGTCTTACGTATGCACTAAGTGCAAGCAGCTCTTTGCTCTCAGGGAACAAGTCTGTTCTCTAGAGGCTAGATTAGCAGACCTGGAAGACATAAGAAAGACAGAGAGGTACATGGACGAGACCTACAAGGATATAGTTCTGAAGTCCCACCTCCAGTCTGGCAGCATCCCTGTTGTCATGGAGCAGAGAGGTCATATGACAGGAGAGCACCACCCTGGTGTGGCAGGTCGTGATCCTGTAACTAGGACCTGTCTTCCAGGTGATGTAAAACCCTCTCGCACTGAGGATGTTTCTCCAGGGCTATGTGCCCATGAGGGAAGGGTTAGGAGAGCTGTTATAGTTGGTGATTCAATCATTAGGCATGTAGATAGCTGGGTGGCTGGTGGACATGAGGATCGCCTGGTAACATGCCTGCCTGGTGCAAAGGTAGCAGACCTCATGCATGCCTAGATAAGGTCTTAGATAGTGCTGGGGATGAGTCTGCTGTCTTGGTACATGTCGGTACCAATGACACAGGAAAATGTGGTAGGGAGGTTCTGGAGACTAAATTTAAGCTTTTAGTAGGAAGTTGAAATCCAGAAACTCCAGGATAGCATTCTCCAAAATGCTTCCCGTTCCACGTTCAGGACCCAAAAGGCAGGCAGAGCTCCAGTCTCAATGCGTGGATGAGACGATGGTGCAAGGATGAGGTTTTAGATTTGTGAGGAACTGGGGAACATTCTGGGGAAAGGAGGGGCTCTTCCGAAGGGATGGGCTTCACCTTAACCAGGATGGAACCAGACTGCTGGCATTAACCTTTAAAAAGGTGATAGAGAAGCTTTTAAACTAGAAAATAGGGGAAAGCCGACAGTCGCCCAAGAACACATGGTTCGGAAGAAGGTATCCTTGAAGGATACTACCAAAAGCAGAGAGGTTCCAAAAAAGAGTAAAGTAGCCCAAATGCCCTTGAGTAAGGTGCAGACAGAGCGTAAAGATTCCAAATTACCCATGCCTACCAATAGCCAGATTAATATTAATAAAATACATTCTCTAAAATGCTTGTATGCAAATGCTAGAAGTCTAAACAATAAGATGGGAGAGTTAGAATATATAGCACTAAAGGAGAGGTTAGATATGATTGGAATCTCAGAGACATGGTGGAAGGAGGATAACCAGTGGGACACTGTGATACCTGGGTACAAACTATATCGTAATGATAGAACTGATCAAATTTGTGGAGGGGTCGAGATCTATGTTAGAGAGGGCATTGAGTCAGAAAGGATTAAAGTTTTGCAGGAAACAAAATTTGCTCTAGAATCTCTATGGATTGAAATTTCATGTATGAAGGGGAAGGTAATTGCAGTGGGGGTGTACTATCGACCGCCTGGCCAGAACGAACAAATGGATGATGAAATGCTCAAAGAAATCAAGGAAGCTAACAAAAGTCATAGCACAGTAATTTGAGAAGAAACTTGCTATGGAAGTAAAAACGTGAAATAAAGACTTTTTCAAGTACATTCGTAGCAAAAAGCCTGTGAGAGAGTCAATTGGACCGTTAGATGATAGAGGGGTAAAAGGGGCAGTAAGAGGAGACAAGGCTGTAGCGGAGAGACTGAATGAATTCTTTGCTTTGGTCTTTACTGAGGAAGATGTAGGGATGTTACCCAAGACTGAAGTGGTATTTAAAGGTGATATTGCAGAGGAATTGAGAGAAATATCGCTACACCGGGAAGATGTATTACAACTATTTGATAAACTGAATGGCAGCAAATCACCAGGACCAGATGGTATATATCCAAGGGTGTTGAAAGAACTGAAATATGAGATTGCAGACCTGCTATTAGTAATCTGTGAACTTTCATTAAAATCATCTGTAATACCTGAAGATTGGAGGATCGCAAATGTAACGCCAATTTTTAAAAAGGGTTCCAGGGGTGATCTGGGAAACTACAGACCGGTGAGCCTGACATCAGTACCAGGAAAAATGGTAGAAACCATCAAAAAGAACAAAATTACTCAGCATGTAGATAGTCATGGCCTAATGGGAGACAGCCAACATGGCTTTAGACAAGGAAGATCTTGTCTTACTAATCTGTTATGTTTTTTTGAAGGTGTGAATAAACAGGTAGACAAAGGTGAGTTGGTTGATATAGTGTATCTGGACTTTCAGAAAGCCTTTGACAAGGTCCCTCATCAGAGACTTTTGGCAAAACTAAAGAGTCATGGGATAGGAGGAAGTGTACTATTGTGGATCGGGAACTGGTTAAAAGATAGAAAGCAGAGGGTAGGGCTAAATGGCCAATTTTCCCAATGGAAAAAGGTGAATAGTGGAGTACCCCAGGGATTTGTACTAGGTCCGCTGCTTTATGACGTATTCATAAATGACCTGGAAAAGGGAATAACTAGTGAGGTTATCAAATTTGCAGATGACACAAAACTGTTTAAAGTTGTTAAAACTCAAGGGGATTGCGGAAACTGCAGGAGGATCTGGATAAATTGGAAGACTGGGCATCCAAATGGCAGATGAAATTTAATGTGGACAAGTGCAAAGTTATGCACCTAGGAAAGAACAACTCACACAATGGTTACACGATGCAAGGTTCCACATTGGGAACCACCACCCAGGAAAAAAATGTAGGCGTCATCTTGGATAACATTTTGAAACAATCCACCCAATGTGCAGTGGCGGCCAAGAGAGCAAATAAAATGCTAGGTATCATAAGGAAAGGAATGGAAAATAAAATAAAGGATATTATAATGCCTCTGTATCGTTCCATGGTACGACCGCACCTTGAATATTGTATGCAATTCTGGTCGCCGTATCTCAAAAAGGATATAGCGTTATTAGAAAATGTGCAGAGAAGAGCCACCAAAATGGTAAAGGGGATGGAAGGCTACTCCTATGAAGAGAGGCTACAAAGGTTAGGGCTCTTCAGCCTGGAAAAGAGACAGCTGAGGGGAGATATGATAGAGGTCTATAAATTAATGAATGGAGTAGAACAGGTAAACATAGATCAATTGTTTACGCTATCAGAATATAGAAAGACTAGGGGACATGTAATGAAGCTACAGGGTAAACTATTTAAGACAAATAAGGGAAAATATTTTTTCACTCAACGTGTAATCAAACTCTGGAATTTGTTACCGGAGGATGTAGTAAAGGCTGTTAGTGTAGCTGGGTTTAAAAAAGGTTTGGACAAGTTCCTGGAGGAAAGATCCATAAACCATTATTAAAAAGGGACCCAGGATATCAGTGCTTGACCCAATACAAGCATTGTGGAACCTGTGTCTCTTGGGGATACTGTTAGGTACATATTACCTAGATTGGCCACTGTTGGAAACAGGATACTGGGCTTGATGGACCTTTGTCTGACCCAGTATGGTATATCTTATGTTCTTATATTTTAGACCATTTGGTCTCCTACTATATATATATATATATTCTGAATTTCCACATGGCAATGGCAATTTTGAAAAGGGCCGTCTTTACATGTGAATGTCCATAATGCAGAGAAAGTGAAAGGGTATTTATTTAACAGGTTGTGTTGTTTTTTTTAATACCGTTTTATCATTTCAGTCAAGTCATTGTAACTTAAACTTGGTAATGTACATTAAACAGGGACATTGCTAACTTGGATTCTTCTCAGGCAATGGAGGGTTAAGTGACTTGCCCAAGCCAACAAGAAGTACTAGTGGGAATCGAACACTGGTCTCTTGGTTCTCAAGCTACTCCTCCATGACATTTTTATATGTATATGTTGGGGGCATGGGTAGGGCATGGCCTGTATGTGTCAAAAATTTGCAAATGTGTTCCTACTTTCATATAGGGCTTGCATGGGTATGACCAAAATTGCCAGATGCTCCCTGGCACTTATAGATTTTTAAAAAGTGCTCATTTTGGCCAGGTCTTTACAGGAGGGATTAAGAGGGTTATCTTCCTTAGTCACCCATTGTTTATTTCTCCCTCCAAATTGAAATGAATTAAAGATGGTGGCCTCCGTAGTTAGTTGGTGATATTTATATGTATAGGTTTGCAAAATACCAGCCCTTATGTGTAAAGTTGCTGAGTTGATTTCTTTGATTTTTCCAACATGTACATTGGTAAAATGGCCCCTCTGGATCCCTGTGTTGGAAAATGCATGTGCGGTCCTGCGGGTCCTTATACATATTTCAAAAAACCCTCCACATTTGGCAGAGTCTTTTCTAGAATACTGCTGGAGTTGTGTACGACCCAATCTCAACATCTTAATCCCATTCTCCATGTACTATCTAAAATTAGGCTTCTAACCTTCATTCATTAAAAAATTGCAATTTCAACAGGCTTTTGATTGAGCTCCTCATCAGACATAGGATAGCAGACTAAAATACCTGGCTTCTGAAGTTAATTTTCAATTAACTGTACATCAAATGAAAGGTTAACTGAAAAGTATGCACTTTGAGGGGAATTCGATAAACTCTTGCACAGTTAACCCACATTGCAGCACACTTAGGTGGGGCTTGTGCTATAAAGTAAAGTCCCAGCAAACTTTACTTTATAGTACAGGGGTGTACTGACATAACTGAGCCTAGCTGAGGCAGTTACGCTTGCTCTTGAGCAGGTATGTATGCCCTCGCCTAGATTCTGCAGAAACGTGAAAAAATCAGATATTTCTGTATCTTGTATAAATGTAGGCCCTGCCTATGCTCTGCCCCTGTGCACACTAATTGAAGCTACATGTGATGGGACTTATGCATGTTTACAGAATAGTGACTGCCTAAAGCATGTGCATAAGTGAGGAAGCCCTTTAAAATAGAAACATATGAGAATGTGGAATCAATAGCATGTACCTTTCTGCACGCCCTTCATAGGATTATCACCTTGTTGTATAAATATATTAATGATTTTATTATTTGATTGCCCATAGAGTACTGTGTCGGTGGTCAGTTATGAGAGATCAACAAAAACAGGGTAAATTTAGAAAAGTCGCCTAGTTTAACGTGCCATGTGTATGTTTTGCATCTATTTTATGAAATAAACTTTGCATATGCTTAGCTCCGCCTACACTCTTCCCACACCAAAAATACACAGAATTGCATTCCCGTGTGTACTTATAGAATATCAGTCACCCAAAGTACAGATGTAAATTTCCATCCGTGAACATAGGTCATGGAAAAGTCATGATTTACATGCCTCGATGGCAAGTAACCTTGCACGGCTCATTATAAAATTACCCCATAATACGTATATGTGAGCACTGCTATAATTCAAAATGCATTCTTGATTTTATTTAAACAAGCACCTTGGTGTTTTTCCTGACAGTCACTATAATAGAATTATACTTTCCAAATTTAAAAAAAAATCCTGTTTTCCATAACCTGTGGTGGTGGTGGCAAAATTCTAGTTGATAAAGTCGATATATAATGTTATGGGAAAGCACCAGTATTTTTAAGAATTAATTTGCTCCGGGGGCGCGGAGCCTGATGTCCAGCGGGTTAGACGCTTCGCGCTGAAGCTCCCGAGGGGCCTACTCAGAATCCTGACTTAATATCTGCACAAACTTAATATTTTACTCCGAACTTACCGGGGTGCCTTGGGGGGAATGGCGGCCCACAAACCAGTGCGCTTGGACTTCGGGTCTCCCTCTTCTTCACATGGAAAACGCTCCAAAACAGAGTTGTCTTCCCCACCAAAGATGGTTCCTCTTCGGGTGGGCCCCGAAATGCACCAGGAGATCTTGGAGGAAATACGTGGTGTGAAGGAACTGGTGCAGTCCAACGGAGAAGCGCTCCGAGCCATGCGAGAAGATTTTGGTGTGCTTCAGGACCGGCTTGAAGGTCTTTCACTACGGCTGGACAACATGGCGGGAGTCCTCGATTCGCACGCGGTGCGCTTGGTGCACCTGGATAAGGCTGAGCGTCAGATACAGAATCTTCAAAAAGAGTTAGAGGATTGCAATAATCGAGCCCGTCGAAACAATGTAAGGCTCATAGGAGTACCAGAGGGGGCGGAAGCAGGAGATATCAGAGAATTTCTGGTCAAAACTCTCCCCTCCGTGCTGAAGATTACCTTTTGCAGAGATCTGGAAATTGACCGAGCATATCGTGCTCCTACCAACATCGTACTCAATCAGACGACCCCCCGACCCATTATCTTTCGTTTGCTGAGGTATCAGCAAGTTGAGCAAATTTTCAAAGCTGCCCGGGCGATTCAACATCTGCAGTTTGAAGGTCATAAAGTCTCTTTCTTCCCCGACTTGGCAAAGCCTACAGTTGACCGGCGGAAGGGACTCCTTGCTTTTCGGCCTAGACTTCAACAGTTACAGGCTCGCTTTGGCCTCTTATATCCAGTGAAGCTCAGAGTGACTCTCCATAACCAAACTAGAACCTTCGAAGATCCTGCTCTGCTAGCAACATTTTTAGATTCCAAAGAAGCGGACCAGATGCGCTAAGTCAACAACTCGGATGGACTCCGCTGGAACTGCCCGCCATTTTGTATGGCTCGCTGCGGTGATCATTGCTTGGAATAGAGACTGCCTGGACCTTTCTTTCTTTTATATCTACCTTTCTTGGCCTCCTTTTCCTCCATGATGCGCACATCGGTTGGATTCGGGGCACGTACAGCTATACCGGTTATATGTTTCAATTTAGGCCTTCTCCGGGGTTTCACCCCGCAGACATCAGGTCGCCAGTAATTTCCGGGGTTTTGCTTCTTCTCTAAGGCACTTCGGTGCTTCTACTGTTATATAGGGCGCTTCATGATTTTCATTGGCTTATTTTTTATCATATCGTGTGCACAGTCATTCATAGTCGATATGAGGGGCATTGCGCAACTCGGTGCGCCCTCAAGTTTCTTTTTCAGAATGTTTGACTTTGTTGTATGGCCTTCTGCAAGCTCTAGTCACTGAACGTAAGAGACATCAATAGTCTAATCCAAAGAATGACCCTCCTTAGTTATTTCAATCATGACCATACTGATTTAGTGTTTCTTCAGGAAACCCATTTCACTCCCGTTGAACCACTGAAACTTACTGCTAAACCTTATATGGTGGCTGCCTATTTTCTCGCCGCTTCCAAGTGGTGCGGGGTAGCCATCTTGGTTGAGAAATCTTTGCCAATCACTGTAATAGATACTAGCTCTGATGGGGAGGGTAGCTGGGCCTGTGTATATTTTATGGTTGGAGACAGTGCATTTACGTGTATTTGTATTGATGCTTCGAATGTGGATGACCCTGTTACTGTTACTCGGCGGTGACTTCTACCAAGTATTTGATCCTTTGATAGATAGACCGCCGCCTAGAACGAGTGGTCCGCCCAAGAGTCTCTATACCCTGCCAGTTCTGATGAAAGATTTTGCTTGAGTGGATATTTGGAAGCTGCTTCACCCCTCCGACTTAGAGCTCACCTTTTCCCAGCCCTCCCATCACTCACATTCTAGATCAGATTTTTTCTTATCTCCTCAGTACTGCTATCCCAAGGGGACATATACTCCTGATAGGTTAACCAATTGGAATCCCATCCAGAGCACTTGATGCTGGACATGCCATGTGGCCTTTGGTTTACTAAACTCCTGCTAAGTCTGCTTGTCCCGCATTACAGTATTACTGGAGTCGGGTCTGGGGTCGTCTTCATTCTATTTTATATTTTCCGGAATCCCTTTCTTGGAAGATTGTGGGGCTCCGCTCAGCTGTGGGGATCCCCTCTCTTCTCCAATTGGCTTACTTTCTTTTAGCCTTTAAGCTGGGCATTGCTATTTCCTATTTCCTTAATCACGAAATATTGGGAAAATAGCTCTTTTTGAGCTCTAACGCTTGGTGAATCATATCTGTCTTTATTGTAAATATGCGCAAATACCTTGTATGTCAGCCTCTTCCGTTCAAACCATTTACTGTTGGTCTTGCTAGAAGACACTCAACGATTATGTTCAAACTATTCAATGCTCTCAGTTGACTGTTTGATTCTGTATTGATTCTGTATTACTCTCTGTCACATGCTCATCCGGTATCATTGATTCTACTTTTGTTTGCTTGATGTACAATAATTGTTCTATGTAAGCGCTTATATGTTGACTCTTATCAGCTTAGAGAAGAAGCATTGGGGTGGGGGGTAATTGGGGTTGCTTTCTTTCTTGTATGCGTGTATTGTTTCTTTTGGTGTGTTGTTACTTTTGTTTGTTGTAAAACGAAAATAAAAGTTTTAAAAAAATATATATATATGTGTATTCAACAGAAATGTAACTAATAAATAACACTAAAAGACAAAAAAAAAAAAAGAATTAATTTGCTCCTCTTCAGAAAATACATTTTGCTGGTTTTATCTGCATTTTACTGTCAACATGCAGGGACCGCTTCTGGAGCTGTTTCATTTTGACAAAGGAGAGAGGAACTCCATCTGAAAAGAAAATTATTACCTTGGCAAAATAGAAAATGGAATGTAGTACAAGAGGTAAAGACTCACCTCATGCAGTAGCTTCCATTATCATGGACCTATGGGCTGTCTATATGTGACTTTTGGAGTTGAGAGCTAGATCTGAATTCAGGAAAGCATGGTATAAGTACAGCATGGCCTGTGCTTTGACCTAGTACTTTCTTTCAACCATTCTCAAATTTCTGTACCTCTGTTTGTCTCTCCCTGACCATCATTTTATTTTTCACACTTAATCACCATTCCCCACAATCTTGTCCAATTTCGTGTTAGGAGTCTGCAGGTTATTGGCCAATGCATCATTTCCAATTCTATGTCATCTCTCTTCTTGAGATATGCTTTTTATTTCTTTTAATTTTCAATAATAAAAATGTATGAGCAGCCAGTCCCTTGCTTGTCTTCTTCTGAAAAACACAACATATTAACAAAATTTACAAAAAAACCCAGACCCTCCCCTCATCCTCACACTTACCCCTTTCTTTGAACTCCCTCCACCTCCTACTCAAACTGTCAATGTCCATAGGAATAAGAGTAATCCCCACTCACTCCACAGAGCAGTGCCATGTTTCAAATGGTCTCTGGCTGACATCTGACATGAAACTGGCTCCATTTTTTAATATACCTAATTCCAAAACGATATCAATGTCATTTTAGTCACTGGCATTTAGGAAATGACAATGATTGGCCACAATTGACTGGGTATCGTTCCTATGGAGGGGGGGGGGGTGGAGGGAGGGTATTCTGGGCAGATGAGGAGAAGGCCTGGGGAGAGGATCATTTTAAGTTTAAGCTGCAAGTTTAACTTTTACTGTGTGCAGGCAATAGTGTGCAAAATTTTTAAAAAGCCCAGAAAAGAAACCCCACAAAATGCAAGCAAATGAATTCCCTTCCCCTTCTTCCAACAAAATAAACAACAAAAATAGAGTCCCCCTGTACATCCCTCCTCTCACCACCTTCAGAACTTTTCCGAAGTCTTGTGTCACAATTTATTTTTACCATATTGTATGCATTTCTGCTTCCGATACTTACACACTACTGTTCCTCTGTTCTGTAAGGTATCCTAAACGCCACTCTTGGTGCACTTCCAATTTTCTTGCAACCAATTTATAGAGCATATCTGACTAAAATTCTGTTCCTATGCTGATTTCAGAATAATCCACAAAGCACACACACACTCACACAGTCAACTGATGTAGTCATAGCGAGTTGAGGAGGTGGACAACTCGTAACATCAGAGTCAGAAAAGTGGATATATCAATCTTCAGCACATCTGAAACCCTACATGACCATGTTTTAGTTGTTCCTTCTTCAGAGGTTTCGTCTTAATGTATGTGTATCTGTATAAGAAGGTTATAGCTTTGAAAAGCCACCTTACATAAGAACTCCGCTCTTCTAGCTTGGCTTCTTCAATCCAGTCTGGAGCTCTTTACTCTTCAGTATCCTAGCTGACTTCATACATTTCATTTTCATGCTCCTGTCTGTGATTACATTTGCAAAGCATCTTTGTTACATCCATCAATAAACACCTTTACCTCCAAACCTCATTGTCTCCATCACATTCACCTTCTTTCTCCAACTCCCTTCTCCTTTCCGCATACTGCCCAGACTATGACTGGTGTCCTCCATGCAAGAACCACAAGATGAATCTTGAATCCCCTACAGGCCACCTCCCTTTCCTTTGGCCCCTTTAACCCTTTTTATCTTTCCTGAAATCACAGAGAATGAAAAAGTCAATTTGTTCTCCTCCAGCAAACTCACGGTTCTCACTGGCTTTTCAGTTCTGTCTCCCCAGCAGTCCATCCCTTCATTTGTCAGAGAACATCTTTAATTAATCACTTGCAACTGTGACTATTTCTGCTGCTATCAAGCATGTTGTAATCAGACCACTCCTCAAAGAAGCTTTGCTGGACCCTACCAGCCTGGCTATCATCCTGTGTCTCTCGTCAACTACTCAAATATGACATTCACTTCCACTGCCTTTACTTTCTGTTATCTCAAGCTAGTCCTGATTTTCTCCAATTTGATTTTCTACCTCCCTATTCCATGCCGAATGCCCTTGTCATATTCTATTGTGACCTTTCGATTACCATCTATTCCTTGAAACGCCATCCTCATTGGGATTCTCGGACTCGCTCTATGTTTGGTGTTTTTCTTACCTCCTCCCCCCTCCCATTGATGTAGATCCTTCTGCACTGCTGCTCCATGCTTAGTTGGTGCGCTTCCTCAGGGCTTTCTCCTGGTTGCATTCCTCTTTTCTCTCTACATTTGTTCACTTGGTGCTCTGATCTCATCTTATTGCTTTCACCCTGACACCCTGCAGCACAAATTTCAGGAAGAATGCAGTTCTAAATCTTAGGGGTATGTTTCCTAAACAGTGGTAACGGCTTCCATGCGATATCAGAGCAGCGGCCCCATTGAATTCATTGAATTGATACTGCATGGAAGCTGCTACCATTGATTCGTAAACATACCCTTTAGTCTGCTTATATGACTTCGCTTCCTACATGTCCCGCTATCACATCAAACTTAACATAGCCAAGATGTAATTTACAGTATCTTTTCCCCCCAAGCCATTTCCCATCTTTCCCCTTTTTCTATCTTTGTGGCTAGAACAGTCCCCTCAGCTTGTCCTCTCTCTCCTCTGCACATATCTTTATCTACAACATTGCCAAAACGCATTCCTTCCTGTAAGAGCATGCTACCAAAACGGACCCACATAGTCTACCTAACCTGTTCCTCAGGGGTCTCTCCCTGGACCTTCTTTCTCCTTTACAGTCTATTCAAAATTAAGTTATATAACTTATCTTTCTCCAGCAGCTCTATGACCATGTAATGCCTCTTCTCAAACCACTGCATTCGTTCCCAATCCGCTTTTACGTTTATTTCAAACTTTCTTTATCTGTGCTTCTCTCCTCCAGTGACAACTCCTGATTCCACTCTTTCTATTGTGCTCCACGGTACGCCAGGAATGATCTTCCTGAGTTGGTGAGTCATGCCCCGTCTCTCCCCATATTCAACTCCAGCCTTAAAACCTAGTATTTTACAGCTGTTTTTAAAAAACCCTCTGTCTCCCCCCTAGGGTTGCCAACTGGCTCCAGATGTGCCCGACAGACTTGATCCAGTCCTGGGTTTACCCCATTGCATGCAGTGACTTGTAGTTTTCCATTTCTTATGGAGTGCAATGGAGAAATTAGAACTACATATCCCTGCATGCAATGGGGTAAACCCAGGACTGGATTGACCCTGTCGGGCGCATCTGGAGCCAGTTGGCAACCCTACTCACCCCTATGCTAGTATTGTTGATTTTATCCATGTTTGTCTGGCTTTGTGTCTTGAATAGATTGTAAGCAACATGGAGCAGGGCTCTCTTTGCTGTGCGCATCTAATATTGCTGCAGAAATGATCTGAAAAAGTAGTATTAGTAAATCCCGGGATTCTATTTTCCGATAAAAGACTAATCACGAATTTTGTTTTCTATCACTAGAACCAGGCCTGCTAAGAGAAATCCAGGGACCCATTTCTTTCAAATAATCCATCTCATCTATATTACCAAGAGAAACAATTATGTTATTTCCAGTGCCGACATTAGCATGTTTGAAATCCTAGACAAAAATTAATCGTTGCCATCTCTCCATTATAATATTATGTCCTTCAATGAAATCTTCCTGTTAAAACATGACGACTCCATTCATTTTCTTAGCTCTGATATTAAATTCTTTATCATTATAGTCCAAAAATGTGTTGGTTACTATTTACCTTTGCTTATGGGATGTGTATTTTGTAGATAAAAGCAAGATTTTATTTTATTTTTTTTATTCAATTTCAAAGATAATCTTACCATACACTTATAAGATAAGAAAACAAAATAATTTGAGCACACATTATATAATTCAAGATAAATAATATCCTTTTTAATTGGCCATTACAGAGATAAAATATAAAGGAAAAAGAAAATCTAAACAAAATAGAGTTACATTAATTGCCCTGTAGGAAGGTCTCTAGCTGGGAGGACTCAAAAAAGGCATACTATATATTTTGATAAAGCATGATACACTTGTAAGGAAATTTGAGGAAGAAGGTTTTTCCTAGTGCCAAAACTGCTGGTTTAAATGGAAGGAACGCCCTTCTCCTCAACTGTGCAGCTTTCAAAACATCTGGGAAGATATTTATTTTCTGGCCACAAAAAAAAAAGATTCTTTTTCTGAAAAAACAAACAAAGTACATTATTGTGATCGATGAGGGAACCAAAAGAAACAATTAATGTGGCACGAGAGGGAATATTATCAACCAAGCTTTCTAAAAAAGCAGGCAGGTCTAGAGTATTTCCAGAAGAAAGTTGATCCAAACCCGACCCTTTTGAGTCAGACGTTACTCTTCCTCTGGATAGGAAAAGGGTGTGGGGAATTTTAGATGTCCAGGTCAGGACATGGAAAATTCCCATAGTATTTTACAAGAGGTTCTGCCAAATGCAGAGCATCTTGTAAAATAGGGACAGGGCTACATGTTGATGTCTCCCCATGTCCAGAAGGAGCAATGATTTTAAAAAGCTTCACATGAGTAAGTAAAATATGCTAAAGTACCCCACATTGTGCATGAAGCAGCTTTTTAAAATTGCTGCACCTGATCCTGAAGTACAAATCCCCCCCCCCCCGATCATCCCCTACAGCAAACCCCCAGTCTCTCTCCTCCACCTCCAATGCATCTGACCAACCCCTTAACCCCCCTTCCGACAGCCAATTCCCCATATCCCTCTAAAGAATACAATCACCAGTGGTATCCCTAAACTTATACCCAACCTTCCCCCTCCCCCGTATAGGTCCTCCCCAAAGGCCCCTGAGCAGACTCCTCCATGTCACTGCGTGATCCCCGTGACCTGGCTCCAAGCAGAGTCCAATGGTCCCTGCTGTCTAGTAGGAGCAGGAATGGTCCCCAGTAGTTGCTGCTCTTTCAGATCCAGGTTCTAAAATGCTGGCCTTGAGCCCCAGAAGTAATCTCGTGTTACTCCCAGTAGGGGGCGAGCTGGCCAATAAGGGCATTTTCCCCTTACTTGGCAGCCTGACCCCTAGTGGTAATAGCTACCATTGTGGACCCTAGAGCCGAAGGAGCAGGAGCAATTGGAAATCTCTCCTGCTCCCATTAGACACCAGGGAACTGAACCCTGGGGTAGGGGTGGGGTCTATCTGGAGGCCTTTGGGGGGTTATGCTGGGGAGGATGGGGGCCTGGCCTTTTAAGGAGGCATTTGTGCCTCATGGCAGTTGTAAATACCGAAGTCCAGATTTTCTGTCATCCATTTGGATTTCCCTTGTAAGATCTGCGTCCATATGTTAGGTGTGCTTAAACTACTCTCACTCCCCGCCTTTATCTTGCCTCCAGCCAAATTAAGCATGCTATGTATTATCATGTGAAAATAGCCCCTTTTCTAACATGGCATTTACACAGGTACTTCAATCTATACATAGAGCCTGATTCAGAAAGGGACACATTTAAGCAGTCCGGATGGCCCCGAGCTGATTAGGAACCGATTTTGTAACATGGGAGCAAAACATTCCCATAGCATACAGAATCAGGCCCGAGGATGGCCCAGCTTACCCCTGCATGCCTATGGGGCTGTCCTTCCTGCATTCTCCCCTGTCATCAGTGGCGCCGACCCTCTTCTTCCCTGCCGCCTGACCCACGGTTGGGCAACTGGGACCTGGATCAGGCAGTGTGTACCTACCCCAGCCCCTGCCCCCTGGGGTGGAAGGGGGTTCTGGCACTGATCGCCAAGTTTGTGTGGCTTATTCCACCTTCCACCTTTGAGGTGGAATAAGCAGCTCGTTTCCCCTGACCCCGCAGGACATACAGGGCTGTGAACAGAATAGGCCCTGTACGTCCTGCCGCTTTGGCCTGCCCCACTCTGCCCAGACTCCCCCCCCCCCCCCGCCAGCTCTCCCTGTACTGCTGCTCTAGCCATGCGGGGAGGGCCTGAGGGGAAATAGGGACAGGACGGCTTGCGGGCCTGCCTGAGCCTCCGGGACATGCAGCTCCGCAAGTCGCTTCTCTGAATCCAGCCCATAGAGGATTAATGCTGCTATTTACATGTGTGAATGATTCTAAAATAACCCTGAAATGCATTCAACTTTGAAATCAAATTTTGGAGAGAGATGGATAACCTTACTCATACAAGCATTTCATGCAATTATTTTACTATGCTATTGCTTATTTTTCTAAATATTTTCTAGTAATTTGCAGTCCTCCAGGTTGTCTAGTCATTCTTTTCCTGACAAGAAGGCTATTACAACACAATCAGCAGCAAAACACATTTTAATGACCGATAATTTCATTTAATTTAATTCTAATTTAACAGACATATGCCAATAATGCATTTTTGTATTGTTAGACCAATAATGCTTAAACTAGATCTTGGGCCCCCTTAGCCAATCGGTTTTCAGGACATCTCTAATGAATATGCATGAGACACGCTTGCATAAGTTGGTTTTAAAAATCACACAAATGCATGAAAATAAACCTTATCGGGGTCATTCCGACCCACAAATAGTGGGGATGGACGTCCCAATGGGATGTCCATCCCTGCTATTCGTGCCCCTTCCCACCGGCGGCTAATTTCCCTGCCAGTTGTGCAGGGAAGTTAGTCAGGGGTGGGGAAGGGGTAGATTGAGGGTGAAGTTAGGACAGGCGATGGGTGGTCGTCAGCCCTGGATGTACAGGGCCGATTCTAACATTCCTCTGAGGTGGAATAACTTCCCTAGACATCAGAGATTAGCAGCCCGGGGCATGGATGAGGCAGGGGGGGGGCCCAAGGGCATTCCCAGAAGCCTGACCCAGGCCTTAGGAGGCCAGATCGGGGGTCGGCCTGCCGGGAAATCGATGCCTGTGCTGGTGGCCGGGGATCGCGGTTCTTCAATGGAGTCATGATGCCACGGCAACCAGAAGCCATGGCACCACAGCCCATTGAACTGCCATGACTGAGTTAGTCAGGCAGGGCTTGTATGTGCAGGCTTGCCTGAATCTTATTTCCGGCCTGCACGTACAGGCCTGATTGTGATTCTGATCCCACTGGGCTAGATGTACCCATGGGATCAGAATCGCGATGCCCTCTGTACGTCTGGTTCAGATCGTGGTACAGAAGGCTTTTACGTCAGGGACAGAATCAGGCTTTATGTATATTAACTAGGGATATCCTGAAAATCAGGTCAGATAGGAGGGCCTGAGAATTGGTGAGAACAATATTATAACACTATGGGTAAGTCAAGCGGAAACCAAAATAACAAATGAGAAGCAGAATTGAGCAACAATGAACAAAAGTTCAAAGTCAAATCAGTATATGAAAAGTGTCACGGCATATTTTCTGTCTCCCATGTATAAGGCATTTTTTATGATACAGTTATTTGGCTCTGTTGTGTCTCCAGGGGTTTATCCATAACAATACCTCAGACCGCTAGTGAGATAGCCTTTAGTGCAAAACCATGAAGTAAAGATGCAGGCCTTCCCAATCCACAACTTTCCTCAAATAGACTGTACTTTCTAGGTTTCTTCTAGTCTTAATTTAATTGTGTTTTGATAAATCTTGTGTGCACGGTGCACTTGACCCAAATAAGGCGTTAGCAAAAATAAAATACTAGCTTTGCACAAAATCTGAAACAGATGCTTCATTAATCACGTTCTTCATCTAGACACCGCTTTTGTGCTATATCAAATAGCACATCCAACACCATCAACATGCTGTCTGCAGAACTCTGTGCTAGTACATTTCCACAGTATCAACAGGAAAAAGACCAGAATGACGAATGAATGTGAAGTCCCCCAGTTGGCGCCATTGCATTTATACTTTTATATGGAAATACTGTCACACAGAGGAGACATACTGCATTGCACGGAGTTCAATAGCTTATTTAAAACATAATTTCTTTTTCGATTCTACATCTGCTTTGCATAGTACGAGATTAGTGCAAAGGATAAAGCAGCCAAAACAAACAATCTTAATTCATCTAATCTTTGTTAATGGAGAAGAATTTTTAGAGCCTATTTGACTACATCCAATGAGTCACCAAGAATATGATCTATTAAAACTAGTTGAAACTTAATGATTAGTGAACATTAAAGTTCCATTTGAATGTCTAAGCAAACAGCACTGGTTACCAAATGCACATCAAATAAAGTATAAAACCCTTATTATATTGCATCCGGTTTTACATTCAGACCAACCATTCCATCTAGTAGATCAGCTAATCTCTTATTCTCCAACTCTCTCCCTTAGGTCAGAGCAGACTTTGCTTCTTGGAATTCCCTCCCCTTTCCATATCCCTTTTAAATCTATTCAACAAACATCCTTCACTTCACAAGCATCCTCCCTTTGGCAAATATATCTATTTTCAGGGGGGGGGGGGGGTTGGACTGAGCACTATCACAAAGATTTGTTTTGCATTTCTCCATAATATACTTTGCATGCATGTAAACCTGTTATGAAATATGATCTATTTCATACGCGTAGCTTGTATTTTCTCATCAAATTCTAGTGAACTTTGAGACAGGAAATCAAAATCCTATGTTTCTCTATAGAACAGGTAGTATAGAACATGACGTGTCATAACGGGTCTTGCTTGATCTCTGATCATTTCCCTTCCTCACAGACAATGTATAAGGTGCCACAACCATCAGCGGGAAGTATTTATGAGGGCAAGAGGGTCATTCAGTCTCCAAGCCGGTGTAATCTTTACCTTTGCTGAAAATGCCAATAAAGGCACCATTAAACACGGAGGGGGGTAATCATTAGAGAGCGCTATGGCAATAACACCGGTGAACCCACATTAGGAACTCTGTTGCTGCTCAGCATGTTGCAATTGCCCCGGCGCTAGCGGAAATGGTCTCTCCACACCCACACGCTACCCATTCTCTGTCTCATCCCTCCTTGGCTGATTAACATGCCTTTTAACGCACAAAGACGGACACTATAGGTCCTGAATGCCTCTAACCATGCATTAAAATGCCCGTTATCCTGCCAACAGGCTTTAGTGAAAGAGGCCCTTAGTCTGCTCGTCTTTTCTGCAAAAATGTTTAAAATGTTTGAAAGGTTAAATATCAATATCTTTTGAATACATATATACTGCAGCAGCAAACATTTTGGCCCAGACTGAATTCTGCTTCTTCACCAGCAATCGCAAGAGTGAGTACCATACGAAGCTTCTTAAATGCCCCAGAGAGCTGTTTGAGATAGTGCAACAGTTAATAAGAAATCCCAGCACTAATAAAACAGACATCACCTTATTTATTTATTTTATTTTATTTAACTGGTTTTCTATACTGCTTTATCCTTCAGTCAAATTGGTTTACCTTGAAACAGGTAACAGTAATGAAATGTTACATTATAACATCATGGCAAAACATTTAAACTGTTAACATTATAACATTATAAATGTGGAGCTATTTACATATCATGATGGCATGGTTACATTCACTCAGGGCCGTACAAGGCTGAAATGCGCCCTGTGCGACTTGTACATCGTGTGCGCACCCCCCTCCCACACTTCCATTTAGACACTTTATGGGGGTGTGGGAGGGGGGACACGCGCCCAATCTGCAAGTCGCCGGCACGCTAAGCAGGTCTGGTCTCTCCCAGAGAGACCATACCTGCTTAGTGTGCCGGCGTGAAGACTTAAGGGGCGCATTTCGTCTCTCTGCTGCTGCTTGCTGCTGAAAAATTGGCAGTGGCAGGCAACGGCAGAGAGCCAAAATGCGCCCTTTATGTCTTTGCGCCCTGTGCGGCCACACCGCTCACACAGGGCTCGGTACGGTCCTGCATTTACGTTCTAGTATTCTGGTGAGGGCTAGCAATGATTATCATTTGGTGGTGGGAAGTTTGAACTTTGAATCCATAGTAAGGTGGGGGTTCGTGGATGGGAGGGGAAGGATAGCTAAGTGAAGGCTGTTCTGTATTATGGAATGAATCCAAAACGTTCTGTGAATAGACGAGTTTTTAGCTTTCCTCTGAATTCTTTGGTGTCCTTGGTGGCTCTAATGTTATCAGGTATGGAGTTCCAAAGGGTAGGCATAGCAAGGGAGAAGGCCCTCTTGCAGGTAGCTTGATTTGTTTTTCTGTGGGAGTTAGGTGTGATGATCATATTCTTGTTGCTGGTCCATTTGAGTCAGTTTTTTGGGTCTCTTGTAATCAGTGTTTATAGGCTATCTGCTTAAATTAAGCAGAACTTCCTCTGAAACATACTTGATTCAAATATCCCTCTCAGCTGCAATTAGTCCAATTTCATGCCATATCCACAGAACAACCAGAAACAATCATCTTACACCTTAACACTAGAACCTTTCCCCTTGACCCGTGCCCAGTCTCATGGGCTAAAATCATCAAACAGGAGCTCAGCCCAGTCCTACTCAAAATAATACAACTCTCTCCCTGGAATACATGCCAAGGACCCTCAAGTGTGCCTCAATCAGGCTCCTTCTAAAGAATTCTACACTAGACTCTAAGCCATCCTCTTATGGACCTATCTCTAGTATACCTTTCATAACCAAGATCATTGAAAAAGCAGTTTAACTTCAATTGCAAGACCACATAGATGTTTGAAGAAAATACTGCAATATTGCAAGAGAGAGCACGCAGATGTAGTAATGTTACAAGAAACGAGATTGTCCGAGGGGGAAACTAAGAAGTTGGGCCTGGGCCATTTCCTGCTTGTTGCGCAATCAGCTGCGTGTCAAGGAAGAAATGGAGTGGCAATTCTTGCTAGGAAAAATTTGCCTATGATCATTGAAAGACAGCGAGCCGATGGAGAGGGGAGGTGGGCGTCAGGGGTTGCCCAGGTGTTTGGGAAAAAATTGGCTTTTATCGTGGTTTACGGCCCGAACACGGATGATGCCGGATTTTTTAGGGGACTAGCCTTTGAGATACAGGAGCTCTCTGATCATGAAGTAATTGTTGGGGGCGACTTCAATTTGGTTCTCGATCCTCTGCTCGACTGTACCCCTTACCGCTCTCATCGGAATTTGAAGGCTGGCAAGGTCTTGCAAGAGTTTATTCGGACAGCTGGGCTGGTAGATATTTGGCGAATCCGGCACCCCAAGGACAGGGAATATTCCTTTTTCTCTCTACCGCATGGCTCTCATTCTCGCCTGGATTTTTTCTTAATATCGCAATCCTTGGCAGTGTCGGTTTTGCAGGCAGAGATTGCTCCTATACACATTTCCGATCATGCGGCGGTCTGGTGTGCCTTTCAGTTAGAGGAGCCCTCCCCTTTGGCACCGACCTTTTTCTTTGATAGACAGCTCCTAGACAATGATGATTTTTGTGCATATATGCGACGGAGCATTCAGGAATACTTTGCAGTCAATATGCTTACAGATACTTCCGGATGCGCCTGGTGGGAAGGGTTTAAGGCCTTTTCAAGAGCCCGAATCACTAGTTTTCACATTGGCTTTCGCAGGGCGCAGAAAGCGCAGTTGGTTTTATTGGAAGAGCAGATTAAGGCTGGGGAGCGCTTGCTAATTAATAGATCGGAGGCGGGTGTTTTGCTTCGGCTGCAGCGTCTCCGGTATCAGTACAACCAGATTTTGAGTAAGGAGGCGGAGCAAATCCTGTCCTTGCAGAGGGCTAGTTGTTACTTGGAGAACAACAAGGCAGGAAAGTTGTTGGCTAGCACCTTAAAGCCCCGTGCTCGGAGGTCTAACATTCCTCTCTTGGTTAATGACAGGCAGGAGGCACTTATGGGCAATGAAGCCATTGCTGAAGAGTTTCGGAGATTTTATGAGAGGTTATATACAGCTGAGTGTTCAGCCTCCGCTGATGATTTCGAGGCCTTGTTTGGGGGTATGACTCATCCTTCGGCCACTTCCCAGCAGGCAGATGGATTAGATAGTGATATGACAGTCAAAGAGATTTTGGAGGCCCTAAAGGGGGCAAGCAAGGGCAAGGCAGCAGGCCCAGATGGGCTCCCAACGGAGTTTTACCAGGAATTTGCATTGGATCTTGCCCCTTTTATGCTTGATTTTTTCAATAGCCTAGAGGCGCAACTGCCTCACACAGGGTTGTTCAGCGATGCGGTCATAGTGGTTCTCGAGAAGCCCGGGAGAGATAGCACGCGAGTGGGCAATTACCGGCCTATTTCGCTGCTGAACGCCGACTATAAGGTGTTTTCAACTATTTTGACTAAACGGTTAGCCCAGGTGGTGCCTGAGTTAATCCATGTGGATCAATGTGGTTTCATTACTGGGCGTGCAACCTCGGATAACTCTAGACTGCTGTTGAACCTATTTTCCGTAGCAGCGTCAAGGGAGGAGCCGTTGTTAGGACTCTCACTTGATGCTGAAAAAGCATTTGATAGGTTAGAGTGGAATTTTTTGGACCTTGTGTTAAAATGGTTTGGTATCGGGGAGCGTTTTAGATGGTTTATCCACGTACTATACTCTCATCCCACTGCTCGAGTGTTGGCCAATGGGGTCTTCTCGGTTCCTTTGCTTTTGTCTCGAGGGTCTAGGCAGGGGTGTTCGCTCTCTCCTCTTTTGTTTAATCTTGCTTTGGAACCCTTGCTTTTGAAGATCAGGCAATCTCAGGAGATACGGGGGTTACAAATTAGGGACTTGGAGGTTAAACTTTCTGCTTTTGCCGACGATCTCCTGCTTTTTATATGCCCTCACTCAGTGGCAGGGTTACTTAGCTTGATTGAGCGTTATTCACGACTATCGGGATACAAGGTTAATTGGTCTAAGTCTTTGGCTTTCCCCCTGAACAAGCAAATGTGCAAAGCGTTGATTGAACCGTGTGCGTTTGAGTGGCAGGTTGACGCGGTCAAGTACTTGGGGGTCCGGTTTTGCTTTGGGTTTGAGGAAACTATACAGGTGAATACTAAAATTGTAGAGGAGATGATCAAATCTTTTACGATGCACTGGTCCCCTTTACATCTTTCTTGGTGGGGCAGGCTAGAATCTATTAAGATGGTGCTGGCCCCTAAAATAAACTATATTTTGGAGATGCTTCCACTACGGTTTCCGCAATCATTCTATCAGGCTATGGATCGGCACCTGTCCAGATTCCTGTGGCAAACTAGACCTCCAAGGATAGCTCTCCGAAAGCTTAAGGCGGCAAAGATTAAGGGAGGGGTGCAGTTCCCCGATTTTTGTAACTACCATCATGCTTTTCGGATTCGACAAGGTGCGCTTTGGTTGGCGCCTGAGAGTAAGGGCGCTAAGCCAACTTGGCTAGAGGTGGAGGAGCGGCTTGTTTTGCCCATTGGGGTTGAGCGCTTGGTTGGTATGCAACTTCCTGACTCTTTTCCAGCGGCAAGGGTAGTAAGAGATACCCAGGACTCCATACGGGTCTTCGAGCGAGTAGTACAGGAGGATGGCTTGCTTTCAGGTCAACTGCCCTTATGGTTTAATGTGCGTTTTAAAATTGCCCACAAGGTGCTTAATTGGAGGGAATGGCAAGTGAAAGGGATTTGGTCTTTGGGCCAACTGTTGAAGGGCGGCCGATGGAAAACTTTCGAAGAGCTGCAGAGAGAGTTTAGGTTAGCTGGCAGCCAATGTTTTCGGTGGTTGCAGCTGCGGCACTGTTTGTCGCATGCCGGGGTCGCTCCGGGTGTAGTTGTAGAAGAGTGGCAGCTTCCGGTTCTTTTGGAGCAGTATGCAGGGCTACGGGGAGCCTCCTCTAAATTGTATGCTTTATTGAGGGAACGTTTCTTTGGTGACCTTTCAAAGTTGGAGAGAACGTGGGAGCAGGATCTAGGGACTCCTGTATCTCAAGGGGGATGGGAAGCGATATGGAGTTCGGTGGGTAGGGTCACACAGGGAGCCTCGATGCTTCAGTCGCTCTACTTTTTGGCGCATAGAGCTTTTATCACGCCAGTGCGGCTCTGTAAGTGGGACGCGAACAGTGTAGGTAAGTGCTGGTCTTGTAATATTGCACAAGGGACTTTCCAACACATGCTATTTGCGTGTCCTCATGTCCAGTTGTTCTGGCAGTCAGTATGGGTCAAGATGCAGAGAGTGTTGGGTGTACAGGGGCGGCTCACCTGGCAGACTGTTTTCTTGCGGTCTCAAGACCGGGTTTTGTATGTTCCTCGGGATAAGTCCTTCCTGTTTGACTTTATGATGGCTGTTGCCATCAAGTTAATTTTGATTTACTGGAAGGACTCATCCCAATTGGGAGAGCTGCAATGGTGGAGCATGGTGTGTCAATATGCCGGTTATGAGAAAGGGCATGAGGCACGCAATAAGCGGAGAGGAAAGGCACGTGTGGGTTTGCCCCGACCATTGGAAGGTGGGTGTCGGAAAGGGTGGGCTAACAAATGGGAATGTTTAGATGAGTTTGCTGCATTGGCAAGATATAGTTAAAAGAGACGTATTCCCTATGCAGATATGCACCGGTGCTGCTGGAGAAGTCTAGGATTGGTCCGGGCCTTCTTCTTCTGCCCACGGGGAGACGGGGGGGATGGGGGGGGGAGGGATGGGGCTGATGATAGGAAAAGGGGGGGGAAGGGGGGGGTAGGAAGTTGGGGGGGGAGGGGGGTTGAGAAGTAGGGGGGGTTGAGGTTGGAGTGTAAAGAGTGAATTTGTTTTATATTTCCATGTACTATTGTATTCTGGTTTGGTGTTGAAAACTTAAAATAAACATTATAAAAAAAAAAAAAAGACCACATAGATGTTCACTCTCCACTTAACCTGCAACAACACAGCTTCAGATCTTCCCATAGTGTCAAGACCCTAATTACATCACTTCTAGACAACCTCATCAAAGGAATAGAAAAACAATGCAAGGATGTGTTCTCATCTTTCTAGACATCTCTGCAGGATTTGAGTCTATAAGTCATCACCACCTCTTATCACTGCTCCAATCAATAGGCTTATAGCACACTACTCTACAGTTGTTCCATTCCTACTTAGAGGACCGATAACAACAAGTGAAAGTAGGATCCATTAGCTCTCATCAATACAAACAGAACCAAGGTCTCTCACATGCATCAGTCTTCATTCAACCAATATGTGCTATCACATACATGCCGATGATATCCTTATCTACACAACATTCTCCTCTAACAATCCGGAATACACAACTATAGGAAGATGTTTTAAGGCCATGGCCAATTGGCTCTCTGAACACAACCTAAACATGAATTTCAAAAAAACGGAAGTCCGCCTTATAACAAGTAGCCTAACATTTACTCCGCCACCCACCATTAAGATACCAAATGCAACTCTAGAGGTAAAAAATGAGGTCAAGTATCTAGGAATCACCATTTACCAAGGATTAATCTTCCAATCCCACATTAACACATTACAAAAGCAGTCTATCACAACTGAGAATACTTCACCGGCTTCAACCGCTACTTGATTATACTGACTTCAGAGACATGTGCCAGGCACTCATAACTCCAGTATTGGACTACTGTAACATTGTTTACCAAGGGTTTCCAAATGGTGCAAAACACAGCTGCTGGATTATATCAAATTCTCAATGTAGAAACCTATCATCCCCATCTTACATCACCTGCACTGGCTCCCAATTCATATGAGAATTAACTACAAAATCATACTAAGCACATTCAAAATACTCCACAATCAATCAGCTCAGATTCTTCAACCTTTTGTTCTGAACCCCCCTGAAACCAGAATAAGACGGAGAGCCACCCGAGATGCTAATAGTCCCAACCCTTCAAACCAGATATAACCAATCCACCTCCAAACAAGCCTTTGCTTTGTTTACACCCCCCCATCTGGAACTCACTCCCCAATGACATTCGAACTTCAAACAACATTGCAGAGTTTTGCCGCAAAATAAAAACATACCTATTTACCGAATACTACAGATCTAACACCTAAGAACAAACATGAGCCCTAATCTTAAGGCTGCTCACAAGGTCATCTCCTGGCTCCTTGTTTAGACCTCTGTGAATAGTCCTTAATTGATGGTTTAGCTCATCATGACTCTCCTTCTCCAAGCACTACATTTTGCCCCTGCATTCTCACAAATACCTCTCTGTATTATACCCCTTGCCTACTGTTCAAATCTCACCTCCGTAAGTTATTATACACTGTTGTTCAAGTTAGTTATTGAGTTCTATACCTCTTGCCAGGTATACTATACATGTGGAGCCCAATTCCGGAAGAGGCACATCCAGGACATCTGGACAGCTCCCTGCAGGATGGGCCCATTTGGACCCAATTCTGAAACATGGGAGCAAAACATTCCCGTGGCTGTCAGAATCGGGCCTAAGGATGGTCCAGTGTGCCCCTCCCTCAGCTGTTGGGACATCCTCCCTGCGGCTCCATCTGCCTACAGTCCCAGACCCCGAGTCCCTGCTGCCCATCCCCAATGGGGTCACTGGGGTCCAGACTCTTTGTGTCCCAATGCTCCTGTGGGGGGGGGCTCCTGGGATCTGGGGGGGGGGCTCATGGCCATGTTTGGGGGGTGCCCAACTCTTATTCCACCTCAGAGGTGGTATAAGCAGGGCATCCCCCCAGTAATCCCCAGACATAGAGGGCCATGAGCGGAATCGACCCTGTATGTCTGGGGGTTGGTCCCACCCATACCCTTCCCACTCACTGCATTGTCATGCCCCCATCTCCCACAGCATGCACAGTGGCTCTGTGCATGCAGCAGGGGATGGAGGTAGAATACCAGCAAGGTGGATAGAATTGGGCTCATACTCCTTTATAAGTCTATCTGTTGTTTAAATGCCACTAGCTAACTTATTATCATCTATGGTTTTGAGTTAATTGTTATTTATCAAGGTATTTGTAATCTTTTCTTCCAAATCTAGAGTTATTTGTACACCGCTTCGACTTGTAGAGAAAGTGATATAAAAAATTGCTAAATAAATAAAACTGAGTTACTTACCTGTAACAGGAGTTCTCCGGGGACAGCAGGATAAGTCAGCCACAAGTGGTGACGTCATCCGACGGTGCCATAGACAGAAGTCTCTCAGTAGCTCAGAAGGCTTTGCCTTCTGAGCATGGGCTAGCCCCTAGCTAGCCAGAATGTCCCCAGCTGAGGCCTGCCAGTTTGCTAGGAGGCGGCAGAGGCCGTTAAATTAACCCCCCCCCCCCAGGGGAGGAGGGTGGGAATGTGTGGCTGACTTATCCTGCTGTCCCCAGAGAACTCCTGTTACAGGTAAGTAACTCTGTTTTCTCCTAGGACAAGCAGGATGAGTCAGCCACAAGTGGTGCCTCTTCAGCTTCACGTGCTGAGATGTGGGGGGGGGGGGGGAAGAAGAGCAGGTGTACTTGTGCAAGAACATATAGTGCAATCAACATGCATGTGCAAGAATCAACAGTGGCATAACAAAACATGTGCCAGTATCAAGTGTGCAAGTAACAACAAACATGTGCAAAACATGTGCAAGATCTGTGCAAGCATTAACATGTGCAAGTATCGATAGTAATTGCAGTGTAGCTGCGAGAATGTCGCATACTTAGCGGATAACAAGCAGAGCAGTTGTGAGAGATATCGCACAATTAAGGTAAAGGCAGGTCCAGTCACATGGGCCTATGGCTTTGCTCCGGTGCTGGGGGAACGGCTGTGGCTAACACCGCCTGGCCAAAGGCGGGGCTGCCCTGGTCTGCCTGGTCCAGGCAGTAGTGCCTCTGAAAGGTTTGGATGGAGGCCCAGGTAGCGGCCCTGCAGATTTCTGGTACCGGTACAGAGCGTAGGTTGGCAATCATGGTGGCCAGCGCCCCCAGATGATGAATAAATAAATAAATAAATAAATACTGTGAATAAATAATGAATAAAATAAATAACTACTGTATTCTCCTGAAATTTTATTTTGCATTCAATAGCTGTGGAAGTGGTCTTTGGCACTACAGTTTAGTAAAGCACTTGCAAAATAATAACATAGTATGTCATGGCAAACAAAGGCTGAAATGGCCCGCATAGTTGGGCCAGTAAGGTGGCTAGGGTGATTGATAGCTACCAAACCTCATGTCTTCATAAAAAAGAAGTTATTTCATTACTATTTTTCAGCAGAATTATTCAATGTATGGTTTCCATCCTCTTGCCATTTCGGGATCTTTTGTGTATACCCATTCTTTTTCAGTTCCATCAATGTTTTTGTATCCATCACCTTCTCCAGGAAGGCATTAATGCAGCCCATGACTCTTTTGATAAAAACTTATTGAAAGAACTTGCATTACATAATTACAATGGTCAGCATTAGCTGTAATCTCCAGAAAACTTATTGAATATGTGATGAAGACCAAACAATTTTCTTTTTAATTGCACAATTGCCTTAACAAACATGGATAGTCAAGGAATGTAATAAAATTAATTTTCAGAAACATTCCTAAGTGGGGAGCTAGGGTTTCTTAGTCGAACTAGACTTGAACACATGTGGGCAGTAGCATGATTAATGTGGTTTACATTTTTTAGGTAAATTACTGATGATATGAAATTATGTAGATATGTGAGTGTAATACTAGAATTAGTTTCCGAGTTAGAATGCTATTTAATGCTATTATTTTCCAATGAATTTCCTATTTGGTCTTTTTTGTTTTTGTTTTATGAAGCCCGTTTCCATATACACTATTAGCTGTTAGCATGGGTTCTAGGGCATGCTAAAGGTGTGCAGGTACTACACATATTAAGAGTTAGCATGGGGCCATAACAGTGTGGCTGGATTTCAGTGCTAACTGTCCATGGTGTGTTAAGGTTGCAGGTGGGCAGGTTAGGGGTGGAGAGTGAGCAGGGTGAGCGCTTTGCAGTTTGTGCACCCATGCTAACTGCAAGGTGATTGATGCGTGCATACATACGCAAGTATGCGCTAATATTTATGCCTGATTAAGAGCAGGCACACTGTCCACACCTTCAGTCTCAGCATGATTTCTGTAGGATTGTGGTTGTATTTTCTAACATCATATAAGTGCCCATGGGGACTATTTTAGAAGCCTTAGTAGTGATTTACACGTGTACAGTCAGGCATATGCACACGGAAATCACATTTTGTAAAAGGACATCTTAGAAATGGTCTAATTTGCACAGGGGTGCCCTTACTATGTGGAAAATTTGAGGGGATGTGTCAGGGGCGTGATCTATGTGTGTATTTCCCATTTCATTTAAGGAAAGCACATGTAAGTCCAAAATCTTCATGCCAGTATGTACCCCTGCTTCCTGCTTTGTGAAGGGTTAAAAAAAGTGTACGTTTCAGCCATCCCTTCACTGAAGGGGTTAAGGAAGCTATCCTAGTTTGTTTCTTTTTCCAAACTGAAATGAGTTAAATATAGTGTCCGCTGTGGTTACGCAGCAGCATCTACATGTTTATTATTGCAAAATCGCTCACATGTACTTGTAAGAGCCAACATGTATGTGTGAAGATTGTGAAATTTTGCCACTTACATGTGTAAATAGTTGGGCTTCCTCTGTTGATTTTGCATGTGTGTCTACGTGCATTCCTACACTTCCTTCAATGGACTTTAGAAATAGCCGCATGTCTAGCAGAGCTGTTTCAAAAATACTCATGGAATTGTGATCCCCCTGCCTGCGACTTCTCCAGCTAAGCTCCACATATGACCTAAAATGTGCCTTTGTGTGTCTTTATAAAATAGGCTTAGAATAGCCTGCCCAATTAGTCTATTTATAAGATGAACCCTATAATGACTCATACAGCCAAAAGTTATGTGTATAAGTATCGGAATTGTTTAGAATCTTCCACAGATATTGATTTCTACATTAGTGCACTGAAAACATATGTGAAATATGTGCATTAAGAATAATTCTATAATGAGCAGTACAACTTTGTGCCATCAAACTCACGTAAGTTGCCTATTCTAAATGACGGCATGTAGTTTTGAAGTCAGCAAACATGGGGGCGGCACATTAGTGAAGTGCAAAGAATAGTATAACCTACACATGCCATCTACAAATCCAGTTGCGGGCATTTACACCAAATCAAGGGTTGGTGCAAGTGACCACTCCGAGATTTCGTGCATGTAT
Organism: Ichthyophis bannanicus; assembly: GCA_033557465.1. Lineage (NCBI taxonomy): Eukaryota > Metazoa > Chordata > Amphibia > Gymnophiona > Ichthyophiidae > Ichthyophis > Ichthyophis bannanicus. The sequence continues at coordinate 499,484,576 of CM066037.1, read as the reverse complement.
CTTACCACTTAAATCCCTTTTGTATAAAATAAAATGTGGAGGAGTAGCCTAGTGGTTAGAGCACTGGCTTGGTAACCAAGCAACCAGGGTTCAATTCCCACTAGCACTCCTTGTGGCCTTGGGCAAGTCACTTAACCCTCCATTGCCTCAGAAGAAAGACCTGGCAATCTACTTCTGGTGACACTGCCAAGAAAACCCAGGAGCTTCTGGATTGCCAGGAGTCAGGACTGACTTGAAGGCACTTAAAAAAAAAAAAAAAATAAAATAAAATACATTCATACTTTACTTTATGGAATAGGTGCCAAATACATACATGAAAATGGGCATTAAACTAGACGACCCTTGTAGAATTACCCTCAAAAAGCTTTGTAGATCCATTATCACAATAAAGGAAACCACATCTTGGACAGGTATGATTACGTTTTTGCTATACGATTTGTTTCCATGCTCATACTTTAGTATCTATTTAACGTGGGAGCAATTTGCATCTTATGAACACTGGACACTAGTACATGGATGTTTGGAATGACACCTTTTTAATAAAGGTAGTGTTTTTGCAATTTGAGAAGGGGTGTGGGTGGGTGGGATCAAACTTCAGTTTTCAGGTGGCTCATTTAAAGAGGTTTTTCATTTCTTTTTAAATAATATGTTTAATCTTCTACCAACACTTGGTGGCAGTAGAACCTTGAAAAAATGCACTATGCAAAGAATTTGGTTTAAAGCTATTCAAACTCATCTTTCAGTTACCATTGGTACAGTACCTTAAAAGTAACTTGGAACAGTCAGAGGAGGTTAAAGAATGTGTTAATTGTTATCTTTGGTTAACCTTATGATGCCTGGAAACATAAATCTGTCATGGATAAACAGAGAACTCTATGGAATGTCTAGTGATTTTCAGATCCCACAGGACTAATGTATTAAAGTGAGCCTTTAGGGAAAAGGATTTTATTTAAAAAAGAGACCCCTGAGAGGTGTGCATGTGACTACTCTATGACCTTCAGGACAAGTGTGCTCAACTTAGTGAATAAAAAATATTTTTTGCACATTGTTTACTGCTGATTAACTATAGTAGGAAGTTTCAGGATTATTCTCTCTGGAAATGACAATCAATAATTCTGTTCTCGTGGGCTTCCGTATCTAGTATGATGATCTTTCCACTTTTCTGGGCCATGCTGTGTTTTAGTAACTTAGTTGCAGCATGACATGGAAAATTGCAAAGTTCAATAACTCTTGTCCAACGTCAACACTTGAATCACCTTGACCTTCATATTCTAATGCAACACCCTTTATCGTTGGAGGCTTAAAATGGAATTCTTTCCAACTTAATATAGTTTGCACCATCTTTGCACTGTAAGTCTCTTTGCTATAAAGCTTTCATATTTTCAGAAGTACTTTGCCTGTGTGCAAAGCGGCTGTGCAGATTTGTTTTGAGAATGGTTATGATCATTCTTGATGTTCTTCCTGAATTTAGACATTTTTTGATCTGTCTATGTCTGTTTTAATATTGATCATGCAAGAGCAGCAGTGAAATAGGAAAATGAAACTCAAATCCGGTAGAAAAGTAGCATTTTGTTCAGAGCATTTTCTTTAACAAATGGCCTCATAGAGTAAGAGAGACATCTTAATGCTTTGCAAATGGCATGAAAAAGCCATAATCCATAATGGCGCCTCCTCTGTGCTTCTCTGTAATCATCGGGCCGAGAGGCTTCCCTCTGTAAACAGAAGAACTGCAGAGCTTATAATCATAACAGTCTGTTGCTAATTATTGTGGGGATGAAAAACACTATTGTTCTTGTATGGAAAGTAAATAATTTGTGTGAACATGTTAAGCAAATGGAAATACCGCAAAGGGTGGTGAAAGAGTGCTGGATGGACTGTTAAAGGTAATATCAATTAAACTTTAAATTTAGCCCTTTTTCTCATACTGTAAAATGCTATTGAAATGAGAAAAGATGTGGACTTGGGTTGACCTGGTGGTATGTGGAGGACCTGAATTTGATGACTGATCAAGTGTTCAGTTGTCCAGGTCGACCAGGGTCAGAGATTTTGTAGAGGCAATGTTTGCAGCCCCAGATGAGAGGATACAGGATACCGTTTAGTGCACAACAGCAGTATCTAATGACTGAAATTGGGCCTACAATGGTAGAGTTCCAGGTCCCCTGGAGGGTGATCCTATAAGGAACCCTGTAAATTTATATACCATTTATTTTAGTGATTTACAAGTGCAAACTATGCAGATGCAATTCCATAAGTTTGCACATGAAGCTCATCATGCGTTCTTTCCATGTCATTGCACAGGGGTGAAGTTTCCCTGGAGCAAGGGCGAAGTGCACATCTATGCAAGTACTTAATAGAACAGAGGCGTATGTGCATAAGATACCTGCCATCATTTGTACCAGCTCTACAGCTGGTATATTTATTTAGTAGTATTTATAGGCCACCTTTTCCTTAAATCAAGGTGGTTTACATTGAACTCCAACTGTTTACATCGCAACAATACAGTTTACATTCAACTCAATAACTCGTATACATTATAACATCATGGTAAAAGTAGGGATGTATCATAGGGCGACTTCACAGTCTTTAGCAGTATATTTCTTAACTTATTTACAAGCATAACTTATTTACAAATTGGGGTCATGCTGTGCCTTGAATTTACATGTGTTAATGGCCACTAATGCTAGTGTTCTATAGTCAAACCTGCATGGATTTGACGCTTTAGAATAGGCACCGTTAGTGCATGTAAAAACACGCATTAACTACACAGCTCCTGACGTGTAATCTGCCATTTGAAGACTGTCGCAGTTATGTGGACAGCCAGTGCAAGGTGACGCTGTCTCCCTGATGCAATCCCACCTCTTCCCTCCTGTAATGTGCAAAATGTAGATAGCATGGAAAGTCACCGTTAGCTGTTAACACGGCATAATAGCACAGCAAAACTGTGTGGAAGAATTCAGATTAACCCCTTTATTGTGGTTTATGAGTTAACAGCAAAATAGTATAAAAATAATATGAATGATAATGGAATAAAAGCTCTTTTATATATAAAACTGAGGATTTTTTTCTGGATCTATGATGGGAATGATGAGCATTACATATGAATAATGAATGTGGTTGGCTTGTTGACTGAGATCTTTTTTCGCCTTATGTTTTTTATATCCAAAGCTTGCTTTATTATTGATATATATCTTTGGATCTGACATCCAGGTTGTTGGTTTTGGTTTAACTTTATTTTTTGGAGAAATTCTGTGAAAGCATGTCTAAGTATACTATCAGAGACACTTAGCAAACCTAAGTGACTGTTCAGTGATTTAAAGTGTGGAACTGGTAACTATGGTGGATACTAGTTGGTTTTCCTGCATATAGACTATAAAGATTTCTCTTGAGGAGTATAGACTCCTGATGCAGACATTGGGTCTTTATTGTTTGTAAATGTCTCTACTTCAGTGGAAAATTTCTTTGTTCCTCCTTTTTTGTTTTTTTTTGTTGTTTTTTTGTGCCCATACCCTCACATAACATGGAACCTGGAATGTGTGGAAGAAAAAACACTGGGTTCAAACCTAGCCACATCACATGAGTGATATCTACATGAAATATGACAGTCCTGCCTCAGCAAAGTCATGTAAGCATTCTCCATCTATGAGCGTGCTGTAGAGGTCAGACAGAAACGCACACTACCACGATCTGTGAGAACTCCCAAGCTATACATAGAGAACTATATCTTTAAACTGAAAACATTTTGCAAAAACTGGTGAGCTGAAGAAAGTCCTAGATGCCTTGACAGTTCTTCATGGTGAAGTCTCAGAACACTTGCTGTAGTCATTGGACAGCTAATCATAGCAATGACAAGAATAGCCATCACTCTATCACAGCTGACAGATTCTAGGGGATCAAGATTATTATCATGCACCCAGTCCATCAAAGTGACTTAGAACCATCCACTGCATCAGCTACATTCGTGCCACACAGGAACAGCCATTTCAGGGATCCCTAGATCAGAGGTTAGAAGGGGTGACTAAATTTTGGTGGGAAGAGGCTGCTTCCTGACCATCTTTCCTGGTTTCCTTTTGATGCCTTACATGAGGAACTTATCCCACCCCTCCTGCAGTCTTGCCTCCATTGTGTCATCTGTCTTGCAGACTGTGGGAACCATCTGAGGCCATGCAGAACACAGAACACATGTAGTACAATGGTTGTACATAATCATGGAAGTGTCTCAGAACACTTATACAATGGCCCCATATTGCTATTCATAATAACAGCGTATCTTACACATTTATGGCTCTGTGAATAATGATGTTAGAAAGTGTTGTCTTCTATGAACCTTTTGCTTGTAAAATCATTTGGGGTAGATTCTTGCCCACATTTAGTGGGGATATATGTCCAGGATAGGGTTGCCAACTTGCTCCAGATGCGCCCAACACACTTGATCCAGTCCTAGGTTTACCCCACTGCATGCAGGGACATGTAGTTCTGATTTTTCCATTGCATTCCATAAGAAAAGCAAGACTACATGTCCCTTCATGCAATGGGGTAAACCCAGGACTAGATCAAGCCTGTCGGGCGCATCTGGAGCCAGTTGGCAACACTAGTCCAGGACAGACATATAATTCCCTCTAAATGTCTTAACCCTCCATTGCCCATGTTCCCTGTAAGTATTAACGTATGTGTGTCATATCCCCTCGTGTTAAATGTATCCCCCAATTGACTGCTTTGACCAGGTGAAAAGCGGAATATAAATACAGCTAAATAAATAAATAAATGTCGGGCTTGTATTCCCACCTAAGAGCTCCCTGCACGTACTGCTGAGATGTGCGGGGAGCTCTGGATGGAGGCAGACTGGAGGAAGAGCAAGGGCGGGGAGTAGGTGGGACCCCGACCCCAGACGTACAGGGCCAATTCTGGTGTCGACCCTGTACATCTAGGGTCGGCCATCTACATGGAGAACTTACTCTATGTCGGAGATGGAATAAGTTCCCTCGAGGTTCATGACGGTCAGCGGCAGGACCGGCAGAGAAGGTGAGTATGAGCATGGTATTCCCCCCAGCCCAATCCCGACCTCAGAAGGTCCGATCGGGGGTCGGGCAGCAGGGAACAGGTGATTTAATGCAGCACCAGTGATCAGGACTTCAGCATGGAGTGCGGTGCCATGGCAACAGGATGCCATGGCACCGCGGCTCCATGCAGGAGCCAGGTTGAGCTAGCTGGGCATAGCTCTGGATGTCCAGCATGCCGGAATTGGGGCACATCCTGGATAACCAGGCCATATGTCATGATTCTACTCCCATGGGGCCATCTAGCCCCTGTGGGAGCAGAATCAGGTGCATCTCTGGGCTGTCCAGATTTCTGGACATCCGGCCAGTCTGGACGTGCACCTATGGAATTGGCCTCCACATATTTAAATAAATTTAGAATTAATTTTGAAGTGCTCAGATATGTGTGCTTGGGTTACAACTCTGCCTACCTCCTAATCTCTTCCTGGTTTTCCCCTCTCGTTCTGCACCTCCGAAACTTGCATACCTCATTTTTTTTACGGCATCCCATTCTCCTCTCCCAATAGCGTACAATGCACCCTGTTACTCAGTCTTTTCAGTAGCTTGCACATTAAAAGCTTACGCCTGGTCAGAGACAGGTGTTAAAAATCAGGCTTTAGTGAATACATGCTAAATAGTGTGCAGAAAATATACAGTGCTATTTTGCATGTACCCACTAAAAGGTGCATATAATATACTGTCATTTATATGCATGGGTGTGAAAGTTTTAGCGCATACCTGCTACTGCATTCTGAAATGGGTTTAGTGTACACACCAGGACATTCGTGTATAACACACTATTTGCTTAGTAGAGTTTAATAAAATGAGTTTAAAAACAACCAGCAAAGTGGCTGGATACATAAATATTTGTAAACAACATAAAAGTATCTACTTAACTACTTTGTTAATTGTCTTTAGTTCTTTTATATCTGGTGGCCTAACACTGCAGTTTTCTTTTGCAGTTATTAACAATAGATAGCTGAAAATAAGAACAAAAACAAGAAAATAAGGTGACACCTTTTTATTGGACTAAATATTTTTGGACTACTCGTATTATTCCTCAGAACAAAGCGGTATGAGCAAAAGATCAAAAGGTGGCAAGTCTTATTTTAGTATGAAATGTTCATCTTTTCTAAAGGTGTCAAATCTTCCTTTCATAAATTATATTTAATACAATGCAATGCCCTATTTTTTCAAAAACTTCATTGGGCATGGTAAATTCTGTAATGCACTGAAAGGCATGTTTTCCTTTTCGTTTCCTTGAGAGTTATGATTTCATAAATTATTGAGAGAGAATATTTACCAGATTAGTGAGTTTTGAAATAATGCACACTGTGATGTATGTAGGACCGATCAGTATTTCTCAGTTGTAAATATTTTTATGTCTTATAAACTGTCTCCGAACTTCAGATGAGTCTGCCAATTGGTAAACGGGGAAGGCACGTGAAAGCTTGGGGGGTTTTACTCAAATTAACAGGATTCCCATCCAGCCTTATATCTTCTAGAGTACGTCGGATGTAGGCAGTGTCTTTGGTATTGCAGAATGTATCCTCATGTAGTTCCTGAATATTGTTGTTCTAAAATGGAAAACAAATCAGAAAGGTAAATGAATCTGTTCCTGAATGTAGCTTGCCATGAACTACTACTGGAACGATGTGACCTAAATACAAAATTAAAAAAAACATAAAGCTACAAATTGTATGTATTTGTTCTGTGGGCCTATATGTAAATACTTTGTTTTATTACAACCTCCTGTACGTATATCCCAGGATTTTCACATTGTCACCTCTGTCCAAAATCAATTGCTCTGTCCATTTCATAGACTCTGAATCCAGTTTTTCTAAACTGCTGATGAAAATTAGTGGATGCCCTTACTATTTTGATACTCTCACCCCTTTTTCTCTTTGAGCACATATGGCAGACACTATGCCAGGCAGTCTTGGGAGCTTTGCTGGCCCTGAGAGCTAGAAAATCAAATCAGCCCCATTGGACAGCAGACTGAAGCCCAAATGTGTTGCACTGCACTGGGTGCCAGTGGGTGGATGGTCCGGATTTCTCTCTTCCTGTCTCTTGTTCAGTTACCTGGAGATGAAGTGCCTGAAGGTTCTCAGGGAGCGGGAGTGGAACGTGGTCCAAGTTATTATCAGTTAGATAGAGGAAATGAAGATTTTTCATATCCTATAAGAAGAAGATTAAGAAATGTACAGTAGTGTTGTTATGTCGATTTTAATACAGATTCATCCTTAGCACATAACCCAGGGCATGCCGGATTGGCTTCGGGCCCCTTTCCGCTCCCCCCCCTCGACCACTTTTCCTCATGCATACAAATAGACAGACCCGATCTTGAAGGCCACAGCTTGCGGATACAACAATAATAACACTTTTGAATACATAATCTTAACACTAACCTCCATGAAGAATAACAATGGTAAAACAGAGAAACAATAGGCTATCTTCATTATGCTGAGGGGTACCACCACCCCTCGTGTCATCAGGTTTGGTGGCCCTGGTCATGGCCTCCCCCCTTGGATCCCCAACACCGGCCATTCCGTGCTGGTGTCCAGGTGCCCCCATTTTGCTCTATCTTTATCTTTATCTTTATCTGTATTGATACACTTGATATACTGCCCACGTCAAGACATTAGGGTGGTTTACAATAAAAGCAAAATGCTGCAGAAAAGAGGAAAAGAACACCATTGTATAATAGGAAACAGGTAGAGAAACAGTGTAGGTCAAACAAAGACAGAAAGTACAAAAGGAAAAATACTTTAAGTGGTGCTAACAGTCGGGAGCTCAAATGCCTGTTGGAATAGGTGGGTTTTGAGGAATGTCTTGAAATTCTGATATGATGCTTCTGAACGGAGAGAGGATGGTAAAGTGTTCCAGAGTACAGGGCTGAGAAAGTAAAAAGTGGCACGATGGGTCTGTTCCAAATGGGCTTGTGAAGGAGACAGGAGAGTAAGACGATTTGCATGAATGGAATGAAGTTGCTGGTATGGAGTATGCAGAGAGATGAGATTAGAAAGATACAGCAGAGTCAAAGTATGAATTGCTCTATGGGTCAGAATTAAGAATTTGTACTTAAATCTATAATGGAGAGGCAAACAATAGAGACGGAGTAAAAGAGGAGTGACATGGTCATTCCGACCGGCATGGCAAACAAGTCGCGCTGCCGTGTTTTGCAATAGTTACAAGCACTGAATTTGATAGAGTGGTAGGTTAGCTAATGCCACATTACAGTAATCTAATCCACTTATAACTAGGGCCAGGAGTAGGTTGATAAGCGAGGCCGGAGGTAGCAGAGAATGGACTACCCTAATTTGCCTAAGTGTATAAAAGGAGCGACGAGTGAGGATAGACACATGCTCATGAAAAGAGAGGGAACAATCCAATGTTACACCCAAATAACGAAACGAAGAAACTAAGGGGATAGCAACAGAAGCAAGCTGAGGTGCAATAGTGGAACAGGGAATACTCAGATACCCACATGGCAGAAGATTTGGCAGGATTCAAGTGGAGGAATTTGGAAGAAAGTCAGGAAGCAACTTGGTTAAGACAGTCATTAAGTGGTGTGATCAGGGCCGGCCGTCCATTGAGCAAGAATGTTTTTTGCACAGGGCCCCGCGTTTCAGGGGGCCCCGCGCAAAAAACATTCTTCAGCATCCCAAGTTTTAAAAAAAAACAACAAACCGGCTGCTTCTGCCGCGGCAGCATCAAGAGCTCTGCTGCAGGGCCCCCCCCCTGCCCGGCAGAGCCTCCCTGCATCATCAGCTTTCTTCAAGTCCCAAAACACGGGCTTCTTTCAGAGCCGTGAGAGTTTCTTTTCTCGCGGCTCTGTTAATCCCGCCGCACTGGAAATGGGCTGATGGGGGGGTTAGGACTGGTAATGGGCTATGGGGGGGGGGCTAAGTGGGCTGATGGGGGAGGTTAGGACTGGTAATGGGCTATGGGGAGGGGGCTAAGGCTGGAAGTGGGCTGGTGGTGGTGGTGGTGGGGTTTAGGACTGGAAATGGGCTGATGGGGGGGTTAGGACTGGAAATGGGCTGATGGGGGGGTTAGGACTGGTAATGGGCTATGGGGGGGCTAAGACTGGAAATGGGCTGATGGGGGGGTAGGACTGGTAATTGGCTATGGGGGGGCTAAGACTGGAAATGGGCTGATGGGGGGGTAGGACTGGTAATTGGCTATGGGGGGGGCTAAGACTTGAAATAGGCTGATGGGGGGCTAGGACTGGAAATAGGGTGATGGGGGGTTTGGACGTAATGGGCTGATGGGGGGTTAGGACTAGTAATGGGCTATGAGGAGGCTAGGACTGGAAATGGGCTGAGTGGAAGGAGGGCTTTAACTGCAAATAGCTGATGGGGACGGGGGCTTGGAATGGAAATGGGTTGTGAGGGGGAGGGAGCTAGGACTGGAAATGGGTGAGTGGGGGGGGCTAGGACAGGAAATGGGCTGATGGAGGGGCTAGAATAGGACTGGAAATTGGCTGTTGGGGGGTGCTAAGATTGGAAATGGGCTGTGGTGGGGGTTTGGATTGAAATGGACTCATGAAGGGGCTAGAACTGGAAGTAGGCTCATGGGGGGCTTGGATTGGAAATGGGCTGAGTGGAGGGGAGCTAGGATTTGACATGGGCTGATGGTGGGGCTAGGAAAGGACTAGAAATGGGCTCATGGGGGGCTGGGATTGGAAATGAGCTGATGGAGGGACTCGGATGGGACTGCAAATAGATGGGGGAGCTAGGACTGGAAATGGGCTTATGGGAGGCTAGGACTGGAAATGGGCTGATGCGGGGACTAGAAGGGAGCAGATGCTGGGTGGGACTGGAACTAGAATGGAGCTGATGTTGGGGGAGGATTAGAATGGGATGGAGCTGGGAGAGTGAAATGGAGAGGGAAAAAATATTTTGTGTGGGAGGGAAGACAAATCTACAATTGTCCGGATATTGGGAGAGTAAGTGGGGATTGAGGATGGAGGGGTAAAATTTGAGTGGATGAAATAGGAATGAGGAAAGAGCAAAAGGAGAAAGATTAGTATGTTAAAGCAGATGTAGAGAGAGAATGGAAAAAAACTAGAAGAGAGAAGAAAAGACAAATGGACAGCAGACGATGAAGAGTTAGCGGAAGACACGAAGAAACCAGAAGAAAGTGGCTGGAGCAATTGCAGCTGAAAAAAATGCACAAAAGGTAGAAAAATATCTCTTTATTTTGAATTTATTAATTGGAATATGTCAGCTCTGGGAAATGTGCATCATTAACGTCTGAGCTTTGTTTAGTACAAGAGCAAATTAATGTATAGTTTTATTTCTACAGTGTTGTACATTCCAAGTTTGGCTTTTGGGATTCCCAGTTTAATTATTGTCTTCCTGTTTCTAAATTGTGATTCCTTGTTTGGTGATGGTCTATGTTCTGCATGTGTAACTGAGCTGAGGTATTCTGTTTATGTAATTCCTATTTGACATTGCCACTTGTTCTCTTTCCCCAGTAGGTCGTGTATTGTTGTTCTCTGAAATGTATTGGTTTAATATTTGCAGTGTTTCCTTTTGATAGTTAGGGTATGGTGCTTTATGAGTCCTGGTAGTGCTCTTAGGATACGGCGGGTTTGCTATGGGTTCTAAATGGGCAGTGTTTGTAGTAGTTCCTAATGTGTCTGGCGGTTGGCACTGGATTATAGTAATGTAGAAGTCTTTTAGTCTTTCTTTATTCATACACTCATTAAGAGGCATGTTTACTAAAAGTTTGTGTATGGTAATATTATGCAAATATTTATGCAAATGAGGCCCCGCACCGAGTCTCCGCACATGGCCCCGCACCCCCCTTGGGCCGCCCCTGGGTGTGATATCCACATCTCTAGGTGAAGTATGAAAAAGAAGGACAATGTCATCCGCATAAAGATAAGTGGAGACTGGGTACTGTTGGATTAAGATAGGGAGCAAGAAAGATGTTAAAGAGCAAGGGAGAAAGGACAGAGCCTTGAGGGACCCCACATATCACGGGAAATGAAGGTGATGACTGACCAGTGGAATGAACGGAAAAAGTACGAGATGTAAGAAAAGAGTGAAACCAATGTAGTACAATGCCCCGAAGTCCAGAATCATGAAGACGAGAAAGCAAGATTCAGTGATCTACTAAGTCAAAAGCCGAGTATAGGTCCAAGGACACCATCAAGGTGATATCCCCACGGTCATGTGCAGTGCGTAATTCATTTAGAAGGGCAAGCAGTACCATCTCTGTACTATGGCCTGAGCAAAATCCAAACTGTCGGGGATGAAGTGTGTAAGTGGCTTCAACATGGGATGATAATTGCTGGAAGACGAGTCATTCCAAAATTTTAGCCTGAAAGAGAAAATTTGAGACTGGTCACCAGTGTGATAGGATGGATGGGTCCAGAGGGCTGTTTGAGAAGTGGGGGAACAATGGTGGACTTCCACGGAGTAGGGAATAGACCTGCAGATAAACTGGAATTCAGAATAGTCTATGCTCCTGGTGACCAGGGCCTGGCACCCTGAATCGGTACCTGCCCCCCCCCCCCATCACTAGACCCAGGCACCCCGGATCAGTACCTGGGCCCCCCTTTTGTTAGTGGTACCCCTCCCTTCCCCTGCTGGTGAGGTCTCATCCTGCCACCCGGTGTGACAAACTCCCCCCCCCCCCCACCCTTGTGTCTTGTGTGTGGAGGGTGGGGGTCACGCTGCTGGATTGAAAAAAAGGGGCATCTCTTTTCCCCCTTGCCCCCTCCCTTTATAGTGGCACGGCTTCTACTGCCCCCCCCCTCCGACCTATCCTGTGCTGCCTCTAGGGATGCCCTCCTTCCCCCAGCGCCCTGTTATGGGGCCTGCAGTCTTTCAGTGCCAGCCCTCCACTTCTGTCTGGATGCCTATCAGTTCTTTAACATTTGGTACATGAGGAGGACCATTTGCAAAGGCATTTATGAATAGGGTTTTCAAAATGTACCACCACATCCTTTGATGATTTATACATGTATATCACCTTGCACATAATTTTATCTGCATTCCTAGGGATGTATATAGGGTGGAAAGTACACACATGCATACTTTTATGTTGCTAAAATCAAAGTATCCACACAAATAGCAGGTAAACTTGTCTGCACACTTTTTCCAACTCAAATTTCAAACGGACTTATTTCTCTTTGAAAATGTATATAAAGTCTACAATGAAGAATTACCTTCAGACTTTACCTGACCTCTGTACCACACACACACACATGCACCTTTTTAAGCACATTTTGCTCAGGTGTAGCAACTATTGTTAATGGTTCAGGAAGCTGGACAAATGTTCACACCCTTGTAAATTTTTTACCTTCTGCTGTTTGAAAAATACTTTTCAAAATGTATTAAAGTCGGAGTTTGTTTCACTGATCTATACAACATACTGTACTCTATGCTTTCAGGATCAAAGAACAATTATAGAAATATTCAAAAAGTAATTAAGAATAAGAAATCAAAAGGTCTTGATTGCATAAGTCTTTACACCGCCATAGTAAAATGAAATTAGCTGCATTTCCAAAAATGGCCTTAACAAAGCCCGTAATAAGTTAATCAATTCCACCTGTGATCAATCATGCTAATTCAAATATTACTGAAAGTATCATGCTGTTTCTGTAGTATGAAGTGGATTTGAAGCACAGTTCTAAACATGCCTAGCATGGAACTGCCAGAAGAACTTTGTTTAAAGTGATTGTGGGAAGGCTATAAGAAAATACCAATGTGTTTGAATATTTCTTGTGGCAGTCAAATAATATATCACTGCAAAGTGGAAATATCAGCACTGCGAAAACACTGCCTCTAGGTTGAATCTCTAAAATCAGAAACTGTGGTTTTAAGAAATTGGTGAGGAAGGTCCCTGTGAGTCCAACGATTAGGTTTCTGGCTAGTATTGAGGAAAATGTCACCTATTCTAAGATACTGAGCTTTCACAGGTTAATGATTCTCACAATTAATTAAGCTGTGTAACATGCACTATTTTACTGCAGTTTAAGTAACTCCCCCCCCCCTCCCCACCCAGTACTGGTAGATCTTTATCTTTATTACAATGCTTGATAAGTTTTTGCTCTGCGAATTTCCATGGGTGATCTGGAGCCAGCCAAGCACATTTCAATGAAAGGAAGGAGTTGCATAAGCATTTCAAGATGTCTAGTTTCTTTCTTTGATATGGAAATTTGGAATGACTATTTAATAATCTCAGAGCATCTTAGAAATTGATAAGAGAGTAATTTTATAAAACTTGTTGCACATAAAATGCTGTTTTACATATATAATAGGCCTCTTCTAAAATTACATCACACCTAAAACTAAACATGGTGCAAACATGTAGGAAGGGTAGAGCATGGGTGAAAACTGTTGCATGTATTCTCTTCCTGACTGCTTGGCCGGGGGCAACAAACACAGGAATCCTTCCTCAGTTCTTAGTTCCTATCTTTGGACTCAGAAACAAGCGAGAAAAAATGAAAACAAAACATATACAGAATTATACCATAACAAAGTCTGCTAAAGCTTTAGGAAGGAAATTCATAGGCCCACAAACCTGAGCGGTATCCTGTAACCCCCTCTATTAACTTGGTCGCAGCTCTTTCTTTAATTAGGAAAAAATGCCACATTGTACAATTTTGTCTTATTATTCTACGTCAAGCTTGGCACACTATTACTCTTATTAGGAATTAGGAAGTTATCTGTTATGAACAATCCTAATGATTCTTAACTATTGTTAACTACTGTATAATGTTATTCTGTTCTATGTATCCAAGATATTTATCTGTTCCATGCAACAATTGTTCTGTTCAATATAAACCGTTTTGACCTATGAAATGCGGCATATAAGCCTAGTTAAATAAAATAAATAAAAATATATTTATATCTATATGTTAGAGGTCAAGCCTTGCCGTTACAGGTCAAGCTGGGCACAGACATATTGATGACTTCTAATCATGACAAGCATTCTGCAAACATAAACATTCTGTCTTGCTCTCCACAAGCATATGCTGCAAAATATGACCTTAGCTTCTCTCACACATCCCCTGTCAGGCTATCAGCAAAATTCCAGGCTTTTCTCCGTCACCATATTTCTGAACCTTTCTCCAGGGGATCCCAGTACCCCTATAAGTCCCTTTTTACAGAGTCAACATCTATGGGACTTATTTTAGAAACCTTATTTGTGATTTACGCATGTCTAATCAGGCAGATACGCTTGTAAATCACATCCACATGTAAATGGCTATGTGGATGTTTTGAAAAGGGTGTTGGATGTGCGGCCTAGACTGAAGAAAAATCTGCACATGTATTCCTCATTTCATATAGCGAATGCACATGTAAGCCCAAAATTCTCCTTGTCTGTATTTATACCTCCTCCCAGCCTATGTAGGTTTTAAAATAGTGTGTGCTTGGCCAGCCTTGTACAGGGGAAGGGGGCTTATTTCTGCCTCCAAACTGAAATGATTTAAACATAGCATCCTCAGTAGTTGATTAGCCACATCTACGTGTTCTACAAGTTTACAAACTGGCTTGGTTAGTGCCATGAATATCCGTAGGTGCTAGAATCGGGGCATCCTGGTGGCAAAGTGGAGGTGGCACCCAGCAATTACCAGGCTGTGGCGATATTGAGCCGCTGCCTGGTCAACGCAAGGTGGAAAAAGTTAGGCTCTTCAAAGATGGGCCTAAATGTCACTGCAGAAGCTAACAGGGAAGTAGCTAAATATCATCATTGCCCGGTTTGCTTGTTTGCTGTTCAGCTAACCCAGATATTCATTACCAGTGGCTGGATATGGCCCTGGCATTGAATATCTCAAAATGGGTTTGTTATGCGCATACACACAGTAACCACCGCCTAAGGGAAATACTGTCACATCAATCAAAAAAGCCCCTTAGTAACCCCACATTGCCATAGTTTAAACTACTTCGCTGCAAATTCTTATACAAAATCGCTTCAGCACTCAAACACAAGCTATGGATGGACCTCAGGTTTCACTCACCCTCCATTTGGCGAAATTCATCACCATAGGGAAATGGCGGACACCTCTGTCACCTCTTTGAATGTTAGAGAGCAGCAACATCTAAAGATGCCAGCCAGGTTGCCAGTTCGATCTCATTGAAGTCTTCAAGAATTTGTAAAAAATGTGTCGTATCTTTAATGTACCTTTAAACATGCGAAGAGGTGACAGAGGACTTCTATTGTTACAGAAGGAGCAAAAATGGAGTTATTGTTTGAACACTCTGGGCCCTCATGGGTTGAATGATAAGATCGACTGGTCGTTATTTTTTTAGGATCGTGATGACTGTTGCAGTACATTCTTTTCTCTTCTTCGATTTATTCGTTTTTGTGATAGGGTGTTAGAATGTTTTTTGTATAAAGTTGTTGAAAGTGTGAGGTTGGGTTAGGACTGGCGAGCTGATTGGTAGTCGAGTGGTTTAAATCTGATGACATCAGATGCCGATATATCATGTTGCTTGTAGAGGCACTGCGTGTGTCCAAATAGAAAAATCGCTATAAATGAGATTTTTATAGTTCCGGTCCCTGATGAAGCCTGGTGGCGAAACAAAAGCTTTTGTTATGTTTAGAGAGCGTGTGAGATGAATTGTTGTATATTGGTGTAGTATTATGTGGATCCTGTAAAATTTATTGGTGGAGTGAAGAGGTCTTTTTTAGAAAATTGGTTTTTCATATTTATTAAAATAAAGAATAATAATTTATTTAGGCTAAGGACCAATGATGCAAGTGTCCGCCATTTCCCTATGGTGATGAATTTCGCCAAATGGAGGGTGAGTGAAACCTGAGGTCCATCCATAGCTTGTGTTTGAGTGCTGAAGTGATTTTGTATAAGAATTTGCAGCGAAGTAGTTTAAATTATGGCAATGTGGGGTTTCTAAGGGGCTTTTTTAGTTATGCGCATACCATGACAGTCAAGAACCTAACTTCTAAGTCAGGGTTTGTAGAGTATGATCTCACTCTCTCAAATTTACTGCTAATGCTCAACATAGTATTTGCATTGTGCCAAAGAGAGCCTCCTTCTGGAGTCCGTAAGATGTAACAGGCATGGGTAGAGTCTACCGAGATGTTCTTGGAAATTCTTCTTTATCAAGCCTGTGGTTCCCACTATAATGGGAAATATTTCCATATGTTTTTGCTACATTTTCTTGGTCTCTGACTGCATTTCTTGGTACTTCAGAATCTTCTGCCTTTCCATGTGATTCACAGAATAATCACTTGGAACTAACACTTCTATTATCAATGTTCTGGTATTTTTCTCCTTTACCATTATGTCAGGTTTCCTCGCATTCAATTTCTTATCTGTCGGAAAGGGAATGTCCCAGGTGAGCATAACCTCTTCATTCTCTGTAATTCTCTTAGGGTCACGATCCCAGTGCTTTTCAGTGACAGTGATGTTGTGGTGTTTACAGAGTTTCCAATGGATGAGGCGTGCTACTTTGATGTGCCTTCCTGTACAGAAATTTTCTGCCATCAGAACTTCATAGCCAGCTATGAGGTGAGTCACTGTTTCTACGTCTTTCTTACAGAATCAACATATACAGTGAGCCAGTTTTTTCAATGCTCACTGTAAATTATCTCCTCCGTAATCCACTGTCCTCGACAGCAACTATCACCCTCTCATCCTTCGGTTTCAGTTCACCTTTCCTTAACCCTTCATGTCTCCATTCTTGATTGACAAAGGGTTCCTGGAGTAAAACTGTATTTCCCACTATATTTGTACATTTGCCACTTGTTTTTCCTCGTTTGCTGATCTAATTCTTTAAAGAGTTCTTTTCTTATTTTGCAAATGCTGTTGCTTCTTTCCTGTGTGTGCTTGTGGATTCTCACTCATTCCCTCTAGTCACTGGAACACTTGTCCAAGTTTGATGATGGAGGCAGATTCTGGACATTTACTCTCATATTTCAGCACTTTTTGTGTATTTGGATCTGATGATGCTGTTAGGTAGGCCTGGAGGCCTATGATAGCAGCTCTGTATGTGTAATCAATCTCTATGAGGCCTAGCCCTCCTTCAGCTCTAGGAATGTACAGTCTTGGCATACACTGATTCTTGTAAATTATCTCATGGGCATGAAGGAGTTTTTTTGTTCGCATATCCAGTTTTTCAAGATCTTTAAGAGGCCAGTCTACAATCCCAAAGCTGGATGAGAGTACAGGAATTGCCAGCTGATTGATGGCTTGTATCTTATTCCAAGATGTTAAGGCATTTTTTTATTAATAATTTTAACCTTCTATAGCATTCTTTACTGAACATTTCTCTCAGTAATTTCTGCTTGAGTGTTGTTCCTTCCTCTACTCCAAGATATTTATATATCTCCCTTAAATACATACTTGCATGCTGTACCGAAATTCCATCCATGTGCATTCCAGCCATCAAAGTATGCACCTTGATGCCAAAGTGAATATTTCTAAGTGCATATGTGGCCACATACATACAGGAATTAATCCTAAATGTCAATCAATGGTAGGACAACTTTAAAAATCCATGATGACATCACAGTGTGCTCTGACTTTCCTAAGATTTCAGCTTCACTTATCGTTGTCTGGAAAAAGTTGATTTGTGATACATGCTGCTATAATTCAGACTTTGCAATCGGGGACCCACAAATACTAACCAAAGGCAACTTTGAAAATGTACATTGACATGACAGCATGCTCTGATCTCAGTGAGATTTGAATTGAACTGTCTAACCCTTTTGCCTGTACAAAATTTAGACATGAAAGCAAACAGTGATTCTAAGCATATGGGGTGCTGGAAGCCCTTGAAAATTGTGAGCCCGGAGGGGACTGGATGCTTTCCTCTTTGTGTCACAAACTTGAAGAAAATTAGATGAAAGGGTTGAATAGTCAGTAAGGAGTGTGTGTGGGGGGGGGGGGGGAGGGGGATGGGGGTGGCAATTGCACATACATGATTCTTATAAGTAGGATATAAGTTGCAGCTTTTTCACACATGCAAATCAGTTGTAAGAATGCTAATTCCTAGGTATACACACAGACAAGCAATTTGCTTGCACTTTTAGGGCCCGATATTCAAAGGGCATTTACACAGTTTACAACCTAGCAAACCATGTAAATGCCTTAGATGGGGGTATTCAATGGCACATATACGGTTAGTGCCACTGAATACCCCCATCTATGTTCCCTACATGCCCCGATGAAATCCAGTTAGCATCGGGGCATGTTGGGGGCATTCGAGGGTGGAGCAGAGGAGGGGAATGGCGATAACCGGGCGGCAGCAGCAGCGATATTGCATGCTGCCTGGTTAGCGGCCGGCGCCTTAAAGATAGATGAGGAAAACCCTTGCCTATCTTTAAGGCACCAATCCCTAACCAGGCAGCAGCCAATATCGCTGCTGCCCACCTAGCCTCGGCGGCTTCCTGTCCCAGTGGCGATCGCCACATATTCAATGCTGTCGTCGCGGCATTCAATATCTGGTTTAGATGTCGGCGGGGAGGACCGTACGCATATCCCTTCCAAATGGTGGGCAGCTGAAAATCAGGCCCTTAATTTTTAGATGCCCAAATGCCCAGATGAACATGAAATGCTTATCTCTACTTATCAGGCCGCATCCTTTATAGGAAACCACGTTAAAAAGATTGCAAACTTTCAGATCTTCTTTCTTAGTTCCTTCTAATGCAAAAATCCTGAATCCTGCCATGAACGTGACCTCGATTGGCCAGTTTCAGAGACAGGATGCTGGTCGTGGGACCTTAAGTCTGACTCAGTAAGGAGCATTTGATGTTCTCAGGCATCTCACTTTTGCTGCATAGTTTCAACCTTACTTTAAATGCCTCATGCTTTACTCCTTTGCTGCCCAGCCTGTTGAGACTGACATCAATGGAGGTCATGGTGTCAGGTAATTCTGGGAGCTGCCTTATCCTGTTGTCCTGAAGCACTAGTTCTTCTAGTTGAGGTAGCTCCCGAAAAGCATCTTCATCAATCTCAGAGATGAAATTTGATGTCAAATCAATCTTCTTTAAGTTGCCTGGCAAGATAAAATTAATAGAATATTTAGAGAATGTCAGAACTCATTTGATTCATTTGAATGCACTTTATAATTCAGGTTGAAAAATGCTCAGGATCTCATTTAATCTGGAGGCGTGATACTATGAAAATTCACCCATTCACCCCGGGGCATTCCGGGGCGCAGAAGAGTCGGCACCTGTTGCTAACTGGGCGGCAGCAAAATTGAGTTGTTGCCCAGTTAGTGGCCAGCAGGTAAAGTAGGGTGCGGCAAAGGCTGGCCTAACTTTACCTGCAGAAGCTAACCAGGCAACCCAGATATTCAAAGCCGATGGTCAGATATGGTCTTGGCATCTAATATCCAAGGTCAGTTTTCAGCGGCAACAGCTAGCTGCGTTACCAGCACTAGCCACTGCTACTGAAAATTCCTCTTGTTATGTTTGATGACAAAATCACAACACTCAAGAGAAATATTTCTAGTTCTCAAGTTATTTTAGTTATAAAGTAAGTAAACTACTCTCGCAGATATTGGCACATTACGGTAATAGCACTTTATGGAATTTCACTTCAGGGCATGTAAGTGCAACAAGCTTTATCATTACTGTGCTAAACTGCATTTTCCATGAAAAAGCAGGATATAATCAGGCACACAAGTAGTTTATATTCAGCCACACAAGTGGGTGGCATCATTGAGCAGCTGTTCCAGTGGGCAGTGATCTCCCCAGTCCTCCCAATTTTATTTTCTCTCTTCTGCCAAGCGGACACAAAAACAAAGCTCTCCCAGTTTTGAATAGGTTTTTTTTCTCTCTTCATTAGTCTAATTTAATTCTTATTTGATTTTTAGTTTGCCAGTTTATTATTTTTCTTTTCACTGTGGACCATGTTACAAAGCAAGTGGGTGTACTAGCTATGCCCTCAATGTGGTAGAAAAACAAAACTTGAACACCTATTCCAGATGCCTTATCTGTCTGGGAACAGATCCTAACCAGGCTGACTCTAAGCACTGCAGAGGGATGTCTAACATACCTCTATTGACTCTATGATCATTATGGGGTAGAGAAGAGGCACGTGTATCTGCAGAAAGACATCTTCAGCGCAGAGAGCAGCTGATCCGGCACACTTTAACAAATCTTCTGCCTCCCTGTGCAGGAGTTTGAAGTCTAGATGTAAGGGCTCGGTGTAACTGATCCCCCAAACCAGCATGATTCTGAGCTGAGATTTCTCAGCTTAAAACGCACTTGTCTTCAACTCATTTGTGCAGGTCTATGTGTAAGGCAACTTTGAAAATGTCCTCCAAAGTGCAGGAAAAATGCCAACCTTACAGTGCTGGCGACCTTCAGGGTGCAGCCTCTAAGTGCAAAGAAGCACATGGCTCTCCCATGCTATTGGTTCCTCCTAAAAAGCCTTCAAAATGTGACACTTAAAGACCCATACCAACAACACGCTCCTAGAATTAGCACATTTTTGTTGGTCTATAACTCGAGGTTGCTATAATAAGTACCCCCATTCAAGTCATTTACTTTTATTGTAAGTGATCATGCATTAAAATATGGGAAAATGGACTTGAATGGAGGACGCTTATTATAGAAACCTTGAGTTATTGTCCAACAAAAATGTGCTAATTCTAGGAGAGTGTTGTTGGTATGGGTCTTTAAGTGTCATGTTTTGTGGGAAATACTTTTGACCCCATACTGGTCCTTTTTTAATTTTGCTGTCCTAAAAAGCCTTGTTAAAACCATAGCCTGGACCTACTGTGCATCCTTTGCCATTTGCACAGAGAGCTCTGTTGACTCCTAGCTCAGCCATGACTGCATTGCACACCAGCAGAATTCATAATGCTTCTCAAAGAAAGCAAAACCTTTGCGGAAGGTTTCAGAGGTTCTCAATTGGGGTGTGCAGGCCAATAACTTTAATTTTGTTTAGTTTCCCAAGTCATTTGTGGGATTTTTTTGTACTACTTCCAGTCACACTGCCAAGAAAACCCAGGTGGGTTGCCAGGAGTCAGCACTGACTCGAAGGCACACATTGCATTTTGTCTTAGTTTTAATTTTCGTTTTAGGGACAATGTCATGAATAGCAGGCGCTATTACTCAATAGGAGTGGAGGAGTAGCCTAATTTATTTATTTATTTTATTTAGAAAGATTTGTATGCCACCTTATCCTTCAATCAAAGTGGCTAATGGTTGGAGTACTGGCTTGCTAACCAAGAGACCAGGGTTCAAGTCCCACTAGCACTGCTTGTGGCCTTGGACGAGTTATAACTCTCTATTGACTCAGAAGACAGGCCTGATAACATGCTTCCAGTCACACTGGCAAAAGCTGCTGCATCTCCAGGAGTTAGCACTGACCCAAAGGCACACTCATCCCTCAGTACTGCACGTTAGAAGTGAATACTGTATGCTATTGAGCAATAGTGAGTGCATGTGCTCACGAATGCATGTTGTTTGTCAATGGAATACTCTAATTATCGAAACATGATGAAAATTGGAGCTTGTATGTCCATTTTGGATTGAAAATGACATACATGAAACATTGATTTTCCTATGTCATTTCAAATGAATGCACACCCCTAGCTCTCAGTACATTTCTTTCAGAGGTTCTGCTTTTCCTGCTATTCAGAAGACAGAATATGTCAACTGGTTTCTCAATTATATTATCGTGCTGCTGAAACTTAAACCCGGATATTCGACGTTGAGGTCATATCTGGCCTCGGCATTGAATATCCAGGTGGCCCAGTTGCTTCCATGGCTAGGTTTAGGCCAGCCTTTGCTATGTCTTACTTTCACTCTTTTCCTTAACTGGATAGTGGCTCAATATCGCTGCTACCTGGATATGGCCGGGCTGCATCCCCGGAATGCCTCGATACTAACCGGTTAGCATTGGGCATACAATAGCAGCACCCAGGGATATTTAGCATGACTAACTGTGTTAGTGCCACTGAATATCCCAGATAGAGAGATTAACATGGTTAGCAGGTCTGCTAACCACATTGATCCCTTTGAATATCCCCCATAGTAAATAACGGCAGATTAAAGACCAGCAGGGTCTATCTAGTCTGCACAGTGAGGTAGTTAGAGTTGTACCTATCATTCAACACAGGCTCCTCTCTTCCATGACCTTGTTTAGAACTGCACCCACACTCCATGCAACTTAACCCTGTCTATGCCTTTGCTAAGGGTAGTGCCTGCTGCTCCGTGTAGGTTATCCTCTATTTTTAGAAATGTAAGTTATTTGTTTACTATAAAGGGACCCTCTGTGTCTGTCCCATGCCTTCTTGAATTCCATCATTGTTTTTGTCTCAACCACCTCCATTGGGAGGGCATTCCAGGCATCCACTGCTCTATCCATGGAAAAATGCCAACCTCGCAGTGCTGTTGACCTTCAGGGTGCAGCCTCTAAGTGCAAACTGTTTTTGAGTTTACCTTCTTGTAGCTTAATTTCATGTCCTCTTGTTCTACGGTTTTCCTGTCTCTGAAAAAGGTTTGTTTATTCATTAATACCTTTTAACTACTTAAATGTCTGTATCATATCTCCCCTACCTCTCCTCTCCTCTAGGTTATACCTGTGTACATCTTCAAGTCTCTTCTCATACATCTTCTGGCGCAGACTCCATATCATTTTGGTCACCTTCCTCTGAACAATTTCAAATCTGTTTACATCCTTTGCAAGGTACAATGCTCCAAGTGAGGTCTCACCAATGACTTGTACAGGGGCATTAATAGCCCCTTGCTTCTGCTGGTTATGCCACTCTGTATGCAGCCTAACATCCTTCTGGCTTTGACCTCTGTCTTATCACATTGTTTTACCATCTTGAGATCCTCACACGCTATCACCCCAAAGTCCCTCTCCTGGTTCATGTACACCGGTCTCTGAACCCATATCGCATACAACTCCTTTGGATTTCTGCATCCCAAGTGCATCACTCGGCACTTCTTTGCATTAAATCTTTACCTTGCTGCTGGTCTCCAAGGGCAAGATATTTATGCTGCCTTTTACTCCCTGGTCTATCTCACAATCAGAAAACGCCCTCACCCCAGGCAAGGGGTAAGTGCATTCTTCAAATCCTACTCATCTATTCAATAAAGAAGACAACAACATCTACTTAGGTTGGATACCCAACAAATGATCAAGATTCTGTGGATGGCATTTCCTTAGCAGTGTGGACAGGAATAACTGGGTAGAACAAATGGGTTTCTTCTGCCATCATCTATGATGTTACTATGTTTAAAATACAAACCGCATTGTCAGAATTGGAATGCATACTTTGATTAGCAAAGTCACTTCTGTTTATCTTTTTGATTTTGTTGTAACGGGAGTAGAAGTGGGTGGTTTGTTTGGGAAGGGGAGGGATGGCATCCAGCTCATGGTCATCGCAGTAGACTGTTTTTCCCAAGCAAGTACAAAGAAGACAAGTTGGAAGCCCTAAAAAGATAAAATAAAATAGAAACGTCATTATCATTGCTGCAAGTTTAAGTACAGATTTCTTCAAGAAAATTGGTTGAAATCAATGTATGTTGTTCAAAGTGCAATACTGAGATTACCTTCGAAGTATTTAAGACTATGATAGATTCTGCTACATTGCTACTGACAAGCCCTTCTTGTTGAAACTTATTTTGTGTCTGAATGCTTTCCAAAGTTCAGTAGACCAGTAAGAATATGGTTGTACTGTTTGGCGGAACAAAGTGGTAAACAAAAATAAAGGAGATGGATGTTACTCTGCACACCATTTATAATGAAAGCTCAAATTATACTAACACGGGATCATTTTCAAGGAATTACTATCATCAGTATCTTCTGGTCGTAATTCCCTGTAAACAGCATGAAAGAAGTAAAAGAATGTGCTTGCAGCTTCAAGTGAAGGTAAGTCATTGGGAAGGGTTTTGTCTAGAGCTGGGGTTACGGAAGCGGACTGTGGCAGTCAATAGGAAAGAGGCATCTATGGATTTTTCATTGTTAAGTCAATGGGATTTGCAGAAATTGTCACTCTTCTGCCTTCTTTGGTTATTATAGTGATTATACATAACATTAAAAAAGTCCGTCTGGTGAAAACAATCATTTAAGACAATCATCAGGTCCCTTATATCTTGTCTTTACAGAAAGAATGAGAACACATCACTTGGATTTCATCTATGCAGGATAATATTTAGCTGTGTAGAGAATATATAATTTGAAATGTTGAATCTAGATGTTTTCAGATTATACCTATATTCAGTGGGCTGTATATTGAAGGGGTGCGTCCACATACTCATATAAATTGAACCAAGTTAGACATTTCAAGTTATATCCTGCTGTTTGTGCGATCCGCTTGACCATCTAACTTGTACATTTAGCTGCTCAATCTCACCCCATACTTCGCTCATTTTTTTGATGGTCAATTTTGGCTGTATAATGATTTATACATCAAATTTGTTTATTCAAGTGGACTGAATTATAAAAAAAACCATTTATATGGTTGGTCAGTTACCAACCACATAAATGCCCCTGAATATTGATCTAATTAGGCTTATGCTAATAATGGCAGGTATGCTTTGTTACTAGTAGATATGGTATGTCAATGTTTAATTATCTATTGTAATTATGAAGTTCATAGTCCCCCATGAGTCAATATTCAGCCTCTGTGATCAGTGTTATTTTTAAACACCAGCTGCAGTGATTAAATAAAATATCTATATAGCAGTGGCTTTCCAGCCCCCCATTACCCGGGGCAGGTACCCTCTGATGCTGCTGGCGTCCAACCCCTATGGCACGACACTATGGGGTATGTTTACTAAACTGCAGTAACGTAGCAGCAGCTACGTTAAGGCACCTTAAAGTTACATAACGCGCCTTAACGTTCCTGGCCGCGGTAAGTCCAGAAAAGGGTGGAGAGGGGGCGGAGAGAAGGGGTCAATGGGCAGGGAGTGGGCGGGGAGAGGCCCCTTTCACACTAACGCGGAGAAATTAAGGGCTGAATCCTAACGCAACTGAAAACCTGGCGTTAGCACACATTTGCAAGAGAGAGAAACTATTGCAGTGTCAGCAATGTACAGCATAGGCAGAGAGCCCAAGAAAGGTGATAGTAGTGCTCCATTTGCAGCAACAGCATAGTGCCCAGGTATGAAAGGCCACTATGGTGATGGTGCAAATGGGGCATGGGGGCTGAAGGCGGGACATGCAGTGGAGGCTACTGGGGCACAGGGTGGACTAGGCGGTTGCCCAGGTGGCACATAGGAATGCAGAAAATGGAAAACAGCAAGACAGCAACTGACCAGGGTCAGACATGCCCATGAGTCTGTGACATGCAGTGTCCCATCCAGGAGACATTACCCAGCAGATATCCCAAGGGGCACATAACATTGACAGGCGGTGCCGGGGGAAGCATGGACATCTATGTAGGCACCCCTACCCCAGAACCCACACATTAGGCAGCCGCCAATCTGCCCCCTGGACAGCCTGGGATGGCGCACCACCAGCACCGACAGCATATGGTCATGGTGGCATGGCAGAGGGGGTGGGTGATTGTGCTGGAGGGAGCAGTGGCACCCGCCTGCAGTGGACCTAGCCCATGCCCTGTACCAGTACGTGGTGTGTAGTGCAACAGAAGAGGTCTGGCCGAGGAACATAAGGGTAGCCCCAGGGACAACTATGCTGCTGTGGCAACAGTGTGGTGCAGTACACCCAGCTAGCATCTCCAAGAGCAGAGAGTCAGAGGTTCAGGTCCCATCTGTGGATCCTGCAGAGCATCTCTTCATAGTTTTAGCCCACAATGCAGCCACAACAACAACATGGGCAAACCCCAACAAAGTGGTGCACAGGGGTACAGACACCCACTCACAAGGGCTCCACTATCCACAGCTTCATGGAGTGTCAGGCTGTTAGCCCCAGCACAGAGCTGCAGTTATCACCAGAGCACTACTACTACCCCCTGCACAGATTAGCAATGTCAGCACTGTGATCAGGACCAGTGCGGCGGGTAGGGTTGTCAACCACCTCCATCTCTGCACAATGCTGAGATAGGTGTGGGAGTGTGCGTATGTCTCTCCATTGTTTTGTGTCTGCCAACACCTCACTGAGCCCACATTGCTCACACTGCTTCCAGCATTAGCCTGCAAAGGTGCATAATGAGGAGCAAGGTATTGTGGGTATGGCCCAGACAGGGCAGATTGGCCAGGATGCACCTTCACAGGGTGGAGGGCAATGGCTGAGACACTGTAGTGCTCGACCACTACCTGCATGGAGAGGGTGGCCATAGCATGTCACGCTGGGGGGAGTCACTCGACCACCACCTGCATGGACAGGGTGGCCACAGCATGTCACACTGGGGGGTCACTCTCACGCTGACCGAGCAGTGACCATGGCATGTCTATGGTCCCACATAGTGCCACATATTATTTGCTTCCAGTGCTACCTGTGTGTTTCCAATTCTGGGGCCCAATCACAGGGATACCTGCTTTGTGTCTGTGCTGTGCTTCCCACCTCTGGGTGCACAGGGTTCCTCTGTGAGCATGCACTATGGACTGGTTAGTGGGCTGTCTGCAGTTCACCTGTGCATGGGAGGAACACCTTGTAGGATGCTGCAGGTGTAGTCTGACTGTGCTGTCTGTTGTGTGGGGCAGTTGAGCCTTCCCCTGCCTACCCCAAGCATCATTGCTGGTCTGCAATGGTCACAGGTATGGCACTGGTCCAGCAGCCCTGGAGGGCTGTCATCTGCCAGCAGGACTGTGGTTGCTGGTACTACAGCCATTCTGAAGGGTGCAGGCACCTGTCCCACCACACCCTCATCTACAAAAAGGGTGATTGAGGCCCCTTGGGGTATATAGTGCATACCACTTAGACCCATAGTGGCAGTGCTACATAGCCCTCATGCGAGTCTAGACACCCCACTACCCTGATAACAGGTACCCATGGCAGCCAGACCCTACCACCGGGCACGCACTAATCTGGGTGGTGTCTGGTCCCCCAGGGCCATATGTGACTGCAGAACACAGATGGAACAGATGCACCTTCAGTTGCACTGCTGGGGGACACCTGTCACACACTGACAGTGCTGGGGATGTGCAGCAGGACCTATCTCTAACACCACATGTACTGTGGACCTAGTGCTGGGTGCCCATCCTATCTCTCAGGGTGCACACGGAACCTGCACAATGGCCGTAGCTACTCTCTGCTAGTATCACACACTGTCAGTCCGTCTTACCATGCTACAGTACCGGAGAGGTGCAGACCCCATTTGGTGGTCAGCTGTAGGCCACTGTTCTGCATGTGCAATGCATCATGGGTGCTGGTGGGGTTACCCTATCCTGGCACACAGAGCAGACGGTTTGTGCGGTGACCTGCA
This sequence comes from Ichthyophis bannanicus, assembly GCA_033557465.1. Lineage (NCBI taxonomy): Eukaryota > Metazoa > Chordata > Amphibia > Gymnophiona > Ichthyophiidae > Ichthyophis > Ichthyophis bannanicus. The sequence continues at coordinate 499,457,266 of CM066037.1, read as the reverse complement.
GTCCTTCTGTACCCAGCCATTGCTGTGCAACAGGCCATAGAGGTATAGCCTACTGGTTAGTACACTGATGTTCTAGGTGGAGGCCATGGGTTTGATTCCTCGTTGTTCCCTCCTGTCCAAGGCAGATATTTTGCTTGCCCGTGACAGTCATATCTTTGCAGATCCATGCTGCCAGCCCATAATACCCTCACCACAGTTGCCAGCAATCCTTATAAGGCGTTATAAGGCTCCTAATTAGGCACAGTACAAGGCACATTATAAGGCACCTTATTGGGCACAGTACAAGGTACATTATAAGGCACGTTACAAGGTGCCTTATTAGGCACAGTACATGGCACGTTACAAGGCACCTTATTGAGCACAGTACAAGGCATGTTACAAGGTGCCTTATTGTGCACAGTACAAGGCACGTTACAAGGCGCCTTATTAGGCACAGTACAAGGCACATTAAGGCACGTGCCTTGTACTGTGCCTTATAACGCGCATTACCTGACATGCTTCCCATAATGATGCCCTGCCCACACCTTTATATGGGCATCTGTACCTTTACTGCGGAACCTCACGCACATGACATTACCGCAGTTTAGTAAACATGATCCTATATGGCGCAATGTGTCCAAAACTTCAACTGACCCCATGGAGGCAGCACAGCAAACTTACAATTAAGCTGGTTTGCCATGGTGCCTTGAGTTCCTGGGGCCAGTCCTCATTTCTCCTGGCTGAAGTCTTGTGATTCATGAGACTTCAGCCAGGAGGGAAGAGTGGCTGGTCCCTGGCGTGTGTGGCACTGCAGCAAACCAGCTTATTTGTAAGTTTGCCATGCTGCTTTCATGGGGCCAGTGGGGGTGCAGCCCCTCCCACCAGCACCTGAGGCAGGCTGCACCCACAGCCCCACCCTTGGTATGGCAATGCTATATATGTATTTATTTAATATTTCTTATATGCTGCCTTTCATGATATCAAGGTGGTTTACATTGAACAAACTAAAATTACATTGAACGGGACATTATAACTTGGAGATAACTATTTTACAGGGAACATGGGCTTTGGAGGGTTAAGTGGCTTGCCCAAGACCACAAGGAGCACCTGTGGGACGAGAAACCCCAATCCTTCCTGCCCAAGGTTGCTGTCCTCTAGTGGGATTTGAACCCCCAACCTTCTGGCCTGAGGTAACTTGCCCCAACCACTAAGCCACTCCTCCCTATTAACTATACCTAAGGTATGGTCAGTGCCAGCAGTTACCTAGTTAGTTATTCAGATAGCTATGTGGATAGTGGATTGAATATCATCCCAACTGTCCATACTCCACTCTAGCACTGTATGGATATGAGGTAGGGTGATCAGTATGATTTTCAGTGGCACTTTCAGCAATTGCTGCTGTCCAGATTAGTACTTTTAAATATCAGGCCTCAGAAAATAACTAGTTAAGGGACAATCATTTACCCAGGTGAAAAGCACTTCCACCCCATGCACTTCCATCCCATGCAGTCTGCATCACAGGGACAGAAGCAGGAACTGTACATAGGGACGGAAGTTTAAAGTCACTGCCACCGCTGCAATTCCCAGAGAGGGGCAGCAGTGGCCACCCTCAGACTATCGGTGCTCTAAGTGACCGCCTAGTGCACCTATTCGTAGCGCCAGCCCTTCCCAACCAGCTCTGAAACAACAAAGACCTCTCCACATTCAGGAAACAGTTAAAAACCCTACTGTTTCGCGAACATCTTGGACCTGAGCTGGTCACCTCAATATCTGCCGGCTTCCTGACAGCCCCCAACCAGACTGATTCTGACCACACCCCCACCAACTGAGAGACTCAAGTCAAAAGTCTAGTACTGTTAATTGTCTGTCCAGATCCTTATTGTTGGACCCCCTGGTGCTGCCCCCCCCCCTGTTGAGCTGATTCTTGTACCCCCCCTTTTTTATTAAAACCGCTTTGACCCGGTGAAAAGCGGGATATAAATGCAGCTAAATAAATAAGCTAAATAAATAAGTATGATTCTGGAAGTTGACATTTTTGAGTTTTCACGTGCATTCCCTGAATGATATGGGGTATGCATTTGTAGACTTTGGTTCCACTCAGGCCACATCCCTGACATGCCCCCATAATACCCTCATATACCAACGACATGGTGTGATCATCCACGTGTAAACTGGACCTTTTCTAAATCATCTTTAACAGGTGGATGTGATTTACATGTGTTTATGACTGATTATACAAGTTTAAATTGCAAACAGGGCTTCTAAATATAACCCCTGTAACATTTCCCTTGGTAAAACAACTTGACTAAAAAATGCAGTCTTCTGCCCTGCTAAACCTTTATACTGGCTTCCATGGCATCCATACTTTTAGTTGGGCTACCATAACACATTCCTTAAGGAAAGCAGCATATGCCTATGTCATTTTCACAGATATACATACTATTTTACCTTCTCAGTAACCTACACAAATGATGAGATGCACGTTAGGGATATGCATTCATTTGAAACAAAATGGGAAATATCAACTAAATTTTCTATTTCCTTTCAATTCAAAATATGGCACTAAAAATCTGAAATTCTGTTTTTTCTTCTCTGTTTTGTCACAGGCGAGGCTAACCTCAAACTAGTAATCCTTGGATTAGGAGGTAGACATTTTTCAGAAGAGCCACTTAGGGGCAAAATGGCTCTAGCAAGCATTGCTATAACGTTGGTGATTTATCTTCTCATTTCCTCATTGGCTCAAAGTTTGTCTGATCTGCAGCTCTATGTGAAATGCTAACTGAATTTTGCCTTCTGCTGTAGAGATTTACCCCAAAGGTTTTTATTTTGCCATGCTCTTGTGCCAGAAATTCTGGTTTTCAGGCACAAGGACATGGCAAAAGAGAAATCTTTAGAATAAATCACTACAACAGCATATGCAACAGGAGTCAATATATTCACAAGATAAAAAAAAATCCAGTTAGTATTTTACAAAGAGCTCAAGACCAGACAAACTTTGGGCCAATCAGGAAACAGGAAGGAAAATCATCAGCAATACAGAAATGTTTGCTAGCGTTATTACTCATAGAGATGTGATCGCCCATCTTCAAGATGCTTGGCTTGTAACGGGAAGGTCTCTGGTTTGAGACCAGCCTCTGATGGTGAGAAAAAAAGCCATTTGGATTTTTTATTTGCCTGAGACCACTAGCTATGTTTTTCATTTGAGCAGCAACCAAAGCTACAGTACCTTTTTAATTAACAAAATTGCCCTGAAAAGAAAAATTAAAATAAAAATCCTCTAAAAACCATATGTTTAATGCCAGGAAATATACTTCTATTTGCCAGTATGCATAGCAGGAGCACTTTTCATCCTTTCAGGCAACCAGCAACCCGCCCAACTAGCCTACTATACTAAACTCTTCAGCTCTTTAATGTATCCAACTTCTGTTTCCAACTACTCGCATTTCTCCCCTTACAAACATAAAAATGTGATGACAGATGAAGACCTATCCAGTCTACCTTTCCATAGCAAATGCTTACAGTCCTCATCTCTGCTACTTCCACTGGGAAGCTATTCCATGCATCTACTACTCTTTCCATAAAGAAATATTTGCGCATATTACTCCCGAGTCTATCCCATTTCACCTTCATCCTATGCCGTCTTGTTGCAGAGCTTTCTTTCAATTGAAAGAGGCTCTTCTCCTGTGCATTTATGCTTCAGAGGTATTTAAACATCTCTATCATATCTCCCCTCTCCTGACTTTCTTCCAAAATATACATATTGAGATATTTAAGTCTGTCCCCATATGTCTTATGACCGAGACCACTGACTATTTTGGTAGCCAACCTTGCACCGACTCCATCCTGTTTATATTCTTTTGAAGATGTGGTTTCCAGAATTGAACATAATACTCCAAATGAGGTTTCACGAGAAAGACTTAAAACCAACAACTAGTCTGGAGCGAGGTGTAAAAAGCGATAGTCATTTATTTATATTCACAAGGAAATATGGGAGCCACTAAACCGACACAGCCATTTTTGGCACCCCTTTTGTCAGGAGTTTTGGCCTATATTTAAGGTACATATAAAACAAAAAGTGTAAATTAAACAATTGAACAGATAAAACAAAGTTACAAAAAATTCAAAACAACCATAAGGGAATGCAATCCTATAATGTAAGTTAAAGCTTGACAAAACTAACTGTGGTAGCCTGGATTCTGGCCTCACCCACAGTGCTCCCTCCCTTTTCCTTTTTTCACCCCCCCCCCCCCTAAATTACTCACATACTGGAATGGCTTTAAATCTGGTCGCAACTTTATTGCAATATCACAACACGTTACATACTACCAACCCAAGCCAACAATATCCACATTAACAAATTCCCCCCTTCGACCATCCCCCTTTCTGAACATTGTTTCCACCAGCCATATTACTAGTAAGGTGATGCAACATCCTGCACCTCTTCTGACCCCCACCGGCCTTGATATATTAATAGCAAAGACCCCCCCCCCCATTTTCCGGAGAAAATCCCAATCAAGATCTTCCCCTACTCCCCCTTAATCGCTGAGCTGAGATCACTTGATCCCGCTTACTGGCCCTAGGCTCCCACTCAAAGACTGGGTCTATGACCCCCACCAGCTGCAACAATCTCCCCTAATTCCCTCTTGTCTACCCTCATACTGAGCAGGAGTGTGGGTACAACACTGCTGCCCTTCTGACCTGCCGATCTGAGGGGGAGAGCTGACTGCGTGGGAGCTTATGAACCAACATGGCCTCCCCCTCTCCCCAGCACACAGTCCTCCTGCCAATGAAGTCCTCTGATGCAACCACGCCAGTGGATTTCAAATGATAATGTGCCCTCATCTGCACCTTCTTCCCCACCCCTCGCCCTTCCGCCAACCCTAACAGTTCTTCTATCTTAACGGAGATGCATGGGGTACCTGGGTCGCCGGGCACCAGGTTACCTTTTGACCCCTGGAACTCTAGCCCAGCAACCTTCTGCAATAACCATGGTAGCCCAGACCCTGGTCCCACAAGTAGTGTTACTCACATTCCCTTTTTAAGCCCCCCTCCCCATAAATTACTCACACCAGAATGGCTTTAAACCTGGTTGCAGCTTTATTGTTATATTTGACTGGTAGAAAAGTGGCATATCAAATTTGTTATATCACAATACTTTACAGACTACCAACCCAAGCCAACATTAACCACATTAACAAATGCCACCTCCCCCCCCCCCCCTGCCGACCAACCCCTTTTCTGGACATTGCTTCCACCAGCCATATTATTAGCAAGGTGACACACCATCCTGCCCCCCCCTTTGCCTCCCAATCACCAGCCTCGCCATATTACTAGCAAAGACCGCCCCCCCCTCTTGTCCTTGGAAAAGATCCCAACTAAGATCTTCCCCCACTCCCCCCTAATCGCTGAGCTGAGATCACCTGATCCCACTCACTGGCCTCTAGACCCTGCTTGGAGATTGGACCTTGGCTCGGGTTACCGCCACCAATGCAAGGTAGTGCAATTATCCTTGTGCTATACCCCCCCCCCCCCCTTGTGCTGACTCCGCTGTGACCAGGGCCGGCCCATTCTGGGCCAACACCTCCAAGGCTTCCTGCCCGTAGTTTGCTCACAGAACATATTAGAAATACCACATCACATTCGAAACACCACCCTCTGCACCTCTAACAGGGCCTTTTCATATGTTGCCCCAACCCTATGGAAAGCGCTTCCTGATAACCTAAGATCTTTAAAAGACTTCCAACAGTTTCGCAAAAATCTTAAAACTCTCCTTTTCATTGAATATTATGGAAACCATGGAGAGCAAGATTAACCTCAATAGCCATAAATACCTACTCTCACACTTTATCGTATATTAGTTTGTATATAGTTGGTGTTATGATGTAACCATAGCTATTGTGTACTGCCTGAGAATAGATGGTTTGTAAATAGTTTAATGTATTATAGTTCAAACATCAGTTCAATGTATTAACTTTTGTTCAATGTATACCGCCCCTGATCTTTGGAAGGGATGGTATAGAAAAGCTCTTCAAATAAATAAATAAATAAATAAATATTACACTGGTGAAAGATGAACCCCATCTGCCACATAAAGGCCCACACAACCCACGTCCACCATAGGTGCTGAATCTGATACCCACCATGCTGAACCACGCTCCAGCCTATCTGGTGGTTTACTTTCACCAAACCCCAAGACCACCGCCTCTGTGACTGGCAAGAAGGCCTTGGGATAATGTCCGACCAACAAATAAATACCCCTGGCAACATGGTCTTAATGACCACAAAGTCCCACTGTGCAGCACGGATGAACTGTTTACAAGTCCATGCAGTGAGATAATTGCCTCCAAGGTGTACTAGAATTCCTGTCGGTCACTGCTGTACCGGAAGTAACTGGCACCAGTGCATCCCTCTCTCTTCAAGCCATTCCAACAGCACCCCAAGGAAGCCAACTCCAGGTGAGTGCCCAATGGCCATGATGCTGCTCGCCGGCCTGCCCAATATATGAACGAATGTCCCAGCAACCACCACCACAGTGGACCTTGGTCATAATCTGCAAGAAGGAAAAAACAGTGGTTAGTTAAAACTCCCTCCAACTGTGGGCAACCTGAGCCCCACTCCGAGTGCTAGTGGATATATCCAGCAAAGGCCCCTGATTTCCACCTGCCAATCCGTTGTATCACCATGTCACCCAACCTTGCTGCCGCTGCACTGGTAGTAGCCCCAATGTGGAAGGAGTGAGATGCCAACTGGGTCAAAACACACCCCAAAAACTTCAGCACTTTGCACAAAACCACCTCAAACTGAAACTTAGTCAGTAGCCGGGCATTTGAATGAATGAACAAGCAGCTGTTCGCCTCCGGCCACCCAGCCAGATAAACCCACAAATTCCACATCAGACATGTAACCAACTGCCTTATTCCACATAGAACTACCCACTCTCCTTGTCCCTGCCGGTCCATTTTTGAACGGGGAAGAAGGCTATGTAACTGATCACCTTCAATCTGCATATGCTCAGCAGCTATACCGCTCACTGATCCCGCCCGAGCCGAACCCGCTATCAGCTTGCTCACCAAGAATGCTCCGAAAAAAGCAATAAAAAACATTGCTCTAAAGAGATCTATCTCAAAAGCTAAACTCACCACCCGTAGGCAAATTCTCCCACAACCGTGATAGGAAGTCATGGGAAATTGGCCACCTGCCATCCCTCTGGACTGGTGACACCCTCTTGCAACTCATCAATGACTACTGGACCACAAACATGGCCATGGAATTGCCCCAGCCAGTGGCCTTACTGAAAAATAAGAATCCTGCTAAATGCAGCCACACCGCTGCTTTCGCCCAGACTATAAACTGGCCCAGCAGCTCATCCAGAGCCCTCCCCCCTTTCCACCCTTTACCCACCAGAAAGTCCACGACCTAGTGATAGCCTTGCAGGTAAGACTTATACATAGCAGGGGCTACTGAGATCTGCAACAAGGACAATATATCTGGTTTCCAAGCTTCCAGAGGAACTCAGGAATTGCTGTGGCTTCGGCATCTGCCTCCAGTGCCAGTTGGTGGAACTGGGACCAGTGGAAGTGAGAAAGTGAGTTAGCAATGCAATTCATAACCCCAGCACATGGCGAGCCCAGACTGTCACATTCAGCTGGAGGCAATACAAAACAAAAGCCCGCATCAACACTGCCACCCACCGGCACCTGGATGAATGCTAATTAATGATCTCCACCACTGCTGCATTGTCACACCAAAACAAGACCTGGCAATTCCTCAGCTGCTCTAGCCAGACCACTAAAGCGACCAGAATAGGAAATAGCTCCAAAAAGGCAACATTCCCTGTCAACCACGAAGAATGCCAACCCACTGGCCATGGCTCCTCACACCACGCTCCCTGACAATACAAGCCAAAACCCCAACTTCCTGCTGCATCAGAGAACAGCTGCAAGTCTGCATTCTTCTAGCTGTAAAACTGAGGCACCATTGTACTCATTCCAAAATACACCCCACACTCACAAATCTTCCCACATGCCCACAGACACCCGAATGTAATGATGAGGCTTTACCACTCCAGCCATGGCTAGCGCCAACCGCCGCAAAAAGGACCGACCCATCAAGATCATTCAACACGTGAAATTCAAGCAGGGATTGTGATACCCTGAGAGTCACCTTCCTCACCGTGCCCACCAAAGCAATGAGCCCCCACAGTCTGTCCACTTTGCCCTGCAGTAAACGGGCCATGAGCTCTACTGTGTCCGGCTCAAAAAGGTAAGGCACAATGCCAGGCCCTCTGTTTTCCCCTCCACCAATGGAACCCTGAAATCCCTGGCCATAGACACAAAAGCACTCAAGAGTACCTCACAAGTTCTATCATGCCGTGACCCAATGAATAAAAAATCATCGAGATAATGAACCATGTTCAGCAAACCTGCACGCTGTACCAGCACCCAATGCAAGAAACGACTAAACCTCTCAAAATACATACAGGAGATGGCGCAGCCCATCGGCATATACTTGTCAATATAAAAACAATCATCAAAGGCAAAGACCAGCAGCGGAAAAGCTAGACCGGGAGGAGACAGAAGGCCTACTCGATGTCTACTTTGGCAAACAATGTCCCATGACCACACTGCTGGATGAGCGACACGGAAGAGTCAAAGGAAGCATAGTGCACAGTGCATAGTTTCCTCGGCAAATGATCATTAACCGACTCCCCAGGCGGGAAGGATAACTTATGGATTAGCTGGAATTTCGTGCAGTCTTTCTTTTGGATCACTCCTAACGGGGCAACCATGAATGGTGACAATGGAGGTTCCTGAAAATGCCCCGCTATCTTGCCCAGGCGGCATACCGCCTGTATTTTTGCTCGCACCACATCAGAAAAGCACCGCACAGATGACACATTGTTTGCCCTTAAGGACTTAATAACCCTTTGAAAAGGTAACACAAATTACTTGCCAAAGCTTTCCAACAAACCTTTCTCTTTCCCCTTTCCAACCATACTGCAGTAGCCATGGCCGCATGGCCTGCACCCTCATCGGGGTGCAAGCCCGCTGCTGAAGCTCTGGCTCACTTACTCTGGGACTCCGCCCCCGCCACCCCTTTATGCCTGCACTTGGTTACTGTATGACTGCCTCCACAGAGCGAATAGGTGTGGCATAAGAACATAAGAACATAAGATATGCCATACTGGGTCAGACCAAGGTCCATCAAGTCCAGTATTCTGTTTCCAACAGTGACCAATCTAGGTCATATGTACCTAGCAGTTTCCCCAAGAGACACAAGTTCCACAATGCTTGTACTGGGTCAAGCATTGATATCTTCGGTCACTTCTTAATAATGGTTTATGGACCTTTCCTCCAGGAACTTGTCCAAACCTTTTTTAAACCCAGCTACACTAACAGCCTTTACTACATCCTCCGGTAACAAATTCCAGAGATTGATTACACGTTGAGTGAAAAAATATTTTCTTTTATTAGTCTTAAATAGTTTACCCTGTAGCTTCATTGCATGTACCCTAGTCTTTCTATATTCTGATAACGTAAACAATCGATTTACGTTTACCCGTTCCACTCCGTTCATTAATTTATAGACTTCTATCATATCTCCCCTCAGCCGTCTCTTTTCCAGGTTAAAGAGCCCTAACCTTTTTAGCCTTTCTTCATAGGAGTATCCTTCCATCCCCTTTACCATTTTGGTGGCTCTTCTCTGAACCTTTTCTAAAATCGCTATATCCTTTTTAAGATACGGCGACCAGAATTGCACACAATATTCAAGGTGCGGTCTCACCATGGAACGATATAGAGGCATTATAATATCTTTTGTTTTATTTTCCATTCCTTATCATACCTAGCATTCTATTTGCTCTTTGGCCGCCACTGCACACTGGGCCGAGGGTTTTAACATGGTATCCACAATGACGCCTAAATCTTTTTCCTGGGTGGTGGTTCCTAATGTGGAACCTTGCATCGTGTAACCATAGTTTGGGTTGTTCTTCCCTAGGTGCATAACCTTGCACTTGTCCACATTAAATTTCATCTGCCATTTTGATGCCCAGTCTTCGAATTTATCAAGATCCTCTTGCAATTTTTCACAATCCTCTTGAGTTTTAACAACTTTAAATAGTTTTGTGTCATCTGCAAATTTGATAACCTCACTCGTTATTCCACTTTCCAGGTCATTTATGAATATGTCAAAAAGCAGCGGACCCAGCACAGATCCCTGGGGTACACCACTATTCACCTTTCTCCATTGGGAAAATTGGCCATTTAGCCCTACCCTCTGCTTTCTATCTTTTAACCAGTTCCTGATCCACAATAGTACACTGCCTCCTATCCCATGAGTCTTTAGTTTTGCCAAACGTTTCTCATGAGGGACCTTGTCAAAGGCTTTCTGAAAGTCCAGATACACAATATCAACTGACTCACCTTTGTCCACCTATTTATTCACTCCTTCAAAAAAACATAACAGATTAGTAAAACAAGATCTTCCTTGTCTAAAGCCATGTTGGCTGTCTCCCATTAGGTTGTGACTATCTACATGCTGAGTAATTTTATTCTTTATGATGGTTTCTACCATTTTTCCTGGTACTGATGTCAGGCTCACCCCTGACGTCATTTTCCCGGATCACCCCTGGAACCCTTTTTAAAAATTGGTGTTACATTGGCAATCCTCCAATCTTCAGGTATTAGAGATGATTTTAATGATAGTTCACAGATTACTGATAGCAGGTCTGCAATCTCATATTTCAGTTCTTTCAACACCCTTGGATGTATACCATCTGGCCCAGGTGATTTGCTACTCTTCAGTTTATCTAATAGTTGTAAGACATCTTCCCGATGTATCGATCCCAACTTGCAGTCTGGGAAAGGGCATGAGGACTTATTGAAGTGCCAACAAAGGTCCCCAAAGTCAGTAACTGTTACAGGCTCTTTGCAGTTCTTTGCGTTCAAAGAGATTTTCAACACCAAGAGGAAAAACAAATACAAAAACTTCTTCTTTCAGCTTAGCAAAAGGAAAGATATGTTAAAGCATGTCCTGTCGTTTACAATTCTGTGAGAGACTCTAGACTCTTGGAAACACAGAGTGAGCAGTCCATCAGGTGCTCTAACTGCAACGGCTCTGGTTCTATCACCTCTATTTGCATAGGTTCCTGTTCAGCCGTGTTGTCAGCTAATCCTGAGCTTTCCCTGGATAAGGCAGGATGTAGTTCAATAGATCTCTTCAATATTCCCCAGCCTTGCTGGTCTTGGTTTGGCAAATAACTGTTATGGCTTTTTACTATGCCTCTCTGTAAAGGTTTCACAAGTCTTTCCCAGCTTTGTTTCCTATCAGTATGGCTCTCTGGGTTATAAGTTTTTCTAGGAGCTGGCTCACATCTTGGAAAGGAAATATAACTGTACCTTGGATCTTTGAGACGTGCTCTGCTGGTATTTGCTCTACCTGGCAGTCTCCTTCTATTACCGTCTTCCCTGAAGACTGGCTCCTGGAGCTTTCTGGAATGGCCTTGTCCTCCCTGGAACTTAGCTCTTCCTTGTAGGTACTCCAATCTTCTCTGTCTTTCAGTATGTGAGGTTCCTCTCTCAGGTCCGCTCTCAGTTCCTCTCTGAACTTGTGTTCCTCTCCAAACTTGTGGTCCTCTCTGAGCTTGAGGTCCTCTCTCAGCTCGTAGTCCTCTCTCAGTTCCTCTCTCAGCTCGAGGTCCTCTCTCAGTTCCTCTCTCAGCTCGAGGTCCTCTCTTAGCTCCTCTCTCAGCTCGTGGTCCTCTCTGCTTTCTTACTTCTGAGCACTGTTTATAAAGCCGTTTCTCCACTGAGCTTCCTGGCTCTTTACTCAGGTGTACCTGATTAGCTCCTGCATTCTTCAAACCTGGGTGTGTCAGCTTAGCTTCTGCAGCCTCGTGCCTGCTCCCTCTAGCTGCACTTTTAGGTAACTGCACCTTCTGTGAGTCAGTTGCTTTATAATAAACAGTGTTTTTCCTAAGTCTATGGCTTCAAAGGCTTCAGCTTCATTACATATCCCCCCTCTTAAGATATTACGGGCTGGCCTTGCATCGCCTGCACAGCACGTAATCCGTGACTTGGCCTCTGCATTGTGATACATCTTCCTTGCTCTGGGCTCGACCCTATACAATCTCTGTTTCCTCGGCACTACTCCAGCTAAGGTAACTAGGGCCATCCGCTCATGCCATGGTCTGAGGACATTAATGTGGTAGACTTGCTGACGACCATTTTTATTCTCTACCATATATGACACTGGACCAATCTGTTTAGCCACTGTATATGGTCCCCTCCATCGGGCTTCAAATTTTGGGGTAGCCCCTGTTACCATTACTATCACCTTCTCACCTACTGATAGCTGGCGGGGTTTTGTATCCCTATCATAATATCTTTTCTGTCTCCCTTGACTAATCTTTAATGTCTCCTCTGCGAAATGGGAGGTTCTCTGTAGACGACTCCTCAAATCTCGCAAAAACTGGGGTACTCCTATCTCCTTTTCAACAGGTTCTACCCATTGTTCGTGGAGTATATCCAAAACCTCCCATGGGGTACGTCCATACATTAGCTCGTAGGGCGAAGTCCCCAAGGAAACTCGCGTCCATTCTCGGCAAGCATATAGTATAAACGGGAGCATGGTATCCCATTCGGCCATCTCATCGTCTAAAGCATGCCTTAACATTTGCTTTATAGTTTGGTTTAGTCTCTCTACTAAGCCATTGCATTGAGGATGATAGGCGGCTGTCTTAACGTGTCGTATGCCAAAGGCCTCCCACACCTGGGCCAAATACTTTGACATAAAGTTACTGCCCCTATCGGTTAGTATCTCCTGTGGAAACCCTATTTCACAGAATAGTTTTACTATTTCCGAGGCTATAGTCTTGGCCGATATATTCCTTAAGCGAATAGCCCACGGAAATCTTGTGGCTTGGTCCACCATGACCAGTATATATTGAAAACCTCTAGGTGTCTTCAATAAGGGTTTAACTATATCCATAGCTATTCTTCTAATGGGTTCCGATATAACTGGCATCGGAAACAAGGGCACTTCGGGTGGTCGGACAGAGGTTACTCTCTGGCAGGAGGAACATGACTCGCAAAATCACGAAGTCTCTTTGAAGACTCCTGGCCAGTAAAACCGCACTAGTATTTGGTCTAGGGTCCCCTGTATCCCTTTATGACCTCCTACGGGGTGATCATGAGCTAACCTCAAAACCAGGGACTTAAAAGCCGCGGGCACTACTAGTTGCTTACGGACAGATCCAGTCTGAGGATCTACACTTTCCCTGTAGAGCACCTCTTTATCAAAAATGAACCTGGGGAAGGTATCCTTTCCCACCTGGGCATACTCGAATGCCCTAGCAAGTGCGGGGTCAGCTTTCTGCTCTTTGGCGAAAGATGGAAACCTCTCTACCAACTCCGACAGAACCCAGAGCAATCCCTGCCCTGCCTCTACCTCAGCTCTCCCTTGAGAGCGGCATCTCCTCTCCCTGCGTTTTTCTGCCTTAGGCTTCCTATTCCCTTCAGCTGGGGCAGATATTAGGTCTTCGTGTGAGGACAACTCAGCTAGAGTTTCATCCTGGGGTTCGGAGATCTTGCCTGGAGCTTGTAAAAGGGGGTGCTTGTTATGAAGGTACCATCACTTTGGCAAGTATGTAAATTAACTGTCTTGCAAAGGATTGTGGTTATTGAAGTCCATTCATACAAAGCTTGCCTTTTAAATAAATGAAAAAACTTGTAGTTGGTCGAGTGTAAGGCAAAAATTAGAGTTTATTTATGGGGTGAATATTCCACACACAGATATACTTGGTAACACCATCCAGATAACTTCTCCAGGGTTTATTCAACATAAACAAGGCAACTGAAAAGCTTATGTAAATAAGTATCAAAGTCCTTTATGGAACAGAAAGGCTTTCTTACAGCCACTGCTATCAAACCTTGTAGCAGTGCTGAGGTAGAAACAAACCAAAAAGGAAAAACTTCTTTATACAAAAAAACAGCTCTCTTTATCCACACAGAAAAGAACTTTTACATTCCACGTGTGCTTGGCATGTGCTCTGCTCTGCTCTAGCAACAGGTGACAATCCAAATGCAATCAACAGCTTGTTCTCAGCACACGGGCAAACTTACCCAAAAGCTTTCTCTCTCTAAGAGAACTTTCTGGGGAGCCAATAATTAGAATGTTTCCTTTTGATATTTGCTCTTATTTGGAGGATTTTTCTAAACTAACAACCTACACAAGGAACAGTCCATACAAACATTCTCTTCATCAGACATTAAACCTTGCTCCTGGAATTGCATGGGTTCAATTTCACTGTCTGACTCAGAGGGCTTTATTAACTGATCTCTATACAGAAAGAAACTGTTTCCCTACTGTTTGCAATGCTCATAGCTAGAGAAACGTTCATAGTTCATACCTGAATCCAGGCTAGCATCAGACTGATTCCTTTGGTATTCTGGCCAGTATGCAACAGAGCTTCGGTGTCCTGTCCTCCAGTTGTTATCTCTGGACCTCAGGGCCTTTTCACCATACGTCCTCCAAGAGGTATTTGGGCTCCTTTTCTCCTTAGCTGCAGCAGTATTCCTTCTAGGTGCTGCTTGAGGGTCCCTGGCTGTGGATCTCCAGACCTCTGGCTTTCTCCAGTCCTCTGAAGGTTGTTTCCCCCAGGAATCTCTCCAGGCATACGTACTTCTCTGAGCTCCTGTCTTGGACCGTCTGCTTCCTTGTCCTTGTTCCTTCAGGTTCCGGTTGTTCCTGTTCCTCCTGCTCCCGTCCTGGTTCTTCTTCCTGTCCTTCTTCTGGTTCTCCATTTCTGAAGATTCCCTTCTAGTTTTAAAGGGCTTAGATTGCAACTCCTCCCTTGCATACTTCAGGTGTTGTGGATTAAGCTCTCTCCTAGAAGGTGATTGATTAGGGATGACATAATGGTTTCTCTGATTAGACTCATGCTTTTCCACTTTAGCTCCTCTAGGGGCTTTCTGCAAACTGGTGCATCCTGGAACATGTAGTCTTTTAGGGAAACAAGCTGTCTTATTTCTCTGACCTGCCAGCACAGGTCCCTTGATCAGAGTAAATGCCCCTCTTTTGTCCTTACTCCCTGAGCTTTGATAAGCTTCCTTATCACAAGCTTTAGATTGGGTGCGTGTGGATATGAGGGCTTCCTGGGAGAATAGTCCCTTTTCCAACCCCTTTCTAAATTGGGGCCAGTCCCTACCTAGCACCAAATCGTGAGGCAATTTTGGAACTACAGCTAGTAGCATATCCTTTTCTATCCCTAAACCTTTTACTATCAAGTTGTATACAGGATAGAAAGAAAGAGCACCGTGAACACATTTAATTTTTACTTTTCCTTCTGCTCAATTCAGTGCGGACTCAGCTTGATCTTCAATTGTGCGCCAGAGCCTTTTAGAGATCATGCTCTGGTCTGGACCAGAATCGAGAAGAGCATTCGCAGATATACCTTGCACTTTGACCTCTAACAAAAATCCTTCTCGCAATATTTTTGTATTTTCACTTATCAGTGCAGTACGCGATTTACATTCACTCTTTAGATGCCCTATTTTCCCACAAAGAAAACATCTCTTTTTCTCAGAGTGATTTCCTGGCACAGGCCTACCAGTTTCCAAACCTCCTGGTTTATACCTTGAGATCCTTTCTGATGACTGCATCATAGCCTCTACTGCTGTCTTTGAAGCTTCACCAGTTTTTCGAGTAGCCAATTGTGCTTCAAAATACCTTTCTGTTAATAGGTTTGCTTCTTCAGTGGTACGGCAGTTCTGCAGTATCAGGAAGGTCTGCACCTCCTGGGGCACAGCAGTAATGAATTGCTCTAATACAATAACATCAACTATGGTGTCAATGCTCTTACTCTCAGGCCTCAACCACTTTATCACCAGGCTCTTAAGCCTTTGACCTAAAGCTTTTGGAGTTTCTCCCGCATTAAGTCGGGTAGCTCTTAGCATCCAGTTGTACACCAAAGGAGTTAAGCCAAGGCGGTCCCGTACAGCCTTCGTTACTTCTACGTAATCATTCGCTAGGGCTGCGGGCATAGCTTTATACACCGACAACGCCTCTCCTGTGAGTGAGGTTGCCAGGCGTATAGCCCATTGCTCTTTTGGCCATCCTCTGGTATGCGCTATCCTATCAAAGGAGTCCAAAAAGTCATCAATGTCATCTCTAGGTGACAACTTTCTCAAAGTCAGTGTTTCATAAGACCACGGTCCTACCCCACCGTTGTTGGCTATAGCATGTAGTCCTTGAAGAGAAGGAGCTGCTGCTTGTGCTGTCTTCTGTTGAGCTAACCAAGCCTCCATCATCTCCAGCATGGGCTTTTGTTGCGCCTGCATGGCCGACATGGCTTGTTGCTGCGCTTGGCAAGCCATCTCTCGTTGCTTGTCAAATTGTACCGCCATCCACTGTAGGATCTCCTTTGGGTCCATGGCGACCACTTCCTAGAGAGAAATGTAGAGAGAGAAAAAAACCCAAGTGTGGCACTGGCACTCTTTTGTCAGTCCCCCCTTTTTTCTTTCTTTCTTTTTTTTTTTCTCAATACCCACACCTCAATCCACCACAGGTTATGCCCAATTACATGTTACCTGCTTCAGGTGTTGACTCATGCCTTGAGATAACGATGTGTCCAACGTCCTCCAGCAGTACTGGTGACAACACTTCTGTCTTCCACTCAGTGCTTCTCTTCCTTTGAACTTGGCAGTTTCTTTTTTTTGCTTCACAGCAATTATCCCAAAAACTACACCATTATGTCACAGCCCCTCCTAGTGGCAGCGTGCAGAAAGGAGAGGGCGGACACTTATTGTTGGTTGAAGAAGGAAAGACTTTTCTAGACCAGTTGCATCATGGTCTTTGTAGTTCCACTTCGTAAAGAAATAGTTGTGAGCCTTGTGCAGGGTTAAACTTAAATGGTTTTTAGTCCCTTTGTTGCGCAAAGGTTCTCCAGGAAGACAAAAACAGAATGTACCTTACTTCAGGGTTTATGCCCAAATATTTACAAAGTCAGTAACTGTTACAGGCTCTTCGCAGTTCTTTGCGTTCAAACAGGTTTTCAACACCAAGAGGAAACACAAATACAAAAACTTCTTCTTTCAGCTTAGCAAAAGCAAAGATATGTTAAAGCATGTCCTGCCAGTTACAATTCTGTGAGAGACTCTAGACTCTTGGAAACACAGAGTGAGCAGTCCATCGGGAGCTCTAACTGCAACGGCTCTGGTTCTATCACCTATATTTGCATAGGTTCCTGTTCAGCCATGTTGTCAGCTAGTCCTGAGCTTTCCCTGGATAAGGCAGGTTGTAGTTCAATAGATCTCTTCAATATTCCCCAGCCTTGCTGGTCTTGGTTTGGCAAATAACTGTTATGGCTTTTTACTATGCCTCTCTGTAAAGGTTTCACAAACCTTTCCCAGCTTTGTTTCCTATCAGTACGGCTCTCTGGGTTATAAGTTTTTCTAGGAACTGGCTCACATCTTGGAAAGGAAATATAACTGTACCTTGGATCTTTGAGACGTGCTCTGCTGGTATTTGCTCTACCTGGCAGTCTCCTTCTATCATTGTCTTCCCTGAAGACTGGCTCCAGGAGCATTCTGGAATGGCCTTGTCCTACCTGGAACTTAGCTCTTCCTTGTAGGTACTCCAAGCTTCTCTGCCTTTCACTATGTGAGGTTCCTCTCTCAGGTCCGCTCTCAGTTCCTCTCTGAACTTGTGTTCCTCTCCAAACTTGTGGTCCCCTCTGAGCTTGAGGTCCTCTCTCAGCTCCTCTCTCAGCTCGTAGTCCTCTCTCAGTTCCTCTCTCAGCTCGAGGTCCTCTCTGCTTTCTTACTTCTGAGCACTGTTTATAAAGCCGTTTCTCCACTGAGCTTCCTGGCTCTCTACTCAGGTGTACCTGATTAGCTCCTGCATTCTCCAAACCTGGGTGTGTCAGCTTAGCTTTTGCAGCCTCGTGCCTGCTCCCTTTAGCTGCACTTTTAGGTAACTGCACCTTCTGTGAGTCAGTTGCTTTATAATAAACAGTGTTTTTTCCTAAGTCTATGGCTTCAATGTCTTCAGCTTCATCACACTGTACATGCCTCCAGAGGGACAAAAGGAACCACTGCCACCCACCACAGGTGACTTTCCCCCCTACCATCCTCCCCTGCCCCAAATGACGCTCCCCCTTTTCCTCCATCCTCCACTGCCCCGGCCGCCTTTACAGACATCTGGGTGAGCCGAAGATTGATGTCCTACATCCCCTAGGACAAATGAGTATTTTCTTCCATCTTGTCCCGGAGGTCCTCATCGTTGTTGAGCCAGGCCCTCCCCATCCCCCAGCACACAGTCCTCCTGCCAATGAAATCCCCTGATGCAACAATGCCAGGGGATTTTAAATGATATATCACCCTCGTCTGTCCCTTCTCCCCACCCCTCCCCCTTCTGCCAACCCTAACAGTTCCTCTGCCTTAACAGGGATGCACGGGGTACTTGTGTTGCCAGGCACCAGGTTTCCCTGCAGTCCCCAGAAGCCTTCTGCAATTAGAATTAATATAGTGAAAATATAAAACGTCATAAAAAAGCATTAAATCATAGATAAAACAAATGAGTGCAATGAAAATGAACATAAAAAGAGTACAGCACTAATATTTTGGTAATAAACATCATACGTAAACTAAAAGAGAATAACTGATAAGTGCATTAACGATAAATAGCAATAAACATAAAAGTCCATCACCTGAACAATATCATTCATTATGAACTTCCTGCATAATTCTAAAAAATGTACAAGATGATAAGTGTAAAAGGAATAATAAAAAAAAACAAACCCTAGAACGAGGAAGCACATGTGGAATAGCAAAGAGGACAATAAAAATTATATACCAGACAGTTCACACTTAAATTTCTCGTCGTAAATCAATGGTAAAACCCACTATATCTAAAAAAAAAAAAAAAAGAGGAAGAAGACATATATTATAGCATTTAAATGATGGAGCAAAAGGAGGGTTAGCGCTGTAAATATAATAAAACGGCATTATGTAGCCTGTATAAGATAGGAGGAGGGAGAAAAGGAATCAAAATATGTTTCTGTTAATTAAAAGAAACATTTCTCAAAGATGCAGTCACTCGTAGTCCTGCTGAATGCATGAAAGCCGGCATAATGCTGTGCTGGAGTATTTATATCCAGTTTTGGCACGAAAGCAGACAAAACTGAATTATCCATAAACACAGGGATCTATCTTAGCTACACACTTTATACATGTGTGCAGGTTAAACTTTGAATGTACAATTATCTAGACTGTTTTTTACCCCATAATGTTATTTTTTGAGATTTCTCTTGCATTACACCGATTTATAATAGATCTATGGCACAATTGGGCTGGCTGCATAATGCCGTTTATTATATTTACAGCGCTACCCCTCCTATTGCTCCATCATTTTAACATCATAATATATGATTGTCTTCCCCTTTTTTTTTTTAGATATAGTGGTTTTACCCTTTATTTATGACCCTTTATCATCCTGTACCTTTTTCAGACTTATGCATGAAGTTCATAATGAATGATACTGTTTAGGTGATAGACTTTTTTTTATTGCTATTTATCATTAATTCCCTTATCAGTTATTCTCTTTTAGTTTATATATGATGTGTATTATGAAAATATTAATATTGTACTCGTTTTATGTTCATTTTCATTGCACCCATTTAGTTTTATCTATGATTTAATGCTTTTTTATGATGTTTTATATTTTCACTATATTAATTCTAATGTTTTGCCAAGTTTCAATGAATTATTTAATTTACACTTTTTGTTTTATGTGTATCCTAAATATCGGTCAAAACCACTGATGAAGGCAGTGCCGAAAATGGTCGTGTCGGGTTATTGGTTCCCAGATTTTCCTGCGAATATAAATAAACAGCTTTCGCTTTTCACACCTTGCTCCGGACTGGTTGCTGGTATTGATTGGGAGTGTGCTTATAACCGCCGCCTTCCTGCTGGCTATTTGTCTCCCTCTGCACCCAAGCATCCTTTGGGCTTTCACCATCGTCTTTTCTACCTTTTTCTACCTTATATTCTGATAAAAGCTGCTGCTGCTGCTTCCAAAACAGGAGCTGTCCTTTTAGCAGCATATGATTCTTTGAATTTCAGCCATGCACTACAGGGAGTCCCATACTGGCCTTGGAGGTTTGAGTTTTATCAGATTAGCATAGGAGTTCTGGCACTGTTCACGTGCACAGCTCAAATTCATTGAAAGATGCACAGTGCGGATGAGAAGACCGTTTCTGTTTTGACAGTGTCAGCTAGAGTCAGGAGCACAAAATTCCCAAGTGCCCTACTGAGCTTTGTCTAATGCTATGTCAGTTGGGTTTTTGGAAAAGCAAGGATGATTTTAGAAGCTTTGGTTCATTACTCTTGGGAAGTGCAGCCCTGATTTCGATATGCAAATCTTTTTCACTCTCATTGTTGGTGTTTTATTACTTTAGACATAATTATGAGGTGAAGGTGCAGTAAATAACCCATTCATTATAGACCTCTATTATTCTGGTTTATATTACATTGACCAGAAGCTGCAAAGGTTTCCTCACACTAACCTGCACTTGTTTCAGGCCCAAGGACTCCAGGAGACGCAGGCCCTTGTGGTGTAGAACCATCAATGAGTTTGGGTGTTGATTCTTCTTCATCTGGGTCTTCCGGCAGCTGTTGCGAAGAATGTATCAGCTTGAGTGCAATAGGCAACACCGTACCAATCTCAATCTGAGGAAATATAATGAGACAATTAGGATGGCAAACCTTTGAGAGCTTGTATATTAGCACCTTTCTGTAGAATTTCATTTACTGATATCTACCACAAGAGGTCACTACTAGCATAAATGTGAACATATACTCAACCTAAAACCTTTTTTTTTTATTATTTTGACTACGTGTTAAATTTATGTATTAGAGTTCACAAAATCATCTTTTACAAAATTATATTTGCACCTCAGTCAGAGTCCAAAAAGGCACCTATTCTAAGCCTATTTTATAAAGGCAACACAGACGCCTATGTGCTTTTATAAAATAGGAACACACAATCAGCCCTGCAGCACGGAAATGCTGGCACATGTCTACAGCTGCTACAAAGCAGTGTAAGTATGTGCATGGAAAATACATGGGTGCATCACAGTTCCATCCCTTTTCTGCCCAAACTATGCCTCTAAGGATGCCTACAGGGTCATTGTTACCATTAGGCAAGCTTGACGGTTGCCTAGAGTGTCGGCCCTTTGGGATCGCCCATTTCCACTGCCGTAGCACCTCTTTGAGGCCAGTAGTGGTGGCAATGTCAACGCAAGCACGATGCAGCACTCACCAAAGGCTCTGACTGTGCGCTGCAGTCTTCGGGTGCTTCCACCGCACTCTGTTGCCAGCTTCTGATTTCTGTCAAACTGACAGTCCGCATTGGAGGAGGATGTCCTTGATCTTTCTCTTGCCCAGCTTTCTTATTTTTTCCACCTTCTGCTCTCCTCTCCATCTAATACACTCCATCTAATACACTGTAGAATCTTTATGGATTGAAATTCCATGTAAAAAGGGGAAGGCGATGGCAGTGGGGGTGTACTATCGACCGCTTGGCCAGAATGAACAAATGGATGATGAAATGCTCAAAGAAAACAGGGAAGCTAACAAAAGTTACAACACATTAATAATAATGGGTGATTTCAATTACCCCAGTGTCAATTGCAAGAGGACCTTGATAAATTGGAAGACTGGACGTTCAAATGGCAGATGAAATTGAATGTGGACAAGTGCAAAGTTATGCACCTAGGAAAGAACAACCCAAACTATGGTTACACGATGCAAGGTTCCACATTAGGAACTACCATCATCGTGGATAATACATTGAAACCTTCCGCCCAGTGTGCAGCGGCAGCCAAGAAATCAAATGGAATGCTAGGAATCAAAAGGAAAGTAATGGAGAATAAAACAAAGGATATTATAATGCCTCTGAATCGTTCCATGGTGCGACCACATCTTGAATATTGTGTGGAATTCTGGTCACCGTATCTTAAAAAGGATATAGCGTTATTAGAAATGGTACAGAGAAAAGCCACCAAAATGGTAAAGGGAATGGAAGGATACTCCTATGAAGAAAGGCTACAAAGGTTAGGGCTCTTTAACCTGGAAAAGAGATGGCTGAGGGGAGATATGATAGAGGTCTATAAATTAATGAACGGAGTGGAACGGGTAAACGTAGATCAGTTGTTTACATCATCAAAACGTAGAAAAACTAGGGAAAATGCAATGAAGCTACAGTGTAACCCGTTTAAGACTAATAAGAGAAAATATTTTTCACTCAATGTGTAATCAAATTGGAATTCGTTACCAGAGGATGTAGTAGAAGATGCTATTTAAGCTGGGTTTAAAAAAGGTTTGTACAATTTCCTGGAGGAAAGGTCCATAAACCATTATCAGTGGGGACCCAGGAAATCCACTGCTTGCCCCAATACAAACATTGAGGAACTTGTGTGTCTTTGGGAAACTGCTAGGTACTTGTGGACTAGATTGGCCACTGTTGGACACAGGATACTGGGCATGATGGACCCTGGTCTGACCCAGTATGGCATGTTCTTATGTTCTTATCTCTTCCAATGGCTCCATATCACTTTCTCTTCCTATTAATGACACTTCCTAATTTTCTCTCCTTGTACCAACAACCTCTAGCCCCTCCTCCTTACCATCCCCTCTTTATCATGCTTACTTCTCCCTCTATCTTGTCTTCGTCTGTATCATTAACTCTTGAACTTCAACATTTTCTTTCTCTTATTCAGCCATCTCCTCTCTCTCTAAAAATACCTCACCCTTGTTACTGCCGTACCATCTCCTCTCTGTCCTCATCCTTCTCTTTCTATCATCTAGAGATATCAATCACAATCCTGGCCCCCCCCCCCCTAGATTTTCCCCACTCTCCCATGACAGATCTCCACACTATTACTCAAATCTTATTCATATCTCTCTTCTTTCCCCCTCCTTGTTCCCTTTCTCATGTGTCTTATGGCATGCACACTCCATATCTACTAAGCTTGCCTTTACTCATGACCTGTTTATTTTTAATTCTCTACAACGTCTTGCTCTAACTGAGACCTGACTCCTCCCTGATGACTCAGCTTTAATCACGGCACTCTGTCACGGTGGCTACCGATTCTCCCACACACCTCGTCCCACTGGCCATGGCTCATTCCTGCCAATTTCAAACCCTCCTTCTGTCCCAGTCTCACTCCTTTTCCTCCTTTAAAGTTCACGCCATTCGCCTTTTTACTCCACTACCTCTACGGATAGCTGTCATTTATCAACCCCCTGACAAGTCCACCTCTACCTTTCTCACTGACTATGACTCTTGGGTTTCTTTCTTCTTGGATTCATCTTCTCCCTCCCTTATTATCGGTGATTTTAACATTCATGTTGATAACCCCTCTGACCCTTATGCCTTAAAGCTCCTTTCTCTTACCTTCTCATTCAACCTCCAACTTTGCTCTACTGGCCCCTCTCACTGGCATGGTCACTGCCTTGACCTTGTCTTCTTCTCTAAGGGCCCAATAATGAGTTATCCGCATAGCCCTCCTCACTGATTTCTAACAGCGGATATTCAATGCCACGGTGACGGCATTGAATATCTGGTGATCACAGAGGACACAGGAGGCTGCTGAGGCTAACCATGCGGCTATTGAATGCTGCCCAGTTAGCTCCTGTGCCTTAAAGATAGGCGAGGGTTTTCCTTGCCTATCTTTTAGGTGCAGGTCGCTAACCAGGCAGCATGCAATATCACTGCTGCATGGTTAGCTACAGTCTCCATCTCCGCTCCACCCCAGAATGCCCCCAACATGCCCCCATGCTAACCAGATAGCATCGGGGCACGTAGGGTACTTAGAATGGGATATTCAATGGCACTAACCATGTAAGAGCCACTTAATATCCCCATTTGAGGTATTTACGCAGTTAACCGGCTGTAAACTGCGTAAGTGCCTTTCAAAAATCATAAGAACATAAGATGTGCCATACTGGGTCAGACCAAGGTCCATCAAGCCCAGTATCCTGTTTCCAACAGTGGCCAATCTAGGTCATATGTACCTAGCAGTTTCCCCAAAAGACACAGGTTCCGCAATGCTTGTACTGGGTCCCTTCTTAATAATGGTTTATGGACCTTTCCTCCAGGAACTTGTCCAAACTTTTTTTAAACCCAGCTACACTAACAGCCTTTACTACATCCTCCGGTAACAAATTCCAGAGTTTGATTACACGTTGAGTGAGAAAATATTTTCTTTTATTAGTCTTAAGTAGTTTACCCTGTAGCTTCATTGCCATTATTGTCTACCCTCAAATTTCTGTACCTCTGTTCTTCCCTTATCTGACCTTCACCTGCTAAGCTTCACTCTTCATCACCCCCCCCCCCCCCCCCGCCTCAATCTCACTCAATCTCCTCCAACCTCTTTAGAACATGCTATTGACCCATTGGCTCTGTCCACTACTGTCTCATCACCTCTTTCCTCCACTAAGACATTTCCAGAGACTCTGCCTCTACTACAACATACTATTTGATTTAGTCTAATCTAATTTTAAATTTATATTCTATACAATCCTCTTTATAGAAAGCTAGGCAGCAGCAAAAGTAAAAAGAAAGAAAATTGTGCTTTTGAGTCAATGCTGACTCAGCAGCTTCTGGGTTTTCAGAAGTAGATTGTCAGGCCTTTCTTCCAAGGAAATGGAGGGTTAAGCGACTTGCCCAAGGTCACAAGGGGTGCGAGTAGGAATCAAATGCTATTCTCTTGGTTAGCAAGCCAGTGCTCCAACATTAGGCTACTCCTGTACTCCAGGAAGCAGGAGAGCATTATAAATGAAAAAACAAACAAAGCCTAATACATGAAGCTTTGTCATTTAAAATAAGTGCATTTCTTTATAAACAAAATGAAATTGCTGAACAAATATTTATGTTCAGTGTTCACAGACAAAAAGCTGGGAATGAGACCTCAAAAACAAGCACAAATAGGAATGAAAAAGAGGTAGAACTCAAATGATTTTCAGAAGGCTGTGTTCATGAGGAGCTAGCAAAATGAAAAGTGGACAAAATGATGGAGATGTATGGATTCATCCAAGATTATTGAAAGCACTTAAGGAAGTACTGGCATCTCCACTGTCTGACCTTTCCAATGCTTCTTTAGAGTCAGGAGTGGTCCCAGAGGACTGGATAGGCAAACATGGTTCCTGTCCACAAAAGCAGAAGTAAGGAAGTAGTTGGTAACCGCAGACCAGCTAGTTTGACTCTGTGGTGAGTAAATGAATGGAAATGCTGCTAAAGTTAGGTGTAGTTTCTGGAATCCAAGGGATTACAGAATCCGAGATAGCATGGCTTTTCTAGAGGTATGTCTTCTCCGACGACTCTGGGTGACCAGAGAATTGAATTGAGGGACAATGCTTATTGTACCATACTTAGATTTCAGCAAGGCCTTTGACACTGTTCCACATCAGTGATTTATAAATAAACAGAGTGACCTGGGGATGGACCCTAAAGTCATCGACTAGATAAGGAACCGATTGAGTCGGAGGCTACAAAGGATAGTAGTAAAGGGATTTCTCTGTCAAAATAAGTGCATTACCAGCTCTCCTTCTTTCAACATGAATGTTTTTCCACTCCCGCTGCAGGTCATACTCTTGACCTTGTCCTCTCCTCCCCTCCCTTACATCACTCCCTCTCCTCCCTTTCAGCTTCTGCTATTCGCTGGTCAGACTATCACTGCATCTTCTTTACTCTGTAGGTCCATAGGTCCATATGGCTTCCCATTCTCTCCTTATCAATTGTCTACCTAGGGTTTCTCCTATCTCGCTTTCCCATACAATCACCCCAAAAACACTTGACCTTTTCCCTCCTTCTGATGCAATTCTTCCTTCTGACTTCCCTTCTCTCCCAGTTGACACTCAAGTCCTGCACTGGTACTCCACATTGTCTGCCACTCTTGATAAGATTGCCCCCCTTCATCCCCGTCATCAACCCATTAAGCGCAGTCACCTCTGGTATCACTATGGTCTCCAACTTCACCGCCGTCATCTCCGTCACGCATAGCGTGCCTAGTGGACCTCCCCTCCCCCCCCCTTGATTCACTCCACCTCTTTAAGCACTATCATCATCACTACCACCTCATGATCCATTTTGACAAACAAACGTATTACACCAACCTAATTTCTTCCTCCTCCAATTCTGCTTGCCAACTATATTCTGTTCTTGTGTCCATTTCCAAACCTAGCTCCACGTCACAGGCTGTCCCTTCAGTTGTCTCTCCCAAACCTGATATTTTTGCTCACAATTTCCAGCAGAAAGTTCTATCCATCCACGCCACATTCACAAATTGCCCCCTCTCCTATCACCTTTCTTATCTGACCCCCCCCCCCCTCTATCACCCTCCCTCTGTGACCTTCCCTCTTTCCTTTCTCACACCTGGTCTTCTTTCCATATGATCATGTCTATTTAACATATACATGCAACCTATATGTAACATCATCAGATCTTTTAATGTCAATTGTATGATATATGCTGATGACGTGTTATTATACATGCCGATCTGCATAGATAAGATGGGCCTCACTCCCTTAACCGTTTCAACGCCATATCAAACTGGCTACTGACACAAAATCTCAGAATCCAACATAAAAAAACGGAGGTTCTCTTTATCTCAAGGAACTCGAACTTCATTCCACCTACATGCCTGGAGGTTCAAGATGCCAAGCTGCAAGTAAAACCCCATATCTGATACCTAGGAGTGACTCTTGATCAAAACCTTGACATGAAGACTCACATATCCAACACAGTAAGAATAATTTACTTCAAGATCCGCTCCCTCAGACATCTTCGCCAACTGATTGATCCAGACAATTTCCGTACTGTTTACCAGGCAATCATTCCCCATTTCGATTATGCAAACTCCATACTACAAGGGCTTCCTCAATCTACCTTAAATCCTCTTCAACTCGCCTTGAACAGTGCAGCGAGAGTGCTTTTTGGAGTATCCAAAAGAGACCATGTAACACCCCTTCTAAAACAATTACACTGGCTTCCTATTCAAGCGAGAATCACTTTCAAGACACTGCTCCTGGCCTTTAAAGCGTATAAAGGTCTCGCCTCCACTTCATTATCGGAGATGATACAACCAATCATACCCAACAGACTAAGAAGAACCAGGGAACTAAATATGCTAATCGTACCAAAGGAGGTCATAAGATACAACTCCACAACATCGAGCAGAGCCTTCAGTCTATGTGCCCCAAAACTTTGGAACACCCTTCCATCACACATTAGGGCCATCTCTGATCTCAGCCAGTTCAGGAAGGCCCTGAAACATCACCTTTTCCTCAAGTACTTCCCAGGGAACAAAGAAACACTGTCACACCCAAATATCAATAACTACATTCCAACCACGTAAACTTTCCTGTCTCAACAGCACATTACACTACTTCACCAGATTAACAGTACACTTTTCAGACACTATGACACTGTTATGTAAATAGTTGTTCTGTAAATAGTTGCTCCTGTTATCCAAGTTGATTTTCCTGTTAACTGTAATGACCAGATAAATGTAACTTGTCTGAGGTTTCTTGTTCCATGTAAACCGCGCTGATAATGAATAGTGCGGTATATAGAAAATGTTAATAAATAAATAAATAAATGTCAGTTGTACTCCTTAGGGTTATCTCCTCCTTCCACAAGACCACCTGTCCCTCTAATCCCATTCCCTCCTCCTGGCTCTCTGAACCTTCTCTGGCCATGTCTGCTCCCATTCTATCCATCTTTAATAACAGTTTATCTTCAGGCACCTTCCCCTCCCTCTGTAAGCACACCCTCATTTGGCCCCTTTAAAAGAATCCGTTGCTTGACCCTTCCATGCCTGCTCACTATCGTCCGGTTTCCACCCTCCCTTTTCTCTCCAAGATACTTGAAAAACTGGTTTTCTCCCAGAATACAATAATTTGGATATCATCCATACACAAATGTGGCAAACACCCAAATGCTCAAATAATTCTTCCCAAGGGGGACATAAGGATGTTAAAAAGGAAGGGCAAAAATGCAGAGGCCTGAGAGACCCCACACTGCAGTCTGTGTAGTCCAGATGTTACTCCATTTATCTCCCCTTTCTGCATCCCCTCTGAAAGGAAGGAACCATTCCATACTAATATACTCCTATCAACCCCACCTACATGTATCCAGCAAAATCACATGTTTAATCATATCAAAAGCATTGAATGTAGCCAACATTACCAAAATTGGCCTATTATTTACCAAAGTCCCGAAGGTTTTAATGTTTACTGCAACCATCATCAACTGAGTCTCAGATCCTATTTGGAAACATCTGACTTCAATCTAGTCTAACTTGAATCTAGTCTGTTGGTATCCTCCACATATTCCTCCACCTGGTCTGCCACTACCTTCTTGATAATATACAGTTGTGGTCAACATTTTTCAAGATATTATACACACAATAAAAATGCAAGGGTGCCGATAATGTTGACCACAACTGTATTTTATAAAGACACATAGGGGTCTATGTGTCTTAAAATGATAATTGTGCAAATCCAATAGAAGTTGTGCCTGCATTAAAGGTGAAGACATTTACTTTTGCTCAGGAGTAGGCGTAAATGCTGGTGAAACCCCTGGAGTTCAAGAATTTGAGGAGTTAGGAAGAAATTAAGGTGGGGAAGCAAAGAATCCTATCTAAAGTGTAAGATGGTTGGGAAGCTCCTAGGAGTTAGCTCTTCCCTCAGGATAAAAGAGGAGGGGGCACTGGGAGGAGTTTGGAGGAAACCTGACTTGGGAAGAAAATGCCAAGGAGAATGCAAATTGAGATCATTGGCTGCAGAACCACTGTACTAGGAGTTTCAGTGGGGAAGGAGAGAAAATCTGCCCAGTAGGGGCAAGGCGGAGCTTCTGGTGGCATAGCCATGAGGGTTGGAGAAGGATATTTCTGACAAGGGCCAAATACTGGACAAAAGGAGTGCCTGGCACCACCAGGTTCCAGGTAGAGGATCATTTAGAGCAGGTATGTCCAACTTCGAACAGGTCGTGATCTACTTTTTCTGGCCAAAAGTGCCTGTGATCTGCCACCATTAAAATTAAGTTTCAAATTAGTTTCAAATTAAATTTTAACCCAATAATGTTGGAGGATCCCCCCCCCCCACACACATTTTTAATGTGATCAGCTGTTAAGCAAATTAAGCAAAAACAAAACAGAGATGAAGATCCAGTAAGAACTGTGAGGGGAAATGGAAAGTACATTTTTTCTTAAAGTTGTATTGAATAATAACTTTCTTTAACTGTCTTAATAACTTTCTTTAACTTTTATTGAATAATTTGCGTTAAATTTAGGTCGAGTATTGATCCAGGCTGATCTTGTACAATCCTTAATATTTCGCTCTTGCTCATTAGTGAGACGTCTGAGCCTGCATTTCATCCACCAGCTTTTTGAAGTTGGGTGAATATTGCGTGAGGGCCAGTCTC
This sequence comes from Ichthyophis bannanicus, assembly GCA_033557465.1. NCBI lineage: Eukaryota > Metazoa > Chordata > Amphibia > Gymnophiona > Ichthyophiidae > Ichthyophis > Ichthyophis bannanicus. The sequence continues at coordinate 499,427,803 of CM066037.1, read as the reverse complement.
AGGGAATCCTGGAGATGTTCATCTGCCATGTTGGAACGTTGTGTACTCTTTGTCATTTTCAGATGGGAAAACACAGATTCACACAAATAAGTTGAACCGAAACAGGAGTGTACAGCTTCACTGCATCTTCTCAATTGGGAAATTTGTCTCTAGGCACTAGCTTCCAAAACAATTCTTGCTCAGCACGGGTCTTGAGAAAAACGTCATTTTGTTTTCAAGAGATGGCTTGTTCAATGAGTAATTTTTACTGATAGCAGCTGCAGTTTCTTTAATGTCCACATCTACTTTGAATGGGTATGACAAGTACTCCACAACTGTTCCAATTTTTTGAAAGTCACAGAATCTATTTTCGAATTCCTGGATAACAGAACAGATTTCTGTCACATACTTCTCATTCTGAAAAACAAAATTTAGATATTGTCCCAGATGGTCCTGTGTATTAGGAAAATGATCAAAAGTGTTGTTTGCAAGGTCAATCATCATTAGCTCAAATTTGCTCTTGTAGGATGAAACTGTACTCATCATCTCGCCAATGCATTTGTTTTTACCTAGTAGTTCAAGGTTCATATCACTTAGTTCGCCTGTAAAGTCAGCGAGAAATGCTAAATCACATAACCACTCCTCATCTTCCAACTCTGCTTGGTCATCTCCCCTCTCCTTCAAAAAACTTCTTATTTCATTCAGCAAATCACAAAATATTTGCAGAAATTTGTGCCTACTTAGCCACCTTACATCTGTGTGCAAAATGATTTCCGCTGCCCCTTCATCAAGAGTAAGATTGAAAAGCCGTCTTTGAAGTGATCTTCCACGAAATGAATTTACAATTTTGAAAGTGATATCTATGACAGTCTTTGTATTGAGTCTCTTGCTTGCCAAAACTTGCTGGTGAATGATGCAGTGGTAAGAAAGGAAATCTGGTAAGTCTTCATGCTGTCTACAGAGGGCTATGAAACCATTAACCTCACCTGTCATTGCTCTTGCTCCATCGGTAGTGATGGAAACAAGTCTATGCAATGGAAGATTACACTTTGTCGCAAAAGAATGGAAAGAACTGAATATTTCCTGGCCGGTAGTTCTCCCTTTTAAAGAAATCATTCCAAGTAGTTCTTCTTTAACACTGAAGTCTTCAAAAACCATCCGGATAAAGACTAGTAACTGGGCTATGTCTCTTATGTCTGTAGATTCATCCAGTTGGAGTGAGAAAGCAACACAATTTGAAACATCCTCCAACAATTGTTCAGTTGTGTCTCCACACATCTTTTCTATTCGCCGCATGAAGGTGTTTCTTGACAATTGTACATCTTGAATATCAGCTATGATCTCTTTCTTATTTTTAAATCCTTTAAAAAGATTTTCAGCTGCTTCAAGAATACAATTTTTTACAAATTCCCCTTCAGTGAAAGGTTTGCATTTCTTTGTGATCAGGTTGCTGACTTTGAAAGATGCTATGGTTGCATTGGCCGAATGTGACCTTGGCTTTGCCATCAACTGTTGCTGAGTAGCCAATTTCGATTTAAGTTCTTTGAGCTTCAGTTTACGAATTTCCACTTTTGGGTGGAAAATCAGCATCAAACTTATTGCTATGCAGAGCCTTATAATGACATTCCAGATTACCCTTTTTGGGCAAGGATACTGGGGCATTACAAATTAGACAACAACACTTGTCTTTCACCATGATGAAGAAGTAGTCCATTTCCCATTCATCATGAAAGTGGTAGGTTTTGCTCTTCTTTGGAACGCTCATCTTTGTTATACTGGGGTGTCTGGATGTAAGAAGGCTAAATCTGCTAAGTTAGTATAAACACTGGCTGAATCTGGTCCAAATCTGTCACTGTCCCAAAGTATTAAAGATCAACAGGAACTGAAGACCTCTGGATGATGTGCAATACAAGGACTGCATATGCCAAAACCACACATGCAGTTCTAAAAGTAAAATTAAGAATTCATCATACTGGCACCAATAATCAAATACCACCAAACAATCATCAAAAAACCTCAAACACCTGTCCAGCAAACCAGATAAAATCAAATACCGCCAAACAAGTTCAAATACCACCACACGCGATTTAATAAATTCTGCACACAGTGTAGAATCAACACAAAGGCAAGGCAAAATAAAATTGCAGTGTAGAATCAACGCAAAGGCTAGGCAAAATAAAATTTCAAAGGCAAGCAAAGGTCACAGTGGTTTGAACCAATTCGAAGGCAAGGCATAGGCAAGTTAGAACAAAATTGGAAAAGCCTGCCAAAATCACCAAATTCTTGATACTTTGTTGTGTCTGCCCGAAAACGTTTAATGAAAGCGAACTATAAAGTGACCAACGACCAACACACAACACAACTAATACGGTAAGTGTATTCAGGTAAAGCCCGGGCAAATGGATATCGCCCGGTATATAACACACTTTGCTTTTCTCTGATCAGAGAAGAGCAGTGCTTTTACAGAGCTCTGCTAGAGAGTGGATATTTGCCTCCTGTGACACTTTGCTGTGAGTTCTAGCTGTTTATTTAATTATTTATTGTTTGTCTAACTGTTTATCTAATTATTTATTGTTTGTCTTAGTGGTGTGCTAGTTCAGCCTTCTCAGCTGTACTTACCTTGCCTCTCTCAACTAACTGGGCTTTGTGTGGTAGCCAGGTTAACTGTTCATTTTAAATTAAATCTCTCTCTCCCCAGAACCTGCTGTGTGTTAAACTTTTTTCCTGTCCTAGTCTGCCTGAGTGAATCCTCCCCCTCCCCCCCCTGCTGAGGTATTGTGTAGCCTTCTTCCTGTTTCCTCCACGTGTGCATAGTCTGTTTTAGTTTGCTTTTCTCTGATCAGAGAAGAGCAGTGCTTTTACAGAGCTCTGCTAGAGAGTGGATATTTGCCTCCTGTGACACTTTGCTGTGAGTTCTAGCTGTTTATTTAATTATTTATTGTTTGTCTGTTTATCTAATTATTTATTGTTTGTCTTAGTGGTGTGCTAGTTCAGCCTTCTCAGCTGTACTTACCTTGCCTCTCTCAACTAACTGGGCTTTGTGTGGTACCCCCCTCCCCCCTGCTGAGGGTTCAGGACAGGGTACCTTGTACCTGCCCTCTTTAATAGGACTTATCTCCCTCCCTCCCTCCCCGGCACCCACCCACCCCTGGGGTAATTGTAGTTTTATAGGTACTTGCACATCTTAGAGGAAAGGGGCTGCTCTCAGGTGCAGCTCTTTATCCAAATCAGTCATACACGGAGGACCTGAGATTAATTAATTAAGCTTCAGGTACACAGGGTGTATTAGGGGTATTAGATACACTTTTATTAGTATAAGCATCTACACCAATCCTTATTATATACAGAGTTTAAAAGACCTAAACACAAGCTTTAAACTAAGATGCAGACAGAGGTCCAGCAACGAGATGGGGGTTCTCCGGTCTTTTGCATTGAGTGTCACATGTATGATTTTCTCCCAGTTGGTGAGAGGTCTTACGTATGCACTAAGTGCAAGGAGCTCTTTGCTCTCAGGGAACGAGTCCATTCTCTAGAGGCTAGAGTAGCAGACCTGGAAGACATAAGAAAGACAGAGAAGTACATGGACGAGACCTACAGGGATATAGTCCTGAAGTCCCACCTCCAGTCTGGCAGCAGCCCTGTTGCCATGGAGGAGAGAGGTCACGTGACAGGAGAGCATCACCCTGGTGTGGCAGGAAGTGATCCTGTAACTAAGACCTGTCCTCCAGGTGATGTAAAACCCTCTCGCACCGAGGACGTTTCTCCAGGGCCATGTCCCCATGAGGGGAGGGTCAGGACAGCTGTTATAGTTGGTGATTCAATCATTAGGAATGTAGATAGCTGGGTGGCTGGTGGACGTGAGGATCGCCTGGTAACATGCCTGCCTGGTGCGAAGGTAGCGGACCTCACGCACCGACTAGATAGGATCATAGATAGTGCTGAGGAGGAGTCTGCTGTCTTGGTACATGTTGGTACCAATGACATAGGAAAATGTGGTAGGGAAGTTCTGGAGGCTAAATTTAAGCTTTTAGGTAGGAAGTTGAAATCCAGAACTTCCAGGATAGCGTTCTCCGAAATGCTTCCTGTTCCACGTGCAGGGCCCAAAAGACAGGCAGAGCTCCGGAGTCTCAATGCGTGGATGAGACAATGGTGCAAGGATGAGGGTTTTGGATTTGTTAGGAACTGGGGAACATTCTGGGGAAAGGGGGGGCTCTTCCGAAGGGATGGGCTTCACCTTAATCAGGATGGGACCAGACTGCTGGCATTAACCTTTAAAAAAGAGATAGAGAAGCTTTTAAACTAGAAAATAGGGGAAAGCCGACAGTCACCCAGGAGCGCATGGTTCGGATGAAGGTATCCTTGAAGGATACTACCAAAAGCAGTGAGGTTCCAAAAGGGAGTATAGTAGCCCAAATGCCCTTGAGTAAGGAGCAGACAGAGCATAAAGATTCCAAATAACCCATGCCTACCAATAGCCAGATTAATATTAATAAAATACAGTCTCTAAAATGCTTGTATGCCAATGCTAGAAGTCTAAACAATAAGATGGGAGAGTTAGAATATATAGCACTAAATGAGAGGTTAGATATGATTGCACTCTCAGAGACATGGTGGAAGGAGGATAACCAGTGGGACACTGTGATACCTGGATACAAACTATATCGTAATGATAGAGCTGATCAAATTGGTGGAGGGGTTGCGCTCTATGTTAGAGAGGGCATTGAGTCAGAAAGGATTAAAGTTTTGCAGGGAACAGAATTTGCTGTAGAATCTCTATGGATTGAAATTCCATTTATGAAGGGGAAGGTGATGGCAGTGGGAGTATACTATCGACCGCCTGGCCAGAATGAACAAATGGATGATGAAATGCTCAAAGAAATCAAGGAAGCTAACAAAAGTCACAACAGAGTAGTAATAATGGGTGATTTCAATTACCCCGGTATCGACTGGGTCAGTGTCACAGCAGGACAAGCTAAAGAGATAAAGTTTCTAGATGAAATAAATGACTGCTTCTTGGAGCAGCTGGTTCATGAACCGACCAGAGGGGAAGCCATACTGGACCTAGTCCTTAGTGGAACGCCAGATCTGGTGCAAGAAATAAGGGTGTTGGGACCACTTGGCAATAGTGATCATAGTATGATCATGTTTGATTTAATTAGTGGAGGACACATAGTAAAGGAATCCACAGTACTACCTTTTAACTTTCAAAAGGGAGACTATGATAGAATGAGGAATATAGTTAGGAAAAAACTAAAAGGAGCGGTTCCAAAGGTTAAAGACTTACAGCAAGCTTGGGTGTTATTTAAAAATACTATCCTCGAAGCCCAGACCAGCTGTATTCCACGCATTAAGAAAAGTGGAAGAAAGTCCAAAAAACTGCCAGCATGGTTTAAAGGTGAGGTCAGAGAGGCTGTTGCTGCCAAAAAAGCAACCTTCAGGAAATGGAAAAAAGAGCCAAATGATGAAAACTGGAAACAGCACAAGCACTGGCAAGTTAAATGCAAAGCATTGATAAGGCAGGCTAAGCGGGAATTTGAGAAGAAACTTGCTACGGAAGCAAAAACACGAAATAAAGACTTTTTCAAGTACATTCATAGCAAAAGGCCTGTGAGAGAGTCAATTGGACCATTAGATGATAGAGGGGTAAAAGGGGTAGTAAGAGGAGACAAGGCTATAGCAGAGAGACTGAATGAATTCTTTGCTTCGGTCTTTACTGAGGAAGATGTAGGGATGTTACCCGAGACTGAAGTGGTATTTAAAGGTGATACTGCAGAGGAATTGAGAGAAATATCGCTACACCGGGAAGATATATTACAACTATTTGATAAACTGAATAGTAGCAAATCACCTGGACTGGATGGTATACATCCCAGAGTGTTGAAAGAACTGAAATATGAGATTGCAGACCTGCTATTGGTAATCTGCAAACTTTCATTAAAATCATCTGTAATACCTGAAGATTGGAGGGTCGCCAACGTAACACCAATTTTTAAAAAGGGTTCCAGGGGTGACCCGGGAAATTACAGACCGGTGAGCCTGACATCAGTACCGGGGAAAATGGTAGAAACCATCATAAAGAACAAAATTACACAGCATGTAGATAGTCATGGCCTAATGGGAGACAGCCAACATGGCTTTAGACAAGGAAGATCTTGTCTTACTAATCTGATATGTTTTTTTGAAGGTGTGCATAAACAGGTAGACAAAGGTGAGTCAGTTGATATAGTGTATCTGGACTTTCAGAAAGCTTTTGACAAGGTCCCCCATCAGAGACTTTTGGCGAAGCTAAAAAGTCATGGGATAGGAGGCAGTGTACTATTGTGGATCGGGAACTGGTTAAAAGATAGAAAGCAGAGGGTAGGGCTAAATGGCCAATATTCCCAATGGAAAAAGGTGAATAGTGGAGTACCCCAGGGATCTGTACTGGGTCTGCTACTTTTTGACATATTCATAAATGACCTGGAAAAGGGAATAACTAGTGAGGTTATCAAATTTGCATATGACACAAAACTGTTTAAAGTTGTTAAAACCCAAGAGGATTGTGGAAAACTGCAGGAGGATCTGGATAAATTGGAAGACTGGGCATCCAAATGGCAGATGAAATTTAATGTGGACAAGTGCAAAGTTATGCACCTAGGAAAGAACAACCCACACTATAGTTACACGATGCAAGGCTCCACATTAGAAACCACCACCCAGGAAAAAGATTTAGGAGTCATCGTGGATAACATGTTAAAACCCTCCGCCCAGTGTGCAGTGGCGGCCAAGAAAGCAAATAGAATGCTAGGTATCATAAGGAAAGGGATGGAGAATAAAACAAAGGATATTATAATGCCTCTGTATCACTCCATGGTACGACCGCACCTTGAATATTGTGTGCAATTCTGGTCACCGTATCTTAAAAAGGACATAGCGTTATTAGAAAAAGTACAGAGAAGAGCCACCAAATTGGTGAAGGGGATGGAAGGCTACTCCTATGAAGAGAGGCTAAAAAGGTTAGGGCTCTTTAACCTGGAAAAGAGACGGCTGAGGGGAGATATGATAGAGGTCTATAAATTAATGAATGGAGTGGAACGGATAAATGTGGATCAATTGTTTACGCTATCAGAATATAGAAAGACTAGGGGACATGTAATGAAGCTACAGGGTAAACTATTTAAGACAAATAAGAGAAAATATTTTTTCACTCAACGTGTAATCAAACTCTGGAATCTGTTACCGGAGGATGTAGTAAGGGCTGTTAGTATAGCTGGGTTTAAAAAAGGTTTGGACAAGTTCCTGGAGGAAAGGTCCATAAACCACTATTAAAAAGGGACCCAGGATATCAATGCTTGACCCAGTACAAGCATTGTGGAACCTATGTCTTTTGGGACTATTGCTAGGTACGTATGACCTAGATTGGCCACTGGGCTTGATGGACCTTGGTCTGACCCAGTATGGCATGTCTTATGTTCTTATGTTCTTAAGGGGTGTTGGGGCGGGGGCAGGAATGGGTGATTCTGAGAGGCAGGAGACCAGGTATGAGGCCGGGCCTGTGGCGTCTCATTGCGGGGCGTGGGCGGTGGCCCCCTAGGGTACCCACAAACTATTGGCACGAAAACAACAAGCGCCCCCAATACACCCGCTGGCAAGATTCCCGCAGGCAGGGAAAAAAGACAGGCAAAGGATCAGCAGCGGCAGCAAGCCCTCAGCAGATGACCTGCCAGCACGAGCTCTCTCCTAGCGATGGGGCAAGCTGCTGGAGAGATGGAGCCAAGTGGGGCTGGCGATATACCTCTGACCCCTCCACGATCTACAGGTAGATCACGATCTACCTGTTGGACATGCCTGATTTAGGGAAACCACTGAAGGGGTTGGTCAATGGAGGTGCTCAGTTTATCAGGTGAGAGTAGTGCCTCTGATAAATTCATATAATGTTCAGGACTAAGGTTGAATTACTGATGCAAGAGCTGGATTCATGAAAATTCCAAGGCATTGTAGTGGAAGTTTACTAGATAACTGTTGCTGATGGAAAAAACTGACATGGATGCTATTGAGCCAGGTGGGCCTGTGATTTATTTTTCTTCGTTTAAGTAAATATTCTTTGGGTTCAGAAGCAACCTTGGACTTGGAGACTACACGTTCAAAAGGATATAAACAGGATGGAGTCACTCCAGAGGGCAGCTACTGAAATGGTCAGTGGTCTTTGTCATAAGACATATAGGGATAGATTTAAAGATCTCAATATGTGTGCTTTGGAGGAAAGTTGGGAGATAGGAAGAGATACTTTTATATACCTTCATGGAATAAATGCAGAAGAATTAATTTGAAAGAAAGCTCTGGAACAAAGGGCATTTGATGAAGATAAAACGGGATAGACTCTGGAGTAATCTGAGCAGGGCTGGCACAATCATTAGGCCGCTCCTGGGGGTGGCAAAGAGAAGGCCATTTAGATCTAAACAATAGATTCTGATAGCCAGGAAGATCATAGGTCTTAATGCCTAGAGTGCCAACACCTTGAATCAACTCCGGGGCTGACCCTGAATCTGAGGAACTATTTCTTTATGGAAAGGGTGGTAGATGCATGAGACAGCCTCCTATTGGAGGTGGTGGAGATCAGAACTGTATCTAAATTCAAGAAAGCATAAGACAAGTAGAGGAAGGGATATAGAACATAATAGTTCTCATGGATAGACAGACTGGTTAGACTATAGCATCTTTATCTGATAGTCTTTTCTCTGTTTCTATGTTTTTGTATCAAGACCCATACCACAACTCCAACATGTCCTCTTGAAACTTCCACGAACTGAGGATATCCTTTTTAAAATGTTCATTTGCAGATGGATGCAATTTACACATGTACAGTATATGCCTGGTTATACACATGTAAATCCCGAATAAAACTTAAAATAACCACTATAACCTGTCATGGAAAGTACCTGCCAAATGCCAAACACTTTAGCATAATTCCTGCAATAAACTATCTAGTATATAGAAAAAATAATAGGGAAAGTAAAACATTTAAGTTCAGGTTACCTCTCCTTGGTCGATTGTGAGATTCTCATCATAAAGGTTAAAATCTTCTAAATTTTCATATGTTTCAGAGTCATAGTTTATGGGGCCTGTTGGAGGAGCAGCCACAACTGCTTTAAAGGTAAGTCCCAGAAAACAAATTGCAAAATTCTTCATTCTTCAATCCTTTGCTAATAAAAATAATGGAAACAATATAAAAATTTTGCCACAAATTCATATTCAATTGCTAATATTATCATATTTAAATTTCAAGTAAAAATAAAGCAAGAATGCTAAAATGCCTGCACATCAGTTTGGTAGCAGTTTTAAAGTGGCACCCGGGAGCATTAGCCTGTTTGTTTAATGGCTTCATGTTCCTGCAGCTAATATTATTTTTATCACACCAAAAAAATCCCGCTGCCAGAGATGTGTAAATCAATCAATCTAAATAATCCCTGAAAAAATCCCCACCATGTGAATTAAATTTTTTTTTGTCGGACCACAATGAGGGAGGTTTAGATAGTCTTCAAAACCACACCCGCCAATTGGGGTCCATTTTAATCGAACAAACACTGTTCTGTAGCAAATTTTCTTAATATGATAATAAACTTATCTTAAAAACTCCAAGAGAAGAATGCTGTCGTTGCGTGGAATGTCCAAACTCAGAGAACTCTTGGAGTTTTTAAGATAAGTTTATTATCATATTAAGAAAATTTGCTACAGAACAGTGTTTATTCGATTAAAATGGACCCCAATTGGCGGGTGTGGTTTTGAAGACTATCTAAACCTCCCTCATTGTGGTCCGACAAAAAAATTCTTAATTCACATGGTGGGGATTTTTTCAGGGATTATTTAGATTGAATATTATTTTTATAGCTTGAGAAATTCAATGCAAGCTGCATTGTTCGATTTACTTAATAATGAGGTACTTTGCATCTCATTATTTGCTAACATGTAATATAAGGTGTGGAGTGGAGGAGTAGCCTAGTGGTTAGAGCAACTGCCTAGCACCCAGAAGATCAAGGGTTGAATTCCCACTGGCACTCCTTGTGACCTTGGGCAAGTCACTTTACCCTCCATTGCCTTCGAAGAAAAGGCTGGCAATCTACTTCTGGTGATACATTACCAAGAAAACCCAGAGGTAACTGGGTTGCTATGAGTCAACACTGACTTGATGGCACTAAAAAGATATATATATATAAGGTGTGTTACAGTAAAATAATGCATGGTTTTGCCTTTTAATGTGTGATGAGGCAAAAATTGTGCCTCACGTCCTTAATACACATTCATAACTACCCCCTTAATTTCATGAAATACACGCATCTGAATATGTGATACTAAGAGATATTGTAAGAATGAGTTGTAGTTCTAAATATGAAAGAAAGATTATAGAAAATGATGGTAAATAATGACTGCAAAGTCCCACTAGACTGCCTTTTCCTGATAATACCAGGTCCTGCCCTCACATTCTTGCATGCAAAGGTCCTGTGTGCATATTCTGTGCTTTCTTATTCCTTTGGCCTTCTCCACCTACAATGAAATGTTTCATGCGTGAATCGGCCTTTTGTGGAGAACTATTTCCCTATATTACTTTCCACCCTACCTCATTGAAGCTGCGTATATGTCCCTTGGTTAATTTATGTGCATAATAAATAGCTTTGAGCTATTATATCCCTCCTGTCTTCTAGGGTGTACATACAGTATTTATATCTTAAGATTTCAATTCACATAATATGTGGTACAGATTTTGAAACACATAGGTTGCCTTCATTCATTTAGTTGGTTGGTTGGTTAGTTAGTTGTTATTGCTTTATATTACTCTACTGCTTTCCCATTGATGCCCAAGAAGATATCTACTCAGTCTGTTTTGGAGATATGGCATCCAAATAACTCAAATGGAATCTCACCAGTATCAAATACAAACAGCCTGATTCTGTCCCGCATGCACATCCCCTTTGTACATCCGGTCTGAGCCGGACATACAAAGGGGATCACGATTCTGATCCCATGGGGAACGTCTAGCCCCATGGGATCAGAATCTTGATCAGGCCTGTACGTGCAGGCTGGGACGGCAATTCAGTCCCAGCCTACACATACAGGCACTGCCTGGATAACTCAGTCAGGCTTTAAATGGAGCCACAGCACCATGGCATCATGTTGCATAGGCACCATGGCTCCATTTAAAGCCGCGATGCCGGCCGCCAGAAATTAAGGGTTATTCCCCACAGCTCAACCCCCGATCCGGCCTGCTAAGGCCTGGGTCGGACTGCGGGGAATAAACCCTGGCCCTCCCATCCCTTTCTGTGCCCTGAAATGCACAGAAAATGACATCCAGGGAAGAGATTCCACCTCAGAGGTAGAATAACTTCCCCGGCCATTTCACCAGCTCTGGACATACAGGGTCGACATTAGAATTGGCCCTGTACATCCAGGGCTGGCGACCTCTCACTGCCCGCCCACTCTCAGCCCCTGGGCCGCCTCTTCCCTGGCCCAGACTAACTTCCCTGCACAACCAACGGGGAAGTTAGTTGGGGGCAGGAGCCTCCATGAATAGCTATTCATGGCTGAGAATTGGGCCCAAAGGTTTTATCATCTCATTTTCTACTGGCAATACTTCTTATGCATTCTAGTATTCTTCAGTCTCTCACCACTGCTTTGCCATAGTGCTTTTATACCATGAGGCAATCGGATATCATCACTTTCATCTCTCTTTCCTTTTTGATGCCCATCCACAAACTATAGGACTCTACTTTATTTTGCAGTGAATTTTGCTATTCTTGAAGTTTCTGCAATTGCCCCAGAATATTGAGTGGAACTAGATTCAATGCAAATCCTACAGACACTTCACTAATGACCCCTCTTTCTTTGGAGTGAGCTCCTAGTACCACTGTACCATCACAATTTCTTGCCTATAGGTCATCTAGTTTCTAATCCAGTTTAGCACTTTAGGGCCTCATCCAACTTTCCCGCCAAACTGCATGGGTGTTTTCTGCCTGCGCTGTTGCTGGTAGAGGGAGGTGCTGTGATATTGCGCTGCTAGTTGTGAAGAGCAGGCAGCTTGGCAGAAATGTCGGCCTCATCCTCTCTGCTTAGGCTGCTCATTTTTGGGGCTGATGCAAAAAGACTAACGTGCCCTTTGCATGCAGATAACACAACTTAAATGCACAAGTTCCGACATGCCAAATGCAGAAAAGAGATTGAGCACACAAAAATCAACAAATCAAAAGCAAACACACACAGTAAGGCCAAGTGTATTTAAATTATATGCAAATGGATGCATGTATTAAAATGGCATGCTAATACTGTCTGCACCTGATGCAGAGAAAGGTATAGAAATGGCTGATCTTAATTGGCTTAAACATCATTTGTGTGCCCCTGACAGTATTTTGATGGCATCAGGGGCTTTCCCCAATGCCTGAATCATCTGAGCTGATGTGTCAAACTTCCTCTCAGGTGATTCGGGCATCGGAGAAAGCCCCCGATGCCATCAAAATACTAACAGAAGAACATAAGAAATGCCATACTGGGTCAGACCAAGGTCCATCAAGCCCGGTATCCTGTTTCAAACAGTGACCAATTTAGATCACAAGTACCTTGCAGTTTCCCAAAAAGACACACAGGTTCCATAATGCTTGTATTGGGGTAGGCAGTGGATTATCTGGGTCCTCTTTAATAATGATTTATAGACCTTTCCTCCAGAAACTTGTTCAAATCTTTTTTAAACCCAGCTGCACTAACAGCGTTTACTACATCCTCCAGTAACGAATACCAGAGTTTGATTACACGTTGAATGAAAAAATATTTTTTCTTATTAGTTGTAAACAGGTTACACTGTAGCTTGATTGCATGTCCCCTAGTCTTTCTACTTTTGGATGGCATAAAGAAGTGACCTACATTTACCCGTTCCACTCCATTCATTAATTTATAGACTTCTATCATATCTCCCCTCGGCCATCTCTTTTCCAGGTTGAAAAGCCCTAACCTTTTAAGCCTGTCCTCATAGGGGTATCCTTCTATTCTCTTTACCATTTTGGTGGCTTTTCTCTGTACCTTTTCTACTTCAGCTATATCCTATACGGTGACCAGAATTGCACACAATATTCAACGTGCGGTCGCACCATGGAACTGACCACACCTTGAAAAGATAAAGGCATTATAATAGCCTTTGTTTTATTCTCCATTCCATTCCTTATGATTCCTAGCATTTTATTTGCCTTCTTGGCCACCGCAGCACACTGGGTGAAGGCTTTCAACATGTTATCCATGATGACACCCAAATCTTTTTCTTGGTTGTGGTTCCTAATGTGGAACCTTGCATCATGTTACCATAGTCTGTGTAGTTCTTTCCTAGGTGCATAACTTTGTTCTTGTCCACATTAAATTTCATCTGCCATTTGAACATCCAGTCTTCCATTTTATCAAGATCCTCTTGCAATTTTTCACAATCCTCTTGGGTTTTAACAACTTTGAATAATTTTGTGTCATCTGCAAATTTGATTACTTCACTCATTATGCCCATTTTGGGTCATTTACAAATGTTAAAATGCAGCAGATACAGCACAGATCCCTGGGGTACTCCGCTATTCACCTTTCTCCATTGGGAAACTTGGCCGTTCAGCCCTACTCTCTGATTTATATCTTTTAACCAGTTCCCGATCCATAATAGTACACTGCATCCTATCCCATGACTTTTTAACTTTTCAAAGAGTCTCTCATGAGGGATATTGTCAAAGGCTCGACTTTGTCTACCTGTTTATTCACACCTTAAAAAAATAATAGATTGGTAAGACAAGACCTTCCTTGGCGAAAAAGCAGGTACAAAAGAGACTGGCGGATATTCTTCAGGTGAAACCCCTTTATTAGCCCCTACGCATTTCGGCTCGAAAGCCTTCTTCAGGAGGTCTTTAGAGGAAGTAAACCTCAAGGAATGACAATAAATAAATATAAATAAAAATAATAATAACCATAGAACATTCAAAAACCAATGTGTTATGAAATCATAAAAACATACAAAATACAATAAGTTTAATAATAATCATAAAACCTAAAAATAAGAATGCTCCTATATGTATATCACAGTACATAAAAGTACCATATGTGATGTAATAAAGATATATGACATAAAGCAAATATTATAAAAAGGTTATGCAAGAAACATAAATACACGGATAGAATATACAAATTGATCAAGCCAAAACCTAGACCATTGCTCATTATACTTAGAAGTACAAATAGACCATAATAAGAAAATAAACACCAATAGTAACACAGATATAGAATGCACAGATCAATAAATTCCATAAAACGTTGTATCCTATATTTCAAAGTACAAATATTTTTATTTTACGATATCGGCAGAAATTTTTACAGACTTTAACATCGTCATCTGTTTTGATAGGCATATTTTGAAACTTTTCAATGCTCTTTGGTTTTAATTATTTAGAACCTTCCAATATCATATTAGAGATGTAACATTCATCTTATTAGAAGTATAAGATCTTATTGTTTTGATTTTGAAAAGCTGCTTCTATGAGCGATTTTTATTATAAGGTCTCAGCTTTACAACAATACTATTGATATAAAGCATAGTTCTGAGTTAGTGAGTTAGTCAGCTTTACAAGCAGCAATAATACCGTCACTTTTTATCATGGAACAGCAAGAGGAATTAAATAAAGTTGGTCCCTGTTCTTCCCCCTCCCCCCTTGTTTTAGGTATGCGATTTCTTTATAAAAGAGAGTTTTCTCATGGCAACGTCCGGTGTCTCTTTTAATAATCCTTTATAGAAACATTGAAAACATCTCACGGCAATGTCTGTTTTTTTAATTGGAATAACTTCAATCCCTGACATAACAATTATGGGTAGTAACAATCAGCAATAGAGTTTACTCCATTTTTATGCCTTTATGATTTTAACTTTATAATAATATTGTACCTAATCATCTTTTATTTATTGTCATCCTTTATTGTTTCATTTTTTTTAGTGGTCTGTACATACCACGAGACATTAAAGGTATTGTCAAGAACCTTCTTTTGCTGTATTCTCCTCATTCCTGTTCTTTTGTTTTATTTCCTTTATTTGTACTTTGAAATATAGGATACAACGTTTTATGGAACTTATTGATCTGTGCATTCTATCTCTGTTTATTAGTGTTTATTTTCTTATTATGGTCTATTTGAACTTCTAAGTATGAGCAATGGTCTAGGTTTTGGCTTGATCAATTTGTATATTCTATCCGTGTATTTATGTTTTTTGCATAACCTTTTTAAAAAATTTGCTTTATGTCATGTTTCTTTATTACATCACTTATGGTACTTTTATGTACTATGATTTTTATTTATTTATTTATTATTTATTTATTTTTATTTTTTATATACCGCGCTATTGAAATCAGCTCGGTTTACATGATATACGTATAGGAGCATTCTTATTTTTAGGTTTTATTATTATTATTATTATTATTATTAAACTTATTGTATTTTGTATGCTTTTATGATTTCATAACACATTGTTTTTTAAATGTTCTATGGTTATTATTTTTATTTATATTTATTTATTGTCATTCCTTTTGAGGTTTGCTTCCTCTAAAGACCCCCTGAAGAAGGCTTTCGAGCCAAAATGCGTAGGGGCTAATAAAGGGGTTTCACCTGAAGAATATTCACCAGTCTCTTTTGTGCCTGCTTTTTGGTCTTATTCGATAGTGTGCAGGTACCTACCACTGTCCTTGGTCACTCACTACCTTGGCTAAAGCCATCTTGGCTTTCTCCCATTAAACCATGACTATCTACATATTCAGTAATTTTGTTCTTTAAAATGGTTTCTACCATTTTGCCCGGTACTGATGTCAGGCTTCACATCCTGCAGTTTCCCAGATCACCCCTGAAAATCTTTTAAAAATTGGTGTTACATTAGCCATTCGCCGGTCTTCGGGTACTGTAGATGGTTTTAATGATAGTTCACAGATTACTAATAGTAGGTCTGAAATCTCATATTTCAGTTCTTTCAACACTCTCGGGTATATACCATCTGGTCAAGGTGATTTCCTACTGTTTAATTTATCAAATAGTAATATATATTCCCAGTTTATCGGTATTTCTTTTAATTCTTCCAATGCATCACTTTTAAATACCTTTTTAGTCATGGGTAACTTCCCTATATCTTCTTCAGTAAAGACCAAAGCAAAGAATTCAATCTCTCCACTATGGCCTGGTCCTCTCTTAGTGCCCCTTTTACTCCTCTATCACCTAATGGTCCAGCTGACTCTCTCACAGGGTTTTTTTGCTATGAATATACTTGAAAAAGTTTTTATTATGCATTTTTTCTCCCACAGCAAGCTTCTTCTCAAATTCTTTCTTTGCCTGCCTTATCAATTCCTTGCATCTAACTTGCCAGTGCTTATGTTTCTAGTTTTCACCATTTGGCTCATTTTTCCATTTCCTGAAAGATTCTTTTTTAGGCTACAACAGCCTCTCTGACTTCACCTTTAAAACATGCTGGCAATTTTCTTGGACGTCCTTCCACCTTACTTAAGGTATGGAATACAGCTGGTCTGGGCTTCCAAGATGGTATTTTAAAATAACAACATGCTTAATGTAAATCTTTAACCTTTGCAGCTGCTCCTTTTAGTTTTAGAAATATAGAAAAACGATGACAGAAAAAGACCACATGGCCTATCTAGTCTGTCCTTCCATATCAACAATTACAACAGTCCCCTTTTATCTTAACTATTTTCCTCATTTTAACATAGTCTCCTTTTTGAAAGTTCAAAGGTAGTACTGTGGATTTCCATGCCATCCTTCCTTCATTTATGAAATCAAACACGATCATGAACATAAGAACATAAGGTATGCCATACTGGGTCTGACCAAGGTCCATCAACCCCAGTATCCTGTTTCCAACAGTGGCCCATGCTATGATCACTGTTGCTAAGTGGCCCAAACACCCTTATCTCTTGCACCAGATCTTGTGTACCACTAAGGACTAGGTTCAAAATGGTTTCCTCTCTCATCAGTTCATGAATCAACTGCTCCAAGAAGCTGTCATTTATTTCATCTAAAAACTTTATCTCCATAGCATGCCCTGCTGTGACACTGACCCATTCGATACTGGGGTAACTGAAATTGCCCATTATCATTACTGTATTGTAACTTCTGTTAGCTGCCCTGATTTATTTTTAGTATTTCATCATCCATTTGTTCATTCTGGCCAGGAGTTCGGTAGTACACCCCCACTGCCATCGCCTTCCACTTTTTACATGGAATTTCAATCCATAGAGATTCTACTATATATTTTGTTTCCTATAAAACTCTAATCCTGTGTAACTCAATGCCTTCTCTAACATAGAGCGCAACCCCTCCACCAATTTAATCTACTCTATCATTGCGATATAATTTGTATCCAGGTATCAGTGTCCCACTGGTTTTCATTCTTCCACTAGGTCTCCGAGATAACAATCATATCTAACCTTTCATTTAGTGCTATATATTCTAATTCTCCCATCTTATTTTTTAGTCTTCTAGTATATTCATATTAATGTGGTTATCGGTAGGCAGGGGTAATTTGGAATCTTTAAGCTCTGTCTGGTCTGTATTTAAGGTGCAACACAACAGAAGCAGATATCACGTCAATTGCAGAAACCAGTCCAAAACGTGATATTTATGGAAAGATAGCTTTTATTAACCAATTGTCGGGTTGTCAATTGGTTAATAAAAGCTCTGTCTTTCCATAAATATCATGTTTTGGACTGGCCTGTATTTAAGGGCATTTGGGATACTTTTGTCTTTTTTGGAACTTCACTATCAATATGCCCTAACTTCAATCTTTTGCTAGTCTCCTTCATGAATACATTATTCCGGACCATGCATTCTTGGATAACACCACCCAGGAAAAATATTTAGGCATCTTCATGGATAGCATGTTAAAACCGTCTGCCCAGTGTATAGCAGCGGCCAGGAGAGCAAATAGAATGCTAGGTATCATAAGGAAAGGAATGGATAATAAAACAAAGGATATTATAATGCCTCTGTATTTTTCCATGTTGAGACCGCACCTTGAATATTGTATGCAATTCTGGTCGCCGTATCTTAAAAAGGATATAGCATTATTAGAAAAGGTACAGAGAAGAGCCCCCAAAATGGTAAAGGAGATGGAAGGATACCCCTATGAAAAGAGGCTAAAAAGGTTAGGACTCTTTAACCTGGAAAAGAGACGGCTGAGGGGAGATATGATAGAGGTCTATAAATTAATGAATGGAGTGGAATGGGTAAACGTATATCGATTGTTTACACCATCAAAATATAGAAAGACTAGGGGACATGCAATGAAGCTACAGTGAAACCTATTTAAGACTAATAAGAGAAAATATTTTTTCACTTAACGTGAAATCAAACTCTGGAATTTGCTACCGGAGGATGTAGTAAAAGCTGTTAGTGTAGCTGGGTTTAAAAAAGATTTGGATAAGTTCCTGGAGGAGAGGTCCATAAACCATTATTAAAGTGGACCCGGGATATCTACTGCTTGCCTCTTTTGGGGAAACTGCTAGGTACTTGTGACCTAGATTGGCCACTGTTGGAAACAGGATACTGGGCTTGATGGACCTTGGTCTGACCCAGTATGGCATATCCTATGTTCTTATGTTCTTAACTGTTGGCTTTCCCCTATTATCCCCTATTATTATTTCCACGACACCAACCTCCCACAGAACTAAATCCCTGGTGGTCCAGTAGCCCCGATCCCTCCACCCACCCAGTATAAAAAGGCCTAGTGGCCCTCAAATCCCCCATCTTCCTCCCGGTACCTTTAGAATGGAGCAGGAGTGTTGCCCACACACTCCTGCCCCTGTGCCCCTGTCTTGAAAAATGGTGGTGCCTGGCCCATGCATTATACCACATAGGATCAGACTGCCATATAAGGTAGAATCCCTTATATGGCAGTCTGACCCCACCAAGTGCACCCCACTGTGCAGGGTCAGGCGCTGTCATTTTTCAAGATGGCAGCACAGGAGTGGGAGCTCGTGGCAATGCTTCTGCTCCATTGTAAAGGTACCAGGAGGAGGGTGGGGGGTTCAGGGGCCACTGGACCTCTTTTATTGGGTGGGAGGATCGGGGCCGCTGGTCCACCAGGGATTTTTTTTATTGAGTGGGTGGAGTGGTCAGGGCTGCTGAGCTGCTAGAGATTTTGTTTCTCTCGGGGGTTGGTGTCAAGGGCACCGGCCCTATGACAGTATTTTGATGGCATTGGGGCCTTCCCTGATGCCTGGATCATCTGAAGGTAAGTTTGACACTTATCCTCAGGTGATTCAGGCATTGGGGAAAGCTCCCAATGCCATCTAAATGCCATCGGGGGCACACGCAAGACATTTAAGCCACTTCAGACCAAGCGTAGAGATATTGGCACTTTGGTTGATTATGTAATCCTCCACGCCTTTCTCTGCATTGGGTGCAGACAATATTACATGGGGGGATCGGAGCTACTGGGCCACCAGGGATTTGGTTTCTGTCGGGGGGTTGGTGTCAGGGGCACTGACCCTCAACAGTATTTTGATAGCATTGAGGGCTTTCCCCGGTGCCTGGATCAACTGAGCTGAATTGTCAAACTTCCCCTCAGATGACCCTGTTTCTCTGGGAGAGCATGCCGAACTTGCAGCGACTTCTGTGTGCATGTGTTTGGCTTGCTTTCCCAGTTTAATGCTAACATTTGCGCCATAGTTTAATATGTGGCTAATTTGCATATGAGCCTCTTTCTGTAAGCTGGTGCTGAAGTCACGCACTATCGGCGCACTACATGGAGGCATATATAGCTGATAGCGTGCAACTTCAGCGCCTGCTTTCTGCATCAGCCCCTTTTGTTGTAAGTGTCCTAGTGGAACTGGTGGACACTTACAAAAAATGAATGCAGTGGAAACAAAAAAGGTAGAATTTTGAAAAATCTAATTAATACTGCTAGTGAAGCTCTCTGTATTTAGCAGAAGTGATTTCTTTCTTTGGAAAGTATGTGGAACAGTAGTATAGGCTAATCCAGATTTTTGCTGCACATTGCTCATACAAGCGGTAATTTGTATTACTTAAAGCTTGCAGCATAACTTACGGATTCAAGGACAACTCTCCTTTGGAGCAGCAATTTACAGATAGGCTAATCTAATTTTCACGTTTTGAAAGAAGCTCTTTATGGAGCAGATTTAAGCAGGGGGATATGAAATTCCTTTGGGGCTGCAGAACAGAACAGAGCCCTCATTTTAGTCTTCTGCTCTCCTCAGACAAAGATACACTATTAGCTGCTGCATGAACCAAGATTCAACTTGTTGCTAAATAGCGGTCCAGCTGCTGAATTTGTTCACGGAAATATTTTCAGTGCAATCTAATTACGTTGTTAAATCATAGAAGAGAGCCCTGTTTGCATTAAAAGAAAATTAGCTTTAACTCTGTGATATTTTATCCTAATCTTAGTATTTGTTTATTCAATTTATTTAAATGATTTATATTCCACCTATCACGTTTCTAAGCTTTATCTGTTATTGATAGATGGCTGGCAGTTTATGAGAATAAATACAACAAGATATTTCTTTCTGTACTCTCCCGTACCTTTTTACCTTGGAAAAATATGCCTCATTTTCTGATGGTCTTAATGCTATCATTCTCCAAGAGTATATTACTCCACAGGTCTGCGTGCATGGGCTTATTGGTAAATTTCCCAGCTACATTTATGGGCATGTTTACTAAGAATTGCACTGATAGTACACAATCGGCTCTGAAAATGAGCACAGGGGTGGCGCTCGATCCACGCCATAAAATAGAGCCATGTCCTCATGTTGCTAGCCCGGGTCGCGTGTCATCCCCATGCTGGTTCTGAATGATACGAGCCGTGCGGGCGCACTTAACACCACTCATTGAAGTGTCAGTAAGTGTGCTCGCATTAAACGCAACATCACTGTGGTGCACACACCAAAAACATCCGTACTGCCTACGATGTGCAGGATCCGCCAGAGAACCACCCGGTCTCTGGCCCAACCTGCACGACTCGGGTAACGTGAGCTTTTAAGAATGACCGCCTTTTCAGCATGCAGTGCTTTTTTGGCGCACTTTAGTAGATATGCCTCTTAAAGTTATGATACTAGAATCAACATGCAGCTAGAATATTTTTTCAGTAATATTGTAAAATTCTCACATAAATATTTTTCCATTAGAGTTTTATACTTAGTAACATTGACCTTTACCCATATTGTCTCCAGAATCTGTGAGGAATCAGGTCTATTAGTCGTTGTCTAATGGTGTATGTCTATATGCTAATGTTCATATCTTAGCTACAACATGTATTTGTGTTTATATAGTTGATCTCTGTCTTTTACTGCATTATTCAGGATAGGTTTAAGACATCTTTATGCATCTATAGTAACCGTGTAGACAAATATTTTATTAGCATGCATAATTTCCGCTCTATTGTTTGTAACAATGAAAAAAGAATTACCAAAAAAGAATCTTATAGAAACCTATTTCTTCCATACAGAAAATACTAAATGGAAATACTGCTATACAATTACAAGATCTTAAAATCAATTGCTTTCCAGAGAGGATAAGCACAAAACTTACCTTGGACTGCTCCTTTCTCAAATGGCACTTGGTTAGCTGCAGAATCAGTGGTATTTGACCCTGACCAATGACAAAAAAGGAGGTGGAACAGTTATTACATTAAGCATCTGCTTTGAGAGCTCCCGTAGTCCTAGAAAGCACTTTTTGTTTAACACCTTAGATTTATTTTTACAGGGAAAATCCATGAGGTTATTCAGATGTGGTTTGATATTTAAATTCCGCGGTCAGCAATTTTTTTTAAATGGTAGCTGTGGCACTTAAGATATGTATATTCGGCATCGCTATCTAGATGGCTACTGGTGCAAAATATACAGAGAGTGGCAAGTGTCATTGTTATCTAGATAGCCGCGATATCCAGTCTTTATCCGGATAGCTGTTTGGATAGTTTTAGGATACAGTCTTTTCTGTTGCAGTAACAGAAGCTAATCTTATCACAGGCTGCCAAGATTCAGAGAGCGAGCAGATGCTTCTTGCAGCTTACTTTCGAAAAACCCAGAGGCGTTTATGTGACTTTATAAAATACTAGCACAAATCCTGCACAAATTGTGGCTAAAATAAAACTGTGGACATATAGACCTGCTCGGAAGAAGGTGTAAATCTTTGCATGTAAAGAACATGTGTATGTCTATATTCTACAAAATCTGATAATACAATGCGATTCTGCATATGCCTTGCCTAAACTCCTCTCCTGAACATATCTACGCACCAGTCTACATGCCTTCTTGTCATCACTCATACTTTCACACTGGTCTAATTTTATAAGAGACCTTTTACAGGAATAGTCTGGCATATATGTGTAAAAAAAAGGCTTTATTGAATTACTCTCTTAATGTACTGTAATTACCTCTGTACTAACTGCGAGGTGTGTTCTCCACCCATTCCATACCACCTTTCATATCACTTGTTTACTAAAGTGGGCTAAATGTGAGGATCATATGATATTGATGCTAATGGGAGGTGGAATTTGAGGATCACGGATGTTGATCATGTAGAGATACTGCATAGAGGGATCAGGTGCACATTCAGGGGCGATCAAGGCACACTTAGGGCTCCTTTAGTCAAAGCCTGCTAAGATTTTGCACCTAACGTGCAAAACAAATGCACATTAAGTGCAAAGCCTCAGCGTTAGTTGTCGGGGCATGATCCCCATGTTCCCAGTAGCTAACATATGGTGCAACAACGCAGGTTCCCCTCGACATAAGAGTTGTTAGGTAGACTCACGCTATGTGATGTGCTGATGGTGATTGCACACTACTGTACGCTCCACACCAACGTTCCAGCCCTAATCCACCCACTTCGCATAATAGCATGCCTTTGCCAGTTAACGTGTGTTTTGTCAGATAGCTACTGCACTCTAAACCACACTTTAGCTGGTTAGTGAGGTATTTGTAAAAGGAACCTTTAGTGTGTGCCAATAGCTCAAATGCACAAGACACCTTCCACTGAGAGAGTGTTAATTGTATCTATGCTATAGGCAGTCATGACATTTAGGGGCATATTTACTAAACAGTGTTAACCATTTGTGTAGGGTTTGGCACCCACTAAGTGTGGTACACTATCGTTATCTTTTATCTTTATCTTTATTTCATTGCTTGATATACTGCCCAAACGTATGTGTCAGGGCGGTGTACAATAAAAACAAACTGATATAGACAGAAAAGAAAGGAATGCCAGTGATTGGACAGGAAAGAGAGAGACAGGATGAGAGCAGAAGACAGAAAAAGACCAGAAGAGTAAAGGGGAGGGGAGAGCTGACAGGAGGGGAGATTAGCAGGGAGGACAGGTATTAGGGGTCAGGGAGGTCAAACTCCTGCTGGAAGAGGTGAGTTTTGAGTAAGCCCTTAAAGCATTGGTAGGACAGATCTGTGCGGAGGGTAGGAGGGAGGGAATTACAGAGGGCAGGGGCCAAGAAGAAGAAGGCAGAGTGGTGGGTTGACTCCAGGTGGGCCTGGGAAGGGGAGGGAAGGAAAAGGTGTTTGCTGTGAGCTAAGTGGAGGAGGCGGGGGGAAGGCTGCAGATGGACAGAGTCTGCTAGGTATTGAGGGGTGCCGGTGTGAAGTGCTTTGTGGGTGAGAATGAGGAGTTTGCAGATGAAATGGAAGTTGAGTGGGAGCCAGTGCAAATTAAGAAGGAGAGGAGTGACATGGTCACTAGGAGAGGAATGCGTGAGCAGACGTGCAGCTGTGTTCTGGACCAACTGCAACCGCCGGAGTTGATATTGTGGGAGGTCAGCCAAAATAGTGTTGCAATAGTCTAGCCTGGAAAGAACAAGAGAGAGGACCAGAAAGGTGAGGGAAGAAGAGGGAAGAAAGGAGCGGACAGTGCAAATTTGACGCAGGAAAAAGAAAGACCGGCGAATGAGCGTGGTAATGTGATGGTGAAAGGAGAGAGAGGAGTCGAGGGAAACTGCAAGATAGCGGAGGGAAACAACGAGGGGGATCGGGGTGGAAAGGAAAAGAGGGGAGCAGGTAGGAGGGGGGTAGGTGGCAGATTTTGAGGGGTTAACGTGGAGGAAGTTACTGCTTAGTCATGAGGCAACACGGGTGAGACAGGCATTGAGAGCAGAGAGATCAGGGGTGAGGGAGCTAGTGTGGTGCACAAAAAGGATGTCATCTGCATAGAAATAACCAGAGATACTAGACTGCTGCACAAGGAGTGCAAGGGGGGGCGAGGAAGATGTTAAAAAGGAGGGGAGCAAGCACAGAACCCTGGGGAACTACACAGGGAACCTCATGGTAAAAATCCTGCGCTAACCAATTAACATGTGATTGGATGAGGCAGAACATAGGCAGTAATGGTGCATAATGGTTGACACAGACATTATGCATGCATACTAACCATGAATATTGCTGATATTGTGGTCCACTTAGCGATACCTCGGTGAGTAGCATTAAGTGCATCTGTGTGCCGGATTGCGCAAGGCTACGCATTAGAAATGCACTGATAGCAGGGAAATGGATGCACAGGTCCCCTGGAGTTGGTGTGGTCCTCTGTGCAAGCTTTGCAGCCCAGTCATGCACTACTGATGTGCTTTTTGGTAAAAATGCCACTTACTGCATTGCAAAGTACCACAAGCTAATTCTGTCTGCAGCCCATACCCATCTGCCCATTCCTACCCTACAAGCTAAACAGTTAGTGCAATATCTTTTTGCATGCATTTGTTTAGTGCACAGTAGCATAGGCCCGTGCTAATGGTTGGAATGCATTGTGGGGCTTACCACCTGTTCAGCCCAAAAACTTAGTACAGGGGTGGCACCAGATCCACTCTACCAAATGGAGGCATGCCTGGCATGTCCCAATGTAGTTAGTGTGGGTTCCACACCACCTCTGCGCTAAGCCATTTGCTGCAGTTATCATGGGTGCACATAACACTAGCAATTGAAGTAGCAGTAGGTGCTCCCGTGTTACATACAACGTTGACAGCATGCATTAAAGACATCCGTGCTAACTGAAATGCGCATGCTCTGTCCCCGGCTGCCGAGGCTCCACTCCACCCCACACTAAGCTATTAGCACGGGATTCTTAGTGTGGCCACATATTTGGCACGCAGTACTACGTAGTTACAGCAATATACTTGGTACGTGCTAAACCTCATTCTAACCGTTACAGTAGTTCAGTCAATAGACCTCTAAATCTTGTGCTAGCTGCTTAGTGAATTTTAGTATACATGCTCCTAACTGTTAAAATTGGCACTGTCCTTGTGGTGATCTCATTATTAGGGTGCTGTCATATTAACAGCTAATGCAGCTTAGTAAATAGACCTTTAGGACTGTTATTGGAAGAAGGGTGATAACTAAAAAACAAACTATTGGAACGTGAAATGATAGATTTCAGGGCGCAGAACCTTCACCATTCAATGCAGGGGCGGCTGTATAATGAGGCCGAGTGAGGTGGTGGCCTCAGGCGGCAACTTTTTGGGGGCATCAAAAATTGCCCCAAAAAGGCCAGCTCACTCAGCCTTCAACCCCCCCCATCAGTAGAGCCGCTGCTGCTGCTGCCGTGGCAGCGACAGAATGAAGTGTCCCGCAGCCACGCCCCCCTCTGCCTCCCTGGCAGAACCCTCCTTGTATTATTTCCCTCAGCGCTGGCTTTTCAGACCCACGAAGGGAGAGTTTCCCTTTCTCGTGGCTCTGTTATGCTCACTGGCGCTGATGGGAAACAGGACTAGAGTGGGCTGATAAGGGGGATAGGACTAGAAATGGGCTGGGATTGGAAATGGGCTAATGGGGGAGGGGAGGAGAGTGCTGCTGGCCCTGGAAGAAAACCATGGGCTAGGGCTACAAATGGGCTGATGCAGGAGGATGGTAGAATAGGACTGGAAGGGAGCGGATACTGAGAGTGTGTGCCAGGGGAAGGAGGGGGCAGGAAGGCAACTGACATGGGGGAAGGAGAAGGCTGGAAAGGAGCAGACACCTGGGATGTACTGAAGGGGGACTGGAAGGGAGATGACTGGTGGGAGTGGCACTGAGAGTGGACATGAGCTGATATCTGGGATGGTATTTGGACTAGAAGGGGCTGGACAGTGGGGAAGAAGGGGGACTGGAAGGGAATGGACACCAGTGGCAGTTGACATTGGAAGGTAGTGGGAGGGGCGGACTGGAAAGGGGCTTATACTGGGGAGAGTTACTGGAACTGAAAATGGGCTGATGGAAGGAAGTGAAGAAAACAAAAGAAGAGATAAGAAATGGCAGATGGACCATGGACCACAGAAAGAGAGCTAAGAGAAGGCAGGAAAGCAGAAGCCTCAGATCGGGACCAGCATGATCAGAGAATAAAATGGTCAGATAACAAAGGTAGAAAAAAATAATTTTATTTAATTTTAGTGATTGGACTTTGTGCTATCTTTATATTTTACACTGTATTGGGGAACTGCATCTATTTATCTGATGTTGCACTGCATGTGGACTCTGGCTTCTTGGAGTTTCAGTTTAAATTTTGTCTACATATTTTTATTTTTACTTTAGATTGTGGTCACTTATTCTGTACTTGGTGAGGGTCGATGTTGTGAGTGTGTGACTGAGGTCAGGTGTTCTGTTAACATGGAGTTTGTACATAAAGATCTATATTGTACTCTAGTAATTTGACTTGTTCAGCTTTTCAAATAGGTGTATGGATGTTCCAGGGCCCACTGTAGTATTTACAGTGACGCTTTTTTTGGATGGGCTCCTTATGTGAGTTTTGGAAGTTTGTGCTGATATGGTATGGTATGGTAGGTTTGCTCTTTGTTGCAGGGTTTTATATTAGTTCACAATATGCCTGGTACTGGAGAATAGTGGTTGTTGTTGTTGTTGTTAGTGAGAAGATCAGAATCAGATTTTCTTTTTTAAATATTGAGTTCTGTGGGTGAATGTCCTGGTTCTGCTCTGCACCTACTGTGGATGCAAAATATATGTTGAAAAAGAAAAAGCAAGAACCATAATGCAGTTTATAATAACAAAATAAAAATGAGCTATAATTTAGTTTTATAAACTGTGCTGTTGGTTCTTGCTGTCTTTTAGTTCCTTGGTGTGCAAACAGGACCATACCTAGCCCTGTGCAAGTGGTGCAGCCGCACAGGGCGCAAAGGCTTGGGGGGCACGTTTCGGCTGTCTGCTGTTGCCCTGCCGCCGCTGGCAGACAATAGCAGGCAGCCAAAATGCACTCCCCAAGCCTTTTTGCAGAACTTTAAGCAGGTCTGGTCCCTCCCTCCTCCGACGTGATGTCAGAGTAGGGAGGGACAGATCTGCTTAAAGTGCCGGTGCCTTTCAGATCGGGTTCATGCCCCCCTCCTCCTCCCCAAACCTCCGTCCAGCGCTGCCTGCTCTTTCCCTGCTGCTGGCGCTGCCGTGAAAAAAACAGAGGGTGGCAGCAGCAGGGAAAGAGCAGGCAGCGCTGCCGTGAAAAAAACAGAGGGTGGCAGCAGCAGGGAAAGAGCAGGCAGCGCTGGACAAAGGTATGGGGGAGAGAGGGGGGGCGTGCGCCCGAGCTGCAGGTCACACAGTGTGTTGATTTCAGCTCGATATGGCCCTGTGTGCAAACATCTTGCATTTCCTCCATATAATCTAATCGGCTTTTTGGTTTGGTTAAGTCTCTGATTGGATTTCTGAAAAAGCCCCGCCCCCTCTAAGGTGGGGGGGGGGGGGCACCATTTCATTCTTCGCTTCAGGCAGCAGATTGCCTTGAGCTGCCCCTGCATTCATGCAATTCAATACACCGTCTCCGGCATTAAGAAGCATCTGATTGTTCTTGGGTTTCTATGGACATTTACAGAGAAAGAAGGGACAGATACCTTTCTTCTACAGTGCTTAAAACTGAAATCTCCTGGTTGATTGTTTACGATTCCCTTCTGAGACCTCTTTTAGTATCTCTTCAGTTTGCTATGTAAAATTCATTTCTCTATGCGCTTGTTTATGGATATTCCAAATGATTCACAAATCTAAAAATTGCGTTCCATACTGGAAAATAGCACAAGATTTCTCCTAGCTCATTTCACTTACTTTTTATCCATGTACTTTTGGAAGAGGTGATCCATTGAGCTTGTTCCAGTGCTGTCACCATGGAGAAAAGGCAGAAAGTCAATAATGCCTGCTCAAGCTTGAAAGAAAGCCAGGATAATATTTTAGATTTTTCTTTAGCCACAGATGCAAGTCAGAACAAAAGGATTTTAAAAATGGCATTTCAATGTCATATTTTGGCTTTTTCTCAAGGAAAATACTTATTGGAGCCTCCGGGCACTTTGGGGCATGTTTACTAGGGATGTGCATTCGTTTGAAACAAAATGGGACATGTCAATAATACTTTCTGCTTCATTTTGTATAATTTTCAAACAAAAATGATATAGGAAACTATGAAATTTCATCATTTCAGGGTTTTTGTCAATAGCGTACACTATTGGCAATTAGAGCACACTACTGCAAATGACCAAAAAAAAGACAAAGTGTGACTAAAGTTTTAGCATTTCATCCAAAAACAAAACAATATGAAATATTTTGCCTGCACACTCCTAGAGTTTATTAAATCACGCTGACAGGGTAGCGTGGGGTTACCGCACATTTTGGGTGCTGCACTACAATGTTGCACAGGCCCACATGCTAAAATCCCCATGCTACCCTGGTAGCGTGCACCAAGGTGGGGACTGGGTGGAACATGGGTGTTTTTTGGGCATTCATCACATGTGGTGGCTGGTGTGGGTGCAACTTATGCCACTTCACTGGACGGCATTAGTTGATCTAGTATGGTGGTTAGCATGATGCTGGCATGTTAGGCCCACATGAACGGCACCTGCCACCTGCAGTTACCGCAGACCCTCCATGCTGGTAACACGGCCCACAGGTAGACTCCCGGCATGGGACTTAGTAAACATGCACCTGTGTGAATTGCTTTTTTATAGAAACAGAAATAATTAAATGACCAAAAAAATCTTTAAGTCAAGTTCTGGGAATGTGATGCCTAATAAAAAAGGTATCCAATTTTGCATTGAAAATTTGCAAGGCGTTTTACGAAAAGCTTGCTGCCTCAAACAAAATAATAAGTGCAGTTGATGGGAACAGACATTTTACAAAAGGCTATATTCAAAAGAGGCGTGGCATCACTCAGAGTTTACATCGTGTAAGTCATGGTGTGGTAGGCGAAGGCCTATGATCCATGCTGCTTGAAGTAAACAGACAGGCCTAAGCAGCTTGACCTGTAAATGAAGCCTGTGGTTAGGCCCAGAGGAGTGAACCACCCCCCCCCCCCCCAATACTGCTTCCATAGAATCGAAACTTAACTAAGCATAACCCAGCATAGCTAAGCAGAAACGAAACTTAGAAGAGATAGAAAAACAACTTTAATTGGAACTGATAAGATGTGTGAAGCTTCTGTGAACTAATTAATTCTGCTGAGAGAAGGGTTGCAGTGCCCTGCTTTCCCACATGTTCTAGTCAGCTAAGTGACCTTGGAGGAGAATTGTATCAAGAGTCTAAGAACTGACCATTGTAATGAGGATTGTAAGGGGGGGAAACAGGTGCTGAGCCCAGACGCAGGTCCTCATTGGATAGTTACGTAATGGTACCGGGACCAATAGATGGGGTAGAAGGGGTTACCGGGACCAATGAGAAGTTTGCCTATATCTAGAATGGGAAAGAACAGTATAAAAGTTGTTGTTTTACTAACAGCCATTGCTCAGCCATTTTGAATGTGATTCTGCTTGAGTCTTGTGCACAATAAATGATTTGGACCTTCTGAACAGACTCCTGGTATCATTGGATTGTTTGCGCTCTGCCGCTACAATGGCACATGCACACATAAGTGGCAGATTTTGCAATCTATGCATGTAAGAGACAGATTTCACTAAACTGGACATCCCAGGGCAGCCTATTAAGGAGCCGGGCTGCAAAATTTAATTTTTGGCTTTTTGAAGTTGTTTCAAACACCAGGGAGATAAACACAATTACCCCTCAATCTGTCTTCCCAAGTCAAAGTCCAATATACAGTTTACAATTTACATTTATTTGTTATGCCACCTTTTACAAATACACAAAGTGGTCTACAATCCAAAATCAAACATGAAAAGATCGCCATATTTTGATAGAAAAGAAGCGGAGAAAGTCTAAACTGCACACCATTCAGTCTTCAAGGAAGCATCATGCATCTGTAGCAAGCAGTCATACATGCCTTCCTGATGAAGGGGAGATCATCTGTTCCCATGCTAGCCTGTCTATCAAATGAGTGTTTAAATAGGTTCATTTTTAGATCAGTCTTGAATCCTTTGTAGGCGTCTTGGAGACAGAGATAAGGGGGGACACTGTTCTATAAAATGGGAGTCAAGAAAAAGCACACGTATTTTCCGGTAGATTCATAACGTGACCTGGAAGGTGAAGGTCAACAAGAAGCATAGGAAACAGGCTGGGCAATATCAAATAATAAGAGAAGAAAGGTAATCTGGGGCCATTTGCTATACGAGACTTAGAATTTGCGTAAATACTAATGAGCAGATGTTTTAAATTGTAATTGTTTAGCTGTGGTGAAATTTGAAATATATACATGCTTTTCAGGCCTGCCCCATCCGCAGCCAGAACATGCTTCCTTCAAAACTGGGTGTGCCATGCATTCATATGTAAATTGCAGCTTTTCTAAAATGTACATATATAAAGCTGATATTTGCATATGCAAATGCTGCATAACTGTTCTTTCATTGGGAAATTCTACTTTCTCCTAGCTGTCACTGTGCTGTGTTCCAGATCCCCTCTGCAGCTAATTTGTTTAGTCTTTTCTTCATCTATGAGTTACTCCATTGAAACACTGAGAAGGCCGTTCTATTCACCAAAGAGCTGCTATCCTCTGCCCCTGCATCCTCAACAGCAATAAGGGGAACCTCTTTTTCATCCCAGACAGCTGTGGTGGAGTGTATATACTCTGATGGAAAAGTAAGCTGTATGAGGATAAGGAAATAAAGTTGAGGTTCCCCAGAATAAGTAGCAATAAGCTAAAACTACAACCCCCAGGATGCTTTGCTGATTATCTCCTTCACCTGAGACAGGAAGAGGGGAGTTCTGGGAAATTAAATACATATATACTTTTGTATTTCCCAAAGTTTGCATGCACTGTACCTCAGAAAAATTATTCACACAGTTTAATAGATATAAATATGTGCAGGTACTTTTCATGAGAAAATTTTCAAAGTGAAAATATTTACATACTTTTACTTTGAAAATCTGGAAAAGTCCATGGAGTAAAATGTACCTGTATGGGCCAAAATATTCAGTCTCTTATAAAATCCCTGACTGTCACAGGAAAAAGTGAAAGTGGACATTCAACACTGGATGGCAGATACCCACCGGCGCTGAATATCTGGTTTTGCCGTTATCTAGGGTTGCCAACTGGCTCCAGATGCGCCCGACAGGCTTGATCCAGTCCTGGGTTTACCCCATTGCATGCATGGAGATGTAGTTCTGAATTCCCTATTGCACTCCATAAGAAAAGCAAGACTACATGTCCCTGCATGCAATAGGGTAAACCCAGGACTGGATCAAGCCTGTCGGGCGCATCTGGAGCCAGTTGGCAACCTTACCGTTATCGGATATCCCCGCAGACTGCTTTGGCACAGTTCATAGAGTGCCAGGGTGTTCCGTGGAGGGACTGGGGCAGACCCAGCACCTATCCGGTCAGCAGTGATATTCAGCCTCTAATCACATGGCAAAACAGCATAAAGTTAGGACACTCTGTCCTAACGTTTTGCGATTACCTATCCAGTTAGTGGGCTAAAATTTGCTGCTGACTGGATAAATATTAGGATGCCTCAACCCCATCCACGGACGGCCAGTGCCTCTGAATTTTGGTCTCGGTGTGGTTTTTGCAGTTCTGCTAACCACTTTTGAAAATCAGGCTGTATGAATGTACGGTTCACCAAGGCAGATGTTGTAAAATTAACCCTGTGTCATTTAACGCTCAGTTACTAATTGCACACGTAACTATGATTACTGTGTGTAGGCTTCTATGACCAACATAATGTCTTAGATTATATTCCATATAAAGTTTACCAAAGTAAGCCAAAACATGGCAAGTTCAGTTACAGAGATCTACAATTAACTGATTCCATGATAAATACAATAAAGCAGAATGGATATTTGAGAAGCAATTTTTGTTAAAAAATGTTAGTGGATCTAATAATTAAAAAAATCAAAAACATGCAAAAAAGAAAGGAAATAAATTGGAAAAAATAATGCTGGAACAGATTACGAATTTTACTGCACATTTTTGTACTGCTAGGGATGTGCAATCAGTAGTACTGAATGATCGGTTTGTTAGTCCAGCTTAAAAAGTTTAGTGCACACAAAATTAATTTAAGGTCCATTACTTTATGAATTAAGCATGCACAATTAATTTCCATATATTAAGAAGCTCTAATGCATGTTAAATATTTTTTTGTTAATACATATGTGTGAAATAAAAAAAATCTAAGGAAATGGGAAAAAGCCAAATTTTTTAAATAAATCTTTTTTTTTTTTTTGGCTGTGCATATCCCTATGACCTCACGAAAATTCTTGGAATCTGAGGCCTCTTTAAATAACAACAGTCTGAAGATGATGGAAGCATGCCATGAGGTCCAGTGGAATCGGTGGCTGTATTTCATTTCCATCCAGGCGAAGGTAGCGCAGATGTGGTCCCTTCTCATAGCTGGAGTCTGGTTCTTCTGCCTTGGAGATGGATGTGGGACAAATTGTAGTGCCGTTAACTCCTGTAGTGCACATACATTGAAACTGGTCAAGGCTCTTTTATTTGTAGAGGTTTCCAAATAGTTTTATTGACAGTTGTTATTTTTGTTTCACTTGCAGGTGTTATGTTTTTTTGTGTTTCTTTAAACAAATTCAGAGTAATCTTAGAACAAGCCTCTTAACTTGTACAAAAATTATACCAAATTGCTAAGAGAAGGTATATTCATATTTTCCCTAATGATTCAATGGACCTGGTCATTCCTCTATAGGTGTATACCAATTCTTCTCATTACAAGAGTCTTGCACAAGTTCCAGTGAAGCAGAAGCACCGTGATTTTCGTAGTGCCCTACTGGCTTTGACAGAACTGTTTTCCTCTTTTCAAAAGGCTAGCAGGTCTACCGTCATAAAAACTCAACCAATTCCCAATGCTAATAACTCAATGGGAGGACTGTCTTCCTTGTCCAGATCTGAAGCCTCCAGCCCTCATATGTGGAAATTGAGCAGCAGCTAGTTTCTGCTCTTGGCTTGCTAGAACCTATCTAACACATTAAATGAGCTGCTAGGAAAGCATGTACTACATGCACATATGCTTTCAAGTGGAAGAGCCTTTCAATCTGGTGTTTCACAAATGGCCACAACCCTGTCATGCGTCTGCCTTCTAATGTGTTACAGTATCTATTTCATTCATATTGTCTAGGCCTTCATGTATCCCCCATTGGAATGCACCTCAGCACTCTGGCTGCTTATCATGTCCCATCAGGCAACCTTCCACTTCAGCCCCACCCTCAGGAATGCATCTTCAAACAGCAGGTACAGTTATGTGCATACGGGCTGTATGAAACTATATATATAACCCCTCCCCACCACAAACAGGTATACAATACTCCTATAGAATGTGGTGTTTAACAGACCTATACAAAAGGACTTTATCTGGGAGCAAACCACCAACTACAAAGACAAAACACACATCACATAACATTCCATAATCTATTATTTTCCATAATCTATGGTATTGAAATTCTTAGTTCTCACAATATATATTCTTCTTACAGCACATATTTTAAAGACAAGTTACCATTGGGGTCATCCTGAACACCGTTTAGTGGGTCTGGACGTCTGATCCAGATGTCCAGAACCACTAAACAGCTGGGCAGCCTGCCAGATCTCCCCATACAAACAGGTGGGTTGTACAGAGAGCTCTGTTCGTGGGAGGGAGGGGGTGGGACATAGACGGAGCAAGGGTGGGCAGTGGGTGGAGAGTGACCCCGGACATACAGGGCTGATTTCAAAGTCGGCTCTGTATGTCCGGGGTCAGCCTTGGAGACTGGGGACTTATTCCTCCTCAGAGGTGGAATAAATCCTCCTGGATGGAGCCAAATGACTTGGCTAGGCCAGGTAAGAAGGGTGAGGGGGTGAAGGGGGTTCCCCACAGCCCAGCCCTGGCATGGGAGGCCAGATCGGGGATTGGGTTGCAGGAAAAGAAGATTAGTTGCTGCGGCTGGGGATCACAGCTCCTGAATGGAGCCGCGGTACCATGGCAATGGGATGTCATGGCACTGTGGCTCCATTCAGGAGTCTGGCTGAGTTAGCCGGGTATGTGGGCTACAGCCAGTTAGAATCGGGGCCCGGCCTGCACATCCAGGCCGTAGACCTGATTCTGATCCCGCAGGAATGTCTAGCCTCCACAGGATCAGAATCTGGTCTATTTCTGTAAACCGCAATTCTGATTGGCCATACAGGGGGGAGATGGCCAGTATGAAATCGGCCTCCATGCATTCTGCTATCCTGACGACGCTCACAATTATGCTTCTCAGTCCAAACCCTGCAGGGGCGTTACCATATATTTTTGGGGCAATTGTTTGCTTTATATAAATAATAAAATGGAAAGTTTTTCACAAGAGAGGTTTGTTCCCTTTCAAGGCAAACGATCCAACAAAAAGAGCGGGTGCATTTCTTTGCTCAGTTTTTGGATTATAGTATTTACAAAAATATTAACATTTTCTGCAGTTTCTTTAATATTCCCCAAGAATTATTTAAACTCGTACCATTCAAGAAAATAAAAACCTTTATGATAAATAATAAAAATTAGCCTTTTGATGTACACACCTTAAAGTAGGCTTGGTGCAAGGTGGACTTTGGCGGGAGCGTGGGCAGAGTTGTGATTTGTGCATGTATTTTATCAAGTACAAAGTACGATTAACACCTTCTCTGCAGTAGGAATAATGGCTGCACTTTCAACGCAGATGTGATTTCTGTGGATGTGTGGTAGTATTGTCTAAAGACACATGGGGCCTTTTTGCTAAAGCCTGCTTTCTGGTTGATGTGAATTTTAGTTGGCAGTAATGATTGTTAAAATACATGTTAATTGCCTATCATATGAAGAGAGGGGGATGGGCAGAGTATGAGCAGAATGTGGGTGTAGAGTACACATTGCAGTTATGCAAGGGTACATACTGTATCATGTGTTGTCAATGCAGCAATTAACATGGGTACACATAACAATACCTCTATGGGTGGTGTCAGATGCAGCTGGATTAATTGCATTGGACATTAGGGTATGCCTCCATGTTGTAACTGCTGTGACATGCAGGTGATGCCCCTCGCAGTTACTGTTGAAGCTTTGCAACTTAATGCATGTTAGTTCTCACAATAAATGCAGGTTAAATGCAGCATCTTCACAGGCTTTAGTCAACGTGCCCCATAGGTGCCTATATGTCTTCATAAAATAGGAAAAAGCCTTCTTCCCTATTAACTTAAATACCCTGTTATACAATCACCTTTATAAAGTTCAGTCATTATTTGAATGCCATACTCACATGAACACTTACTTTTGATCTTGTTGTGGTCAAGATGAAGATGCTCTAGACAAGCATTGATATAAGGAACCATGGTGAGTTGGTTGAAGGACAACTGTAAGTCTAGAATAGATGAAACATTAAACACAAAAGGGGGGACACCAGCATCAGACAGCTTATTGTAGTTCAGCCTAAGGAAAGCCACCCTTGGTAGCATATTGAAGTAGTCAGCTGGTATCGCTTCAATGGAGTTGTTGTCTAAAAATAGTTGTATGGTATTAACTGGGAGGTTTAGTGGCATTGTCTTGAGCGAGTTCTTTGCAATATTGAGCTGCACAAGGTTTTTAAGCCCTTGAAAGATGTCCTTTCTTAGAGCATCATCTGCTAGCTTGTTTTGATGAAGATCAAGCATAGTTAGGTTTTCCAGTTTGCTGAAGGCATCTTCTGGTATCTTCAATATTTTATTTCTAGCAAGGCGAAGCTGCTCTAAACTTGCCGGCAGAGGAGATGGAACTTCTTCTAGGTCATTATCCTCTAGAAACAAATAAAGCAGGTTCTTCAGAACCTTTGACAGGTTCATTCCAATTCCTTCATTTCTTATTTTATTTTTGTTTAAATTGATCCATTTCAGTTCTGTAGCATTGGAAAAGGATTTTTCTGAAAGTGTTTCAATCTGATTGTTTTGAAGATAAAGGTACCAGATTCTTGAGGGGATGGGTGGTATTTCTTTCAATCCTTTACCATCACAATATAAGGCATTTGGAAAAGCAAGAGGACAGAGACACTTTTGAGGGCATTCACGAGACAGAAGAATGTAAGCCTCACGGTCTAATTCACTGTAGATTTGGTTTCCAGAACTGATAAAGAATAATATGAAGAATCTATGAAAGATTTTGACAGTCATCATTTCCCTGGCAAAGAAAAATATCCAATATTTAATTACTTTTCAGGCACAATTTTCAAATAGCTCCCAAATTGGTTGGTGCTTTTAAAAAGTAATTTTATAATAGGGTGTCTAAATTAAAAGGGCCAGAAAGGTGCCTACTTTTTACCTATTTTTATAAAGACACATAGAGCCTGATCCCATAAGGAGCACGTCCGGACCATCTGGACGCCCCCAAACAGGACAGCCCCATTAGAACCCGATTCTGCACTGTGTGAGCTAAATGTTCCCGTGAGTGCAGGATTGGGCTCTGAGACTGCCCGGCATGCCCCTGCATCCTCTCAGGAGACATCCTGCCTGCTGCACGGCCAGCCCACCACAGTGTCGACCCCAGTTTCCCCACTACCCAACCCTTGGCGAGGGCAGCCAGGGCCCAGATCAGGCAGTAGGGACTCACTTACCCCTACGCTGGCCATGTGGTTGGGTTGTGGTTGGGTTGTGGTTGGGTTGTGTGGGCCTCCTGATGGCTGCCAGTGGACGTACCTGGCCTGCCCCCGTTCCACTCGCTCTCTGCCCCATCCAAATCTCCCTGCACTGAGACTGTGTGTGTGCAGGGAGATCACTTTGTGGAATATGGGCCAGGCGGCTAGTGGGGCAGCACGTCCCATCGGGATGTACAACCCCACTATTTGCCTTACAGAATTGGGCCATAGGGGTATGTTTAATTAAGTACACTAAGGGCTTGCACTTAACAGACTTTAGGGAAAAAAAACCTAATGTGCGGTAAGTGAGACAGCCCTGTGCTAACTGCTGGGGGTGTGCCTAGCATGTTCCCAGCAGTTACCGCACTGAACAGTTCCCTAACATATGGCAGGCAATTAACACAGGTGTGCTTAACATCACCCACTGAAGATGGCCTTAAGTGGGCCTGTGTTAACTGTCAGATTGACAATAAGCTCACTTTAATAGCCCCTGCACTAATTGCAATGTTCAGTCAATGCCCACTCTTCACCCCCAACTCACCTGTTTCCCGCCCCATTGCATGCTAAGCATGTTAGTATGGGATTTTTAATGTGCTGGTTGCTCAGGTCCTATGCTGACTCCACAGTATGGATTAACCCTTTGTGCACTTTTGTAAACATGCCC
Source organism: Ichthyophis bannanicus (assembly GCA_033557465.1). NCBI lineage: Eukaryota > Metazoa > Chordata > Amphibia > Gymnophiona > Ichthyophiidae > Ichthyophis > Ichthyophis bannanicus. The sequence goes on along the minus strand of CM066037.1, from coordinate 499,390,252 downwards.
AATAGGCTCTTTTGTGTCTTTATGAAATATTAGTCGCAGTCCTGCAGAAATAGTGGCTATGTTTGAAGTACTGAGTACACAGAGAGGAGCACTAGCTCTTGCAGTAGAGTCCGAAGTAAACACAGGAAGCAAGAGTGGTGAATTGGTGAGATCAATTTATTGAATCCCCTAGGGTGAGAGCTCTATTTCTAATGCTGTCAAGTGCTTTTTTCCACGCAGATTTTGCCTGTGGATCTCGTTTCACTTTCGGATATTGGTCTCACTCGCGCAAATTGTGATTGCATCAATACCATCACTCCCTTCCTACTCTGTAGGGCCACACATTTGTGTGCCCCCTGAAGTAGGCGAAAGCCGAAACGCGTAGGGGATTCAATAAATTGATCTCACCAATTCACCACTCTTGCTTCCTGTGTTATGTTTGAAGTACTGACATTATGCCTGCTCGAGAGCAAGGCAAATGTTAGCGCATACTTTACGGGATAATTTTATGAAGGCTATTTTAGTTATTTATGTGCACATGTGGCCATATATGTATGTAAATAACCTTTTCTAAAATAGCTCTCAGAGTGCGTACTTTGCTGATGGACATACCCATCAGTGTTTTGCGCAGAGCATGGGCGGAGTCCACAATTACAAGTGTAGGTTATAAAATACTATAATTTATGTACATACATGAAAAATATAGGCAGAATGTCTGAGCCTCGATCTCTGCAACTTGCATTAGGATTTTATTTTAAAAAAATAGATGCCTATTTTTCTTTATAAAAGGTACCTAAGTAGGTGCTTCCTTATAAAATTACCCTCCACTTGTGTGTATACTCATTTTATAAAATACGGCAGACATATTCCAGGGGATTAATGCGGTTTGCAGACGCGCAAGCCACATTGATACTACTGAATGGGATATTCAGGGGTACTTTCTTGGTTTGTGCCAGTGACTATCTCTTTATAAGGCATCCGATTGCTCCAGTGCTAACTGCTTAGTGTCAGGGCATTTTGGGAGCAGAGCGAGGGTAGAAACTAAGGTTAGCTGGTCAACCACAATACTGACCCACAAGCTGGCCAACTTAAACGAGCTGGATATGGTCCCAGGACTTAATATCTAGGCATCAATTAAAGTGGTGAGGGCCAGCCACTTTAATCGTACTGGCCACCACAACTTAATATGCCCCCCCCCTCCCCACATGTGCAGAAGCCATGATTCTGAGCACAAAATGCCCAAACTCCTCCCCCTGAGCACGCGTACTCTTAGGCATGACCTCATTTCATAGAGGCCTTTCACACCCCGAGAGGTTGTATAAAATGACTTTTTAGGAAGTGATTTTACAAAGTCATTCCCACGTACCTGTGCCCACATATGTACATAAATGGCGTCTTATAAAATACCGACAACATAAAGGTATGTACTTTGGCACAGTGGTATTCCTAACTCCCTTTGAACCTGGGGTGGGCACCCGCTCTTGCAGCCAATGACCTGCAGAGTGGTGCACTGCAATATACCTCGCTAAGAGAGAGAAGATCCAGCCTGGATTAAAGACAGCTTGGCAAGCCACCCGCCTTTCAGGTATGTTTGTCATGCTGCCTCCAAAGTGTGGGCTTGGAAGGTGGGCACCCCTCCTGATCGGCACCTGGGACAGGTTGCCCCCACCGTCCCATCCTTTTTACACCACTACTTTGCTTGTAGACATAGACAGGTTTGCATAGACACACGTAGATTATATAATACCGTAAACTAGGCATGAACAGCGATAACTACTCAAGCAGATTTAAGTAATCACACCTACATATTTTGCAAAGAGAAGTAAGTACCTACTTCTACTTATAACTTAGTGCCTATGTAGGCACCTATATAGGAACCTACCCATGGCACCCTGTATAGAATTACCCTCCATATGTGCACACCTCAGGAAAAATTTGAAACAGAAGCTACCTGCATTGTTTCTCTTTGAAAATTAGAAAGTGCAAAGTACTTTGAATGAAACCATTTCTGTACTTTGCAGCTCTTTGTGTGGATGACAGGGGAGGGGGTAGATGTAACTTACACGTATTTGAAAATTGAATAGAATATATCTGTATGGTTTTCCTCCCCTAACAGACACCAACACCTCTTTTTCCCACTGTTAAAAGTACATGGGGGGGGGGGGGTATTCATTTTATAAGGGCCCACCTAGATTTATGTGGCAAGAACACACCTAAACCTTGTTTTTTTAGTCCTTTATTTGCATAAATAGCCATTTATGTGTGTAAATGACCTCTTGTACACCAGGCACTATTTTATGTGCACGTGCATAGATCTAATGGCATGCACTATCACCGTGGACGTGCGCGTGGGCAGGATTTGGGCCTAGCATGGTTGAAGCGAGCAGGTGTGCTTTTAAGGTTTTCTAAATTATGTGCGTTCTTTCGATATCTAGGCGTGGACATTCACAGCAGCCCGAGAGCCGGTCTGAGTGATGGCATCTCGAATTAAGCCATGCTTTCAGCCACTTACAGTAGGATTTTATAAAGAAAAGTAGATGCTTAATTTTTGTTACAAAATTAGCTTAAAATAGGCATTTTTTCACTGCATTACTCGGTGTTCAGTTATAAAATTACCCTTATATTGTGGAAGCCCGTGCATACTTTACGTTATTATGTAGGCCATTTTACTCCGGCAAATGCCTTTGAAATTTCCCCTCTTCAACAGCAATATATTGCAAAATTAGTATTTCTGAAATTGTTCATAGTTTGCTAAATGCCTAAGAGGCTTGCATTTTTTTTTAAAGACAATTATGCTACTGGCAGCTTTAATACTTCATATGACCCATTTTCTTAATCAGTGCTTCTCTAATAATGCTAAATAAATCAGTTATAATTGAACTGTTACATTGCTCTGACGCACACAAGATATATGTCTTAAGAAATGAGAATGAAACTTGATGGGGGGGTGCTAGTGAGCTCGATGGGAGATGGCATCCTGATCCTTGGTTCTGCAAGAACCTGGTTTTTAAATCATCTACAGTGTTAATCATGCATGAAACTAAGGGGCCCATCTATTAAATGCCGCTAGCTGGTTAATGAACGTTGTAGGGTGCCGCAGTGGTCGCAGTGAATGCCAATGCACAAGCATGCCAGTTAGTGGCCACCAAAATGCACATTAACTGGCAAGTGTGTTAATGCGGAGAGTGGGAGGGTTAAGGGCAGAATGTGGGCATGGAGAGCACATTAGCTCATGATCGTTAATGCGCCAATTAGCTCACATGCATTAATGGCTGGGAACCTGCTGGTTATGCCTCCGATGCTTAATGTAGAGGCTTTGGGGGTTATTCTGTGCTACAAATAGTGGGCATGGATGGCCCGAAGAGACGTCCATCCCTGCTATTCGTGCCGCTTCCTGCCCCCAATTAACTTCCCTGACGGTTGTGCAAGAAACCTAGATGGGGGCAGGGAATGGGTGGCCCGGGGGTAGAGTCTGTGCGGGCAGTGGGCGATCGTCGGCCTTGGAAATACAGGGCCAATTCTAATGTCGACCCCATACGTCCAGGGCCGGCGACATTTCCAGGGACTTTATTCTATCTCCAAGGTGGAATAACTTCCCTGGATGTGATTTTTTGCACAGCCCGGGACACGGATGGGGCAGGGGGGGCCAGGGGTTATTCCCCGCAGCCCGACCCTGACCTTAGGAGGCCAACGGGGGTCGGGCTGCGGGGAATAAACCCCTTTTTCAGTCGACTGGCATCGCGGCTCTTCAATGATACCATGGTGCCACGGCTCCATTGAGGAGCCTTGACTGAGTTAGCCGGGGGCAGTCCTGCACATACAGGCCAGACTGAATTGCAGTCCCGGCCTGCATGTGCAGGACTGTTCGCGATTCTGATTCCGCAGGGCTAGACGTGTTCTGATTCCGCAGGGCTAGACGTGTTCTGATTTCCGCGGGGCTAGACGTGCCCCGCAGGATCAGTATCGTGATTCCCTCTGTGCGTCTGGTTCAGACTGGACACTCAGAGGCAATCTACGTGCGGGATGGAATTGGGCCCTTTGCGTTTAAAACACACATTCATTGCAGACCCTTAGCAGGATTCAGTAAAAGGGCCCTTAAGAATTGAGCAGCATTTTTTTTACAGAACATTATCCGAGTATTTCTTGCAGGATCATATTCCATGGAAATTTGCGGTTAAATACTGTGTAGTATGACAAGAAATGAATCAATAATAATAGACGTAATTTGGATTCTCTGTTTATTCTCTAGTGTACTCATATGTTCTTACTTTTCTTTCCTGGATAATAAAGACAAATTGAACATATTTTCCAGCCCCTTTTCTCCTTATACCAAAGAAAGGATCCAAAAGCATTTTAGCAGCTGCTTCTTGGGCATGGTCTTAAATTGCAGGCTGCTCGAGTGATCCAGCTGCCGCTGATTCACTTTTGAAAAAACAGTCTCACCTTGTGATTGGTAAATGTGCAGAGATTATATTAATGCTTTGATTATGGATTTTTAAGAATGATTATGCTATTGACTGTTAAAAATACAGATTCATTTGTTTTACTGATAGAGGGTTACTTTATCACCGGGCACCTAGGTTAAGTGGGCTAGAAGGCACCTATTTTATAAAAGCAAATACTCTAAGTGCCGATTTGTCTTTATAAATTACTAGTGTAAATCCTGCCATGATCGCGCCCACATTGCATGCGCAGACAGTACACCTCATGCCCTCACGTATATGATGGATGGACAAACAGAATTAAGGTATTTTATAGTTCATGATTCCTCCCATGTTCCAGTCAGACTGCACCTGTACTAAGAGGATTGTTTACTAAAATGTGGCAGTGCACTGCGCGTTAAGCCCCAACATTTAGCAGAAGGATGATAACAAATGGAGGCATGCTTGACGTGTCCCCATGTAGTTTGTGCAGATTCTCCGCCCCCCCCCCCCATGCTTAATGGTTTGCCACCATTACCATGGTGTACGTAATGTCGCTCGTTGAGATGGCAGGAAGTGCGCCTGTGCTATGTGCAACATTGATGCATTAAAGATGTCCGCACTAACTACAGTGTCGATGCTCCACCCTTGAACCTCTCAGTCTCTGCCCCAACCCATGGTTAGCACATGATTCTTGGTGGGGCTACATATTTGGCATGCAGTAATGGTACTGCAGTGCACTTGGTGCATGCTTAAAGCCTGTGGTAATCTTACTATGGGGCCCGATTCCAGTGTGGACATAGATGCCCTCTGTATGTCCGGTCTGAACTGGACGTACAGAGGGCATCACAATTCTGATCCCGCAGGGCACGTCTAGCCCCATGGGATCAGAATTGCGATCAGGCCTGCACTGCATTATCCGCAGCCCAACCCCTGATCCAGCCACCGATGGCTAGGGTCGGGCTGCAGGGAATATCCTCGGCCCCCCCAGCTCCATCCGTACCCCAAGCCTGCTGATCCAGTATGTACAGAGAAGCTATTCCACCTTGGAATAACTTCCCCATACAAGTCACCGGCCCTGGATGTACAGGGCCGACATTAGAATTGGCCCTGGATGTCCAGTGCTGGTGACCACCCACCGCCTGCCCTAACTCCACCCCTGACCCGCCCCTCCCTGCCCCCATCTAACCTCCCCGTACAACCTGCGGGAAAGTTAGACATTGGCAGGGAGGCCCACGAATAGCGGGGATGGACGTCCATCCCCGCTATTCAGGGCACAGAATAACCCCCATGGTGTAGTAAACATGCACCAAAAAGTACATTTTACTTGCATGTATTGCAGCACATGTACAAAAAATGACTTCATAAAATTACTCCCTTGGCATCTGTTTTTAACTTCCCATCTTTTTTAACAGTTGGTTTATCATTTCTTTTTTGGGCTGCATACTCCGTCCATCTGTATGTTCATTGATCCATCCATCCATCCATCAGTACATATCTGATAGCCTGACGACAAAGACTGGAGATCAGCTCACAATGTGCCATGATATGACACATTATCTTACTTGTTATAGATTGCGTCAGTGCAATTGAACCGCTATGCCCAAGATATATTTTATACAATCTAATTTCTTGTTTGTTCATTTCCCTCAGAACTCAAAATTTTATTCTTTTATTTATCACCCTAGCGGTCAAACTTCAGTGTTATCAAATCTGATTAAAGTTGACAGGTAAAGATAGCCAGTTAACTTTAACCAGATATTCAGAGACACAACCAGGTTAAAGTTAACTGGATATCTTATTTGTGCAGTCCAAATTATTTGGTTATCTTTAATATTATCTGGCAAAAGTAAACTGTGCCCAAGAGAAACTTCTGATCCTGTTTATTCTTATCTGGTCAAAAGACTGGTCAAAAATTAGGTCACCACTAGCCTCAGATTTTGACATGGAAAATTTTTCAAAATCAGATAAATCATTTTGAACATCAACACCTTAAATATTTCCACATTTATTGCAAGATTAGGATGGTAAAAAAAACCTTACCAACTGTACAGCTTTTAGTATTGACTGAGAGCAAATATTTATTTGCATTATGTGACGGATACAGGCTATGCTTACAAATAAATCCAAATAGATTAAAAATGCTAAATATAACTTTTCTATAGTATGACTAATTTTACCTTTGCTGTCTTGAGATCCATTATCATATAGCCTAGTGTTTAGGGCAACAGCCTGGGAACAGAAAGACCAGGTTTCAAATCCTACTGGTTCCCCATAGACAAGTCTCTTAACCCCAGCCATTGCAAGAGCCATGTGAGAGGTGCAATCACACAGGCGCCAGTACAGAAGGGCCACTAATGTCATCGCTGAGCTTCCAGAAACCTGCATGCTGCGGGGTGGATAGGGGGCTGCCAGGATCACCAGTCATACAGGGCTCATTGCTAGCTTGGTTCGATCCTGCTTAACCCTCCACTGTCTCAGGTACAAACTTAGATTGTAAGCTCTCCAGGGAGAGGAAAATGCCTACTGTACCTGAATGTAACTCACCTTGATCTATTGCTGTGAGCTAAATATAAATAAATAATCACGCAAACTCCTAGGGGCATGATTCCTAAGGGTTAACACACCTCGATGAAATTAACACACGTTAAATGCCACTACAACCTATAGAAATAAAAGGACGGTGGGCACTTAACTCATGTTAGAACCTTTTGGAAACATGCCCCCTAGACTAGGCGTTGCACAGATGGAATCCTTCCACAAGACAACAAACACATTTCCCGGTAAATATACCGTACTTCATTGGAAGTAATGTAATTTTTCACATATTATCCCAAATTTACAGCATGAACAATCAAAGGAAAACCATAGATCGTCTATCTTGCTGTTCAGACATGTATTTCTGTAGTATCTGACAATTGCTAGACTTTATTTTAGAATAATGTTTTGACTTCTGGTAGATCATCTTAATTCTGTCCACCGAGATTTAACTTTACATAAAGACAAATGCTTACCCCCAGTATATCCCTCACACGCTGTCACATACTCTTGCTTATTAGTCATTGACTATTGTTTGCGGTCTGACAGCATTTCAAAATCAGGCTTACCTTGGTCTCTCTGTTACCTTGTGTTCTGTTTTTATGGGTCACAGTTATGAGTCCATATGAGTTTGACATAAACTGCATGCAATGAATACTGCCTAATATATATACACCAGCAGTAACTACAATATTTAACCCCTAAAATAACTTACTCATACCTCCCTTAAAATAACTCAAGCACTCCTCAACCCCTAAACAACCCAAAGAAAAAAAGACAAGACATTTCTGACTTTAATATAAAGAAGTAGCTCAAGGGCACATTCTTTGAATATGAATTCTTATCTCCAAATCTACCAAAATAGACGGGATTATAGGAAGCAGGTGATATGAAATGAATGCTAAAAAAGCTGTGTCTTTTGATACGATAAGCAACGTGAAAAGTTGTCTTTGAAGATTACTTTTTTATGACATGTGTAATGTGGGGGCATAACAAATAAGAAAGCCAAGCCATCGTCTCATGTGGAAATCTTTTATTTGATACTGATAAGAAACAGATGTAAGAAACGCTGCTCCAATATCAAATTCTTTTAGTTGAAAGCAAATATGGGACCCTTTTACTAAAGTGTGGTATGATTTTGCATTCATCATGCATGTTGAGCGAACATTAACTCATGGTAAGTGCAACAGTCGTTTGCTAAATGTTAGGGGTGTGCCCAGCATGGTCCTGGCACTTACCGTGCCATGCACCATTCACAATTAACATGGGGCAAGTAATGCCACTCATTGATGTGTTAAGTGCAACTGTGCTAATTGCAACATTCTCAGCGCACAGTATGTGCCCCTGCACTAACCGCAATATGTCATCCATGCTCACTCTCCCCCCATAGCTGCCCATCCCCACCCCGTCGCATCATTGCACTTAATGCGGGAATTAGCATGCATGCATTTGTCATACGCTGGCCCCATACAGAGTTACCATGCGCTAAAACATGTGGTTACCTCTTAGCACACTCTAGTAAAAGAGCCCCGACTTGTTAGAAGTGATTTCAAAATGGATCATGTTTTAGTTCCTAAAGCAAAGTATTAGCCATGATTATGATTAAAAAAGGCCGTAAGCTTCATTTGGTTCCACTCAGATTTTACAGTTTATAGTAGACAGAAAAGAGGAGCTTATCCAGGAATAAAAATGTAAGGATACCGTGAATCTGGTGAGGGTGGGTTTCTCTGTCATGTAATATGTAGGGTTGCCAAGTTACCAAATTCCATTAGTGAGATTTTAAGCCTGTCCTGGATTTCTGACAATTTTATCCTGATGCATTATGGGACCTGCAGCACTGACTCCAATGGGTAAAATCACAGACTACACATTTGCATTGCATACCATACTGAACTGCAATACAAATTTAGAACCAGAACTGGCAAAAAATCTCACTCATGGAAGTGAGTAACTTGGCAATTCTGTATATGACGTCCTTCAGTTGGCAAAAATTAATTCAAGGATGAGCAAGGATGCCAAATTCAGAGCTGAAGGAGGTAGACTTTGACCTTTAAAAACATTACATAAACTGCATGATAAACATAAACTTCTCCGGCCCTCCAGCACCCGATCAGCATTGAGGGTGGAAGAGGGAGATTCTAGCCTCTTCTCCCTCCGCAAAGGCCAATCGGGCCCGGACAGACCAGCAGTGGGACATTTAAATTTTCACCACCAGCAGACGTGCCTGTGCCAGAGGGCCCTTTGGTGTGGCCCTTAGGTGGGGACCCTGAAAGGGACTTCAAACACCATAGCCTTACTTAAAAGGAAATAACCAGTGAACCCATATTTGCCAAAGAGCTACAGTCACCGCATGGATATCGCCTGGAACAGAAACTAATCGACCAAAGAAGAGGTAAGGAAACACGGCCATGTAGTAGTTTCCACCATATAAAGAAGTAGAACCTCTGCATCAACAAGCTCCTCCTTACTGTCTGAATCAATCTAACAGCGCTCCAATGCAGCAGAATTTCAAAAAGAAAACCTGATCTGAGAGACCCCTTTGAATGCTGGATCAGCTTGAACAAGCACCCTTGATAGGAAAGTAAACTCCTCATCACTGCTTAGAAAATATTGGGTGCCCCCTCCACCGTGGCACAAATGTTAAATCAACAGTGCTACAGACACTCACTGGTGCCATCTACACCCCGCCAAGAACACGGGAAATATCAAACAGCCATAGGGATATAACTATAGACACTAACTGCAAAGCAGCACAAGAAGACATCAACACAGTTGAGCATCATCAACATAGCCTGAAAACCGGTTTAGTAGACTCCGCAATATACAGCAGACTGAGCCAAGATAAGATGTCTCAAATGGCGCAGCAAACCACTAATGGACTAATACTGCTTATAAAAACACTCCTTCTGATAGGATTAATGAGTGGCACCATGATCCAGTCAGCATGTCTTCCAAAGCAATCAGAGAAACCTACCCAGCTTCAAACAATTCATATACATCCCCAGAAGGCAATCAATACTAATCCATATTGCTACATCACCCCCCGCAACGATTCAACAAAACAATGTCCACTCACATAAATATATAAAATGTGCATTAGCAAATGCATGCTCTGTGTGCAAGAAGATAAACCTTATCAATGATTACATAAATTACAGCAAGCTATATATTATGTTCGTTACTGAGTTGTGGTTCACCAAAACTGACCAGGTATTCACAAACCAACTCATCACATCAGACATTAATCTACATAATTGCCCACGAATAAATAAGAAAGGAGGAAGGATATCCATCCTCACTAGGAAACATCTCTAATTTCAAGTGTCCACATCTTTGACAAATGCCACCTTAAATGTCCTACAGATCCAAAACAGCCAATTATCCATTTGCTTGGTTTACAGATCCCCAACATCACTAATCGATGATATCTCATCACTAACTGAACTAGCAAGTTTGCAATCAGCGTTAGAAAAAACATTCATCCTATTGGGAGACCTTAACCTACACTCAGCACCAACGAAACAGGTCACATCCCTCATGGAAACAGTAGATGTGATGGACCATTCGCAGATTGTCCATTCCCCCACACACAAAGGAGGAAACATCCTAGACTTGATTTTCATCTCTAAGACAATGACAGCACTGAATGTTCAAACCACACCATTACCATGGTCAGATCACCACATGGTATCCTTTGACTTACCACTGCTCATGCCTACAAAAAAATGGAAACCACAATACCAGGACACCCACAGATTCCAAGAATTTGATAAGGAGTCCTTCCTGGAACACCTCACCCCACTAACGTAATCATCTTCCACAGATACCAGAGAGCTAATTGATGAATGGAACAACTGTATAGTATCTTTGGCAGTACTCCCCCCAAAGCATGGCCCAAGGCAAAGTGGTTTGGCACCCTGGTACTCAAAAGACATAAAAAAAGCGAAACTCAAACTGAGACAGCTTGAGCATAGGTGGCAAAGAACGCAAGACCCTAAACATCAGAAAGAATACGCCTCCAAGCAAGCTGACTACAACAACCTGATAAACCAATGGAAATGAGAGTATCATAGTAATATCATTCACATATCACTTAACCAGCCAAGAGAGCTATTCAAAATCACCAAGAGACTCATACGAATCCCTACCGCCTCAAAAGGCCCCAGCCTGAACCCGCAAGACTACGCCTCCTACCTTCAAAACACATTTCCAAGCACTAAAGAAACAATAGACCTGGATCAACTAACTACAAGCACATACACCAGCTCACCAAACTGGTCCATGTTCACTCCAATATCAAGCAGGCAACTAGATAGTCTCCTCTCACTGATGAACACCACCACATCACCACTAGACCCATGCCCAACTGTATGGATCAAAGCAACTAGAAAAGAGCTGACCTCACCACTGCTCAAAATAATAAACTCATCCCTCACAGTAGGCCAAATCCCAACTAACCTAAAGATCTCCTCGATCAGGCCCACTCTGAAGAATGCTACAGCAGACCCTCCCCTACCCACTTCCTATAGACCCATTTCCAGTACTATAGGAATTTATAGACACCAAGGCACCTCTGGATGATCACCAACATGGGTTCCAACAACACTACAGTACTGAAACACTCTTCACTTCACTCTTTGACATCCTTCTCAAGGGTATAGAAAGATCCAAACAGGCATTCATTCTCATATTCATAGATATCTCAGTGGCATTTGACTCCATAAACCATAGAAGACTCTTCACCCGCCTAGCAGAAATCAGAGTAAATGGGATCCCGTTAAGATAGTTTCACTCATACTTATCTGACAGCACACAACAGGTGAAAGTACAAAGTATGACAGCAAAACCATTCCAGATTCACCAAGGACTGCCTCAAGAACCAGCTCTCTAAGCTCTTTTATTTAACTCATATATCCAGTCCATTTGCAACATCCTCCGGAAATACGGGATAATGTTCCATATCTACGCAGATGACATTATGCTGTACACCCTAATCGAAACAAAGAACCCAGACTTCTCCACCATCCTCTCCTGCCTCAATGAAGTAACCGATTGGTTACATGAACACTTGCTCACATTGAATATAAGTAAAACTGAGGCACTGGTTGTAAACAGAGAGCGCAACTACATTCCAATAGAGAATTGACCTTCAACAACCATGATATCCCTATCAAATCTGAAATCAAATATCTAGGAGTGATACTATATCAGCAACTCACTTTCCAAGCCCACATTAAGAAAGCAACTGCAGTAACATATCAAAGGATAAGAACACTACATAACCTCCACCCATTGCTGGACCACAACCTATTCTGTATGGTTTGCCAAGTACTCATTACTCCAATGTGGGACTACTGCAACTCAATACTTCAAGGCCTACCAAAAAGCACACTTCTTCCACTCCAGGTTGCACAAAACACTGCAGCATGCTTAATATCAAGGACATCTAGACAGGAACACATTACCCCAGTACTAAAGGAACTACACTGGCTGCCCAAGCTCGGATACAATACAAAGCAACAATGAACACATTCAAAAGTATACATAACCTAACCGCTGCCTGTCTACAAACTCTCATAATCATACCTCCCGATGACAGACAAAGATGAGGCCAAATATCAAACCTCCTCAAAATCCCCAGACAGAAAACAACCAGTATACAAGAAATATGCCACTGCACCTTCTCCATATACGGGCCTAGACTGTGAAACTCCCTTCCAACCAATCTCAGAGCAACTACTGACATAAAGGATTTCAGGCAGATGCTAAAAATGCACATATTCAAGAAATATTATGGGACTGTCTGCCAAGACCACTCACCCACGACCAAAACCTACACACAAAATTGTTGTTGTTAAGTGCCGTCAAGTCGGTGTCAACTCATGGGGACCCTCTGGATAGTTTTCCTAAATTGTGTTCGGTCTTCAGTCAGACGGCTCATTCTTGACAGACTGGCACCTGTAGCCGCTGTTATTGTATCGATCCATCTCATTGCTGACCTTTCCCTTTTGTGTCGACCTTCTACCTTGCCAAGCATGATGTCTTTCTCTAATGATCTCTCTCTTCGCATAATATGTCCAAAGTATGAAAGTAGAAGTCTTATCATCTGAACTTCTAAAGAAAGTTTAGGTTGGATCTTCTCTAGTAGTGACTAGTTTATTCTTTGGGCAGTCCTTGGTATACAAAGTATTCGTCACCAACACCATAATTTAAAGGCATACATTTTCTTCCTGAACTTTAGACCTGGATATTCAATGCCGGGGCCATATCCAACCAAGGCATTGAATATATGGGTTGGCCACATAGCGATGAAGCTAACCGGGCAGCATATTCAGCTGCTGCCTGGTTAGCTTCAATGGTGACTTAGGCCAGCCTTTACTGCACCTGACTTTTGGCACATTGCGATAACCGAGCAGTGACTCAATATCGCCACTGCCCGGTTATTATTGGGTGCTTCCCAGGAATGCCCCGAGAACATCCCTATGCTAATTGGTTCGCATTAGATCACAGCTTTCTGGCCTGGGCTCTAGTTATTGAGAAGGGTGAATGAGAGTGTGTCAGGTGCCTAAACATTAAATTTGTTTGCCACAGAGGTAATTCTCCTCTACAAACCAAGAGTTTGGAAAAACTCTGGCTAATAATTTTTGGATCTGGTGTGTTCCCCTGTTCTGCCTAGCAGTTGCATGGCATCTGCCTGGACAACACAGAAAGGGAGGTTATACGTATTTTTGGACTTTGAATTTACCGCACCTTACGTTTTACACGTAAGTTGTGGTAAGCAGAAAAATCTACCACGCTTTAATCTTTTTTGGGCAGCACAAATAATGGCGGATGGAAATATGTTGAAAATCAGCTCCAAACAATTTCCAAAGACATTGCTAGGTGCTTTTTCTATCAAAATGGAATTATATTTTTTAGCTTATGTCTAACGAATAAATAAACAATATTTGGACCTGTACTGGGCTTGCCATATTTCAAGCTGATAAAAGACTGAAAAGGATCAAATCTGTGTATCCTTATGGAATAAAAAAATGGGTGCAAGGTTTGGATGGTAGTGTCAAAAACTGGAAAGTATTGAATGTTCATCCTAAGATGCCCATCATGTTGGTCCTAGGTTTGAGCCTTATTTGGCAAAAATGTCCAGGGAGTTGAAAAGCTGATACTACTTAAGTCTTTTCATTTAATAAGGAGATCTGGATATTGGGCTTCATATGGGAATTCGTAGGCTCATCTATCCGAAGTGGGTGGGCCATTTTGGTCTTTATCTGCCTTCACTTACTATGTTAGCATGCTATGATGAGGAGCATTTACTGATGATTAGTGCAATCTAATGGCATTAATCTGCATTATCTGCAGGTTATTGGACTACTAGGGATATGCAAGTCCAATAAAGGTGGTGTGGAGGATGGCTGTGGGTGTGTTAGTCTCAGGGTGATGGGTACATTGGGGGTTGTTTTGTTCATATGTGTCTTTGTATATGTTGGAATGAGGTGGATGCATGCGAGCACTTCCCCTATTCCCCTACACCCACTCTTTGACCCTTCCACCATCTTGCACTATTTCCTCTTCTTATCCTTCACTGCCTCTTTATTTCCTCCTAACCACATCCCTCCCCTAGGTTCCACCTCCCACTGGCCCCCTAGATTCCATCCCCTCCTACCCCATCTTCTAGGCTCTGCCCCTTCACCTACCCTTTCTCTTGCAGCTCTCCTCCGATGCTGGCAATGCCTGAGGACTCTATCCAATTCAGCAGGCTGCAGCCCTGATTTTCAGGCTGGTGGGACATGGGGTCTCCTGCCGGCCTTTACAAACCACATCTTTACTCTTCAGGCTGGTGGGACCTTGGTGTCTCCTGCCAGCCTTTGAAGTCCACAGCCCTGCTCTTCTTACTGGTGCTATCCAGGAAGTCCCATCCACAGCCCTGCTCTTCATGCCAGTGGGACCGTCATCCTGCGTCGTTGGTTGGGGGGGCTAGCATTTTCATGTTTGCACATACGTATGCATGAGTTATAAAAGATGCATAAGAACAGAAAAACATTAACAGCCTGATGAACCCTCGAGACACACAATAAAGTAGGAAACCTGTAATGTTTACTTTATAAAATGTCTGAGTGGCTACAGTTTTGCCTTACATTGCAAGTATCAGGCCATCTTGAAAGATGTTCAATTCTATCGAAGACATATTTATTCTGGTGTCCAAATTTTGTAAGTATGAATTTTGTAACACTGAGGCTCCATATATTGACATGTTGCTTTAATTTAAGATTGGATAGCTGTACAAATTCTTTTATTGACTTAAAATATAGTCACTAAATTAGTAAAGCAGTATTACCAGAAATGAAGCAAATATACTTTGGATTCCCCAACCCCCCACTTTACAGAATAATTGTTTTGGCAAATTTTTTACTAGACAAATGTCCCTGTGGTGGGATACTTTCTCCCTTGCTAAGTAAAAGATTAAACTGAATCAAAATACAAAAATGAGTTTGGCCCATGGGAAAACATCTGCAGTTACACCAACTCTACGAAATCACTATTGCATCATTCTCGACTATGCGGCCACATCAGTAAGACATTCTCAAATTTGTTCTTGGCACTAAAGGATGAAACATGTCTTTGTAGCCATTTGGTACATCAATACAACAAATTATGGGACCAGTTCAATTTCATGATCAGTACAGTTCTGAAACTAATTGTGCAGATACAGGCCAGCTCTATGCATGCGGAGTACAATTTTTAAGTCCCATGTAGTGAACGCACATTTTTATGCGTCTTTCATTTTTTAAAAACTAGTATGCACGTACTTGACTCTATAAAATGTTAGCATAAATATCTAAAAACATGCACTAATTTGAGGTACGTTCCCTTGCATCAACACTAGGGCAGGTATCAATTTCCTTGCCTATATTTGTAAGGAACATGTGTTGGATTTTCAAAATTTACTCAAGTAACCTTGTGCTGCACCCATGATCCACCCAAACTCCATCCTGTTGGACATCCACAGTGAAGTACATAATAGTGACCATGTCATTTATATTTGTAAGTGGCCACTTACCTGTGTTTATCTCTAAAATACTTAGATCTACTCATATTGTTCATGTGCAAATTTAGGTAGCTTCTTATAAAATTGCCCCAAAAGAGGGAGACGGCCAAAAAAGGTGCATATTTTATAAAATGGCAGAAATATTTTTTTCACTCCTCGCATGGTTAGACTTTGGAACTCGTTGCCAGTTTATGTTGTAAAAGCAGTTAACATAGCAGTGTTTGAAACAAGATTGAGCAAATTCCTGGAGAAAAAGCCTATAAACTATTATGAAAGTAGATGTGGGGAAAGCCACTGTTTAGCCTTGGAGGTAAGTAGCATAGGGATATTATAATCTGGATTGGTGACTGTTGGAAACAGGATACTGGGCTTGATGGACCTTGGACCCAGTATGGCATGTTTTATGTTCTGAAAGAATAAATACATGAAACAAACACAAAACATGCCTGACATTGAGAAAAATGTATTGTAAACAAGCATGAATCAACTTCTTATTTAGCCATGCACATCCCTAATTTGCATGTTTGCAGTGTCTATGTGGCCTTCATTGCAGTGATGCCTGCTGTGCTGAAATCTTTCTTCCCACCTCCCTTCTTGTTCCTGACTTTCTCCCCTTCTCTTCCTTCCTTTTCTTCCATATCTTCTTTCCCTCTTTTACTCCTTCCAGAAACTTGTCTAAATCATTTTCAAATTCAGCTATGTCATTAACTTTTACCACAGCCTCCAGGAAAATTCCACAAGCTCCTTTCTTAAATTTGTTTTCAACCTATTCCCATTTGGTGATGAAAGAAGAAGTTGAAGCAGCATTGAAAGCCTTATCAAAGAACAAAGCACCGAGCATTGATGGCATTCCCACTGAAGTTTTACAGCAATTGGATGAAGCTGTTACCATACTTACAAGGCTCTGCCAGGAAATTTGGAAGACAAATTCATGGCTAACTGGCTAGAAAAGATCTGTGTTTATACTAATACTGAAGAAAGGTGACCCAACTGACTGTGGAAATTATCGCACAATTGCTCTGATCCCACATGCCAGCAATATTCTACTCAAGATCATTCAGCAGAGACTACAACCATTCTTGGAATGAGAACTGCCTGAAGTGCAAGCAGGATTCAGGAAAGAGCGAGGAACGAGAGACATCATCACGGATGTGAGATGGATTCTTGAAAAGACAAAAAAATACCAAAAGGATATCCATGTGTTTTATTGACTACACCAAGGCTTTTGACTGTGTAAACCATGAGAAACTCTGGGCCACACTGAGGGGCATGGGTATACCAGAAAAACTGATAGTTCTCCTGCACAACCTTTACATTGATCAAGAAACAACAGTTCGAATGGAACTAGGAGAAACAGAATGGTTTAAAATCAACAAAGGTGTTGACAAGGCTGCATGCTTTCCCCTTACCTCTTTGATTTATATGCAGAGTAAATCATCAGAGAAGCAGGAATGTATGAAGACAACCGAGGTGTGAAGATTGGTGGAAGACTCATCAACAACCTTCGCTATGATGATGATACCATATTACTGGCTGTAAGTGAAGATGATCTGAAACATTTCCTTCTCAAGATCAAAAAACATAGTCTAAAAATGAATCTACACCTTAATGTTAAGAAGACAAAGATCCTCACAACTGGCAAAATCAATAAGTTCTTTGTTGATGGAGAAATAGTTGACAGCTTTAAACTCTGGTTTAGTTAAGTCTATGACTAATAATGTTATAATGTAAAAAGTTCAAACCCTGTTATATGTAACATGTTGGTTCCTTGTAAACCGCCCCTGATCTCTGGAAGGGGTGGTATAGAAATGTGTAATAAATAAATAAATAAATAAATAAATAAATAAATAAATAAAATAAACTTACTTGGATCAACAATCAATAAAGAAAGGACTAGCAGTCAAGAAATCTGATGATGTATTACTCTTGGTAGAATTGCTATAAGGACATAGACAAGATTCTCAAGAGCAGAGATGTCTCTCTCTCTCTATACAAAGATTTGACTTGTCCAGGTCATGGTATTTTCAGTAATGTCATATGGATGTGAAAGTTGGACAGTGAAAAAGATGGACAAGAAGAAAATTGATGCCTTTGAATTATGGTGTAGGCAACGAATACTGTGTATATCATGGACTGCCTGAAGAACAAACCATTCAGTACCAGAGAAGTTCAAAGATAAGTTTTCCTTAGAAGCTCAGATGACAAGACACTGACTTTCATACTTTGGACACATCATGCGAAGAAGATAAGAACATAGGATATGCCATACTGGGTCAGACCAAGTTCCATCAAGCCCAGTATCCTGTTTCCAACAGTGGCCAATCTAGGTCATACGTACCTAGCAGTATCCCCAAAAGACACAGGTTCCACAATGCTTGTATTGGGTCAAGCAGTGGATATCCTGGGTCCCTTTTTAATAATGGTTTATGGACCTTTCCTCCAGGAACTTGTCCAAACCTTTTTTAGACTCAGCTACACTAACAGCTCTTACTACATCCTCTGGTAACAAATTCCAGAGTTTGATTACACGTTGAGTGAAAAACTATTTTCTCTTATTTGTCTTAAATACATGTCCCCTAGTCTTTCTATATTCTGATAGCGTAAACAATCGATCTACATTTACCCGTTCCACTCCATTCATTAATTTATAGACTTCTATCATATCTCCCCTCAGCCGTCTCTTTTCCAGGTTGAAGAGCCCTAACCTTTGTAGCCTCTCTTCATAGGAGTAGTCTTCCATCCCCTTTATCATTTTGGTGGCTCTTCTCTGTACCTTTTCTAATAACACTATATCCTTTTTAAGAGAGAAATCATTGGAGACAGACATAATGCTTGGCAAGGTAGATGGTCACTGTAAAAGAGGAAGGCCAGCAATGAGATGGACTGATACAATAATAGCAGCTACGGGTACCAGTCTGTCAACAATGAGCCGCCTGACTGAAGACCGAACAAAGTTTAGGTCAACTATCCAGAGAGTTGCCAGGAATCGACACTGACTTGAAGGCACTTAACAACAACAACCCATTTGGTTTCATGATATGTCCCCTAGTTCTAGTACAATATGAAAGATAAATAGCTGTTCCCTATTAACCAGTTCAACGACCTTCTATAAACATTTAGTATATCTTTTCTCAGTTGTCTCTTCTACTCAACCCATTTAGCCTTTCTTCATAAAGGAGTTCTTCCATTCCTTTTATAATTTTCATAATCCTTCTTCATACTTTTTCTAGTTGTCCTGTATTATTATTAAAATGATTGACCAGAACTGCAAACAGTACTCATGGAGGGTAATTCTATAAGATGCAACTAGATTTCTCTGTGTGTTTACATGCATAAATTGCAGTACTGCAGTGATTTCCACACATCACTAATCCATGGATTGTCATTGGGCACTATTCTGAATGAGCATGCCACAGACCAATAGAATGTGCCTTCAATGTGCACGTGCATAGAGCTGGAGTTTGGTGGTGCATGGGCAGAATGCATATGTATGCCTATACTTTATTTTTATTATTAATTTATTTTAATTCTCTTATATACCACACTATTCTGCATCAGTGTGGTTTAGATTGAACAAACTGAAATTACATTGAACAGGGCATTATAACTTGGAGATAACTATTTTGCAGGGAACATGGGCTATGAAGGGTTAAGTGGCTTACCCAAGACCACAAGGAGCACCTGTGGGACTAGAAACCCCAGTCCTTCCAGCCCAAGGTTGCTGTCCTCTAGTGGGATTTGAACCTCTGACCTGCTGGCCTGAAGTACCTTGCCCCAACCACTAGGCCACTCTTCCACTTTAGAGAATAGGTCCAATGTACGAGTATTTACATCTGCTCTAGAGCGACGATATTTAGGCATATTTGCAGCCACTTACCTAGCATTCTGTATAGAACAGATGCCATTAATGCTGATTAATGCATCTATAAATCCAGCCAACACTTGCAAAATTACCTCCTAGGGGTAGTCATGCCATAGGTCTACTGTATGCAGAATCATTATGCTGTTCTTAGTTGCTAGGAGTGGCCTAGTGGTTGGGGCAAGGTACTTCAGGCCAGAGGGTCAGGGGTTGAAATCCCACTAGAAGACAGTAACCTTGGGCCAGAAGGACTGGGGTTTCTAGTCCCACAGGTGCTCCTTGTGGTCTTGGGCAAGTCACTTAACCCTCCATAGCCCATGTTCCCTGTAAAATAGTTATCTCCAAGTTATAATGCCCTGTTCAATGTAATTTCAGTTTGCTCAATGTAAACCACCTTGATATCATGAAAGGCGGTATATAAGAAATGATAAATAAACCTCTCTCCCCCCAACTGACTCTTCAATGTTTCAGCCTTCTCATTGTAACATCTCTAACAGTGTGAAAGGTAGCTTTGAAATAGATTTACCTGAATTACATGGTTAAATCCAGCACTTGAAACTTGCCCTGTCCTCATGGGTAAAAGCATGTTCTCCGTGCTCTGTGAAACAGCGTGCTCACTCTTAGCTGCGCATGAACAAAGCAAGCCCAAGGGCAGGTTTGGATCTGGAAAGTACATGCAGGAAATCGCTGCCCATACTTTCCTGTGTGTGATACCGCAGATGAAAAGTCTGCAAGCCAATTCTGGTGTTTGTTGGCTCAAAATTCAAAGGCAAACCTGGCAGGGTTTTTTTTTCCTTTGAAAATTAATTGCAGGGCCTCTGTAATCCTGCAAGCTACTTGGAAAATTTAAAAAGCTCCCCCTAGTTGATTACTAGGATTTGTTTTGTCTGTGTGTCTCAACTAGGCTGTAGGTATCACTGAATAAGGACCGTCTCTTATATGCATCTGTCCAGAAGAAGCACTAGAGAAATGTTGAGATCGATATTCAAAAAGAATTGATGTCATCAGCATCATTGCCAACTGGATAAATGTTTTTTTAATTAATGGTTCTAAAAATAAATGTGGCCATTTTGTATGTAGACTAACTAAATTTATCTGTCCAGAGAAGGGGTATGATTTGGGATGGAGAGAGCGTGGCAATTTTACCCTAAATAGAGAGTAATTTTATAAGAGACTTGAGTCTATAGAAGAGCATTTTACACTCTCAAGTAGGCTCTTAGGAAATCCTTGGGGATACGTGCATGTGAAAAGTCGCTGCACAGAAACGTAGCACTTACCTTTACACAATGAAGTATGTTTACTAAGCTCTGCGGCAGTAAGGCTCATAGAGGCCGCGTTACCAGTAACGGGTTTCTTTCTAATTGCAGGGGACCTGTACACTCCACTTAACTGTGGCAAACGGGCTGAGGTTGCAGCTAGCTACCCGTTGCAGCGGCGGTAGTTGCACTGTGCTACTGGTGTTAGGCACGGTCTCTGCCCTGACACATGCTGCCAAGGTGTCAAGAGGTATTTAGCAGCGAAACTGCACACTAACCCTGCCCTATCCTGGTAATGGGGTTTAGTAAACATGCCCTAATATATAATTTTATAACAGAGTGCCTAGTTTAGGTCAGACAAAACGTGCACGCTCTAAAGTCTAAACCCATTTTATATAGAAAAACAGGAACAGACTTTTTTCATAAAATACTACTGTAGGTTGGTGAAACATACCTTAATTTAAGGTGCAATTCTTTACCTCAGCCCTAGAGCAGGTGCAAATGACCAGGTCTACGTTTTGCAGGTACAAGTATAAATTATAGAATTCTGTAATCCAGGAATATACTGGCACGCTCTGTCTGCTCTCCATCCAGAGTCAGTGCATGCAGGACTGGCGCTACCATTAGGCGAACTGATTGCCTAGAGAGCCAGTGGTAGGAGGGCACCTCTCCAGGACCTGCAGCGGTGGCACCATAAACGCCAATGCTGAGTCACAGCTCCTGCATCCATCACTGATGCAAACAGGACGTCTGCATCAGGGACACAGTGCCGGAGTTTACAGTAAGCGCTGCATCGCTAATTGCACCAGCTGCAGGTAGCAGCAAGGGCTGTAGGGTGGGAGGAGGGGAGGGTGGCTGGAATGAGGTTTTCCTAACCTGAGTGTATGGATGTGAGGTCTCTTTGCTCTTACCTTGTCCCCACTGCCAATCCTCTAAAGGACATGCAGCGGTGACAATGCTTTTCAAACGGCAGCACAGCGCTTACCATCACCTCCGATGCTGCGGCGCTGATCCTGTTTCCACCCCTCGGATTTCACTTCCTTTTGCATGGGCGCAGAAGCAGCTGGTCTGCGGTCTGAGGATTAGTCAGAGGCGCTCCCCAGATAGTACTGCTGAATATCGGGATCACTGGGGGTTATGTGCTTTGTAGGTGCTGCAAACCCATAAACCCTTCTGAATATCGAGCCCATAGTTACCTTATAAAACTGGTGAAAACAAACGTTTTCTTGCACTCTTAACCTAGGCAGCTGCTTATAAAATGTCCCTCTAAATGCAGACTAATAAATAATGTGTACAACTGTAGGTGGATTTCCTCATTCGCTTCTATGAACACCCAGTGGTAACTACGGCAGCCTTTATTTGTTCATCCATCCCTCTTTATTACAAGCTAATATATCCTCCTTATTTTATTTAGCCCTGGTGGATTATGGCAAGCATAACCCCTTTAATAGAAACATGATGGCAGAAAAAGACCATATGGCCTATCCAGTCTGCCCTTCCATTTCAACTACTATAGTCCTTTTTTCTTCCTTTAAAGATGTTTTCTGTTTGTCCCATGCTTTCTTGAATTCAGATACTGTCTGGTCTCGACTACTTCCACTCGGAGACTATTCCATGCATTTACCCGTCTTTCTGTAAAGAAATATTTTTACATATAACTCCTGAGTCTATCCCCTTTCACCTTCATCCTTTGACCCTTCATTGCAGAGCTTTCTTACAATTGAAAGAGGCTCTCCTCCTCTGCATTTATGCCACAGAGGTATTTAAATGTCTCTATCATATATCCTCTTTCTCACTTTTCCTCCATATTATACATATTGAGATATTTAAGTCTGTCCCCATATGCCTTATGACAAAGTCTACTGACCATTTTGACAGCCACCCTCTGCGCAGACTCCATCCTGTTTATATCTGTGATCTCCAGAACTGCACACAATACTCCAAATGAGGTCTCACCAAAGACTTATACAGAGGCACTATCACCTCCTTCTTCCTGCTGGCCATTCCTCACCCTATGCACCCAAGCATCCTTCTAGCTTTTGCTGTCACCTTTTCTACCTGTTTAGCCACATTAAGATCATCAAAAACAATCACCCCCAGGTTCCACTCTTCTTTGGTGGACAGAAGTACCTCATCCCTTATACTGTATCGCTCCCTTGGATTGCTGCAGCCCAAATGCATGGCCTTGCATTTTTTAACTTGAAATCTCAGCTGCCAAATTCTAGACCATTCTTCAAGCTTAGCTAGATCCCTCCTCATGTTATCTACGCCTTCCTGGGTATGTACTCTATTACAGGTTTTGGTATCATCCACAAAGAGGCAAACCTTATCCGACAGTGGCAATATCACTAACAAAGATGTTAAAAAGAATTGGACCAAGGACAGATCCCTGTGGAACACCACTGGTAACCTCCTTCTCCTCAGAGTGAGCTGATAATGTCCTGTTCATTGTATATTGCACCTGCTTGTTATTTTGCTCCAGTTGGCCACATTAAGGGACTCATTTACTAACATGCAATAATCAGTTTGCTTCCATTAATTTGAGTGCAGAATCTAGGGCTTGATTTTATAGCAAGATGCCTATTTGAGCGGACAAAAAGCCTCCATGTTAAGCCAATTTTGTAAAGCCAACTTAAGGGTCTATGTACCTTTATAAAAATGAGCTGTGAATCTACAGGACTTAAGCACACATTAGTTTGGGTTTGCAACTCAGAAAATAATATATTTTCATAGCAGCATAGTAAATTATGGCAGATGAGAGACCAGCATGGCTTATCTAGTTTGTCCGTCAGGCGATTAAGGTTGTAAGTGCCACTCTGTGCAACTTACCCCTCCTTTATGCTTTTGTGGAGGATTAGCCTAGTGGTTAGAACACTGGCTTGATAACCAAATCAACCAGGGTTCAATTCCTGCTAGCACTCCTTGTGGCCTTGGGCAAGTCACTTAACCCTCCATTGCCTCGGAAGAAAGGCCTGGCAATCTACTTCCGGTGACACTGCCAAGAAAACCCAGGAGCTTCTGGGTCACCAGGAGTCAGGACTGACTCGAAGGCACGCATTGTTTTTGTTGTTTTATGCTTTTTATATTGGGTTGTAACTCCGTACAGGATATCCTTGTTCTATACGTTTCACTTTGGGTTGTAACTGCCATCCTGTGACAGCTATCCCTGTTATGCTATTTTGAAATGTGAAAGTCAGTTAAGTTATACTTTGAGTAGGAATTCTTCCCTTCCTATAGGGATCCTCTGTGCTTATCCCATGCCTTTATGAAGCCCATCACCATTTTTGTTTCCATCACCTTCAGTGAGGGCATTCCAGGTATCCACCACTCTTTCCTTGAAAAAGTGTTCCCACCTGTCTGTCTTAAGTCAATTTCCTCTAGTTTTATAGTTTCCCTGTCTTTCCCTGTTTGTTTTCTCATTAATATTTTTCAAGTATTTAAACATTTGCCTTATACAAAGGGGTATGTTTACTAAACCGTCTTAACGTGCGCGTGGCGATAGTGTGCAGGATGCCATAAAAGGAGTGGGCGTTTCACTCTTAAAGTAGCAAAACGGGATTATCATGCGATAATGCACGCTGCTGCGCACATTATCGAGTGAAGTGCCGCTAAGCGCGTTAACGCGTGATAATCTTAAGTAGGCGCGCAGACATGCAAATGTAGAAGCAGAGGTGTAGCACAATAGTTAATACACTGACTGATGGTACAGGGGTCATGAGTACAATCCCCCAGTGTGCCTAATGCATAAGGTTGGCTGAGGCATCACCCTTTACATTTAAGTAGTGATTTTTGAGGCATTTTACTTTTATTTTAATTAGTGCTGCCAGCAAACACACCCTCACGGTGGCGTAACCTAAGCTGCCGCATAAGGCACCCCATAACGCACTCCACAGGGCACATTATAAAGTGCACTGTCCGCCAAGGCACCCTATAATGTCCCCTATAGGACACCTTATAAGGCACCTTATAAGGCGCTTGATAGGGCGCCCTATAAGGTGCCTTATAGGGCGCCCTATAAGGTGCCTTATAGGGCGCCCTATAAGGTGCCTTATAGGGTGCCCTATAAGGTGCCTTATGGGGCGCCTTATGAGGCACCTTAAGGTTACAGTACTCTGAGGGTGTTTTTGCTGGCAGCACTAATGTACATTAAAAATAGACAATGCCTCAGACAGTCCTATCAAATAACCCCACCATGGGTTTGAACCCATGACCTCTGGTTTCACAGGCAGTGAAGTAACCAGTGGGCTACAGCTGCTAACAAACCCCTGGCTGGCTGTAGAAGGACTGCATGTCACCACACAAACTGTCTGCTGTGGTGACCAGGATAGGGTTAACCCACCCATACCCATGATGCACTGCACATGCAAATCAGCAGTCGACAGATGGGCACAAGATGGGGTATGCACCCCCACAGCACCTCGGCCTGGTAGGGGGAACTGACCGGGTGTGGTACTGGCACAGAGTAGCCACAGACCGTCACATTGTGCGGGTACTGTGCTCACCCTGAAGTTGAGGTGGGGCGCCCAGCACCAGGTCCACAGCACCTTTCATGGCTGAAATACGCTATGCTGCAGATCCCCATCAGTGCTACTGTGTGTGATAGGTAGTTCCTGTAGACACACCTAGGATACATCTGTGTCCTTCTGTATTTCTCAGTCATGTCTAGCCCTTATGGGCTATGATGCGCGCAGAATGTGTGTTGGTGCCATGGTTACATGATGTAGGTGAAGGGGAGGGGGGGGTGTTTGGACCCAAAGAGATTATGTACCACTACACAACCCACCCTTTGGGACTCAGGGTGGGAAACAGGATCGCCCACCAATAGAGCCACGTTCTACCTCCCTGCAATGGTAGCAGTAGAGGGGACCATCAATCCCAGTCCTGCTGGGGAACAAACACCATACAGGGCAGGCAATGCAGAGCTGTACACATTCATAAAGCAATAGCAGACAGACAGTAGGCCTGGAAATGCTCAGCTGCCCCCCACCACTATCTGACATTCTTCAGCAGCAAGCCTCCAGCCGCTGCACCCTGCAAGGTGTTCCAGCAAGACACATACTAGCTGCAGACAGTCTGCTAGCTAGTCCATAGTGCATGGTCCTGGAGAAGATGCGTGTACCCAGAACTGGGAAGTCAGCATACACACCAAGCAGATAAGTCAGTGATTGGGCCCCAAAAGAGACCCATAAATATCACATGAGAGAAATATTATATAGCACTATGGGGGAACCTAGCCATGCCGTGGTCACTGCTCAGTCAGGGTGAGAGTGACTTCCCAGCAGGACATGCTGTGGCCATGCTGTCCGTGCAGGTGGTGGCTGGGAACTACAATGTCCGAGCCATTGCCCTATGCCCTGTGCAGGTGCAGCCAGGCCAGGCCACCCTATCCAGGCTATTCCCACAGTACCTTGCTCTTCATTATTCACATTGGCAGGCCAATACTGGCAACAGTGCTAGCAGTGTGGGTTGTGGAGGGTGTTGGCAGCCACCACACACTGGATAGACAAACACACACTCCACACACCTATGCCAGCATTGTGCAACTATAGAGGTGTTTGGCAGCCCTGGGCACAGTCCTGGGCACAGTGCAGGCATGGCTATGGTACGCAATACTGTTGGGGTCACTCTGTCAGACACCAGACATGAGGCACACTCCACAGACATCAGAAAGATTGCTATGATGCAGATCAATCAGCCAATTGTGCTTAACATAGGAAATGCTATCTGCCAGTTATCATAGCAACCTTTTGATAGCTGTGTACAGTTTTCCCATGTTTAGGGTGGCATTGCTAAGGTATGCAAGTGCTAGTATGGGGAGATGCACGCAGGGCCCATCATCCTGCCTCTCCAGGAGGCTTGGGATAATGGAGCCTGTGGGTGCGGGTGTGTCTGCCCCTGTTGGCCGCTGCTCTAGGGCAGAGGTTTCCAACTCCAGTCCTGGAGGGCCAAACACTGTTCGGGTTTTCATGCTGTCCCTAATGAATATGCATGAGATACATCTGCATACCATGGGGGCGGTGCATAGCAATGCAGCACAGCCACATTTATTAGAGGCAGCATGGAACCTGAATGGTGTTTGGCCCTCCAGGACTGCATTTGGGAGACTCTGCTTTAGGTAATGCGCATGTTTATGGTGTCTGTGCTCTATAGGGTAAAATGTAGGTGTTTTGGGCATGTCTACGTCATCTGCACTAAAGGTTCTGTCTGTATTAGCATGTTTTAGTAGTGGGTAAAATATGGGGGCTGGGTTGGCAGGAACTTGAACCTATGACCTTCCACTCCTGAACACACTGGCTGTGTGCACTGCACCACTGTGCTGCCACAGAGACAGTGCATTCCCTGGGGATACCATGACTGTTCGTCAGACAGGCCCTATCTGTTGCAGTGCATGGCACCCACCTACACAGGGCTAGACCACGGTCTGCTCTGGGCAGCTGCCACTGCCCCCTCCACCACCAGTACCCCTCTGCCACCCTGCTGACATGCTCTTCTGCTGGTGGTGCTGGTGGAGCGCAGTCTCAGGCCATCCAGTGTGCGGGTAGGCGGCTGCCTATGGTGTGGGTTCTGGGGTAGGGGTGCCTGCATAGATGTCCACGCTTCCCCCCAGCACTGCCTGCCAATGTTCTGTGCCCTTGGGTGTACCTGCTGGGTACTATCCCCTGTGACACTGTGGGAAGCACACTCGTGCCCATACTGGGCCCTCATCAGTTGCTGTCTGGCTGCTCTACTGTTTCAGCATTCCTATGGGCCACCTAGGCTTCACCCTAGTCCGCACTGTGGCCCAGCTGCAGTACAGCATGTGCTGTCTGCAGCCCTCTGTGTCCCCTTTCCCAGCATCTGTCCAGTTGCCCATTCCGACATGCCCGCCCTGCTATTGTGGAACATGTGCATGCCATAGGAAACCTGTCCAATGGAGAGGGAAACCCTGATCAGTGCTATTTCACTGTGGGATCATTCACCTTGTATGGGGACGGAGCGTAGACCCTTCCAAAATTCATATCTTTTTTTTTGGAGCTTTCTTGGGAGTGTTTTTTGATGTTTCCCATTAATATCACTATTGCCCGGCTTGGTTATGTTTTTTTTATATTTTGTTGGGGTCATTTTCAATGTTTATTTGCACTTTTGTTCCGTGCACATGTATCACACTTATCACTTTTTGTAGGTTTCCCTGGTTTTGCTGTACATTGCTGACATAAATGGTTTCTCTTCCCTTTAAATCAGCTCTAACGCGAGGGTTTCACTGGTGTTAGTTTTCAGCCTTGGATTTCACAGTGTTAGTGTGCAGGGAGCCTCTCCCCTCCCACTCTCCACCCATTGACCCCTTCTCTCCGCCCCTGGGGAGCCTTCCTCCGCCCTCCGGGAGCCTTTCCCCACCTTCAGTGCTCGTTTGCGCCTCTGTGCATGTTATCGCGCGATATGGTACCTGTGCGCCTGATAAAGCGCCATTATTGCGCGATAAGGTCACAGAGCGCACATTAAGACATTTAGGGGTATGTTTACTAAACTGCGGTAAACGTGAATAATGCGTGTTGTATGACGTTAACGATCATTAGCATGCTATAGCATGTGCTGTAGCGCATTAACGATCGTAAACGCGCTATAGCATGCGTTATCACGCGCTAACACGCGTGATGCTCCGCAGCGCGGTAAAACAACGCCGAAGGCGGAGAGAGGGCGGAGAGAAGGGGTCAATGGGCTGAGAGTGGGTGGGGAGAGGCTCCCATTACACTAACGTGCTGAATTTCAGAGCTGAATTCCAACGCGAATGAAAACCTGCCGTTAAAGGCATATTAAAGGGGAGAGAAACCATTTAAATGTCAGCAATGTACAGCCTAGGCAGGGAAACCAAAAAAAGGTGATAAGTGTGATACATGTGCACAAAACAAAAGGGCACAGAAACACTGAAAATGACCCCAACAAACTGGAAAAAAACAGCAACCAAGCTGGCCAATAGTGGTATCAATGAAAAACTTCAACCCCCTCCCCCCCCCCCGAGTAAGCTCCATTGAACAGATATTTATGTATTTCTTTATGTTAGTTATGTATTTATAAACCGCGGAAGGGTCCATACCCCGTCCCCATACAAGGTGCATGGGCCCACAGTGAAATAGCACTGTTCAGGGACTTCCCCACCATGGGACAGGGTTCCTATGGCATGCACATGTCCCGCAACATCAGGGCGGGCATGTCGGAACGGGCAACCAGTCAGATGCTGGAGAAGGGGATACAGAGGGCTGCAGGCGGCACATGCTGTGGAGCAGCTGGGCCACAGTGGGGACTAGGGTGATGCCTAGCTGGCCCATAGGAATGCTGAAACAGTAGAGCAGCCAGACAGCAACTGCTGAGGGCCCAACATGGGCAAGAGTGTGCTTCCCACAGTGTCACAGGGAATAGTACCAAGCAGGTACCCCCAATGGCACGGAACATTGGCAGGCGGTGCTGGTGGAAAGCGTGGGCAGCTATGCGGGCACCCCCACCCCAGAACACGCACCATAGGCAGCCGCCTACCTGCACACTGGATGGCTTGAGACCGCACACCACCAGCACCACCAGCAGAAGGGCATGTCAGCATGGTGGCTGAGGGATACTGGTGGTGGAGGGGGCAGTGGCAGCTGCCCAGAGCAGACCGTGGCCTAGCCCCCTTCACGTGGGTGCAGTGCACTCCAACAGACAGGCCCTGTCTGACCAACAGTCATGTTATCACCAGGGAATGCACCATCTCTGTGAGAACATGGTGGTGCAGTGCACAGAACCAGTGTATTCAGAAGCAGAGGGTCACAGGTTCAGGTCCCAGCTGTGGTTTCCGCCAACCCTGTCCTCATATTTTACCCACTACTAGAACGGGCTAATGCAGACAGAACCGGTCTTGCAGATGACGTAAACATGCCCAAAACACCCACATGTTACCCTACAGAGCACAGACACCATAAACATGCACATTACCTAGAGCAGAGCATCCCAAATGCAGTCCTGGAGGGCCAAACACCATTCCGGTTCCATGCTGCCTCTGATAAAGATGCCTGTGCTGCATTTCTATGCGCCACCCCCATGGTATGCAGATGTATCGCATGCATATTCATGAGGGACAGCATGAAAACCCGAACAGTGTTTGGCACCACAGGACTGGAGTTGGGAACCTCTGCCGTAAAGCAGCAGCCAACAGGGGCAGACACACCCGCACCCACAGGCCCCATTATCCAAAGCCTCCTGGAGAGGCAGGACTTTGGGCTCTGCATGCATCTCCCAATACTAGCACATGCATACCGTATTAATGCCACCCTAAACCTGGGAATATGTTACACAGCTATCAGAAGGTTGCTATGAGCACTGGCAGATAGCAATTCCTAGGTTAAGTACAATTTCCTGAGTGAGCTGCATCATAGCAACCTTTCTGATGTCTGTGGAGTGTGCTACAGGTCCTGTGTCTAACAGTGTTTACCAACCTGGGGAGTGACTCCGACAGTATTGCGTACCATAGCCATGCCTGCACTGTGCCCAGGACTGGTGTGGTGGCCTGGGCTGCCCAACACCTCTAGTGTTGCACAGTGCTTGCATAGGTGTGGGGAGTGCTTGTCTGTCTATCCAGTGTGTGGTGGCTTCCAACACCCTCCACAGCCCACACTGCTAGCACTGTTGCCAGTATTGGCCTGCCAATCTGCATAATGAGGAGCAAGGTACCGTGGGAATAGCCTGGATAGGGTGGCCTGGCCTGTCCGCATCTGCACAGGGCATAGGGCAATGGCCGGACATTGTAGTGCCCGGTACCACCTGCACGGACAGGGTGGCCATAGCATGTCCTGCTGGGAGGTCACTCTCACCCTGACTGAGCAGTGACCATGGCATGGCTAGGTTCCACCATAGTGCTATATAACATTTCTCTTATGTGATATATATGGGTTTCCTTTTGGGGACCAATCACGGACTTATCTGCTTGGTGTGTATGCTGATATTCCTGTTCTGGGTACATGCATCTCCTTCAGGACCATGCACTATGGACTAGCTGGCGGACTGTCTGCAGTTAGTGTGTGTCTTGCTGGAACACGGTGCAGCGGCTGGAGGCTTGCTGCTGGGGAATGTCAGATAATGGTGGGGGGCAGCTGAGCATTTCCAGACCTGCCGTCTGTCTGCTCTTGCTGTACGGGTGTGTACTGCTCTGCATTGCCTGCCCTGTAGGGTGTTTGATCCCGAGTGGGACGGAGGTGATTGTCCCCTCTACTGCCACCATTGCAGAGAGTTGGAAGTGGATCTGTGGGCGGGAGGTCCTATCCCCCACCCTGAGCCCTAGAGGGTGTGTTGGGTGGTGGTATGTAATCTCCCTGGTAACCACAGCAGAATGTGGGTGTGGTGCTGTGCAGTCCTCCTGTAGCCAGCCATGTGTTTATTAGCAGCTCTAGCCCACTGGTTACTTCACTGCCCATGGAGCCAGTGGTCATAGGTTCACAACCCACAGTGGGGTTCATTGATAGGGCTGTCTTAGGCATTGTCTATTTTTACTGTATGTTAGTGCTGCCAGCAGAACACCCTCAGGGTACTGTCACCTTAAGGTAGCTCAATAGGCGCCTTATAGGGCGCCCATGGAGCGCCTTATATGGAGCCCTATAGGGCGCGCCTTATGCGGTGCCCAATAGGGCGCGACTTACGCGCCGCCCTATAGGGCACACATTACGCGGCGCCCTATAGGGCGCACATTACACTTTGCCCTATATTATATGTATTATATGCCATTTGAAAGGAATATTTAGGCGCTCCCTCTAGGGCGCGCCTTACACTTCGCCTTATAGGGAGCGCCTAAATATTCCTATCAACTGGTATATAATACATGACCATGTCAGAGAGAACATCACTATTGGAACATATTTCATAGGAAGGGTACACTTTTCCTGACATATGCAAACTGTAACCCGCCTGCAGACTAAAATATTATAGTCGCCTTTCAAAGGGTTACACAGGATGCCTCAGCCAGCCTTACTCATTAGGCACACTGGGGAATCAAACCCATGACTCTTGTACCATCAGTCT
Source organism: Ichthyophis bannanicus (assembly GCA_033557465.1). NCBI lineage: Eukaryota > Metazoa > Chordata > Amphibia > Gymnophiona > Ichthyophiidae > Ichthyophis > Ichthyophis bannanicus. Next base: position 499,358,137 of record CM066037.1, on the reverse strand, counting down.
GTGTAGTAACCATTGTGCTACAGCTCTGTTTCTGTCTTTCGGTGTCTGCGCACTGTATTAAGCGTGTGCGCAGTAGCGTGCGCTGTAACGATCATTGCTGCGCAGCGCGCAATAACGCGCGTAACTGCGCGTTATTGGTTACGATGTCCCGCCCATGTCCTTTTTTGGCTTTCCTTTCACTAACGCGGCTCCTAACGCGAATTGCACTAACGCAGTTTAGTAAACATACCCCTTAGTAAACATACCCCTATATCTCACATGTCACTCCTTTCCTCTAAGTTACACATATTCTTCAACTCTTTTCTGGTAGAAACCCCATACCATTTTGGTCACTCTCCTCTGAACTGCTTTATATATTTTTATAACTTTAGCAAAGTATGGCGTTCAAAACTGAACACAGTACTCCAAGCAAGGCCTCATCAATGAAAGCTAAAGGAATAACCTGTAAAGGACATGGTATGTTTCTCACATGATCTTTAACCAATAGGTAAAGAAAGGCCATGTTTAGGTCTAACTGGATATTTTTAAAAGCTATTTAGTAAATATTCAAAATCATAATTAAATGGAAAGTCCAGTTGTTCATAAATATTTCTACAAGAAAAAGATAATACAGTATCACTTTTGAATAAAAATCACCAAAACTGTAGTTACCAGCAGGATTTCCTTAAGGAACTATTTTCGAGATCTACTTCACGGTAGTAAGATAGAAATTATTTTTTAAAAAGTTATACATGGAATTTTTGAAGAGAATTCAAATGGCAATTCAATAACTAGGCAAGAATCTTAAAATAAGCATGATACCCATAAAATAACAGTCTACCTGATATTCGGCCCATGTGGGTCAGCATTTTTTTTAAACGCTGGCTGCTGGAGGCAAAATGAATCCAGACATTCAGTGGAGATTTGGACTGTCACTGGCTAGCCAGATAGTGGTGCTATTCAGCCGCTCTCTGGAGAGTCAAACCCATAAAGTTAGGATTTATTTATTTTCTAACCTAACTTTATGTGTTTTTTTGTCCTGTTTGTGGATTGAAAATTGTTGCTAACCAGCTAAGTGCATGCCCCACCCTCATCCTGACCATGGATTACCCCAGCACTATTCGGATAGTGCTACAATGGTTAGAGAGAATGCTCAGCGTCACTATCTGTCTAGTACCAATGAATATTGGGATCAGTGGGCCCTACTAACTGCATAAACGCTTCTGAATATTGGGTCCCATAGTTATGAAATCGTTTTTCTTACAGTGCCATCAGAATCTTGTCCAACAGTTACTAGACATAGCTTGAGTTGAGGTTCAAACATTCCAAACATGTATAAAATAGCATTTTGAAAAATATTTTGAAAGTGCAAGATACAGAAAACAATGTATTTATTGGATAAACATACAGCAGACTTTGCAAAAAATGCTATTTCATTTTTTAGCAAAAGCCATTTTGAAGCATGACATAATAGAAATTTTAGTTTCACAAGGATATGAGCCCAACCATGTCATTTGCAATGGTTTATTTTCTACAACATGGTTAAACACAGCATGCAAGTAACTAGTGATATTTGTATACATAAGTTACGGCAAGACTGAAACTTAGCAGAGAAAAATCTAAGTTTAAAAGTAAGAAGTACAAACAATATTCACAAAGAACAAAAACACAGAACACAGTAGAAAATCTTACTCTTAATAACTTCTAATAGAATATAAAAATGCTTTGCTTTAACAGAATTTGAAACTAGTGTGTTGAAGCCAGTATTTTTGTTGCCTTATATTTCTAAATTTATTAGATGCATTACACATAAACACTAAAAATCTATGAGACACTGAAGCTGCATACTTCAGACTTTGGACGTTAGCCTCTGATATACACTTCATGTCCTTGCACTGTGGATTCTGCCTTCTAGAAAACAAAGAAAATTCAATGGAATTTGGGGGATTAAAACTCTTATGCTTACAAAATACTTTTCCTAGGATCACCAACTTCATGTTAGATCCTAAACTGAAGAGTTAAAGTGAGTAAATGAACTGATGCTGTTTTTCATAATGTGAGATTACTTGTCGGTACATCTTAATAAAGTATTGCTCTTATTTGAGGCTGAGGGGTGTTGCGTCCCATCACACCAGGTCTATTTCAGATGCTTGACGGAGGCAGGAGTGTAGTTCCTGCGGAACTTCAGCCTGAGTAATATTGTTTCCATCCAGACGCAGATGTTTAATCCTTGAATATTCTAGTGGTCCAATAACCTTACAAAAACTGGTTGTTGTGACCTCTGTAACACAAAAGTTTGAAGCAATAAATACATTGATAATACATCAAAGTATAGCAATTCACAGCTTCTGCTGCCGTACGTTTTGAAAACAATAGTAATATGAATCGGTATAAAAGGAACGCGGGTGCTTTCCATGGACAAAGGCAACGTGCTGATTACTTGACTCCATATTTTTTGTCCTAACACAGGTGCATTTACTGCCACCCATTGAGGGGACAGTAAGTGCACCCACACTAAAGGCAACTTTTGCGGTCTGTTTGTGTCAATGACATCTGCACTAGGCACCATGTGCCATCAACACCCACACTGACCTCTGACCTGCCCAGTCACTGTTCCCATGCGGATTCATGCCATTAGTGTAGGGGGGGTTACCATGCTCTCCTGCAGTAACAGCATAACACCATTAGCACCCAGTAACCCTGCACGTTTAGCAGACTTTAGTAAACATGCTCCGAACTGAATTGTTATTTATAAACTATATAGTTGAATGAACTCAGTAGCTTATATATGAAGCATTTTTCCCAGAGATACAAAATGGGAAAAAAACCTGTAGAACATATTGAAATGATTGAAATGATAAAGCGGTATAAAAAACTGTTAAATAAAATAAAAAATATGGCCCCTAAACAATCATACGACATTGACAATGCTTCTACGTTGTGCTAAATATATGTATTATTTTATATTTTGGGGTGTGTGTGTGTGTGTTTTTATCTTCAACATAAGCAAGAATGCATTTATAAGCATCATTTTAAGTTATGCACCACTATTGCATGAATGATTTTCTACATGTTTTTCCCATAGACACAGAATGGGAGAAAACCCCTGTATATTCCTTCCCATATAGTCTGTGTCTTCTCAATAAATGCACAGTGATGACATCACCAGTCCTTCAAAACACATCCAACCTATTAACTTCTTTACCACACAGGGAGTATATTGCACCGGCACACATCCTACAAGATCACTGTTACATGCATGTAATTGGTTCCAAAGAGGATAAATTTATAAGAAGGCATATAGGTTTGAAGGTGGAGAACATGCCCATTGTATAAAGACATTTAGATGCCATGAAGATCCATTTGTATAGTATGTAGAGATTGGAACTGAAGATAGTGAAGTCACGACGTACACAGTTCCAGTGGTACTTTAGAAATGGCTCTGCTAAACGGAGTGTCTTTTCTAAAGTGTGAACAAGGACGTGCAGGAGGGCACATGTATATTTTGAAACATGGAGCCGAAGGAACCATTTTACAAATCTACACGTGGGAAAAATCAGCGTAAGAAGCTTGGCAGCTTACACGTGCACATGCCATGGAAAGTGGTATTTCATGTCTATGTGGGGCGGTTTTGCAAACCTTTACCTATAAATGCTGTCAATTAACTACAGAGGTGGCAAATTTCATTTAGTTAGAAATTGGGGCAGGAAATAAACAATAGGAAATTAAGGAGGATAATCCCCTGTAAAGGACTGGCTGAAGCCAACACTCTTCAAAACCTCGACAAGCCAGAGAAAAAGGGTAAATCCTGACATGGAAAATGTTGATCATACTACATGTGTATTACCAATATGAAATGGAGAACACACATGTAGATTTATGACCTGCCCAGGCCAATCCCTGATCATGCCCCTGATATGTCCCCTTGCAATTTGGACATAGCAAGGACATCCACGTGTAAACTGAAACTTTCAAAAATGTCCATTTATGCATGGAGGCCTTTTCCGCATGTACATGCCTGTTCCCATCAATAGTGCATACTCTTTCGCAAGCATGTGTGAACCGTGCACCCTATTGCTCAATAGCAGGCACTCATGTGAAAGAAACAAAGGAACATAAAAACATGACGGCAGATAAAGACCATCTGGCACATCCAGTATACCCTTCCATACCAATACTATAGCCCCTTTTTCATTTAGAGATCTTCTGTGTTTGCCCTGTATTTTCTTGAATTCAGATAAAATCGTTGGGCCCAATGTTCAACTAGGCAGGCTATCCGGCATCACCACACGTGCCCCAGAGCCGCCGAGGCTAAAGCGGCAATATTGCACCGTTACTCTGTTAGCATCCATGGCTAAAACTAGGTGAGCCAAAAACTGGCCTAGTTTTAACCAGGATTGCCAACCAGGTAGTGATGCAATATCGCTGCTACCCGGTTAGTGACAGTCTCCGCCTCCGCTCTGTCCCGGAACGCCCCAAACACACCCCAATGCTAACCGTAGAGCATCGGGACATGTAGTGGGCTTTGAAGGGGATGTTCAATGGCACTAACCATGTAAGTGCTGTTGAATATTCCGATTTAGGGCATTTACATGGTTTACTGGGCTGTAAACTGAGTAAATGCCTTTTGAATATTGGGCCCTTTGTCTCTACAACCTCCACTGTGAGACTATTCAATGCATCTACCACTCTTTCTGTAAAGAAATATTTCCTCAAATTACTCCTGAGTCTATCCCTTTTCACCTTCATCCTATGCCCTCCCATTGCAGCGCTTTCTCTTAACTGAAAGAGGCTCTACTCCTGTGCATTTATGCCATGGAGGTATTTACTGTAAATGTCTATTATATCTCACTTCTCCCACCTTTCCTCCAAAGTATACATATTGAGACCTTTAAGTTTTTCCCCATGTGCTTTGTTATGAAGCCCACTGACCATTTTCGTAGCCACCCTCTGCACCAACTCCATCTTGCTTATATCCTTTTGAAGGTGCGGTCTCCAGAATTGCACACAATACTCCAAATGAGGTCTCACCAAAGACTTATACAGAGGCACTATTGCTTCCTTCTTACTGATAGACATTCCTCTCCCTGAGCACCCAAGCATCCTTCTAGCTTTCATCATCACCTTTTCTATCTGTTTGGTCACCTTAAGATCATCAGAAACAACCACTCCCAGGTCCCACTCTTCTTTCATGGACAGAAGTACTTCACCCCCTATACTGTATCTTGGATTTTTGCAGCTCAAAAGCATGACCTTGCATTTTTTAGCATTAAATCTCTGCTGCCAAATTCTCGACCAATCTTCAAGCTTCCCTATATCCCTCCTTGTGTTATCTACTCCTTCTTAGATGTCTACTATATTGCTTCCCACTGAATCAATTTCTAACCCAATCAGTCACTTTAGGGTCCATTCCTAAGGTATTCAATTTATTTAAGTCGCCTGTGTGGAACAGTGTCAAAGGCTTTACTAAAATCTAAGTACACCACATCTAGGGCTTTTCCTCAGTCCAACTCTCTGGTCTCCCAGTTAAAGAAATTAATTACATTTGTTTGGCAAGGCCTGCTTCAAGTAAAACCATGCTGCCTCGGATCCTGCAATACACTGGACTTCAGAATCCTCACTGTCCTCTGTTTTAGCAGTGTTTCTGTTAATTTACTCACCATAGAGGTCAGACTAACCAACCTGTAGTTTCCAACTTCAATCTTACTTTGACTTTTGTGTAAAAGGACCACATGTGCCTTTCTCCAGTCCTCTGGAACCACTCCTGACTCTAAAGGTCAGCCATTTGGTCACCATCTACTCTGCAATAAGAAAACATAAGCACTGGTCCTTGTCTTACTCTGCTACGTGGGTCCTCCTGCTAAGTTTTGTTGTTTCCAGAAAATCTAGTTTCCCCCTCCCTTCAAACGTCTCTCTTTTAAGTTCTGTGATTGCCTCTCTTCCTCCTCTGGCTTTAGCTTCTCTGTGTTCCTGAGCCAATTTCGGAATTTCTTCGGTCATCCATTTTGGCCGTTTTTACGTTTTCATCTTTTGCAGAAACTTTTCACTTTTTTCAAACACAACTTTCTTGATGTCATCCCATAGCCCTTCTGGTGCTCTGTCATTTGTATCCAAAGTGGTGTCTTGATTTCATAGGACGATAGCCACTGTTTGTGTGCATAAAATATATAACTTTATTAGGATATCACAGGCTTTCAATGCTGATATGCATGTATGGGACATCTTCCTCACATACTTCAGTGGGGGTCATTTGGCTGGAAGATCCATTGTTTAACTGCATTATGGAAGGTCCATTGTTTAACTGCATGATGGAAGATCCATTGTTTAACACCAGTGCTTCCAGAGGGATTGACATCTATGTTTACTTCAAGGGCATATGGCATTCATCTGGGGTGTCAACAGACTTCTTCCCAGAACTGTTCTCTGCAGTGGTAGCTTTACATCTATTGGATGCAGAACTGGCCAATAAGCATGTCTTCAGATACTACAACAAAGCAATGACAATTGTTGTTAATAACCTCTGCTTTAATGGTTTCACTTTCAAATCATTTACTCCTGCTGTAGATGAGGAAGGAAAACCAGCACCAGAGAGCACATGGAAACTGATCTTGCAATCCTTTCTTAATGAATTCTCAAGGCATTAGTAAACACGGAAGGATTTCATGGAATCCAAGGATCCTCACTTTTAGAGCCTCCTTTACTTCAAACTGGAGCAAAAGGCACCTGTAATATCCATCCTCACTCTCAGGCTTATCTTTCAGCAACATCTTGGGTTGTTATGATCCAGCTCAGACCTTAGTGGTCAAAAGACTGGTCCGGGGTGGGTTAGGGGTTCTCCCAAATCAAGGTGTTATAAAAAGACCATCACCCATGATATTCTGATCCACATGCTGGCTTTGGCTCATAGTATGTTTTAGCAACTGCAATGACAAATTGCTCACACTTTCTTTCTTTTCTTCTTTGGGATCCTCAGCATAATCAAGTTGGTCTCCAGCAGTAAACATGTCCCAGTTACCTCAGTCTCTAGGTCTAAAATATGGAAGCTGTGAGAGAACTATATTCCACTTCCATGGAGTACTGGAATTGGTTCTAACACAGTCAAGTCTTGATGTGGAACAATATGGAATGTACTCCTTCCGAATAAGAGTTACCACTTCAAACTCAACCCTTGGATCAAAGAGATCCATGGTACTTGACAGATAGAACCTCTGCTGCTTCTGAATCCATTACAAGTTTCTATGTTAAGGAACGCTTAACTTCTCTGTCTATTCCATACTATAGGTCCTGGATGATGCAGTCACTGTGGATCTTCAGACATTTATTGGTATGATAAATTTGCAAAGTCGAGCACCTTAGCCTCGTAAATCATAGCATACACCTTCATTGGAATGGAAACTTGGCATGCTGTGGACCAGTTTCTCCCTACTGTGCTGCATATATACAGATGCTCTGTCCCACTCAATGCAGTGATAATTCATCTGGGGAACAATGACCTTGCATTTACCTGAAGCAGAGTTGCACAAAAAGGTCCATAGGGCCTCTCCCATATAGCTGAGGTTTTACTTTGCATAAAATTTGGCCAGTCAACTATCATCCTGAGCATATTTGACAGGGGAAGAAGAAAATGGGGGCCATAAAATACATGAAGAAAATGTCACAAGTGACTGCATTTGCCTGTATTCTAAAACAAATGTCTGTCATTTCTGTTTGAATAATTAACTTTTGCACTTCTACATTTTTCTCCAACTATTAAACTTTATCATTAACTTAGTGAGTTCTCATTTTTCCTTTACAATTAATGAGGCTAATATTTAATGTGATGATGAATGGCAGTATCCCTTATCTGGACATTCAGTTGCTAACTTTAAGACAATCCTTCTCAGTACTCAGAATTGTTGGTTAAGTTTATCCAAGCAGCACTGCCCCTGGAACTCTCAAACTGCCTCTTTGCCTGGACAAAATTTAGCCAGCCAATCAGATGGAATTTAAAAATGCAAATATTTCTCTCTTTAATTTCCAAATTTGCTCACACATATCCTTTAAATATTGGCCTCAAGATATATATTGCACTAGGGAACTACCAAGAGTAGTCACCTACTATTGGCATTTTTTGATTAGATAAACATGTTCTGAGAGAACTCTAGTGCCTTTCTTAATAGTGTTTTAATCCCCTGCAGAACATAGCCTGGGCCATCTTAGCAGGCTTCAGACCAAATGCTGAAAGAGTATGACATTATCTTGGCCTCTAAAATCCAAAGTAAGAAGTAGGTAACTTCAACATTTTCTCATTCTAAGGCTATATGGTACTATAATTGAGTGCAATCGACCTTCTGAGAAGCATTTCTCTTCATCTTTCCAGTTTGACCTTCTATCGGTGTGAAAGAGAAGGCAGCAAAAATGATCCACCCTAAGCTAGGCAGAGTATCTTCATCAGAAACATATAGAGACATTGAAAATGAGAATAGATAAGGACTACAAGGCTCACCTAGTCTGATTCCTGATGCCATAGCTCAAAGCCTACTGGATATCAGATTTTACCTTCACATCCTCACATCCTTCCTTGATTTATGTTACTGATTTGACTGCTATCATTTCCACTAGGAAGCTGTTTCATGTGTGCACCACCCTTTCTGTGAAGAAATATTTCCGTAGGTTATTCCTGAATCCTACTCCCTTAGATCTGCAAATCATGACCCCTTGTTCTAAAACTTCTATTTAATTGAAACAATCCTGCAAGTTATGCGTTGTGACTACCTTTCGAGTGTCCTCTCTTCTTTTTCTCTAACTGAATATAGATATTTATGGGCCAATAGTTACCTGCTGCAGTGAGTATGTGTGTGTGTGTGGGGGGGGGGGGGGTTAAACAATGTCTCTGACAGCTAAAACAATTCAGCTAATCAGCAACAGTGACTAGATAGTGGCCGGCGCTGACTATCTGGATAGAGCAGTGACCGGTGTTAATATCTGGATATTGGCAATATTCAGCCCACTATCCTGATAGCTATCTATATAAAGTTAGGACAGAACTTTGTGGTGCAAACTTTACATTATTTTAGCAGGCCTTCCATGGACTCCCTCTGGTCAACCTATATTCTTTTCAATTTATGGTGGCCACCACTGGACACCGTATAGCAGATGAGGTCTCACCGGTGACCTCCAGAGATGCATTATCATCTCCATTTTATTATTACTTCTGATGAACCTAACTTACATCTACCTCTTGCCATGGCTTCACTGCATTGTATGTGTACCCCTAGGACATCATATATCACTATCTCACCTACTCCATTGCGGTTTTGGGACTCCAAATCTATGACTCTGTACTTTTTTTATTGTTTTTGCTTATTATGATAACTGATAAAAATTTTAAAAAAGAAATAGGGCCTGATATTCAAAGGATTTATGCTTCTAACTTTGAAAGTTATGCTCCAAAATTGGCCTCTCTGAAATGTTTTAGTGCTGAGTGTCTAAAGTTTTTCTTAAAAAGTCACTAAACTTCTAAATTTAGGATCATAAAAAGTGGGTGACTATGGGGCAGATTTTGGGTGGGGAAAAGAAGTTAGGAGCTTAGCACAGATTTTCAGCAGTAGGCACCTAAATTAGGCTCATAAATCTAGGCAAATGAATAGCAGGCCTAAATTTAGGGGCACAAATTTTAAGCTCCCAAATTAGGAATTTTCATCTGAAAACTTAGGGGCTCTGTTACAAACACCGCTAACGGTTAATATACATTTTACATTTAGCTCCAGTGCATCTAACAGCACCTCTTTAGGTGGTGTTTCATTTAATTCCATTTATTAAAACTTGATAGACTGCCCCTATGTTACTGCACCGCTTATGAGGCTTCCCCAATATGCCTTGGCCAATGGGAACTTATAGATCATGCCCCTGACAGCTAATGGGTTGGTAACCCACGTTACATGCAAACTCAGTGGCGTTTAGTAAAAGGGCCCCTTACGCTCTTAAATGTGGCTGAAAATATGGCACACATTTGGAAGCTTAACTTAGGAGCCTAAATCTAGCTCAGCTTTTTTTGAATATCGGGCCCATAATGCATTGCTAACTGGAATAATGAACTTAATAACTTTAAAAAAAACTTGTGGATATTCTCAGTATGGATTATGCAACTATAGGCAAGATGTTGGACTCTTTAGTGATTCCTATAGTCACAGACACAAAATTCTTTCATGTTAACTTGACGCTATGGGTGATATTTTTCTTAGTAACCATCATTAATATACATGAAAAAATCAATTTTCCATAAGTCACTGAGTAGCAGACAGAAGGAAGGGGAAGGTCGGCGAGCCCTGGAGCAACAAAAAGGTTGGAGGGGGAGAGGAAGTGAGGGAAGGAACTAAAGAAAAGAAGGCAGGAAAATTTAAAATGGCAGTAGGCTTATAAAAAGGGAGGATGGGAGTGAGATTTTAAGACGGGATGGGAGTGCTAGGGGGTTTGGTGAAGGGGAGTAGTCTGGAAGGGGAACAGAGTAGGAGAGTCAGCAGGAGAGGGGGGAAGAGTACAAGGTGTTGCTGAAAGGTGCATTCCCCTCCCCCCAGAACATATCACACACGCACACACACAGGCACCCCACCTTCGCATCATTTGTACACATAGGCACCTCCCCTCTGCATCACACATACATACACATACACATACACACACATACACACCCCACCTCTGCATCACACACACACACAAAAACCCACACAGGCACCTCACCTTCGCATCATTTGTACACACAGGCACCTCACCTCTGCATCACACACACACATGCACACCACCTCTGCATCACACACACACACAGACACCCTCACCTCCACCTCCACATCACACTGTGAGTGAGGAGTAGCCTAATGGTTAGAGCACTGGCTTGGGAACCAAGAGACCAGGGTTCAATTCCCTCTAACACTCCTTGTGGATTTGGGCAAGCCACTTAACCCTCCATTGCTCAGAAAAATCCAAATTATCAATATCCCTGTTTAATTTACATTACCAAGTTGAAGTTACAATGTAAACTGATTTGATTGAAATGATAAAGCAGTATCAAAAAACTGTTAAATAAATAAAATCACACAGGCACCCCACCTCTGTGTCACATACACACACCCCTAAAGCACCTCTTTTGTGTAAGTGATGGTTGGCACATATTTTGCTTGAAATGGGTTCTGTTTTATAAAACCTTTGCTTTTTAGTCTTTTCTAGATGGCTGTTCTTTGACATTTTAGAAGGCTTTACGTTTGTTGATGACATCTGTCTAACATTTACTCAGCTGATGCATAGCAGCCAGGAAAGAAAGCAATCTGAGAAACAATGGTTAATAAATCAATTTATAGTGAATAAGTCATTAAACTGATTTATTCAACACTGCTCTTCAGATACCTTTCTTTCCTGGCTGCGACTCATCTGCAGAGTAAATATTAGACAGATGTCATCAACAGAAGTAAAGCCTTCTAAAAAAATTGTATCTTCTGGGAGTGAGAGGAAAACCCACAATGGTTTCTCAATGAATATTTGGTTTTGCCTGCAATAGGGAGGAATAAGAGATTAGACGTTTAGGAGGTTGGGACTTTCAGAGATGATGGACATAAGCCATGTGGCTGCACAAAAGGGACGCATGGGGCCCGACTTCATCTGGGATGTACGGACCCTCTGTGTGCCCGGTCAGAACCGGATGCACAGAGGGAGTCAAGATTCTGATCCCACGGGGCACGTTTAGCCCTGTGGGATCAGAATCGCAAACAGGCCAGTACATGCAGGCCAGGGCCGCGATTCAACCTGGCCTGCACGAACAGGACTTGCCTGGCTAACTCAGTGAGGGATTTTAAATGGAGCCGCAGCGCTATGGCATCCGGTTGCCATGGCACCGTGGCTCCATTTAAAAGCCACGATCCCCGGCTGCCAGCTCCCAAAGTGCTTTCCCCACTGCCCGACTCCCAATCTGGCCTCCCAGGGCCAGGGTTGGGCTGCGGGGAATGCCCTCTGCCCCCTGCCACCCCATCCATACCCTGGTCCTGACATTCCTGCTGCATCGAGGAAGTTATTCCACCTCAGAGATGGAATAATTTCCCCGTTCAAGTCACCAGCCCCAGACGTACAGGGCCGACATTAGAATTGACCCTGTATATCTGGGGCCGGTGACTGCCCACTGCCCGCCTTAATGCTGCCCCGCTCTGCCCCTTTCCTGCCCTGTCTACCTTCCCCGTACCATGCTCATAATGACCGCCACGGCAAACAACACCTTTTCAAAACATCCCAAGTTTGGTAAGAGGCAAAAAGGTTGGACAGGGCCTATGGAAAACACAAGGCCAAAATAAGCACGATTGCTTCAGAGAAGAAATACATATTGCAGCATTAACTGGGTGTTATAAAACTACTCAGATCAGTCTTTTTCTTGTTAGATATGCAATTTGCATCCTGAGACGTTTTAGAAAGTGGGAGCAGAGGTTTTTCCTCTAAATAGTTACAGAATAAGACTAGGGAGCATGTTTACCAAAGTGGTTGAAACCTTTGTAGAACCTCCTTTTTTTATTTGCTTAAATAAATACATTGATTTTGTTTGCTGATCACGTTAAATCATAGAATATCACAGCCTCTTTATATGATACTATTTACTGCTCAGTACTCATTTTTATTCCAGCTATTCAGTTTCCCCTTCTCTGCAATTTTCTTACAACATTCAATTTGAAGGAGAGATACTAGTATGCAAAAAGAGTTCACAAGGAGTTTTGGAAAAAAAGGGGGGTGGAAGATAGTCACCATTAATAGTTATGAAGGAGAGGGGCGCTGATGTATAGATTGCAGAGGGGTGCCAGAAATCCTAGCACCAACCCTGTGGTCAGTGCTGGAATATTTTCAGTCAGAGGATTATCCGGCTAACTTCCAAAATTAGCTACGTAAACCTTTTAGTTTGAAAACTGACCCATAAATAAACAACTTCCATTTAAATAATTATGACTATTGAGAGAAAATAATTGTCAATTTCTTGACTTACTCCTTGAATATAATTGGACATCAGGGATATTTTTCAGGTCCTCACAAGTAGGATGTTCTAATCATAAATCTTTGATCTTTTTTGTACCCCTTTTTCATTATTTAATCCTGAAGCTTTAGTGCAAGTTGTGCTATGTATCCAACAATATTTATGATATGATGAATGTAATGATAATACATTTTAGAATAAAGCAATAGAGAGAGATATTGACACATCTAAAGTGGAAGAAGTTAACTAGATTTGTGCCAGTTTCAAAATATGCTATCATGTTTGTTAAAGTTGTGATTGCATCCTCTTGTAAATAAAAACAATGTACAAATAGGTATATATAACTTACTGTTGATTTTGTTGCCCTGTAGGTAGAAATTTTCTAGGCCTTCGTTGACAGTTGGAATACTCTGTAGATCATTAAAAGAAAGATCTAGCTCAAGTAGACTAGAGATATTAAAGAGATTGTTAGGTACACCAGCATCTGCCAGTTTATTGTGAGATAAACGAAAATATTTTAGACTTTGAAAACCTTGAAAGTAGTCGTTAGGAATACTGCTGATTTGGTTGTTGTCAAGATACAGAATCTGAAGGGAAGCAGGAAGTCCAAGAGGTACTTTGGTAAGTTTATTGAAGCTTATATCAAGGTGTTCAAGTATCTTCAGACCTTTAAAAGCACCAGCAATGGAATCATCCTTCAGTGCATTGTATTGTAAATCAACTATAGTCAAGTTCACGAGACCTTCTAAGATGTTAGGCGTGATCTTTGTGATTTTATTGTGAATAAGGTGCAGATCAGCCAAGGTTTTTGGAAGTGGTCCAACGGCTTCAGTCAGGTTGTTGTAGCTGATATGCAGTTTCACCAGTTGTTTGAGTTTAGCGAATGCATTTTTACCAATTTTGGCATTGGTCAAGTGGTTATGGTCTAAGATTAACCACTGCAGGTCAGTTACATTTTCAAATACATTATCTTCGATGCTCTCAATCATATTGTTTTGAAGATACAGATACCTGATTCCAGATGGAATAAATGGAATAACCTTCAATTTGAGGTTATCACAGTACATTGCACTAGGATAATTTGAAGGGCAGTTGCACTCTGGTGCACAGTTTGCAGATGAGGCACTAAAAAATGCATGCGCATAGCCATAGTCATCTTCGGGAGGGTAGAATTGACCATAATAGTCATATGTACAGAAGATGCCACTAATCAACACCACAAAGAAAGGAAGGTAGTACAGATGCATCTCTGAGATAAACGTTGACCTAAAAACAAAAGCAAGACATGGTATAAGCATTTTCTTAGACACCAAAAAATGATATTTGATAATGGAGGATTAGTCTGCCTTGAAATGGCAATAAATAACTTCGGATACAGGCCTATATACAAGGGTACAATCTCCATGAACTTTGAGGCCAGTGTACTAAAATGCATTAACAACAACTATTAATGCACATTGGCAGACCATGTTAGCGACATGAAAATGAGTTTTGCAATAATTTACTAGCATTAAAGTTAGTGTGTTAACACGAACAATATTGTAGACAACTTAGCTATATCTCTTTAAGATGCAGTTCACTTTTTGAGCTGTTTTCTATAGTTTTATATCATATAACCTCATTAGCATAGTTTTTATGCATAAAAGGCTTTGAAAATGCATTAGCACATGCTAAAAGTGTTGTTAGGGGCGTGTTTACTAAGTCTCGTGATGGTAACTAATGCTACTAATGCAGAGAGTCAACACTAATGTCAGGGTATGTGTGCTTCCATCCCCCTGTCGTTAGCATGAGCCCAGGACGTGGCAGCATGCAGCTAGCATGTGGGAGCTCTTAACACCATCCATTAAAGTGGCAATAAGTGTACCCATGCTAAGGGCATCAAGCATGACTAGTGTGGGCCACTAATGCCCTTACTAGCCATGCATGCCAGCAATACCTGCATTCTTTCCTCTCCTACCCAGTCCTCATCTTGATGTGTGCTATCAGGATAGTGTAGGGCTTTTGGTGCTAGGTCCTACGCTTCTTTTACTGTGGCGCCCAACTGCATGCTTAACCCGGCGCTAAACATGCTCCTTCATGTGTAAACCAGGGAAGCATTTTTTAACATATTTTCACCTTTAAGTGAAAGAAGAACTAAGGACTCAAGTAGGCATGAGCTGGAGAAGAAGAGAGAGTTAGGGTATATTATAGAAATAATCAAATATGTTGTATATTTACAGTCCATTTTCCTAGGCTTAACCCAGATAGCAATTTGAACAACAAATGCAATGTGTGCCTTTAAGGCAGTGCGGCCAGAAGTACATTGTCCAGCCTTTCTTCCAAGGCAATGGAGGGTTATGCGACTTGCCCAAGGCCACAAGAAACGCTGGTGGAAGTCAAACCCAAGTCAGTGTTCAAACCATTACGCTACTCCTCCACTTGATTTGAGTAACACATAGAATAAAATAAGCAAACATTTTTCAGTGAAAACACAATTCTAGAGCAAAAGGTGTGACAAAGTTGGAGTCAAATAACATTAAAAAAAC
Organism: Ichthyophis bannanicus; assembly: GCA_033557465.1. NCBI lineage: Eukaryota > Metazoa > Chordata > Amphibia > Gymnophiona > Ichthyophiidae > Ichthyophis > Ichthyophis bannanicus. Next base: position 499,342,654 of record CM066037.1, on the reverse strand, counting down.
TATTTCTTTAAAGAAGTTTGTTAAAGGAAAATCACTGGAATTCAGGAAATCATGGGACAAACAGTGGGCAAATGACAGTACAGTTGGAAATGAGGGCTCAGTGGTCTTAAAATAAGTAGAAAAATGAGCAAACTAGTTAGTCTTTGCAGTCTTTCATTCGTAATCATATTCTTTTCTCGATAAAATGTGTTGGCTGGTGATTTCTTTTGACATGATACAAGTTTGCTGTAAAACACAAAAGCACTAGCATGGTATCAAGAGCCAAGGGGTTGGTGGTAGTGATACGTATTTGCTTGAAATGAAATTGAAAATACTAAAATTTGATCACTTTCTGTTTTTTGTTAATAGTGGCACTATTACATCCATGAATATTATGCACTTTTGCGTAACAGGGAACACTATGGCGCAGTAGTACCCGCTATTAATGAAAAATAGGATATGATGAAAAAAAAACAATGAAATGAACTGAAACAAAAATGTTTTTGCACACTAAACCTAACCGAAACTAAATACCCCTTGAATCTTGCCCATCCTGAACTCCCATGCCCCTGTTGCATTTTTAATTTACAAAATTTGCTTCTGAATTCTCTCCTCCTGGAACTTTCGGGCTAGGTACCGTCCCAGTTTATTTCCCGCTATACGTAAAGAAGGAGTGTTTCAGTTTCTGAAGCCCAAATGGCCATTTCTCAGCACTCAATTTCAAGTTCCTCTCACAGTGCTATTATCTGTCGCAAAAAAACCCTTCCCTCCCCTCTGTACATGTTAGGTCACTAGCTTCTTTAAAGCAGCTCAAATTTCCTCCTCTCTCTTCTCCCTCTGACATTTTTTCTGTGAAATGAAGTGACCCCATAGGACAGCTTTGACGCCATCCCATACTACTGCCTGGGACATCTCTCCCATCTGATTGATCTTAAGATAGTCTACAGTATAATCATAACCTGCATATTCTCCACTCCCTCAGGATCCCCTAGCAGAAACTCATTAAGTCTCCAGAATTTTAAACCCCCCTTACATTGCTGTAGATTAATCCCAATACAGACAAGAGCATGATCCATACACATTATCTATCTAATGGCCACCCTCTCTAATTGTTCAATGAGATCCACATCCACCCAAATCATCTCAATTCTGGTGTAGGTACCATGAGGGTGGGAGTAAAAGGTATATTCCCTCTTATTGCCTATCAAATGGCGCCAGGTATCTCGCGTCCCTAGCTTCCGCATTAGCTAATGGAGCTTTTCCCTTGCCCTCTTGTCACCACCTCCCCCCTCCCGTCCCTTGTAGTAATGTCAACCCTCAGATTAAGTGTTGCATTAAAATCCCCGCCATTATTATGGGGCTATCCAAATGTCCCTGTAGTTGAGTTTGGAGCTTATCAAAAAAATCTCCCTGTTGGGTGCATAAACATTGACCAACACAAGCGCTGTTCCCTCCACTTTCCCCTTCCATATTACAAAGCACCCCGAGAGTCGCACATCATCTCCCGTTCTTCCATGGCCAACCCTTTAGCAAATAAGATCCCCACCCTTCCCCTTTTGAGTTGAGCCCCATTTGCTGTGATGGAGACAGAATCATACATTCCTCCTCTTTGCCAATGCTCTTGGGATCTCTTAAGGTGAGTTACATGAATCATCAAGATGTCGGCCCCCAGCTAGTGACCTTTTCACATCAGAGGCCACCTCTTCTGCCTGATATTGAGCCCCTTTACATTGAGGGTCACAACATTAAGCCTCCCACCTGCCTTTTCATTAGTCCCCATAACCATTGCTTGTGCCATCCCCCTTCCAGTCTCTACAGAACCAGTTCCCTATCCCTCTCTTACCTGAACTCCTTCCATCCCCTATCCCTATCCACCTCCATTCCCCCTTTCCCCCCTACACATGACAGCACTCCCTGCTCACTCTCCGAGCCAGGAAGGACCTCCTCCATCACCTGCATCCACCTCCTGTTGCTTACACTTGCCATAATCTCCCCACACTATCTGTTAATTCCCTCTCAATTCAACATTATTTCCTTCATCCCTCCAAGTTCCTTACAGTCATTTAGCATTATCCACCCCACATATTCCTCCATTCATTCCAACCATGACAACAATACCCTCAACCCTTCTCCCAGTCTTCATTCCTCCCAGTCAAAGCAATGTCTTGTCTCTTATTTTTTATTTTGTTTTTTGAAAGTCTCTCAACTGTCCAGAGATGCTCTTGTTCCCTTCTGCTGCTATCGCTTATCTTTCCACTTCACTCACTGGGCTGTTTCTCGTTGTTTTTAGGGCTTGAATGACTAATGTTCCAGTTCCAGAGTGAAGCCCTAAAAACAACGAGATACAGCCCAGTGAGTTAACAGGCCTTTCTTCTTTGCAACGTGGCCATTGCTAGATCCATATAGCATGCCACTTTGTGCCCTTGGTAGTCTCACCATCCTGCAGCTCTCATCTTAGCTGCTATTTGCTCTTTCAAGGTATAGTCATGGAAACACATTATTAAATCTCAGCATGGATCCTCCCTTGCACGGCCGAGCACTCTATGTGCCCTGTCCAGCTTAATAGTCAATATCTTACCTGCAGCTACATTGTTATTTAGTACTGCCATACAGATGTCCTTGGCTATAGCAAAACAGTCTTTATAGGCATTGATTTCAGGCACCCCTTTAATCTTTAGGTTATTCCACCTTGCCCTGTTTTCCACGTCTTCCAGCATCAAGGACAGTTGTTCATTTTCTAATTTGAGCATTCGTATGCACTTCCCAATATTATTTACAGTGCTTTGCACCTCCTCTATATGCTCCTTGTTTACTTTAACGTGTCGGCCTACCTCCACTACGTCAGCCTGGAGTGCTGCCAGTACTTTGTCAAACTCTGTTTTGATTCCTGCCATTTCGGTTTTGAGTTCCCTGAGCCAGAAGCATAACTCTGCTTTTGTGATTTGAATGATGGCTCTCTTCCCCACCAAGACCTCGCTCACACTGAGCATGTGGTCCTCATTACTCGCTGCCGCTTTGTCTGCCATCATCTTAGCTCCATCTTATGCTTAGCACGTGGGGTGTGGTATGCATAGTCTCATAAGCTTCATGGCTAACATGGCGCTCTCTTCCGAAGCTGCTCACCTTTCGCACTGCTCTGATGCTTTTACTACTCGTGAAGGTGAATTTATTCCCCTTTTGGTGGATATAGACAAGAGCTGATTACTCAGCCGTCTGCACCTTTGGATGATGTCACTTCATCCCCCAGTGTTAACTTTAAACACTACTGTTGTTGTTGTTAAGTGCCGTCAAGTTGGTGTCGACTCATGGCGACCCTCTGGATAGTTGTCCTAAACTGTGTTTGGTCTTCAGTCAGGAGGCTCATTATTGACAGACTGGTTCCCGTAGCTGCTGTTATTGTATCAATCCATTTCATTGCTGGCCTTCCTCTTTTGCGTTGACCTTCTATCTTGCCAAGCATGATGCCTTTCTCTGATCTCTCTCTTCGCATGATGTGTCCAAAGTATGAAAGTCGAAGTCATCTGAGCTTCTAAAGAAAGCTTACGTTTGATCTCCTCTAGTACCGACTGGTTTGTTCTTCGGGCTGTCCATGGTATACACAGTATTTGCTGCCAGCACCATAATTCAAAGGCATCAATTTTCTTCCTGTCTATCTTTCTCACTGTCCAGCTTTCACATCCATATGATGTTATTGAAAATACCATGGCTTGAATGAGTCGAATTTTTGCATGGACATAGACATCTCTGCTCTTGAGAATCTTGTCTAGGTCTTTCATAGCCATTCTGCCAAGAGCAATGCGTTGTCGGATTTCTTGACTGTTTGTTGCTTCTTTATTGCTAGTTGATCCAAGTAGGTTAAAGTTTTCCTAAGCTTAAAAATATTCTGGCTGCAGGCTTTGATTATCGACTTCCTAAAATTGCATATTAATGGCTTCATATAAAAGAAAGCAATCAAATAAATGATGTTGAAATGCAACTTCATTCAGTCATGCTTTACCTGATCTTGTTACATTTAGCATGCTGTGATGCTCAGCAAAGCTTTCTCTACTCCGAACAAAACAGCTGTTGTTGAAATAATCCTCTCTGGCTTCTTCCTTTCAATCCATACAAAATAATGTCGTTTATGGTATTTCTGTTTTACAGAGGTGTCTTCTCATCTGGTAAACTTTTATTTGTAAGAGTTAGGCTTGCATAATGCAGTAAGTTTGTCATGCAAGTTTAGATATGTAGTAGGGAGGTGCTTACTGTGACAATGTCAGCTATACTGAACAGATGGAGATAGAGGAAAATGGGGACTATATCTTTAAGACTGAGGAAAGGCAGGGTTTCCATAGAGCTCAAACTGTAAACAAACCAGAGAAGCACGTTGTAGCAGAGGTTGAGCCCTGCCCAAACCTTAATGTGGGGCAGGTTTAAGCCCAGATAGCAAGTACACGTGCACAGAACAGGGCGTGGTGGCTAGAAAGCACCTTTTTAAACTACATCACAGAAGTCAAAGGGGCAGGAAGTGAGCAGAGGAAAGAGCAGAGTGGAAGCAACCAGAGTTGGAGAAGAAGGAAGCAGCAGATTCAGCTACCGAGAAGGCAGAGATTCCAAACCAAAGCACAGAGTTCAGTCTGTAGCTGGAGTTACTGCTGAAGCCGAGAGTCCAGAGCCTGGAGGTTCAGAGAACGCTGAAAGGTCAGTGTGGACAGAAGGCTCAGCAAAAGCAGGAAACTCAGGGCTGGAATCCTATTCAGAGAAAGCACTGAAACCAGAGGGTTTAAAAGTGAGAACTGCTTTTAAGAAACTCAGAGAAGGCAAAGCTGGAAAGTTTTATTCCACAGGGCAACTTAACTCTAGTAGCAAAGAAAGCAATTCCTTTGTGGAAGGTGTGGCTGACTCCACCTAGATAAGGTCTTAGATAGTGCTGGGGAGGAGTCTGCTGTCTTGGTACATGTCGGTACCAATGACATAGGAAAATGTGGTAGGGAGGTTCTGGAGGCTAAATTTAGGCTTTTAGGTAGGAAGTTGAAATCCAGAACTTCCAGGGTAGCATTCTCCGAAATGCTTCCTGTTCCACGCGCAGGACCCAAAAGGCAGGCAGAGCTCCGGAGTCTCAATGCGTGGATGAGACAATGGTGCAGAGATGAGGGTTTTGGATTTGTTAGGAACTGGGGAACATTCTGAGGAAAGGAGGGGCTCTTCCGAAGGGATGGGCTTCACCTTAACCGGGATGGAACCAGGCTGCTGGCATTAACCTTTAAAAAGGAGATAGAGCAGCTTTTAAACTAGATATTAGGGGAAAGCCGACAGTCGCCCAAAAGCAGATGGTTCGGATGAATGTATCTTTGAAGGATACTACCAAAAGCAGAGAGGTTCCACAAAAGAGTAAAGTAGCCCAAATGCCCTCAAGTATGGAGCAGACAGAGCTTAAAGATCCCAAATTATCCATGCTAACAATAGCCAAATTAATATGAATAAAATACAGTCTCTAAAATGCTTGTATGCAAATGCTAGAAGTCTAAAAATTAAGATGGGAGAGTTAGAATATATAGCACTAAATGAAAGGTTAGATATGATTGGAATATCAGAGACATGGTGGAAGGAGGACAACCAGTGGGACACTGTGATACCTGGGTACAAACTATATCGTAATGATAGAGCTGATCAAATTGGTGGAGAGGTTCCTCTCTATGTTAGAGAGGGCATTGAGTCAGAAAGGATTAAAGTTTTGCAGGAAACAAAATCTGCTGTAGAATCTATATAGATTGAAATTCCATGTAAAAGGGGGAAGGCAATGGCAGTGGGGGTGTACTATCGAGCGCCTTGCCAGAATGACCAAATGGATGATGAAATGCTCAAAGAAATCAAGGAAGCTAACAAAAGTTACAGTGCAGTAATAATAATGGGTGATTTCAACTACCCCGGTATTGACTGGGTCAGTGTCACGTCAGGACATTCTAGGGAGATAAAGTTCCTAGATGAAATAAATGACTGCTTCTTTGAGGAGCAGGATCATGAACTGACCAGAGGGGAAGCCATATTAGACCTAGTCCTTAGTGGAACACCAGATCTAGTGCAAGAGATAAGGTTGTTGGGGACACTTGGCAATAGTGATCATAGCATGATCGCCTTTGATTTAATTAGTGGAGGAGGGATAGTAAGGAAATCCACAGTGCTACCTTTTAACTTTCGAAAGGGAGACTATGATAAAATGAGGAAAACAGTTAAGAAAAAACTAAAAGGAGCAGTTGCAAAGGTTAAAGACGTATATCAGGCTTGGCTGTTGTTGAAAAATACTATCTTGGAAGCCCAGACCAGCTGTATTCCACACTTTAAGAAAAGTGGAAGGAAGTCCAAAAAACTGCCAGCATGGTTTAAAGGTGAGGTCAGAGAGGCTGTTGTTGCCAAAAAAGCATCTTTCAGGAAATGGAAAAAAGAGCCAAATGACGAAACCTGGAAACAGCACAAGCACTGGCAAGTCAAATGCAAGGCATTGGTAAGGCAGGCAAAGGGAGAATTTGAGAAGAAGCTTGCTGCGGAAGTAAAAACGCGAAGTAAAGACCTTTTCAAGTACATTTGTAGCAGAAAACCTGTGAGAGAGTCTGTTGGTCCATTAGATGATAAAGGGGTTAAAGGAGCACTAAGAGGCGACAAGACGATAGCGGAGAGATTGAATGAATTCTTTGCTTCAGTCTTTACTGAGAAAGATGTAGGGCTGTTACCCATGACTGAAGTGGTATTTAAAGGTGTGGAAGTATTGAAGGAAATATCGATACATCGGGAAGATGTATTACAACTATTAGATAAACTGAAGAGTAGCAAATCACCTGGGCCGGATGGTATACATCCAAGGGTGTTGAAAGAACTGAAATATGAGATTGTAGACCTGCTAGTAGTTATCTGTGAACTATCATTAAAATCATCTCTAATACCTGAAGATTGGAGGATCGCCAATGTAACACCAATCTTTAAAAAGGGTTCCAGGGGTGATCCGGGAAACTACAGACCGGTGAGCCTGACATCAGTACCAGGAAAAATGGTAGAAACCATCATAAAGAATAAAATTACTCAGCATGTAGATAGTCATGACCTAATGGGAGACAGCCAACATGGCTTTAGACAAGGAAGATCTTGTCTTACTAATCTGTTATGTTTTTTTGAAGGAGTGAATAATCAGGTGGACAAAGGTGAGTCGGTTGATATTGTGTATCTGGACTTTCAGAAAGCCTTTGACAAGGTCCCTCATCAGAGACTTTTGGCAAAACTAAAGAGTCATGGGATAGGAGGCAGTGTACTATTGTGGATCAGGAACTGGTTAAAAGATAGAAAGCAGAGGGTAGGGCTAAATGGCCAATTTTCCCAATGGAGAAAGATGAATAGTGGTGTACCCCAGGGATCTGTGCTGGGTCCGCTGCTTTTTGACATATTCATAAATGACCTGGAAAGTGGAATAACGAGTGAGGTTATCAAATTTGCAGATGACACAAAACTATTTAAAGTTGTTAAAACCCAAGAGGATTGTGGAAAATTGCAAGAGGATCTTGATAAATTGGAAGACTGGGCATCAAAATGGCAGATGAAATTTAATGTGGACAAGTGCAAGGTTATGCACCTAGGGAAGAACAACCCAAACTATGGTTACACGATGCAAGGTTCCACATTAGGAACCACCACCCAGGAAAAACATTTAAGCATCATTGTGGATACCATGTTAAAACCCTCGGCCCAGTGTGCAGCGGTGGCCAAGAGAGGAAATAGAATGCTAGGTATGATAAGGAAAGGAATGGAAAATAAAACAAAAGATATTATAATGCCTCTATATTGTTCCATGGTGAGACCGCACCTTGAATATTGTGTGCAATTCTGGTCGCCGTATCTTAAAAAGGATATAGCGATTTTAGAAAAGGTTCAAAGAAGAGCCACCAAAATGGTAAAAGGGATGGAAGGATACTCCTATGAAGAAAGGCTAAAAAGGTTAGGGCTCTTTAACCTGGAAAAGAGACAGCTGAGGGGAGATATGATAGAAGTCTATAAATTAATGAACGGAGTGGAACGGGTAAACGTAGATCGATTGTTTACCTTATCAGAATAAAGACTAGGGGACATGCAATGAAACTACAGGTTAAACTATTTAAGACTAATAAAAGAAAATATTTTTTCACTCAACGTGTAATCAAACTCTGGAATTTGTTACCGGAGGATGTAGTAAAGGCTGTTAGTGTAGCTGGGTTTAAAAAAGGTTTGGACAAGTTCCTGGAGGAAAGGTCCATAAACCATTATTAAGAAGGGACCCAGGATATCAATGCTTGAACCAATACAAGCATTGTGGAACCTGTGTCCCTTGGGGAAACTGCTAGGTACGTATGACCTAGATTTTATACTGTTGGAAACAGAATACTGGGCTTGATGGACCTCGGTCTGACCCAGTATGGCATGTCTTATGTTCTTATGTAAGGGCAAACAAGGCCACCCCTCCTGCTTATAGCCTTGGCCAGCAGGGGGAGGGTGACATTACATTTCGAACCAAGCAGGAAATTCAACATTTCCTGTTTCATTCTATTTCATTTTGAAAACAAAATGGAAGCGATGGCACCTGTTGGGGAGTGTTGATTTGTCTGTATGTCTGTCCAAATGTATAGGTTTGTTTGCATTTAGATAAAAGCAGGGAGAATCAGGATGGCAGGGAAGTCAAGCCCTACCATTCACAGAGACATGGGCAGTCTATGTTCCTCCTATGGCAGCACTGTGTTAAACATGCTATTGGGGATCCCAACCTTCGCTGATAGAAAAAAAGAGTCATTGCAAAGAGCAAGACAGTGAGGAGAGAAATCCCTGCAGGGAAGAAGAGGAGGATGGGATAGAGCTTCTGCAGTAGCTGAAGCACCATGATATATGCCGGTAGGGAGCTCAACCCTGCTGACAGAAGGAAGAAGGACCACGCCACAGCTGTGGCAGCAACAAAAGCACTGCAGTGTCTGCCACCATGAATGATATAGCAGCATAAGTGAAGTAAGTGGAAAGCTAGGTGAGGGGAGAGTGAGGAGGGGAGGAATGAAAGAAAGAGAGGAAAGTGCAAAAGGCAGAGTGGGGATAAGAACATAAGATATGTCATACTGGGTCAGACCAAGGTCCAGCATCAAGCCCAGTATCCTGTTGCCAACAGTGGCCAATCTAGGTTACAAGTACCTAGCAGTTTCCCCAAAAGACACAGGTTCCACAACACTTGTTATTGGGGCAAGCAGAGGATATTCTGGGTCCACTTTAATAATGATTTATGGACTGTTCTTCCAGGAACTTGTCCAACCCTTTTTTAAACCCAGCTACACCAACAGTTTTTACTACATCCTCCAGCAATTGGAGAACAAAAGGACGGAGCAGCACGTCCAAAAACTGTGAAACAGGTTCCATTAAAGACCCAATTGCCGATACAATGGGGCGGCCTGGCGGATTAGTCATGGATTTGTGTATCTTTGGATTCCCATATATAGTAGGAATGATGGGTGCTGGCACCTCCAGCAATAGCACCTCATGTTAGGGCACGTCCCGTACATTAACTGCAGCGAACATGCTCTTACTCTCCCAATGTTTAATGCAGTTGCCATGTACTTATCGCACCTGAATTTCCACACTATTGGCATGCATGCTTTAATGTGGTAAGAGATTACTGTGGGCCATGGCAATTGTTACAACTCTGGCATGATACAGTACTTACTGCATGCTAATTCCTGTGTTAACTACTCATCATGTGATGGGGAGGAAATGGGCAGGTTATGGGTTGAGAGTGGGTGTAGATGGCACATTGCAGTTAGCACACGGTACTTATCGCATGCTGTCAAAGTTCTCAATAGGTGGTGTTAAGTGCATGATTTTAACATGTGGTAATAGACCTCTCAGTGCAGTCGCTGCTGGGAGCATGTAGGGCATGCCTCCCACCGTTAGCTCAGTTGCACTTGTCATGTGTTAGTTTTTGCTCCTAGCACGTGGTAAGTGCAAAAGCTTGCCACACTTCAGTGAAAGAGCCCTTAGTTTCCGTAATTAAATTGAACATGTGTTAATTTGTAGGGTAAGGTGCATTAAATTGATTTTGATTTACGTCACCTTAATGGACCGAAAGCATGCTAAGGAATGCACATCCCTCTTCCCGATTTGATAAGCAAATTGGGTTGGGCCTTCCACTCAGTGGATGGACTGGAGCTAGGAATGCTATTGAGACAGCAGTCACACACCCTGGGTAAAGGAAGCTGTGGTTATCACTCAAGGATGATACTTTGAAGATAACTATATAAATCTTTTCTGCTCCCAAGATGCTGATTTAGATGTGTGAGAAGCCTCATAATTTACCTCAGGTTCAAAAGTATGTACTGTGCAATTAATCATATACTTTTATGTGACTTGCATGTAGGCATGCTGATTGCGGGGGAGGTAGTTTGGGCAGAGAACAGGTGGAGTCATGGTTGATGCACATAGGGGGCATGTTGCATTCTGATGAGAAGTCCAAAAGAAAGCTGGACTCTCTGATTTAAAGCTTCTTTCTAAAGATACTATCACGTTGGAATGAAACATGGTTATATTGGCAGAATGAAGGCCTTTGCAGATATTGAAGATAAGCTGATCTGTTTTTTGTTATGGCATAAGAGATTGTATTTGAAATTTTGATCGATTATGGAGGTTGATAAGAATTTTTTGATAAGTAAATATTTATGAACCAAAAGCTATACTAAAAAAAGTGATTATTTTATGAACCAATCATGAGATATATTGTGTCTTCTGTGGCCCCCTCTCTTGATTTTTCTCCAATCACCTTGGTGCCGTCATTTAAGTACATTGGGGTCATCTTGGATTCTGGTCTCACTTTTCATGAACAGATTAGCACTGTGGTCAAATGCTCTTTATTCACTCTTCGCCAGATTTGCTCCTTCCACTCCTTCCTGCCCAACTCTGTGATTACAACTTTGCTTCTTGTTCTAGTCATATCTTGCTTAGATTACTGCAATGTCATGTATTCCGGGTTACCTCACTACCAACTCGAATGCTTACAAACAGTTCAAACGACTGCCATCCGTATCCTTCATCATGCTTCCAAATTTGACCACGTCTCCCCTCTACTTAGCAAATCCCACTGGCTGCCCATCAATTTTCAGATTCAGATTAAACTTATCTTTCTCAGTCACAGAACTTTGCACACTGGTACTCCTGCTTATCGCTCTTCGTACATTATTCCACCATGTCTTCTTCGCTCTATCCATGCGAACCAGATTCATCTTCCCCCTACTTCCCATGCTCATTATGAATCCACTAGACACTCGGCTTTCTATTTTCTTGGTCCTGCCTCTGGAACTCACTCCTCCCTGATATCCACTTAGAACTCTCTTTCCCTAAATATAAGTTTCTCCTCAAAACCCATCTTTTCCAGCTTGCATTCCAACAACCGTATCAGGTTTGATTTCTTCCCCCAACCCTCCTCCTCTGGCCCTCCCCCCTCTTCCCCTCTGCTATGACTCTGTTTTTCATTTTCTTACCTTTCCTGTCAACTTATTGTCATTCCTTTTCTATTTCTTTTGTGTTTTGATTTGATTATTGTACACCGCTCTGCCATTCTGAAGGGGAATACAGAAAATTTTAATAAACTATAAACCATGGTGTAGTTACAACTATCCATTTTTATGGTCCTTTTGTTTGAAACAACATTTATTTTATTTATTTATTTAGCTGTGCTTATATACCGCTTTTCACCGAATCAAAGCGGTTTACAATAAACAATAGGGGATACATCAAAACAGATTATGACATATTTAAAGGGGGAAAGAGGGGTTATCCCATCCCATCCCCAAGGGAGTTTAACATATTTACATTCCTGATTTAGTATCCATCGATTTCCTAACTTATCTACAGTTCTCGTTTGTCTCTCAGTCTCACTTTATCTAATGTTCATCATGGACATGATTTCAATGGATGTTGCTCTGTTCTGATCCTAGGTGTTCTCTAAATAAATGGTTTTTAGTTGTTTGCTACATGAGGAGAGGTCCTTATTGCTCTGGATTTTGGTTGGAAGAGAGTTCCATAATGATGAGGTGTATAGGTCAAATGTGCGGTTACAGGTTTGGTGGTTGAACTTTGTCCTTTCATGTGGCACAATCAGCACATTGCTTGTGGTCTGCCGGGTTGGTCTTCTGGAGTTTGGTCGCGTTAGTAGGGTATGAAGATGTGATGCTTATTGTTGATGAAGCAATTTATGGATCAGTACTATTGTTTTATACTTGATCCATGCTTCTAGCAGAAGGATGTGGGGATCTCTCAGGATCAATGTGATCATATTTCTTCACTCTTTGGATGATCCTGGCTGTTGTGTTGAGGGCTCTTCATAGCGGGTTGACAGTGGTGATTGGGAGTACTTGGTATATTGCATTACAATAATCCAGGTGGGGGAGTATCATTGCTTGCATGACTGAACAGAACTTCTGTGAGTCTATCAGTGGTCTGAGGTGCTGTATCATCTTGGCTTTGAAGAATATTGTCCTTGCGGTTTTTGCAATCTTTTACTTAAATGATAGTGTTTGATCAAGAATTTCCAGGATTTGATCAAGATTTCCAGGTATTTTATAAGCATTTGGACTCTTATTTGGGTTGTTCCCAGGGTGAGGAGCATTGGGGGGGGGGGGGGTGAATGTTTGATCCTTTGTAACAAATAAAGCTTCTGTCTTTTTGAGGTTTATTGTGAGATTATTTTTCTGGAGCCATCTGGAGGCATCATTGAAGCAGTTTATTAACTGTGGGTTTGTTGGATTTGTGGCTGTTATGGGTCCATAAAGCATAATGCACTGGCTTCCTGTAGAATACCGTATCCAATATTTATTTACTTTTTTATTTAACATTTCTTATATACCGCCTTTCATGATATCAAGGCGGTTTACATTGAACAAACTGAAATTACATTGAACAAGGAGATAACTATTTTACAGGGAACATGGGCAATGGAGGGTTAAGTGGCTAGCCCAAGACCACGAGGAGCACCTGTGGGACTAGAAACCCCAGTCCTTCCGGCTCAAGGTTGCTGTCCTCTAGTGGGATTTGAACCAATATAAGATTCTCACCCTTGTGCACCAAGTTACTCACACTCACACTCCTCAGTACCTAGTAGATCTGCTTCAATTCCATACTCCCTCTTGCAGTTTCCGTTCTATTCATATAAATCGTCTTCACCTTCCCTCCCCCTCACGTGCTCACTTACAGTCTACCTGTCACTCCGCTTTTTTCTTTCACGGCCCTGCCCTTTGGAACTCTCTACCCACTTCACTCCATCAGGAACAGATTTACTCCATGTTCAAATCCCTTCTGAAGACACATTTATTCTCCATTGCATATAATCTCTCTGACAGCCACCAGTGACCTAGTTTATGCATGTTTGTCCACTCTCCTCTCTATGTCCAGTCTTTGTCTTCTACTCCTTCCTCTTTCCTGTTATTTTTTTGTAGTTTTTTCCATTCCCGTGCTATGTGCCAACCTTTAAATGTTATTACTTGTTTGTAAATCACCCTGATGTAACAAAGGGCGGTATATCAAGAATAAATAAACAATAAACAATAATGTCATCTGTGTATCGGTGGAAGTTGGCATTGTGGGTCTGTATTATGGAGCAGAGTGGTTGTAGGTATATGTTAAAGAGCATAGCTGAGAGTGCAGTGCCCTGTGGTATTCCTTGGGTATGTTGAAATGGGGAGGAAGTGATGGTGCTGGTTCGAATTAGTTGATACCTGTTTGTTAGGTCGGACTGGAACCATTGCAGAACTTTGTCTTGTATGCCGGCTTTTGTAGTCTGTGTAGGAACATGCTGTGTGAGATGGCATTGAATGCTGCAGATATATCCAGAAAGATCAGGGCATATCCAGTATATTTCACCTGTATTCCTTTCGTTAGGGTGTTTATTAATGAGATCATGAGGGTTTCGACCCTATGAGAAGGTCGGAATCCATGTTGCTGTAGGTCAAGAGTGTTGTTTCTGTCCAAATGGTCCTGCAATTGCTGTTGAACTATCTTCTCTATGGTTTTTGTGGTGAATGGGAGGCTTGCTACTGGTCTGAAAGAGGTAGGGTCCAATGGGTCAAGTTCCAGCTTTTTGAGGGTCGGGCAGATGATGGACATTTTGAGGCTGTTCGGCATCCAGCCTTGTTTGAGAGATTTGTTCACAATGTTGGTGAGCACTGGGCTTAGCTCCTGTTTTGTCTTTTTAATCCAGTTGACTGGGCAGGGATCAAGAGGGGAGGTGGTGGTGTTGAGCCTTGATATGGTGGTTTCGATCCTCTCTTTGGAGATTGTTTCAAAGGTGTCCCATTTGGTGCCAGAGGCTGCATTGTGGCCATTTCTTATTGTTATTGTTATGGGTTGTGTGTTGGATATTTGTTGAAGCTGCTTCTATTGCACTGTTAGATGTTGTGGCGGTATGTCTGGGAGTTGGTTTGAGTGATTAGGTATTTTGGTTAGCCATTTGACAATATCAAAGAGCTTGTGTGGTTGGTTAATTGATGTATTTATAAGCTTTGAGTGATAGGCTTTTCTTGTGTTATCTGTTTCAGTGTGGTAGTTATTTAGAGCATCCATGTATCTTGTCCTGTCTGTTTCATTTTTTTGTCTCTCCATTTCCTCTCAGTTCTTCTAAGTTGTGTTTTCAGTTTCCGTAAGGCGGGTGTGAACCAATGTGCTTTTGCTGGTCTCACTTTGCTTCCTTTGGGTGTTGTCATTGATTGTGCTGCTGTGGCTATTACAGTGTTCCAGTTGTTGGTTATTGCTTTGAGCTAAGATTGACCTGATTGTATGTTTGCTAGGACTTGATTGAGGAAGTCCTCTTTATTGAATGGTTTAAATCTTCTTGTTGGGTGTACATCTTCTTTGACGGGCGTGGGTTGACATGAGCTGACAAAGATAATGAGATAGTGGTCGGACCATGGGACTCCTGTGATCCTTAGATTCTTGTTTATGATGGTGTTTTGAGAGCTAAGGAGTATGAGATCAAGGGTGTTTCCCTTCTCATGTGTTTGTGCACAGACGATTTATGTCAGTTCCATTGCCTCCATTGCTTCAAGGAATGCATTGGCGTGTTTCTCTTGTATGAATGGGAAATTGAAATCACCAAGAATTATCAGTTTTTTCGTAGTGTTGGTACTATCTGACACTTGTTTGCGAATGTCTGATAGGTCTGAGTTTGCTGTAGGTGCCCTGTATATCAGGCAGATCAAAAGGTGTTTGCTGGTGGTTGTGAGTATGTCCATGTCCTCTGTGCTTTCTGTTGCATAGTTTTGGAGGTGGAGATTGGATTTCACTGTGATGGCTACTCCTTCCCTGGAGTGAACTCAGGAGCAGTTGTAGAGACTGTATCCTTAGGGAGTGAGCTGGTTCATGAGTACGGTATCTGTTTTTGCTAGCCATGTTTCTGTTATACAGAGGATATCAATATTTTGTGATGTGATGAGGTCTTGACATATGGGGAGTTTATTCCTCACTGATCGTGCATTTATGCCCCCATACCCTGATTCATAAACTAATCTACCGCTTATCCCTTCTCTTGCACCATGATAAAAGGTCTTGCTTACAGGATTATGGGTAATATTTTATAATGACAGCATAGGCGCCAGTGTGTTTTTATAAAATGAGCTCCTGCAATAATCCACACTAGTGCACAAATGTTGTCACACAAATTGACACCTGCTTGAAGACAGGGGTAAATATATGCATTTTGCTATGTCTGTGCATGCCTCTATGCCCCGCTGTACCCAAACTCTGCCCCAGTAATGCTTCTTCATATAGAGGGGGTGTCTAGTTAAAGAATTTTTTAAGATGCCAATATTAAGCCTATGATACTTATTTTATAAAAATAAGTAGATGCCTATTTTTCCTTTTTAAATTGTACCTTAAATTAAGGTGTGGACATCTACCCTAGCCCTAGATCTAGTGTGAATGCTCAGGCCTATAATTTTCAAGGACATGCATAAATTATAGTATTTTATAATCTACATGCATATTTTATAAGCTTCACCCGAATTCTGCTCATGTGCACACAATCAGGCCCCCATCATGCAACTGATGTACTTTTAAACTAGTGGCCACACATGTGCTTTAATGACTAAAATAACCCATAAGTACATTGTGCCTAAAAGTGCACATCCTCTTATAAAATCACCACCACAGTGCATAAAAGTAGGTGCAATTTTACAAGGGCCATTTTTAACATGTTTACACATCAAAAGCATTTTAGAAAATTACCACCATCATGCACAAAAGGAAGGAAATGGCTGGCAAATTTATATTATAAAGAGTAACATGTCTTAGGGGCTATGTACTAGCCTGCAAAAATGTTAGTGGGTTAGCATCTGTGGTTTGCAAAGTGTAGTTACAACATGCAAATAAATTTACATACTTAGATATACTTCACAAAGAATTTCTCACGTTACTACAGCTGGAAACTTCACACATTCTGTGTTATGACAGTGCATGAAGAATTTCAAAAACATGCATGCCCCTTTGTGTAGCAGCAATGAAAATTAAAGGGCCTAATAATCCAACTTGGAGGTCCCTTTAGACCCCAACCCCTAGGAGGACCTCAATTCCTTGGTGGCCGAGCAGGCCTGATATCTTCCCTCCAGAGCCTTGACACGGGGCTAAAGCATTTTAAAATGTCTCACTCCTACACAGTTTTGCTCCTCCACAAACTGAAATACCCTACCTGCCCCCATACCCCGATTCATAAACAGACCTACTGCCTATCCCTTCCCCAGCACCATGATTCACAAAATGATATAGCCTACCTCTTTCTTCTGTCCCACTGCACCCAGACTCCCCCCAAGGGGTTCAGGGGATAATAGGGGCTGCAGTGATCCCCACTCACTCCTGCCCTTGGGTTGCTGGCTGAAAAGCAGGATGGAGTGAGCCCTAGCAGTAGTCTTGTGATGCTACTGCTAGGGGGTCTCACAATACTACCATTAGGGGTCAACTTGCCATCTAGGGAGTATGCACCCTGGTGAATAGCCTTAAAAAGGCATTTATTTTAAGCCTATATTATAAAGACAACATAGGTATTTATGTGCCTTTACAAAATAGGCACCAAACCAGCCCAGTAGTGTGGAAATTTAAACACGTAATGCATCCCTGCTCTGAAGATGGTGTCAATGTGGATGTATCTACCTATATAATATATGCACATGCATCTCAACTCCAGCTCCATCCCCAGGAATAGCTACCTCGCAGATACAATAAAATATATGCAGTTATTTTCTGTATCAGTTTCTCCAATTCATGGAAGAAAGAATAAGTACATTAATGAATGAATGCAACTATTATTTGTGTTAGAATTATTTATTTATTTATTTTAGCTTGTATACTGCAGATCTCATACACCTTCCATGGTTGTGATATGTTGGGTTTCTTATATCTACTGGAGCATATATCATGATGTCATCTGCATAGATGTGGTATTTGGTATTTTGTTTTTTGAAGATTGCACATAATGGTTGAAGGTATAAATTAAACAGAAGGGCAGAGGGAAGATGGTGGATGACTCTTGATTGATTTTTACGTATTGAAAGCGGTTGGAGATGTAGGAATTGAACCATTTTAATGCTGTTCCAGTTATACCTATTTGGGTTAGTCATGACAGGAGGATGTCATAATCAACATCATCAAAGGCAGAGGTGATATTAAGGAAGACCAGGATGAAGGCTTGATTTGGATTATCTAATCCACAGATGAGGGTATCGAATAAGACCAGGAGCAGAGTTTCTATGCTATGGTATGGGCAGACATCTATTGATGTTTGTTGAGAGGAGCAATAAGGTCAATGAAGTCCTGTAGCTGCATTTGGACTTTTGCTAGAAATGGTATGCTGGTGATTGGTCTATATGAAGTTGGGTCATCTTTGTTGAGAGATCTGTTTTTGAGAATGGGGCGAATGATGAATAAATTGAGTTCATCTGGCATTATTCCTTGAAGGAGGGATTGATTGACAGTATTGAGTATAAATGGTTTTTGTTTAACTTTAGCTGCTTTTATCCAAGATACCGGACATGGATCCAGATGGGAAGAGATGGTGTTGATTTTCATAATTGTCTCAATGAGTTTCTTCTTTTTTATGATGTGGAAGGTGTGCCATTTATTGGTGGTAGGTTGGGATTCAAGGAGGGGAGGCAAAGCTGAGAGGTTTTTGTTTTTTAGTTTCATTGCAAGGTGTTTGACCATTGTTTGTGGGCTTATGGAGGTGCTCTTTGTTGTATTTGTGTGTCCTGGTTAAAGTTTTTATGATTTTGAAAAGCTCTTCAGGGCAGTTGATAGCTTTGTTTAGTATGGTAGCGTGGTGGTACTTCTTTGCTCTGAGAATCAATACTTTATAGGCTTTGAGTGCTATAATATAGAGTTCCCTGTGTTCGGGTTTTTTTCTTGCCCTCCATTTTATCTCTAGTTTTCAGAGCTCCTTCTTAAGGACGTGTAAATGTTGTGCATACCATTTTTCTGAGGGTCTGTGATGGGTTTTCTTGTTAGACATAGTGGGTTCCGCGGCTTTATTTATTATAGTGAATCAGTTTTTATTGTCTCTTTGAGATCATGTGTTTGTATGGTAAGTTGAGGGGTTACCTCATCTAGGAAGACTTCTTTGTCAAAGTGTTTAAAGAGTGTGTTTTGAGGGGCCGCATTGGTAGATGTCTTAGTGGAGAGAGAGATTGGGAGATTCATGCGTATGATGTAATGGTCAGACCAGGGGACCTAGGTTGAGGTAGGGAGGAGTATTTTGGGTGTACAGTAAGTGGCTTAGGGAGGAATATCAGATTGAGGGTGTCCATATCCAGTGGCTCCTGGCCTAAGTCTTTCAAATGGCAAGACTTTGGCCCAGGAGAGAAAAGCCGCTGAGCCTGGAGTGGAGGCAGTGCGGCAAACCACCCATGGCTTTAAGATAAGTTTGCCATGCTGGCTCCACCATGTGTGCCTGGCAGAGGAGTGTACTGCAGTGCATAGAAGGAGCACCGGCGGCAAAGTTGCTCGCCCCAGGTGCTGAGAGGGCTTGGAACACCTCTGAGTATTATAGCTGACAAAGCCTAAATCTTCATTCCACTAACTTTTTTCATAAAACTCTAAAAAAAAAAACAATCTTAACTTCCTCTATCCAAATCAAAACACTCTTACAAATCCTATCTAGAGAAGGCCAACCTATAATAATGTGCTTTCAAACTATTTTGAAAATCCAACAAATCTTCTAGCAACCTGAATTCTAATGGTAGCCAGTTCCAAGTTAAGGAACCAGTAACAGAATGTGATTCCATAGTCAGGTTCCATGAACTTGCCCAAGGGATGGACAAGATAGTTGTCCACCCTTGGTTTGCTGGCTAAAATAAGTAAAGTTGAAGACTTGACAGTTTGCAGTAGAATTACAAGTTCTAGACTTTTAGTGAACTTAGCCCTTTTCTATGTCTGTAACCATTTGCCAGTATATACACACATATTTTTCTGGCCAAAATAAGAATGCTAATAAGAATAAAGTAACAGTGTTATCAAGTCTTCAAAATCACTTTTGCCATGCCTTTCTTAATGGAAGACCAGTTTATCATATTCAGTTGCTTTTAAGAATATATGGTACTGAAAAGCATTTACACTTATAAATTAAATTCAGATTTCAACATTTAATGCAATGGACAATGTTGAGAAAAAGATTGTAAATCCTAATAATGAGAATTACAGTGATACCCTTATTTAATTGAAACCAGTCTTTTTTAATGCAATAAACAGGATATAAATTACATAATCCTTTGTTTCTTGAGAGCAATAAGACTAATTCCGAACCAGTGTTTGAAATAGTAAGTGAACCCCTAGTTTCCTTAGCACAGTTAAAAGGCTAATTAGAAGCAGGTGCTTAAAGCTGACCCTATAGAGAGAGATATCCTGTCTTATATAAAGGTTCATATGTTTTGTCTTGATCGTCTCTATGAAAGTTCATGGAAACTCAACATGTCATGATCAAAGGAACTGTCAGAAGACCTCAGAAAAAGAGTAGTCAATGCTCATTTGTCTGGCCAGGGTTACAAGACCATTTCTACATGTTTGGGGCTCCATCCATCCACTTTCAGACAGATAGGGCACGATTCTGACCCGCACATCTAGCCCCGCAGGCTCAGAATCACGACTAAGCATGTACGTGCATGTCGGGAATGTGATTCAGTTCCAGCCTGCATGTACAGCCACAGCCCGGCTAACTCAGTCAGGGATGTTAAATGGAGCCGCAGTGCCATGGCGTTATGTTGCCATGGCACCGCGGCTCCATTAAAAGCCACGATGCCGGCTGCCGGGTTAAAGTGATTATTCCCTGCAGCCTGACCCCTGATCTGGCCTCCTAAGACCAGGGTCGGGCTGCAGGGAATAATCCCTGGCCCCCCAGCCGCATCCGTGCCCCAGCATCGCTAAAAAAAAAAGTCCAAGGAAGTTATTCCACCCCGGGATTGGAATAACTTCCCCGGCCATTTTGCTGGCCCTGGGCGTACAGGGCCGACATTAGAATCAGCCCTGTACGTCCAGGGCTGGTGACTGCCTACTGCCTACCCACTCTCCACCCCTGGGCCACCCATTCCCCGCCCCTGACTAACTTCACCGCACAACCGGCGGGGAAGTTAGTTGGGGGCTGCCGCCAGCACGAATAGCGGGGATGGACGTGTCTCAGAATAACCCTCATAGTCTACAAATGGGAACAGGTGGAAACTACAGTGACTGTACTCAGAATCAGCTGCCTGCCAAGATCACTTCAGGAGCAATTTTGAATATCATCCACAAAGTCACAAAGAACTCCAGACTAACATCAAAAGATCTACAGGCCTCTCTTGCTCTGGCTGATGTGAGAGTTCATGTATCAACCATCTGGAAAGAACTTGAATGGGAGGAAAGCTAGGATGAAGTCACTATTCTCGAAAAAGAACATTGCCGTCATCAGATTTGCCAAAGAGCACCTGAATGGCCCATGAGACTTCTGGAATAATGTTCTCTGGACAAATGAGTTAAAAATTCAACTTTTTGGCTATGACAGCAAACATTTTGTTTGGCAAAAACCAAACACTGCCTTTCTCAACCCATTTGTCAAGCATGGCTGTGGACATATCATGGTGTGTGGTAGCTTTGCTGCATTAGGACATGGACAGCTTGCCATCATCGATGGAATCATGAATTCTACTTTATATCAGAAAATTCTAGAGAAAACTGTCAGGCCATCTGTCTGTGAGCTGAAGCCAAGTTGAAAGAGAGTCATGTAGCAAAAGAGTCACCCTACAGAATGACTGAAGAAAAAGAGATTTTGTGTTTAGGATTGGCCAAGACAAATCCTCAACTTAAACCATATTGAAATGTGGCAAGATTCAAAGGGAGCTGTTCATGCAAAGAAACCCTCAAATTTTACAGAGATGAAATAGTTCTGTTTTGAAAAATAGGCCAACATTTCTCAAAGGCAACAGTTACAATAAACATCTAGTTGAAGTTTATTATTGTTTAAAGGGGTTCCACCAGTTACTGAATGGAAGGTTCATGTACCCTTTCACACAAAGATACTTGTTATTGTTGAATAAATAATCAATATCTATCCTTTTCATCTGAGTTATTTATTTAATGGTGTTTTCTTCTTCTGTGAGGATCAAATCATGCTTTTAGCATAAACTGTGCTAAAACACAGAGCATCCTAGGGGATTCACACACACTTTTTCTCAGCACTGCAAATGTAAAACCGTGTCCATTGTTCACTGAAATTAGGCATGTATTCCAGATTTAGTAGTTTTGAGGTAGAGAGAAGTTATCTATCTCTAATGCTACTTTAACAACTGTATGATTATGAAGTTCTTAAAAGTGATTCCATAACCTGACATGACACATTAGAGAATTTCTTTTCAATAATTTTCTTTGATGTATAAAGGGCTACACCTACTCACTGTTCTGTTATAAGGAACACACATTTCACCTCAAACATGTGGATAAGTACTTGATTAGGATGAAAGAAAATAAGAAGTCCATTCCTCCTGGTTGCCTAGCAACTTTCTCAAAGCAGTATGGTGCAATTTGTCTTTACCAAATATAGTCCCCCAGGCTATTATTTTAAATCCTGAATTCTGGGTTTCTTTCTCTAATGTCAAAGGAATTTACCGACTTGATGTTTTATCAACAATTACAGTTTGATTGCAATGCAAAAAATGTAGGTTTTGCAGCCTACATTGAGATCTGTGAATTGCTAGAAGGCTTTGTAATATACTGTAATAGCTCATTTTAGCTGAAGAAAGCTCCCTTTCGATAGGAACAACCAATACGTGACATGATATGAGTCGCAGCACCTGATTTTGTACATCGACAGTCATCAATTTCAGTACATAGGCAGTCTTTATACCTTCTGTTTAGTCTAAGCTCCTATATTGTTTGAGAGTCTGGCTATATGAAAAGAGCTATTCAGCTTAGGACCCCACTACTTGCTTAGGAGTTGTCACAACAGAGTAGATCAAACATAATTTTTAATTTTGCATTCGTCCTGTTTACTGCATGTCAATGAATGCAAATATGTGAGCAAATAAGAAATTAACAGTGGCGCAAATGCAGTTGTTTCATCTTCCAGAAGGATGTAAAACAGTTCCAGCTTCCTTTTCAACTAGGTTCTAAAATAAATGTTTTCTTCATTAAGGAATCATCCCTTTCCGTTTTTATCTAATATCATATGCTGTATACTGCATGTCCTTTTCAGGTTAATATATGTAGGGGGTTCTAAGAAAATAAGA
The DNA here is from genome assembly GCA_033557465.1 of Ichthyophis bannanicus. Lineage (NCBI taxonomy): Eukaryota > Metazoa > Chordata > Amphibia > Gymnophiona > Ichthyophiidae > Ichthyophis > Ichthyophis bannanicus. The sequence continues at coordinate 499,319,924 of CM066037.1, read as the reverse complement.
AAGAATTTCCACTTGCAAACTAATGTTCTATGTGGAGGTGGAAAAATGATGGACCGTTACTTTCTAAATTACTATAATGCCTAGTTAGTCTTGAAATTTATTGGTTTAAATTAAGAAATTATGTCAAGTAAGGAAAAACGTGGCTGTAGTAGAAACAGACTGAGCTTAGTTAAAAATCTTTCTCTGTTTTACCATTTCAATGAGAGAGAAACTGTTTTGCTGTTGCATTTTTAAGTTAGTTTTTCAAACTAAATGACTTCTGAACTGAAAACTGTACAAAAATACATTTAAACCCTTAGGTTATCTTACACTGTATAGCAAAAATGTAGTTGTCTTTCAGTCTTTCCTGGAATTTCTTTTTCATCCCTTAGCAAATTAAGATTCATTTCTTTGCCATATCACAAAAACATCTGGCATTAACTTAAAGCACGAAAAAGAGCGATATCATCTGAAAATATTCATATTGCTGAATTTCAATGCGTATTTGAAAGTACTACCTTTTATTTTCTGGAATTCATCTCCCTACGCTCCCTTTCTTCAATATAATAATCATCTGTATCTATATCAACATCTATAGACAGAGAATTTTGTTCTACTTATTCACAACATTTTTTAAGCAAATCAAAGGACAAGCACCAGATCAATTCTCATTTAAGAAGTTTCACAGATATTGTTCTCAGGTTCAGAATGCAACTAGACTATATTACTTCATTAAAAATATGGACTGCATTATTACTCACCTCTCTGCCTTGAAGCTCTTTTCCTTAAATCCCAGCACAGAAGCAATAAGGGAGTAAACCAGTCGCTGTGTGAAGCGTTGTAATCAGTATCAGGAGGGACGGTGATTGCCAGATTTCGTGAGATAGATAACTGAGGGGGAAAAAAAAAAGAAAAGAGAAACTAAAAACCCCTAGTCCCACTGCTGTATGAACTGCTATGTCATCATGCTGAACGAGCGGTATGTCATGTGAAAGTTGTTCTCTCTAACGAAGTGCAGGTGGACAAATATGTATGCACAGCCCATCTGCAATGACTGGGTAACAAGGAAGATCAGAGCTGTGGAGGACCTGCCAATGCCCATCTTGTCATTTGGGTACCGTAATTATATGCTTAACGCAGGAAAAACAATTTTGCAGTTTAAAATTATATGAGGCTGCGAAGACTTCAATTTGTTGGTGAGCAGAACAAAGTTTGATAGCGTTGACACAAAATGAATTGATGCCAGTCACTAGGTTTGTTTTATTAATTTTACTCCAAATTAATAAAATCATTGATATTTGACAACACTATACATTCATCTGAACAACCGGTTAGATACATAGACTGTAGTATTTGCATTCTGCTACCCTTCAGACACTTTGTAAAAGGAATACTTTTTCTTGTGCAGTTGCTAGATGGATTCTTCTAGTTAGTTTAGTCTGGATTTAATTACAGATTTTCCTAATGACACATGCCAAGGAAAATATGCTCCATCCTTTCTCTCCTTTTGGTTCTAAACTTTATACCCTGCATAAGTCTGGAAGTAATCAGCTGTGAGATATCTGTTTCTTGTTTCATGGACAGCATTCAAGAATGTAGCTCAAACTCTGATAATAAAGCTTTCTGTAGCTGAAAATAGTGAGAAGATAATGTTGTGGTATCTAAGCCAATTAATTTATAGAACAATAAAGTTTAATTACGGCTCATTGGATAGAAATTTTATTTATTTACAACAACTTATTATACCATTCTTCGACAATTTACATTATCATCATTGCGGCATACAACCCTGATGATAAGGAACTGAAAATCAAAAAGTAGGCCAAGACCCCACACATAAGGGAAGGGAAAGACTTCAAACCGAGGACAATCAATCGCAGAGAGAAAAAGAGGAAAATTTGCCATACTGGATCAGACCAATGGCCCGTCAAGCTCAGTATTCTGTTTCTAACATTCTGGGTCACAAGTTTGTTGTTATTAAGTGCTGTCAAGCCAGTGTCAATTCCATGATGGGCCCAATATTCAAAAGGCATTTACACAGTTCACAGCCCAGTAAATGGTGTAAATGCCTTAAATGGGAATATTCAATGGCACTTACAGGGTTAGCGTCATTGGATATTCCCTCCTAACACCCGATACTATCCAGTTAGCATTGGGGTGTGTCGGGAGCATTCCAGAGTAGAACAGGGGTGGAGATAAGCGCTAAGTGGGCAGCAGCGATATTGCATGTTGCCTAGTTATTGCTCTGCGCCTTAAAGATAGGCGATGAAAACCCTCACCTATCTTTAAGGTGCAGGAGCTAAGCGGGCAGCGTGCAATATCGCTGCTGCCTGGTTAGCCAATGTGGCTTCCAGTGTCTGCAACAATTCCCGGACATTCAATGCTGGGGCCGCATATGACACCAGCATTGACTATCTGGGGTTAAGGGTCAGCGGGCATGGCCATGCACCATAGGGGCACATAGCCTGCCCAACTCAATATCGGGTCTGTTGTGACTATACCCATGTTTTTTTAGCAAGGTGCAATCAGAAGTAGATTGTTGTGCCTTTCTTCCACATGGTAAACCTACAGCATTTGGTATTCCAAGGTGGTCTCCCAACCAAGTACTAACCCAGGATTGCTCCTGCATAGCTTTAGAGATCAGACACACTCACTGATCTCCATATAAACATAGGCAGGTCAAAACAGCCTGGCTAGATCCCAAAAGGTAGACAGATTTCATGCTGCTTATTCCAGGGATAAGCAGTACATTTCACCCAATCCCTTTTAATAATGGTTTATGGACTTTGCATGGACTTTACCTCCAGGAACTTGTCCAAACCTTTTGTATTTCCAGCTACACTCATACCTTTTACTACATCCTCCAGCAATGAATTCAAGAACTTAGTTACGTCTTGAATGGAAAAATATTTTCTCTGATTAGTCCTAAATGTATTACTTTGTACCTTCATTGCATTTTTTGCAGGAGTAAACCACCAATTCATGTTTACTTCTTATATGAGTTCATTATGTTATAGACCTCTATCTCCCATCAGCTGTCTCTTCTCCATGCTGATTTTTATTTTATTTTATTTAGCTGTGCTTATATACCACTCTTCACCAGGTCAAAGTGGTTTATAGATATATATGCTAACAGGCACTTTTTATTCCCTTGTCCCTGAAGGGCTCACAATCTAAGTGTACCTGAGGCAATGGAGGGTGAAGTGACTTGCCCAAACCACAAGGAGTGGCCATGGGACTACAGTAGAGACCCCAGTCCCTCCAGCCTGAGGTTACTTGTCCCTATGGGGGAATTGAACCCTTGGCCCTCCAGCCTGAGGTAACCTGTCCCAACCACTGAGCCACTCCTCCATAGCTTTTTAGGTCTTTCTTCATAGGGTTATCTTTCCATCGCCTTTATTATTTTGGTCGCCCTTCTCTGTGTTTTTTCTAATTCTGCTGTCTTTTTTTAGACACGGCAACCAGAACTGCATGAAATACTCAAGGTGCGCTTGGACCATGGAGCAAAACAGAGGCAATAAGATATCCTTTCTTTTATTCTCTATTCTTTTTCTTATAATTCCTGGACTTCTGTTCGCTTTCCTGGCTGCCACTGCCCACTGAGCAGAGAATATTGATGTATTGACCATGATAACTCCTAGATCCTTTTAATGCATTGATTACTTTTTACTAAGGAGACAATTCTCAGTTTTCACTTTTTACCCATGGACAAGTGCATCAAGTACATGTGTACTGTCCCTTAAAACTTGCTGTGGGCTTTGCGTCAGCTTTTTGTGAGGATTAAGTTAGCAAGGAAAATAATAGAGTTTACATGTGGTCTTTTCTAATCCACCAAAACATGCTCCTGGGAAATCCTCCCCTTTATGTGGCTTACGGTATGAATGTACTGAAATACAACACATAGCTTTATTTATTTATTTAACTGCATTTTTATCCCGCTTTTCACCGGGTCAAAGCGGTGGGACACATAACAGAGGGGGGGGGGGCATCACCAGGGTTCAACATTAATGATTTTGGGATGGACAAAGAGACTGACAGGGTAGCATAGTTACTGGTCTGAAGATCTTGAGGGGAATAGGGGTTCGTATTCAGAGATGTTCTTGGAACAGGACGGTTTTTAGCTGCTTTTTGAATGATGGGAGGTCACCGTTGTTCCTGATGTGGTTTGGTAGAGAGTTCCAGAGGGATGGGGCATAGAGTTCAAAGGCTCTGTTGCAGGTCCGTTGTGTTGCCTTGGTTCTTTTGTGGGGGATGGCAATGGAGCTGCTGGAGGATTGTCTGGTTGTTCTGTTGTGGGTTGGGCGAGGCAGTAGGGTGTGGAGTGGGGTGCCTTGTGTTTGGTGGATGGTTTTGTGGGTGAGTAGAAGAGCTTTGTACTTGATTCTTGCTTCGATGGGGAGAATATGAAGGTCTTTCAGAATTGGGGTGATGTGGTCTCGTTTCTTTGCATTGTGAATTATTCTCACCGTGGTGTTTAGGGCAGTTCGAAGGGGATTGGTTTGTGTGGCAGGTAGGCCATGGTAGATTATGTTGCAGTAGCCATAGCGGAAGCAATTCTATAAAGCTTTCTACATAGATACTGCCTGCTTTACATAGGGAAAAGGGCTTTTATGAAACTGAACCAACACACAGGTATGTAGACTGTAGGTGCGCTACTTTTATGCGCTCTGTGTGTAAACGTTCTCTGGAGTGCAATTTACCTGCAGCACAGGCAGAGTTGCAATATTTGTACATTTTTTATATGATACTCAGATAATACCCAGGTACACATGGCAGGTTTTAATTTGTGGATGAGCTTTTGCATGCTCTCTGGGCTGGCGCCTATGTCACCTTCATAAAATAAGCTTTTGAGGTCTATTCAGGAATCCATTTGTTAGAGTTTTTCTTTTAATTTATTTTTCTTATTAGATATGAGGACGATGGATTGTTTTCTCTGTACAAGTTTTTTCTTGTATTGTAATGTAAAATTGCATAAATAAAAGATTAAAAAAAAAAAAGCTTCAAATAGGTGCCTATTTGAACGTCTCCTGTTATAAAATTACCACCAATGAGGGAGGGCAATTTTCATATAGCTATTAAAGAGGTCTATTTACTAAGCTGCGTTAGCTATTAACATGGGAATGAAAGTCAATTAACAGTAAATGTGACATCTTAGCAGTTAACACAGAGTACCTTCCACATAAACAGTTAACAGGGCATGGGGTGGAGAATGGATGGAAGACGAATAGGGAATAGGGATGGACATCACCTTACAAATAAAATGTAGACTTTTAAAAAGTATCTTCAAGAGTCTCTAATGATACCTATAGACTTAATACCTCTGATTTCGAAAGTCTATTATCTACCCAGTGGGAAAAAGGAGAAGCGAATCGTTGGATCCTTGGAGATGGATTCTCTGAATGTTTCAGCAATTCTTTAGTCTCCTCAAGATGAAGATCTAGTGGTTTCTACATTATTGGTGACTTTTGCGTTGTCTTCTGATAGAGATTGGTTTCTTAAAGTGTATTATAAAAAGAGAGCTAACCTGTTTATGGGGAAAAAAATGTCTATTTTCCCGGATGTCTCTAGGGATACTCAGAGGAGGCGGAAAGCTTTTCTTTTATTAAGACCTGGGGTCCTCCAGTTAGGAGCTTCTTTTCTATTGAGATTTCCATGCAAATGTATCATGGTCCATAATTCTCAGAAATATGTTTTCTTTCAACCAGGAGACTTATCTACTTACCTTAGTACTCATTTAGTTACATCTGCACCTGTTTAAGGGTTTCTTATTGTGGTTATTGTTAATATATTCCTTGCTCTCTGCCATTATGTAATTATTCTTAAAGATATTTACCTTCCAGCCCCCAACTTCCCATGTCAGTTCCCTTCCAGCCATCTCCTTCCCCTCTCATTTCCCTTCCAGCCATCTCTACTCTCTCTCTGTTCCCTTCCAGTCATCTCCTTCCCCTCTCTCAGTTCCCTTCAGCCATCTCTTCCCCCTCTCTCAGTTCCCTTCAGTCATCTCCCTCCCCTCTCTCAGTTCCCTTCAGCGATCTCTTTCCCCTCTCCCAGGTCCCTTTCAGCCATCTCTTTCCCCTCTCTCAGTTCCCTTCCAGCCATCTCCATACCCTCTCTCTGTTCCCTTCCAGCCATCTCCTTCCCCTCTCTGTTCCCTTCAGCCATCTCTTTCCCCCTCTCAGTTCCCTTTCAGCCCTTTCCCCTCTCTCAGTTCCCTTTCAGCCATCTCTTTCCTCTCCTGTCATCTCCCTTCCAACCCTCTTTTCCCCCTGTGTTAGCTTTCTTCCAGCCCCTGTCAGCTCCCTCTCCTCCCCCCCCCCATGCAGCTCATTCCTCTTCTCTCCTTCCCCTCCCCTCCACCCGTGCAGCTCATTCCTCTGATCTCCTCCCTGTCCCTGTCCCCCGTCGTTCGTTCTGCTCCGTGTTTGAAATGACAAGAAACCAGTGCAGAACCTCCTGGTGGTAAGGAACCTCTGCTGTTGCCGCATCCCACTCTAGCGTCACTTCCTTTTGGGGGCAGGACACGGCATCAGCAGAGGTTCCTTACCACCTGGAGGCTATAAACTGAAGGCGGAGTGAGGTGGCTCTTTTGGGGACATTTCTGCTGCCCCCGAGGCCACTGCCTCACTCCGCCTAATGATAGAGCCGCCTCTGCCTGGGGTGTATGCCATCCTGTGCAGATGATTTGCTGCTCTTCAGTATATCAATCTATATTACAGTTTCCTGATTTATTGATATTTGTTTCAGTTCCTCTGATACATCACTTTAAATATCATTTCCTGGCATGGATAAGTTTCCTACGTCTTCTTCGATAAAGACTGAAACAAAAAATTAATTAAATCTCTCTGCAATGGCATTGCCTCTCTCAGTGCACCTTTTACCCAGATATCTTGCTACGAATATACTGGAGAAAGATTTTATTATGCACTTTTGCTCCCACGATTTTTTCAAATTTTCTCTTTGCCTGCCTTATTAATGTTTTGCATTTAGTTTGGCAGTTATGCCTTTTTCCTGTGTTCATCATTTGACTCTTTTTTCCCATTTTATTATTATTATTATTATTAATAAACATTTATGAAGCACTACTAGGAATATGTAGTGCTGTACAAACAAAGATAAAGACAGTCCCTACTCATCAGAACTTACAATCTAATCTGACAAACAAGACAAAAGTGAGAAAGAGGATAGAATAGAGAAGGGTAAGGAGATATACGTTTATTCCAAGCATAAGGAGCAGCAAGGTGAAAGGACATAAGTCTGGAGTTAGCAGAGGTAGAAAAGGACAAAGAAAGTAGCAAGCCAGTAGAAAAACGAAGTTTGCGAGAAGGGGTGTAGAGGGAGAGGAGAAAGGAGAGATAGGAAGAAGTAGCAGAGTGAATGCACTTAAATGTCAGAAGGAGTTTGCATTGGATGCGGAACTGGAAGGGAAGCCACTGAAGTGTTTTCAGAAGAGGGGTTATATGAGCAAAATGAGGCTGGCGAAAAATTAGTCGTGAAGCAGAGTTTTGAACAGATTGAAGGGGAGTCAGATGACTTATAGGGAGACCAGCTAGTAGGAGGTTGCTATAGTCAACACGGGAAGTTATTAAGGGGTGGACAAGAACAGCCCGATTCTGTCCTGGATGTAGAAATCTCTGTACGTCTGGTCTGAACCGGACATACAGAGGATATCGCGATTCTGATCCTGCGGGGCACATCTAACCCCGCGGGATCAGAATCGCAATCAGGCCTGTACGTGCAGGCTGGGACTATGATTCAGCCCAGCCTGCACATACAGGCACTGCCCGACTAACTCAGTCAGGGCTTTTAAATGTAGCCATAGTGCCATGGCGTCCAGTTGCCATGGCACTGTGGCTTCATTTAAAAGCCGCGATCGCGGCTGCCGGAACAAACAGTTTATTCCCCGCAGCCCGACCCCCTGATTTGGCCTCCCAGGGCTAGGGTCTGGCTGCAGGGAATGCTCTCTGCCCCCTGCCGCCCTTTCCTAGCCCCGGTCCCGCCGATCCCGAACATCCAGTGAAGTTATTCCACCTCAGAGGAATAACTTCCCCGTTCAAGTCACCGGCCCCGGATGTGCAGGGCCAACATTAGAATCAGCCCTGTACGCCTGGGACTGGCAACCGCCCACTGCCCGCCCTAATGCTGCCCCGATCTTCCCCTTTCCCGCCCCATCTAGCTTCCCTGTACAACTGGCGGGGAAGCTAGACATCGGCGGGAGGGGGCACGAATAGCAGACATCCATTCCCGCTATTCATGGCTCGGAATGAGCCTGGAAGTGTATTATCAACAGAGATCAAAAAAGAAGGAAGGGGAAAAGAGGGTTTAGGGGGAAAATAAGTAGTTCAGTTTTGTTTATATTAAGATTCAACTGGTGGTGAGACATCCAGGTGGCAATATCAGAGAGAAATGCAGAGATACGGGCCTGCAGGGTCTAAGAAATTTTCTGAAACATTTTATCTTAGCTATAACAACCTCTCTGACCTCTTTACTGCTGCTCTCTGCCATGGGGGCTATAGTTCTCCCACACGCCTCGTCCCACTGGCCGTGGTGGTGGTGTTGGGTTTCTACTTTCTCCCTCTTGCCAATTCCAACCCCTCCTTCTGCCTCAGTCTCATTCCTTTCTCTCTTTTGAAGTCCACTCCATCCGCCTTTTCACTCCACTTCCTCTCCGGGTAGCTGTTTTTTATCGACGTCCTGACAAGTCTGCTCCTACCTTTCTCACCGACTTTGACTTGTGGCTTTCCTTCTTTCTGGACTTCTCTTCCCCCACTCTTATTCTTGGGGATTTTAACATTCTTGTTGATAACCCCTCTGATACCCATGCTTTAAAGCTCCTCTCCCTTACCTCCTCATTTGACCTCCAACTTTGTTCCACTTCCCCCACTCACCAGCATGGCCACTGCCTGGACCTGATATTCTTCTCTAGCTGCTTACCTTCGAACTTCTGTAACTCAGTTCTTCCCTTATCTGACCATCAACGTTTAAGCTTTAATCTTCATCACCCGCTGCCTCAGCCTCGTCCTGTCTCCTCCAACCTATTTAGAAACCTTCATGCTATGATCCTTTAGCTCACTCTTCCGCCATTTCTTCACCTCTTTCTTCCACTTTATCATCTAAGTCCGTTGATGAGGCAGTGACTTCCTATAATGCTGCACTCTCCTCGGCTCTGGATGCTCTCTCTCCACCCATCCCAAGTCCTGTGAGACGTTCTGCACCCCAGCCCTGGCTTTCATCCACTACCTGCTATCTACGTTCCTGTGCCCGTTCTGCTGAGCATGCTTGGCTCAAATCCCGCTCCCATAAAGGCCTCCTACACTTCAAATTCATGCTTGTCTCTTTCCAGTCAGTCATAGCTCTTGCCAGACAAGACTACTATGTCCATTTGACTAACTCTCTTGCCTCTGATCCTCGCCGTCTCTTTACTTCTCTCAGCTCTCTCCTCAAGGTGCCTCCACCTCTTATCCCTGCCTCCATTTCTGCCCAAACCCTGGCTGACTATTTCCATGACAAAATCCACAAGATCACCCTCCAATTCCCCACAAAGTCAGCTATTTCCCCTCCTCCCCTCTCCACTCTCAACTCCCCCCTCTAGCCTTGCTACCCTCTCTTCCTTTCCTGTGATCTCTGAAGAGGTAACTGCACAACTTCTTTCCTCCTCCAAACTCACCACCTGCTCCTCTGATCCTATCCCCACCCATCTCCTAAGCCCCATCTCCTCCACCGTTGCCCCTTCCATCTCTCATATTCTCAACCTATCGCTCTCCACTGCAACTGTCCCTGCAGACTTCAAGTATGCTGTGGTCACACCTCTCCTCAAGAAACCCTCACTTGATCCCACCTGTCCTTCCAATTATCGACCATCTCTCTCCTTCACTTCATTTCCAAACTACTTGAATGTGCAGTTCACCACCGCTGCCTCGACTTCCTCTCCTCTCGTGCCCTCCTGGATCCCTTACAGTCTGGCTTTCATTCTTTACACTCTACTGAAAAGGCTCTTGCCAAAGTCTCCAGTGACTTGTTCCTGGAAAAATCCAAGAGCCTGTCCTCATCCTTCTTGACCTCTCTGCTGCTTTTGACACTCTTGACCAAAACCTTCTCCTCGATACCCTGTCCTCGCTTGGTTTCAAGGGCTCTGTACTATCCTGGTTCTTCTCATATCTCTCCCATCGCTCTTTCAGTGTGTATTCTGGTGGCTCCTCCTCCTCTGCTACCCCGCTCCAGGTTGCTGTACCCCAAGGATCTGTCTTGGGTCCGCTCCTTTTCTCTCTCTATATCCAGTCCCTTGGTGCGCTCATCTCTTCCCATGGCTTTCAATACCATCTGTATGCTGATGACTCCCAGATCTACCTCTCTACTCCTGAACTCTCTCCGGCAATCCAGACCCAGATCTTTGCCTGCCTCTCTGACATTGCTGCCTGGATGTCTCACCGCTGCTTGAAATTGAACATGGCCAAGACTGAACTTCTTATCTTTCCCCCTAAAACCTCCCTTCCTCTTCCTCCTTTCTCAGTCTCTGTGGATAACTCTGTACTCCTTCCTGTTTCCTCAGCCCGCAATCTGGGGGTTGTCTTTGACTCCTCTCTCTCCTTCACCACACACATCCATTTTGTAGCTAAGACCTGCCGTTTCTTTCTCTATAACATTAGCAAAATCTGCCCCTTCCTTTCTGAACACACTACTAAAACGCTTATCCACTTCTTAATCACCTCCCGTCTTGAATACTGTAACCTACTCCTTGCTGGTCTCCCTTTGAATCATCTCTCTCCCCTTCAATCTGTTCAACACTCTGCTGCGTGACTAATCTTCCGCCATCCTCGTCATGCCCATTTTACTCCTCTTCTCAAGTCACTTCATTGGCTCCCTATCTGTTTCCACATCCAGTTCAAACTTCTCCTGCTGACCTATAAATGCATTCACTCTGCGGCTCCTCAGTACCTTTCATCTCTTATCTCTCCTTGTATCCCCCCTTGGGAACTCAGCTCTTCTGGAAAACTGCTTCTGTCTATGCCCTTCTCTTCTACTGCTAACTCCAGACTTTGCTCCTTTCACCTTGCTGCACCTTATGCCTGGAACAAACTACCTGTGTCTGTATGCCAGGCATCTTCTCTAACCCTCTTCAAATCCATGTTGAAAGCTCACCTCTTCTCTGCTGCTTTTGGATCTTGACTCACCTGATCTCCTTTTCTCTCCCTTGTTTTACCCCTGCCTACACCTTCTGTGTTTTGTGTTCTGTCTTGACTAGATTGTAAGCTCTGATAAGCAGGGATTGTCTCTTACATGTCTGTGCAGTGCTGCGTACGACTGGTAGCACTATACAAATGTTGAGTAGTAGTAGTCCTTTAAGTCATGCTGTCTTTCGTTTGGCCTTCCTTCCACCTTTTTAAAGCATGGAATACATCTGGTCTGGGCTTCCAATATAGTATTTTTAAATAGCATCCAGGAATGATGTAAACTCTTAACCTTTGCAGTTGCTCCTTTTAGCTTTTTTCTTAACCATTATCTTCATTTTATTATAGTCTCTTTTTGAAAGTGCTGGCACAGTCAATATCCTTGCTATACTCCCTCCATTTATTAAATCAAATGTGATCACATTATGATTGCTATTGCCAAGAGACCTGAAAACAGTCACCTCTCACACTAGATCCTGTGTTCCACTGAGGACTAGGCCTAAAATAGCATCCCCACGTGTCAGTTCCTGGTCAAGCTGCTCCATGAAGCAGTCATTTACCTCATCAATCTTTATCTCTCTAGTATGTCCTATGATATTGACCCAGTAAATACCGGGGTAATTGAAATCTCCCATTATTACTGTGTTGTAAACTTTGCTATCTTCCCTAATTTCTGTTAGCATTTCATCATCTGTTTGTTCATTCTGGCCAGGCGGACAGTAGTACACCCACACTGCCATTCCCTTCCCCTTTTTACATGAAATTTCTGTCTATAGAGATTCTACATTATATATTTTTCCTGCAAAACCTTTATCCTGTTTGACTTGTTGTCCTCTTTAACACATAGAGCCACCGCTCCACTAATGTGATCTAACCTATCCTTGCGATATAGTTTATAGCCTGGTATCACAGTGTCCCATTGGTTATCTTCCTTCCACCAGGTCTCTGAAATGCCAATTATATCTAACCTTAGGGGGAGGAGTGGCCTAGTGGTTAGGACATGGTACCTCAGGCCAGAGAGCCAGGGGCTCAGGTCCCACCTGGGAACAGTAATCTCAGGCTGGAGGGACCAGGGTTTCTAGTCCTATAGGCACTCCTTGTGGCCTTGGGCAAGCCACTTAACCCTCCATTGCCTCAGGTACACATAGATTGTGAGCCCTTTGGGGACAAGGGAATATATCCAGTACCTATTTGTAGTAACTACATAATGTAAACCACTTTGATTGAAGGATAAGGCAGTATAGAAAACTGGTTCAATAAATAAATTAACCTTTCATTCATTGCTATATACTTTAACTCTCCCATCTTATCTTTTAGACTTCTAGAATTTGCATACAGGCATTTCAAAGTTTGTTCCAAATTAACCCTGTCATTAAATCTGGCTATTTAGTGACAGGGTTAATTTGGAATCTTTCAACCCTGTTTGATTTTTACTTAAAGGCATCTGGGTTACTTTTACCTTTTTTGGAACCTCTCTATCAGAATGCCCTGACTTCCCTGTTTTGCTAGTATCTTTCAAGGATACATTATTCTGAACCATGCATTCCTGGGTGACTGTCGGCTTTCCCCCATTATCTAGTTTAAAAGCTGTTCTATCTTCTTTTTAAAGGTTAATTCCAGCAGCCTGGCTCCACCCTGGTTAAGATGGAGACCATCCTTTTGGAAAAGTCCACCCCCCCTTTCCCCAAAATGTGCCCAGTTCCTAAGAAATCCCAAACTCTCTTCTTTGCACCACCGTCTCATGCATGCATTGAGACTCTGGAGCTCTCCTGCCTCTTGGCTCCTGCGTGTGGAACGGGAAGCAATTCTCAGAACACCATCCTGAAAGTTCTGGATTTAATCTACTCCTAAGGCGTGTTGTCACATGTTACTTTTGGCAATAACCATGCAGTAACTGCAAAACCTCAACACGTTTATGCATGTAAAGGCGTCTTATAAAATGGGGTCATGCCCAGAAGTACATCTAGTGCAAGTAGATATATAGTCCGAGAATAGGCATGCTCAGGACGGAGTTTGATAGAGCATGGGTCCGAGTCACAATTTATACACATATTTTATAAACAAAACCAAGCATGCACTTGTACTTTAGACAGTTACATTTCTGAGCAAGCAGAAATGTCTATTCCTTCAACACAGGCATGATTTCTACAGGATTTGTGCTTGTATTTCATGACGACATATAGACACCAGTGTATCTTTATAAAATAGATGTAAAATGGGTGCTTTCCTGACCAATTAACCTAGATGACCTGTTTTAAAATTGCCTTCTAAGTAGGTAAACCACTAATTACCTGCACAAGTGGTTTTGCAAGTTATCTTGTTTACTAAATATTTTGTAAAAAGTCCAAAATAATGTGTGCTACTGTACATGTTTAACATAAAACATTTATCTATACCTCTACAGATATAGTTAAAATTTCTAGCTACGTTAATGTTGATGTTTGCATTAATATGAATCATGCTACATATGATGAGTGCATTAGTAAAAGTTTTCATCTTAATTAGTTCATTTAAATTTTTAGCAAAAATAGGCATTACTGAGAAAGTCACAATGTTTTATTATATTTATTTATTTAACAGGTTTTCTATACTGCCTCATCATAAATTCAAAGTGGTTTACATGGAACAAATTCAGCAACAAGCTTTTACATAGAACAGGGAACTGAAACTTGGAGGATTATAAGGGTTAATAGTACATTTTAACAAATGCTAACTATATACATAAACACTGTTGTGGGTTGATGGGATACTGGGGCAATCAGCAATTATCCGTTATATACAGTTGTCATATTGCTATGAGGCATTATATTCTAGATGGGACCATAGTATTCAAGGAAGAGATGGGTCTTTATGGCTTTCCTGAAGTCCAGTAGATCTGTGATTGTGCGTATTGAGGCAGGTAGTTCATTCCATAGTTGTGGAGCGTACAGAGAGAAGGCTGTACTTCAAGTGGTCTGTTTTGCTGTTTTGTAGCTTGGTGGGGTTTCCAGGATGTTGGGGTCTGCACTTCTTCTTGTTCTGGTCAGATGCACTTTCTTGATCAATGTTTGAAGAGTCATGGGGGATAGGTTGTTTAGTATCTTGAAGATTAATATTATGTTCTTGTATTTGTTATGGACAGTGATAGGGAGCCAATGTAGCTGGTGGAGAGTTGGGGTTATATGGCTGTATTGTGCTGTCCCTGTAATGATTCTTGCAGCGGTGTTTTGAACCAGTTGCAAAGGAAGTATTGATAGATTATGTTGCAATAATCTATTATGGGCGTTACCATGGCTTGGCATACTGTTCTGAAGTCGTCAGTGAGAAGAGGTTTACGTTTGTGTAGAGTTCACAGTTTGTGTTATGCTGATCTAGTTGTCTTCTTTATTTGTGGTTGGAAGGTGAATTGATGGTCAATGGTTACTCTGAGGTATTTGACCTCTTGTTTGTTGGTTAGGGTGTAGTCTAAGATCCTGAGTGAGTCCAGAGGGGAGAATTTAGTGTTTCTGGTAATAAGCATCAATTCAGATTTTTTAAAGTTCATGGAAAGATTCTGTTCTTTGAGTCACTTTGATATTGATTCCAGGCATTCTGTGAATTGTTAGTAATCCGGGAGGTTGATGCTGATGTGGGCAAAAATCACAATATCATCTGCATATATTCTGTAGTGGATGTTGTGTTGTCTTATAATGTTGCATATTGGTTGTATATATATATATATATATTGAATAACAGTGCAGAGAGGGTCGAGCCTTGTGGGACACCCTGACATTGAATAAAAGGTTAAAATCCTAGCATTGGGCAAGGTTGCTGCTACCTTTTGTTACGATGTTGGTAGCAAAAATATGTTAATGGTGTTTGAATGCACATTTAAATTAACACAAACATATGGAGGGCAATTTTATAATCTCCCGCACAGTTAAAGTATATTACCAAACATGTACGTGAGGCCCTATTTTATAAAATGAAATATGCATATACTTTATAAAATATGGGCATAATGACACACCTAGTCAGGTGTAAATACCCATGCCAAAATCATTCAGAAACACACATAAGTTATTATATTTTATAACTTCTATATGTAAATTTAGGTCAGCAATGTTCCAATTAGCCCAACGTTTCTCTGGTCTGGAGCTCTGTGCAACATCCTTCCTGGATATTTTGCCTTGTGAATCTATTGACTCCAGCTCTAGAGACTTACTCCAAAGACTTAACTGTGTCTTGTTTCTGGTGATTTTTGTTCCTGTTTTCTGATTAGCCCAAAGCTTGATTGTTCTTAAGCACTGTGGAAAACCCTTCTTGGAGTTTTTGCATTTTGAATCTATTGACTTTTGTTCTAGAGGCTTACTCCAAAGACTTTGCCATAAAATCTGTGAAACCATATCTAAGTATACTATCAGAGATATTTACCAAGCCTAATTCAGATCCTGGTTGTCCAATTTGTGATCTGGAACAGGAACCAAGATCATCAGAAATACAAGACACAGTTAAGTGCAGACTAGCTAGAGGCAGTCCTCTGGGAGATGTAATAGTTCATCTTGGAAGACCCCCACCTTAACCTAGAGCTTACTGGTTTGATGCCAAGCCATGCTAAGTATTTAAAAACACAAAATGGGGGGGGGGGGGGTTACTTGCCTTGAAACCTCTAGTAATCATTCAGTTTTTAATTTGGGCAGTAGTTATAGCTACCTCTTAATTAACAAAATGAAAATTCATAAAAACAAAATGAAACAAAATTTAAAAAAACTTCAAAGAACACAGAAAACTAAACAAAATGAGGGGGGGGGGGTTGCCTGCATACCCCTAATGTCCATGCTTTTAGCACTATGTGCACCTTTATGTTTCTAACCTAGAGAACAAAGAGAGACCCAGATCCGAAGAGGCAGAGGATGGCCAGAGTTGCAGAGCAAGAAAGGAAGAGGAGGCTTTGCATGAGATGGTCAGCTCTTCCACCATTGCAGAGGTCCTCGAAGAAGTAAAAAAAGAGAAAACTCCCTAGTGATGTGACTGCTGGAGCGAAACGGTCTTGTGTGACAGCATGGGGCAGGCATTAGTGCAGACCTGAAAGTCTTTACCAATAATATGGATTGTTGCTTGGAGAGGTCTGTTGATCACATTGCATCATCTAGGCATTTGCCTCCTCTCTCTCTCCCCCTTTTCACTTTTTTCTTCCTGTTTTCTCTCTTCCTCCTGCCACACCTGAGGTTTGCCAGCATAGGGTAAAACCTGGCCCACTAGTCTTTCCTGACCTTTCTGGAACTGCCAGGCATGCTTCAGAGGTAGCAAAAGGACAAGGGGCCCCCTGAGAGGCCAGCATGGCATCAGAGGTGGCTGTACTTTGGCGCAGTACATGAGTGGAAAGAGGAGCAGGAACCCTGCCCAATGCTAGGATTTTA
Source organism: Ichthyophis bannanicus (assembly GCA_033557465.1). NCBI lineage: Eukaryota > Metazoa > Chordata > Amphibia > Gymnophiona > Ichthyophiidae > Ichthyophis > Ichthyophis bannanicus. The sequence continues at coordinate 499,303,402 of CM066037.1, read as the reverse complement.
ACGCAAGGTCTGAGGAGGAGTAAAGGGTTAGCTTGCTGTTCTGTGGTCAGAACTAATGAGGATATGCTGTTTCTTCCCTTCACCTTGTGCACATTGGACCCACATCTTTTTTTCTGGCTTTGCTGAAGAGGAATGGTAAAAAAAAAATAAAACAGGTGATAAGGAGCTGAGGAGGAAAGGTGCTGGACAGTGTTATGCACATGTGCTGACATAACAATAGAATTATATTTTTGCACAGAAAATTATCGATGTTTATGTGAGAAGTAGCATTCCATCACATGCACACAAGCGCCGATACAGTTTCTTCTGTGCAAATTATGGCCACTGCTAGCAGAGCAATGGATAAACCTGAAATATCCCTTTAGGACAGTGTAGTTGTCAGATTCTCAGTTCTCTTGTCTAGGGGGCAATTTCTCCAAATGGGTTCGTTTTATGCATACCATTGAAATCATGAACCTTACTTCCAAGCGAGGGTATGTGCAAGTACATCTAGGATGTTCTACTATTTTACTGTAACTATTCTTTTTCTTCGAACTTACAAGAAACTACAGAGATGAGAACATGCAATCAATATTCTAATTTAGTACATAAAACCTCACAAACCTCGCAAAACACCCATGACTAAGACCAAGGAAGTGAATCCTAACATGTTGTAAATGTAAATAGTTACCCCAGTTATCCAAGTTTTTAACACCTGTTCACTGTAAACACAAAGTACCCCGGGAAATGTGTAATCTTTGTTCATTGTAAACCGCGCTGATGCTGAATAGCGTGGTATAGAAGAGACTATAAATAAATAATAAATAAATAAAAGCTGAAATGTTTCTAGTTCTAAGTACAATGGATAAATCGAGCAATGGATAAACCTGAAATATCCCTTTAGGGAAGTATAGTTGTCAGATTCTCAGTTCTATTGTCCGGGGGGCAATTTTTCCAAATGGGTTAGTTTACAGCATGCATAGAAAAAACTGGGAAAACTGACATGCGGATAAAGTATAAAGATGGAAAGGGTTCTTTACCTTATAGTTGGATGGAGGAGTAGCCTAATGGTTAGAACAATGGCCTGGTGATCAAGTGACCACTGGCAGACCTTGGACAAGTCACTTTACCCTCCATTGCCTCAGAAGAAAGGCCTGACAATCTACTTTCCATCACACCTTGCTGAAAAAGCCTTGGAGCTGCTGGCTTGACAGAGATCAGCACGGACTCGACAGCTTTCATTGCACTGAACTTCTGATGTAGTAGTATGGTGCATTATTGTCATAGTATGTGCATAATTAACCCATATGAAGAAATGCAGTCAGAGACCAAGGGGTATATCTACTAAACCAGGCTATTGGTTAACCCTGGCTAACTGTTGCTAGGTCCTATTGAATAACATGGGACCTAGATGCAGATAGCCCAGGTTAACCATTAGCCCGGCTTAGTAGACGTACCCCCAAGAAAATGTGGCCAAAAGATACTAAAATATTTTCCATTGTGTCACAGACCTGATAAAAACAACTTCCAAGCATACATCAATAGGTTGTCTATACATCATTAGGGGTGTGCATGGCTGAAAAATATTTGGCTTGTGTTTGTTTAAGATGAATTTTTTCCGATTTTTGTGCATTTTTTAATGTGTATTTCATGTATTCATTTTTAAGACATGCATTGTATGCACATAGGAATGGTTTGATGTGTGCAATTGATTGTACATGCTTCATTTTGTTAGGATACTTGTATATCAGCGATTGATGTGCACGTTAATATTTTAGGCACTTAAATAAACAGAACTCACCTTCATGAATGCACGTCTATAGTGTGCGCTCTTAGCATTCATGGCATTATGTAGACGCATCAAGCTCATGGCTTTCTTTCAGGAGTATGGGAGCTGCTAAGGAGTCCTTTTACTAAAGGGTTGTACAGTATTTATCTCGTGAGTAGTGAAAGCAATTAACGCGTGGTGAGTGCAGCCATCATGCTCTACCTGTCATGAGCACGTACAACAGATTCCCGGCCATTAATGCCTGATCTAGCACTCAAATGCACAGTGAGAAATAGTGGCTGCACATAATGACGCCCATTGCTACTGAGCACGCGGCAATCACCCTCATGCTAGTGGTAACGTGCTCTCCATGCCCACACTCTGCCCCAATCCACCCACCGTTTTCCTAGCATGCGATGGCCACTGACATGTTTTAGCAGCAAGCAAGTTCGTTCGCATTCTCAGCTGTTAGTTACCGCATGCTAAAATGCACGTTAACCAGCTAGTGGCCTTTACTAAAAGGGCCTCTAAGTTTGATTGGTTATCAAAATGACTGTGCTATGTTTTAATTGGATGAAATCGAAATCGCTTCACTTTTATTTTTGGCTTCTTTTAGATAATCTTTTGAAACATATGTCAGTCCACTGGTTTTTGTTATAGTTCTATTTGGACATGGCGCGTTGGCTTATTTTGTCTACAGTTTGTTTCATTTTTTTTATTTTGAGTGGTTTTGTTCATTTTGTCTTATGAAATGTATTAATGTGATTATTTATCTTTTATATTGCAAATATATTTTAACCATTCTGTTTGGTGAACCCCATTGGAAAGGAAACCCATAAATTCAGATAAATAAATGTTATTATGAAATTTGTTTTCCTTTAAAGCAATAGTGTGCTGTGGTTATTGATTTAGAACTGTTTTGGATTTCTCTGGCTTGATTTTTCTGCAGCCTTCTTGAAATGACTGTGGATTGCCTCTGAACTGTGACATATACATCTGTTGCAGATTTTTATCTTCTGATGCATTTTTGGTGGTTTTCAGTATTCAAGAGGCTGTCTCCCTTGGTGATAGTTCTAAGACAAGTGTGTTCTTCACAAGTTGAAAAGGAAGTCAAAATGTTTCAACTTCCCCTGTTGCAGGCATTTCAGTGCCAAGCTGTGATCTGTGTTGGGAAGTTATTAGGAGATATTTTTCCGTATTAGGTCACTTTTCTGCATTTTTTGTTTTGCAACATAGCATTTATGAACTTTTATCTTAGGGAAGGGCAGGGGAAGGGATTTAGTTCTTGCCTTTCTCAGCTCAAAGCAAGATAAATGTAGTTACCCTATAGACTTTCCTGTCCCCAGAGGGCTCACAGTCTAATGGATCAATATTGAAAGGATTCATGCTCCTAACTTTGAGAGTTATGCCCCTAAATTGGCCTCTCTGAAATGTTTTTGCATTATTTATTGACATTTTAAATCTAAAACATACATGAGTTGACTTTGGAGATATCCAGGATGATAGAATTGCTTATACTTATTATATCTCTTCGAAAATTATATCTCTTTGACAGTTTACTAGGGTGAGTGCTTAAATTTATATTCAGAATTTCATTTAACTCCTAAATTTAGGCGCATAAAAAGTGGGTGGCAGTGGGGTGAATTTTAGGTCAGAGAAAAACGTTAGGAGCTTAGCGCTGATTTCCAACACTATGCTCTTAAATCTGTGCAAATGAATGGCAGGCCTAAATTTAGTAGCATAAAAGCCAATATTCAAATAAGCTGATACTTAAAAACCGTGGCAGTCAGCCATTGTAAATATAAACGGAATAATCACGGGCGGCTCAGTGGCACTAACCGGGCAGGTACTGACATTTGCCCTGTAAATACAATATTCAGCCAGCTCTTATCCGGATAGCAACTTAGGCCAGCTTTTCATGCAGCCTAAGTTGTCCGGCCAGGAGCAGTGCAAGGATAGGGGGCATCCTAGGTGAGCCCCCAATCCTGCTTCCACCCCTGTCCCCATTGCTGGCACTTCCACTCCTCTCTTGCAACCCAATCCCTTCTAACATGAGCCCAACATAAGCCCACCCTAAACCAAACTCAAATCCATCCTCCTATCCTCCCCTACACCAAAATGCCACCACTTACCCTAGACATCCCCATTGTTATTATGCAAACTATAGCTGCTGCAAACATCGAGGATAGTGTGAGGCAATGGAGAACAATTTGAGATTCCTAAATTTTCCTGTGATCCGTTTGTTATTTCCCCTTGAGCTCTTTCTTTAAATGTATTTCAGAGATATTTTGAAATTGCCTGATTGGAAAGGGTAGATGATTTCCAAAGAATATTTGGGTCAATATTCAACCTGCGGTTGTCAGCATTTTTTTAAAATGCTAGCCACCATGGGTACAAACATCCATATGTTCAGTGGTTGTAATCGGATAGGGTATATACTTGACAGGCTTATCAATAAACTGAACAGCCTGGGATGGGTCCCAAGGTGGTGAACTGGATCAGAAATTGCTTGACTAACGACAAAAGGTGATGGTAAACGGAACTCACTCGGACGAAAGGAAGGTGATTAGTGGCATGCCCCAGGGATCGGTCCTGGGATTGGTACTGTTCAATGTATTTATGAGTGATCTTGCTGAAGGACTGAATGGAAAAGTCTGTCTTTTTGCAGATGACATGAAAATTTGCAAGAGTGAACTCCCCTGAGGGAGTGGATAACATGAGGAAAGATTTACAGAATTCAAAATGGCATGAGACAGACACAGTGGATGCCTTTATAGTAACAGGATAAAATCAAAATAAGTAACTGTCTCTGTTATCTCAACAAATAGGGGTGACCTGCGTGGATCAGTGGGTACACCCCTAAACAAAGGCATGGGGAGGGATAACCTGCACGGAGCAGCAGGTGCACCTACTCTTGCCACCTTGCTGGGCAGACTAGTTGGACCATAATGGTCTTTATCTTCCGTCATATACTATATTGCTATGTTACTATGTTACAAACTTTAGTAAAAGAATAACAGAGATCTACAATGTAGGTTATAAATGATATATATGAAAATTGATTTTTTTCTTTTAGGAGTGTGCATTTGGTTCGTTAATGTCCCTTAAAATGTTTAGTGCATGCTAAATTGATTTAAAATAGATTAGTATGCATTAAACCAATTTAGCATGTGCTAAAAATCTCCAGTTAAAACAAATGTGTAAAACTCACCCCCAAAAAATCCAAAAATTCACAAAACTTTGGGAAAAAAAGAAAACTAATCACATTTTTCCTGTCTGTGTACATGCCTATTATATTAGTTTCCCCGTAGTAGAATCGGGCAAATGACTATCGGTCTTCAGAGGGACTTTGGATTGCATCAAGAATTTGTAACAGTATGTAGATCTAAGAAATAAACAAGTTTTCAAGAATAACATTGTTTTAGGCCCTGTGACATCTCAAAAAGATAATTTAATGTTGACTGAAACTTGGATAAAGCAATATCTCACATTTTATTTAGACATTTGTAATCTAATGTTTATTTTAATCAAATATTTGTCCTTGAAGTAATGCATGACATTATGAGCTTTAAAAAATTGGTTTATTTAATTATTTTGACCTCCATTGAACCTTTTCATTTTTAAATTGCTTTTGATTTTCTTGTTTGCCAGCAGAATGAAACATTAGGCAACACAGCGTCAAGTGAAGTTTAAAAATGTGATAGTATAATGAACAGTATACCATAAAATGTTAATGCAAGAAAAAACGCTCTGTTGTATTGCTTGAAAATGTTCAAATTTATAGGGAGCCTTTTACTAATAGACCGTAAGGTGTTGTACCTAATGCACGATTAGTGCTAAAACCATAGCATATTACATGCAACACCCCCACATTAACTGTCGGGGGTGTGCAAAGCATTTCCCTGGCAGTTAACCGAGAGCTCTGTCCCATAGTGAGTGCTGACGTAGTGAATGCACACCTAACGCCACTTACTGAGGTGATGTTAGAAGAACTTACGCTAATGCTAACAGCCCTGAGCTCACCACGTGCACTCCCTACCCTTACCCCGCCCACTTGCACCTCTAACTCAGGTTGCGCAGTTAGCACAGCAATCATCCTGCGCTGTCGTGGCCCTGCCCTACCTGGCAATGCGCGTCCCAGCGTGCTTTTAGCGCATGCCAGAACACGTTCTGCCAGGTAGCACCCATTAGTAAAAGACCCCCATAATGCCATTAATTATCGATGAGGCCGGTATTCATAAGCAATCATATACATAGAAACATAGAAAAATTACGACAGAAAAAGACCACATGGCCTATCTAGTCTGTCCTTCCATGTCAACAACTACAACAGTCCCCTTTTTTCCTTTAGAGATTTTCTGTGTTTGCCCCATGCTTTTTTGAATTCAGTTACTGTCCTCATTTCTACCACCTCCACTGGGAGACTATTCCACGGATCCACCACTCTTTCTTAAAGAAATATTTCCGCATATCACTCCTGAATCTATCCCCCTTCACCCTTATCCCATGTCCCCTCAAAGCAGAACTTGCTTTCAATCAAAAGAGGCTCTCCCCCTGAACATTTATGCCACAGAGGTATTAAAACGTCTTAATCATATCACCTCTATTCCACCTTGCCTCTAAGGTGTACATATTAAGATCCTTAAGTCTGTCCTCACATGCTTTATAATGAAGAACACTAACCATTTTAGTAGCCACCCTCTCTACTGACTCCATCCTGTTTATACCCTTTTAAAGGTGCGGTCTCCAGAATTGCACACTATACTCCAAATGAGGTCGCACCAAAGAGTTATACAGAGGCACTATCACCTCCTTTTTTCTGCTAGCCATTCCTCTCCCTATACACCCAAGCATCCTTCTAGCTTTTGCTGTTACCTTTTCTACCTGTTTAGCTACTTTAAGATCATCAGACACAAACACACCGAGGTCCTGCTCTTCTTTAGTGGACAAAATTACTTCATCCCCTATACTGTACTGCTCCCTTGGATTGCTGCAGCCCAAATGCATGACCTTTCATATTTTAACATTAAATCCCAGCTGCCAAATTCTAGACCATTCTTCAAGCTTAGCTAGATCCCTCCTCATGTTATCGACACCTTCCTGGGTGTCTACTCTATTGCAGATTTTGGTATCATCCGCAAAGAGGCAAACTTTACCCAACAGCCCTTCCGCTATATCACTAAAAAAGATGTTAAAAAGAATAGGACCAAGGACAGATCCCTGGGGCACACCACTGGTAACTTCCTTCTCCTCAGAGTGAGCTCAATTTATCTGTACCCTTTGTCGCCTCCCACTCAACCAATTTCTAACCCAAGCAGTAACTTTAGGGTCTAATCCTAGGGTGCTCAGTTTGTTTATAAGTCGCCTGTGAGGAATAGTGTCAAAGACTTTACTGAAATCTAAATACACCACATCTAGGGGTCTCCCTCGGTCCAACTCCCTGGTCACCCAGTCAAAGAAGTCAATCAGATTTTTTTTTTTTTTTTTTTTAACTTTTATTTTCATTTTACAACAAGAAAAAAGAAACAACACACCAAAGGAAACAAATACAAACATACAATAAGAAAAAGCAACCCCAATAACCCCCCACCCCTATGCTTCTTCTCTAAGCTGATAAGTATCATCATGTGAGCGCTTACAAACAACAGTAATTGTACATCAAAACAAACAGAAATATTATCTGCGATACGGAATGATCATGTGACAGAGATTTACATAGATTTAAACAGTCAGATGAGAGCATTGAGCAGTTTGAACATAGTCGTTGAGCATCTTCCATTTAGACAAGTGGTGAGGGGTCTGAGCGGAAGAAGCTAACATACGAGGTATTTGCTCATATTTACTGTAGAGACAGACATGATTCCACCATTCATTGGGGCTCAGATGGGAGCTATTTTTCCAGTATTTCGTAATTAGGGAAATAGCTATGCCCAGCATAAAGTCTAAAAGGAAGTAAGCCGATTTGGGAAGAGAGGGGATCCCCGCAGCTGAGCGGAGTCCCACTATCTTCCAAGAGAGGGGCTCTTGAAAGTGTAAAATAGATTGAATACGACCCCAGACCCGACTCCAGTAATACTGTAATGCGGGGCATTCATACATAACATGAGTGAGTGAACCAATGGCCGCATGGCATGTCCAACATCTATTGCTCTGGGTGGCGTTCCATTTGGCTAACCTGTCAGGAGTATAGAAACATCGGTGGGCTAGAAAGAAAAGAGTCTGAGTGAGTGAGGCGGATCGAGAGACCCGTGTCACCTTGCTCCAGACTAGGCTCCATTGCTCCGGGGTCAAAGTTACATGCATTTCCCGCTCCCAGGATTTCTGTGCTATAGGAGTGCCTCTATTTACAGTATTACATAAAGTTTTGTAAAAGTTAGATGCTACACCCGACAAGCTCCCGATAGAGCGGATAATCTCCGTTAATCCTTGGGTATGGGATTCCGATGGCGGGAGCACCTTAGCACTCCGAAGACAATGCTGAAGTTGCACCAACTGAAAGTAGTGTTTCGCTGGGAGACCAAATTCAATTTGTAATTCACTAAAAGTCTTCCAGCGACCATCAGAGAACAGCTGGTTAGGGATCCAAATGCCCCTAGTGTACCAGGGGCTCCACGCCATCGGTTTATTTTGTATTTGAAATCGAGCATTGTGCCAAAGCAGGAGTCTATCTAGCGGACAAAGTCGGGAGTCTAGAGACTGCTCAAGGGTATTAAAGGCACCTAAAGTGTCTAAGAGCATTAGTGGATAGTGGGAGTCTGATGGGAGAGTCATACCAGGGAGATAAGTAAGAGGGATTGGTTTGCAAAGGTCCTCCTCTATATCTAGCCACACTGGTCTATTCGGTGTTAGGTCTTCCAGCCAACGAGCGCCTTGTTTGAGAAGAAAAGAGTGATGGTATTTCAGGAAATCAGGGAATCGGACACCACCATTTTCTTTATCTGCTTGTAACTTATGTTTCGCTATCCTAGGTGTCTTGTTTTGCCATAAGTATCTAGTCAGAAGACCCTCTAAGTCTTTATATGTACGTCGAGGTAGGAGACATGGCAACATTTCTAAAATGTAGTTCACTTTGGGAACAATCATCATTTTAATGGTTTCTAGGCGGCCCCACCAAGTAAGTGTTAAAGGAGTCCAGCGTTGAGTAAGCGCCCGGACCTTAGAGGTTAAGTCTTTAGCATTAAAGGTGATGGTGTCTTCTAAAGGAGAGCAGTAGTGCACCCCAAGGTATTTGACCATGCGAGGTTGCCATAAAAAGGGAAAGGATTGCATATCTGCCTGATGGATCAAAGGATTTAGTGGAAAGGCAACCGATTTGGTCCAATTTATCTTATAGCCCGAGAGTTGTGAATATTTACCAATTTGCTCTAGAACAGCTGGTACTGAGTCTAGGGAGACAAAGAGCATCAGGTCATCAGCATACGCTGAAATTTTGATTTCCCTATGAGAGAAAGGGACTCCATGAATATCCTTGGATTGCCGGATTAGTAAAGCTAAGGGTTCGAGTGCGAGATCGAAAAGAAGTGGAGACAGTGGGCATCCCTGGCGAGTACCGCGTTGCAGGGGAAATGGCTGAGACTTTAAAGCATTAGCACAGATACTAGCAGTGGGCTGTGCATACATGGTTTGGAGACAACGGAGAAAGCCTTCTCCGAATCCGTACCAGCGAAGAGTTGCAAACAAGAAGGGCCATTCTAAGCGGTCGAAGGCCTTCTCAGCATCAAGTGAGAGGCCAACCAATGGTCGATCAAGATTAACTGCGGCAGTCAGTACATGACATAGGGTCCTAGCATTATCAGCAGTTGATCTACCGGGAATAAAACCGCATTGATCTGGGTGTATTAAAGTAGACATCTTGTCAGAGAGCCGGGTGGAGAGAATGGTGGCAAATATTTTATAGTCTGCGTTTAGTAGGGAAATTGGACGATAATTAGCTGTAAGTTGCGGATCTCTCCCCTCTTTCTCAAAAACTACTACATTAGCCATTGAGAAGGATCCAGAGGGAGATCCCTCCTCGGCCAGAGCAGAAAAATAAAGTTTCAAAAACGGAGCTAAGTCAGCGCTAAAAGTTTTGTAGAATTCAGCTGGGAGACCGTCCGGGCCTGCGGCTCGACCTGTGGCACATCTCTTGAGTGCCGATTGAATTTCTGATAAAGTGAATGGTTTGTCCATGGCCTCTCTATCTTCGTCAGATAGGGTCGGTCGCTGTACCCCTGATAGTAAGCGTTCAAATACTTCTGGCTCGAAATCACATTCAGATTGATAAAGCCGAGTATAAAATTCACGAAAGAGTTCTAATATTTCTGTATCTTTAGTGACCAAACTCCCCCCCGACGGATTGCGGAGAGCGGTAACACGCTTGGCTTCTTTTTGACCTTTCAGGGCATTGGCTAGCAATTTGCCAGCACGGTTATTTTCCCGATAGTACATCCCTTGTTGAGATTCAATATTTTTGGCAGCGGCGGTATATAAAAGCTGATTGTATTGAAAACGAAGACGTTGTAAGCGAAGTAAAATACATGGGTCAGTACGGGACGTGAGAAGACGCTCTCCAGCTTATATCTGTTGTTCTAGAATCAGTAAATGTTGCTTTCGTTGTTTCCCCTGTCGGATTTGATAGCTAGTTATAGTTGCACGGATAGACTCCTTGAAGCCCTCCCACCAAGCCCAGCTCGCAGTGTCATGGGGTGAATTAAAATGAAAGTAGTCTTGGATAGCGGCCTTTATGTCAACCTGAAAATCTGTTTGGTCTAGTAGGGATCTATCAAAAAACCAAGCACGGGGATGTTCACCTTGCGTAGTGACATGTAATGAGAAAGATATGGCAGCATGATCTGAAATATGGAGAGGATGAATCCTAGCCGTGTCCACTTGGGGTATCAGTGCTTTGGAGATAAGAAAAAAATCTATTCTAGATTGTGAGTGATGGGGGGCTGAGAAAAAGGTGAACTCTAAGTCAGAGGGGTGAAGCAGCCTCCATATATCTACTAACGCAAGATCTTTCATCAGAGCTGTAAGGGTATCAAGACTCTTGGGTGGACCACTCGTTCTAGGTGGCTGTCTATCTATCAAAGGATCAAGTACTTGGTTGAAATCGCCGCCAAGTATTAATGGAGTATTGGCAGAGGCCTGTGCCAACTGCGCAATACTTGCATAGTAAGCAGGGTTATCTACATTCGGAGCATAAATACAAATACACGTGATTTCACTATCTCCAACCTTAAGGTGTGCACGGACCAATCTACCCTCCTTATCAGAGCTAGTATCCAGTATAGTAGCTTGCAAAGACTTCTTAACCAAGATGGCTACCCCACACCGTTTGGAAACGGCGGGAGAGTAGGCAGCCACCATGTAAGGCTTAGCATTGAGTTTCAGTGTTTCAGTGGAGTTTAAATGCGTTTCCTGAAGAAACACTAAATCAGCATGTTCATGATTAAGATAGCTAAGGATTTTCTTTCTTTTGATTGGACTATTGATGCCTTTTACATTCAGTGATAAGAGCTTACATAAGGCCATTCAGTAAAGTTAATAATTCTGAAAAAGAACATGATAACGCACATAATTTCACAATGTCCCTCATATTAACTGTATATGGCTGTACACATGACATGATAGAAAATAAGCTAATGTTAAACAATGAAGCGCCCCATATAAAAAAATAAGCACCGAAGTGCATTAGAGAAGAAGCAGAACCCCAAAAATTACTGGCGACCATGTGTCTGCGGGGAGAAACCCCAGAGAAGGCCTAATTGAAACATATAACCTGTATAGCTGTGCATGTTCCGAATCCAACCGAGGTGCACATCATGGAGGGATAGGAGACCAAGAAAGCTATATATAGACAGAAAGAAAAGTCCAGGCAGTCTCTGTTCCAGGCGGTGATCATCGCGTCGGGCCATTCAAAATGGCGGGCAGATCCGGCGGGTTACAGATCCAAGTTGTTGGATTAGCGCATCTGGTCTGCTTCTTTGGAATCTAAAAATGTTGCTAGTAGATCAGGATCTTTGAATGTTCTAGTTTGGTTATGGAGAGTCACTCTGAGCTTCGCTGGATACAATAGGCCAAAGCGAGCCTGTAGCTGTTGAAGTCTAGGGCGAAAAGCAAGGAGTCTCTTCCGACGGTCAACTGTGGGCTTTGCCAAGTCAGGGAAGAAGGAGACTTTATGACTTTCAAACTCCAGATGATGATTCGCCCGGGCAGCATTGAGAATCTGCTCAACTTGTTGATATCTCAGTAATCGAAAGATGATAGGCCGGGGGGTCGTCCGATTGAGGGCCATGTTGGTAGGAACACGATGTGCTCGGTCAATTTCCAGATCTCTGTGAAAAGTGATCTTCAGCAAGGAGGGATGAGTTTTGACCAGGAATTCTCTTATATCTCCTGCTTCGGCCCCCTCCGGTACTCCAATGAGCCTTACGTTGTTGCGACGGGCTCGATTAGTGCTATCCTCTAACTCTTTTTGAAGATTCTGTATCTGACGTTCAGCCTTGTCCAATTTCACCAAGCGCACCGCGTGCGAGTCGAGGACCCCCGCCATGTTGTCCTGCCGTAGTGAGAGACCTTCAAGCCGGTCCTGAAGCACACCGAAGTCTTCCCGCATGGCTCGGAGCGCCTCTCCGTTGGACTGTACCAGTTCCTTCACACCGCGTATTTCCTCCAAGATCTCCTGTTGCATTTCGGGGTTTTCCCGAAGTGGAACTGTCTTTTGTGGGGAAGACAACTCTGTTTTGGAGCGTTTTCCGTGTGAAGAAGAGGGAGACCCGAAGTCTAAGCGCGCTGGTTTGTGGGCCGCCATCCCCCCCCCCGAGGTACCCCGGTAAGTTCGGAGCAAAGTATTAAGTTTAGGTAGGTATTAAGTCAGGATTCTGAGTAGGCCTCTCGGGAGCTTCAGCGCGAAGCGTCTAACCCGCTGGACATCAGGCTCCGCCCCCCTCAATCAGATTTTTCTGACAAGACCTGCCTCTGGTGAATCCATGCTGCCTCGGATCCTGTAATTCACTGGATTCCAGAAACCTCACTATTTTCTCTTTCAGCAGCATTTCCAATAATTTACTCACCACCAAAGTTAAACTAACCGGCCTGTAGTTTTCAACCACATCCTTACTTCCGCTTTTGTTTAAAGGGATCTCATGAGTCTCTCTCCAGTCCTTTGGCACCACTCCCGACTCCAATGTAGCATTGAAAAGATCAGTCAGTGGAGCTGCTAGAATGTCCTCAAGTTCCCTCAGTATTCTAGGGTGTATCCCATCCGTTCCTATCGCTTTGTCTACTCTAAGGGGTATGTTTACTAAACTGCGTTAGTGTGATTCGCGTTAGGAGCCGCGTTAGTGGAAGAAATGCCAAAAAAGGACATGGGCGGTACATAGTTAGTGATAACGCGCGCTATAACGCGCCGCGCAGCAATGATCGTTACAGGGCGCGTTACTGCGCGTTAAGCACAAAATGGAGTGCAGACACTCAAATACAGAAACAGAGCTGTAGCACAATGGTTACTACACAGACTGATGGTACAAGGGTCATGGGTTCGATTCTCCAGTGTGCCTAATGAATAAGACTGGCTGAGGCATCATGTGTAACCCTTTGAAAGCCGACTATAATATTTTAATCCACAGTCTGCAGCCGGGTTAAAGTTTGCATATGTCAGGAAAATTGTACCCGTCTTATGCAATATGTTCCAATAGTGACGTTCCCTCTGACATGGTCATGGTATTATATACCATTTGATAGGAATATTTAGGCGCGCCCTATAGGGCGACTTGTAAGGCATGCCCTATAGGGCGACTTGTAAGGCGCGCCCTATAGGGCGACTTGTAAGGCACGCCCTATAGGGCGACGTATAAGCCACCCTAAGGTGACAGTACCCTGAGGGTGGTTCTGCTGGCAGCACTAATATACAATACAAATAGACAATGCCTAAGACAGCCCTATCGATAAACCCCACTGTGGGTTGTGAACCTATGACCTCTGGCTCCATGGGCATTGAAGTAACCAGTGGGCTAGAGCTGCTAATAAACACCTGGCTGGCTACAGGAGGACTGCACGGCACCACACCCACATTCTGCTGGGGCTCAGGGTGGGGGACAGGAACTCCCACCAACAGATCCACTTTCAACCCCCTGCAATGGTGGCAGTAGAGGGGACCATCACTCCAGTCCTGCTAGGGATCAAACACCCTACAGGGCAGGCAATGCAGAGCAGTACACATCCATAACGCAATAGCAGACAGACGGCAGGTCTGGAAATGCTCAGCTGCCCCCCCCACCATTATCTGACATTCTCCAGAACCAAGCCTCCAGCCGCTGCACCCTGCACGGTGTTCCAGCAAGACACATACTAGCTGCAGACAGTCCGCCAGCTAGTCCATAGTGCATGGTCCTGGAGGAGATGCATGTACCCAGAACAGGGATATCAGCAAACACACCAAGCAGATAAGTCAGTGATTGGGCCCGAAAAGGAAACCCATAAATATCACATAAAAGAAAAACTATATAGCACTATGGGGGAACCTAGCCATTCCATGGTCACTGCTCAGTCAGGGTGAGAGTGACCTCCCAGCAGGACATGCTATGGCCAGCCTGTCCGTGCAGGTGGTACCGGGCACTACAATGTCCGGCCATTGCCCTATGCCCTGTGCAGATGCGGACAGGCCAGGCCACCCTATCCAGGCTATTCCCACGGTACCTTGCTCCTCATTATGCACATTGGCAGGCCAATACTGGCAACAGTGCTAGCACTGTGGGCTGTGGAGGGTGTTGGCAGCCACCACACACTGGATAGACAGACACACACTCCCCACACCTATGCCAGCATTGTGCAACTATAGAGGTGTTGAGCAGCCCAGGCCACCACACCAGTCCTGGGCACAGTGCAGGCATGGCTATGGTACGCAATACTGTAGGAGTCACTCCCCAGATTGGTAAACACTGTCAGACACAAGACCTGTAGCACACTCCACAGACATCAGAAAGGTTGCTATGATGCAGCTCACTCCGAAAATTGTACTTAACCTAGGAATTGCTATCTGCCAGTACTCATAGCAACCTTTTGATAGCTGTGTACCATATTCCCAGGTTTAGGGTGCCATTACTAAAGTATGCAAGTGCTGGTATTGGGAGATGCACGCAGAGCCCAAAGTCCTGCCTCTCCAGGAGGCTTTGGATAATGGGGCCTGTGGGTGCAGGTGTGTCTGCCCCTGTAGGCTGCTGCTTTACGGCAGAGGTTCCCAACTCCAGTCCTGCGGTGCAAAACACTGTTCGGGTTTTCATGCTGTCCCTCATGAATATGCATGAGATACATCTGCATACCATGGGGGTGGCGCATAGAAATGCAGCACAGGCATTTTTATCAGAGGCAGCATGGAACCTGAATGGTGTTTGGCCCTCCAGGACTGCATTTGGGAGGCTCTGCTCTAGGTAATGTGCATGTTTATGGTGTCTGTGCTCTGTAGGGTAAAATGTAGGTGTTTTGGGCATGTTCACATCATCTTCAAGAAAGGTTCTGTCTGTATTAGCACGTTATAGTAGTGGGTAAAATATGAGGACTGGGTTGGTAGAAACCACAGCTTGGACTTGAACCTGTGACCTTCTGAATACACTGGTTTTGTGCACTGCACCACCATGTTATCACAGAGGTGGTGCATTCCCTGGTGATACCATGACTGTTGGTCAGACAGGGCCTGTCTGTTGCAGTGCATGGCACCCACCTACACAGGGCTAGGCCACGGTCTGCTCTGGGCAGCTGCCACTGCCCCCTCCACCACCAGTATCCCTCAGCCACCATGCTGACATGCCCTTCTGCTGGTGGAGCTGGTGGTGCGCAGTCTCAGGCCATCCAGTGTGCAGGTAGGTGGCTGCCTATGGTGCAGGTTCTGGGGTAGGGGTGCCTGCATAGACGTCCACGCTCCCCCCAGCCCCGCCTGCAAATGTTCCGTGCCCTTGGGGGTTGCTGTTTGGTACTATCCCCTGTGACACTTTGAGAAACCCACTCGTGCCCATGTTGGGCCTTCAGCAGTTGCTGTCTGGCAGCTCCGCTGTTTCAGCATTCGTATGGGCCACCTAGGCATCACCCTAGTCCGCACTGTGGCCCAGCTCCAACACAGCATGTGCCGCCTGCGGCCCTCTGTATCCCTTTCTCCGGCATCTGTCCAGTTGCCATTCTGACATGCCCGCCCTGCTGTTGCAGGACATGTGCACGCCATAGGAACACTGTCTGATGGTGGAGAAAACCCTGAGCTGCGCTATTTCACTTTGTATGGGGACGGAGTATAGACCCTTCCACGATTTATATCTGTTCTATGGTGCTTACTCGGGGGGGAGGGGTTGATGTTTCTCATTGATACCACTATTGGCCAGCTTGGTTATTGTTTTTTTCCAGTTTGATGGGGTCATTTTCAGTGTTTCTGTGCCCTTTTGTTCTGTGCACATGTATCACACTTATCACTTTATTTTGGTTTCCCTCCCTGGGCTGTACATTGCTGACATTTAAATGGTTTCTCTCCCCTTTAATATGTCTTTAACGGCAGGTTTTCATTCGCGTTGGAATTCAGCTCTGAAAATCAGCGCGTTAGTGTGAGGGGAGCCTCTCCCCGCCCACTCTCCACCCATTGACCCCTTCTCTCCGCCCTCTCTCCACCTTCTGCGGTGTTTTAACGCACCGCGGGGCATTACAATTACATAACGTGCGTTATTCACGATTACCGCAGTTTAGTAAACATACCCCTAAGTTTAGCTAGTTTCTCACAAACACGGTATTCTTAAAATTCTTCAAGATGCCCCTCGCTTCTTTTCCTGTTTGTGAGTGTTTTCTGAGGTCCTGTTCCTGGTTCTTCATCTGTGAACACAGAACAGAAATATTTGTTAAGCAATTTCGCTTTATACTCATCAGCTTCTACATATTCCTCCCCTTCACCCTTGAATATGACAATAACACCTTTGTCCTTCCTCTTCTCACTAACATATCTGAAAAATGTCTTATCTCCCCATTTTATTGCATTGGCTATTTCCTTCTCTTTTTGAATCTTTGCTTTCCTGACTACTTTGCTAACTTCTCTAAGTTTTTCCAAATATAGATGCTCTCTGTCCTCTCTCTGTGATCTCTTGTATTTCATGAAGGCCTCCCTCTTTTTCTTCACCTTTTCAGCTACTTCTTTCGAAAACCATAGCGGTCTTCTTTACTTTTACCTTTATTTACCATTTTAACAAAAAGGTTGGTTGCCCTTACAATGTCCCCTTTCAGTTTTGCCCGCTGTTTTTCTACATCCCCCAGCTGTTCCCATCCCACTAACGACTCTCTGAGGTATTGGTCCATCTTGGCAAAGTTGGTTTTCCTAAAGTCTAAGAGCCTCATTTTTGAATGGATTCTATCAGCCCTAGTCCTAATACTGAACCACACCATCTGGTGATCACTGGATGCAAAATGATCCCCCACTATAACATCAGAAACACTTTCACCATTGGTAAGCACCAAGTCCAGTATGGCTCCTTTACGAATGGGTTCTCTTACCAATAACCTGAATAGTTCTCCCTGTACAGAATCCAGGATCTCCTTACTTCTTGATGATGCTGCAGCAGGAATGTGCCAATCGACATCTGGCATATTGAAATCCCCTATCAGTAGCACTTCTCCATTCCTAGCTATGCTGCGTATGTCTTCAATTATCTCTCCATCCACCTCTTCCTCTTGTGAGGGAGGTCTGTATATCACGCCAATGCCTCTTTCTAGTTTAACCCACAGTGCCTCCTCTCTCCCTTTTAAGCTCTGTAATTCCAAAGCTTTAATATTATTTTTTACATATAGTGTCACTCCTCCTCCCCTTCTTCCTACCTTGTCCTTTCTGAATAAAGTATAGCCTGGTATAGTTTCATCCCAGTCATGTTTTTCTGTGAACCATGTTTCTGTAACTGCCACTAAATCGAAATTGGCCATTCCCATTAAAGCTTCAACATCTGGGATCTTATTTCCCATGCTACAGGCATTTATACACACCACTTTCCATATGTTACCCCTGTTACCCATTTCCATAAAGGTATTTAATGTTTCACTTACCTGGGGACTTTCACTTACCTGGGGTCTTTCTTCACCCATCCCCAACGAATCTAGTTTAAAGCCCTCTTCAGTAGATTAGCCAATCTGCTACTGAAAACACGTCGACCTTTCTTGGAAAGATGGACAGATGTGCTTCTTTTAAATAATTTCCATCTAGCAGGTTGTTATATGACCAAACATTGTGGCATCGATATTCGGTCATGGCAGAGTTTTTTTTAAATACCGACCACTGTGGCTACATAAATCTGGATATACAGCACTGATATCCAGATAGTGATCGACACTGACAATGCAGATTCAGCAGTGAGTAGCGCCACTATCTGGATGATGGGGCATATTTACCAAAACATGCTATTTGCATGGGGTTTAGTGTGTGATAAGCACACCACCCTAACAGCATGAAGCCCTGTGCTAAAATCCTTCGCAAACTCAGTAGTATACAATTGGGGAGAGACTAAATGGGTTGGGGGCCGAATTTGGCATTGAAGATGCATCACAGTTAGCATGAGCATTATGGACATATGCCAACTATGAATGTTGCACGTAACATGAGTGCGCTTAACTCCACCTCAATGTGTCCTCCAAGCTAGCTTGCCCAAACACATGCTATGGGTGTGTTCTTTATATCACCCCAATCTGATAATATCAAACTCCATCCCAGCTCTGCTTACAAAGTGCTCTGGCATGATACATAGGGGTATGTTTACTAAAGTGCGTTAGTGCAATTTGCGTTAGGAGCCGCGGTAGAGACAGAAACCCCAAATAAGGACATGGGTGGTACATCGTTACCACTAACGCGCGTTCCAAAAACCAACGAGCATTACAGGGCGCCGTGGCGCGTTACCGCGCGTTAATCGTAAGAAGGCGTACAGACACAAATCACTGAAACAGAGCTGTAGCACAATGGGTACTGCACTGATCGCTTTTACAGGCAGCATGGGTTCGAGTCCCCAGTGTGCCTAATGCAGAAGGCTGGCCCAGGCATCACCCTGTACATTACATAGGGAATGAGGAGGCATGTTTTTCTTTACGTTCAGTAGTGTTGTCAGAAACACACCCTCACAGTGTGCGTAGCCACGTGCGTTGGTGCGTGCGTGGCTACGTGCTTTGGTACGGGCGTAGCCACGTGCGTTGGTGCGTGCAGAAAATCGTGCGTGGGTACGTGTGTTTTTACCAGCGTGGGCACTTTATATTACAGACTCTTTAGGGTGTCTTGCACCTATGAATTATGCTAACAGATGTAAGTGTGATGGCCTATGGTTTATCAGAGCCTGTGAGCAGGTGCTGGATTTCCACAGGGCTGGATTGTGCCAGTCACACCCATGATGCACTGCACATGCAAATCAGCTGTCCACAGATACACACCATGGGGAATGCACCCCCACAGCACCTCGGCCTGGTAGGGGGAAGTGACCATGTGCACCCCCACAGCACCTCGGCCTGGTAGGGGGTACTGACCGTGTGTTGTACTGGCACAGAGTAGCTACACACTGTCACATTGTGCGGGTACTGTGCTCACCCTGAGGGTGCAGTGAGGCACCCAGCACCAGGTCCACAGCACCATCCATGGCTGAAAGAGGCCATGGCGGAGGTCCAAAGCAGTGTTAATGTGTGAGATAGGTAGTTTCTGCAGAAACACCTTGGATATCTCTGTCTGTTTCATTCAGGTGTAGCCCCCATGGACCCCCTCCCCCAGGGCGGTGGGTGGCAAACAGCATCTCCCATCAATAGATCCACATTCTACCTCCCTGCAAAGGTGGCAGTAGAGGGGGAACATCAACCCTGGTCCTGCTGAGGAACAGACACCCCACAGGGCAGTCAATGCAGCTCTATACACATTCATAACACAATAGCAGACAGACATTAGGCCTGGATAAGGTAAGCTGCACCCCACCACTATCTGATATTCTCCTGCTGCAAGCCATCAGCTGCTACACCCTGCAAGCCACTCCATCAAGACACATACCAGCTGCAAACAGTCTGCTAGTTAGTCCATAGTGCATGTGCCCAGTGGAGATACATGCACCCAGAACTGGGATGTCAGCATACACAGCAAGCAGATAAATCAGTGACTGGGCCCCAAAAGGAAACCCATATCTATCACATGAGAAAAATACCATATAGCACTATGGGGATGCCTAGCCATGCTGTGGTCACTGCCCAGTCAGGGTGAGATTGATCTCCCTGCAGGACATACAGCGGTCACCCTGTATGTGTAGGTGGTGGCTGGGCACTAATATGCCACAGTCAGTGCCCTATGCGCTGTGCAGATGCAGCCTGCCCAGGGCACCCTGTCTGGGCTATACCCATGGTACCTTGCTCCTCATTATGCACATTGGCAGGCCAATAATGGCAACAGTGCTGGCAGTGTGGGCAGTGGAAGGTGTTTACAGCCGCCACACACTGTAGAGACAGACACACACTCCGACACCTATGCCAGCATTGTGCTACTGTAGAGGAGTTCAGCAGCCCTGCCCACCACACCAGTCCTGGGCACAGTCCAGGCATGGATATGGTCCGCAATACTGTTGGGCGTCACTCCCCAGGGTGGTAAACACTGTCAGAGACCTGACCTGTAGCACACACCGCTGACATCAGAAAGATTGTTATGATGGAGCTCAATGAGCAAACTGTGCTTAACGTAGGACTTGCTATCTGCCAGTACTCATAGGAAACGTTTGATAGGTGTGTACCGTATACCCAGGTGTAGGGTTGCATTGCTAAGGTATGCAAGTGCTAGTATTGGGAGATGCACGCAGGGCCCAATGTCCTGCCTCTCCAGGAGGCATGAGCCAATGGGGCCTGTGGGTGTGGGTGTGGGTGTGTCTGACCCTGTTGGCTGCTGCTTTACGGCAGAGGTTCCCAACTCCAGTCCTGGTGTGCCAAACACTGTTCGGGTTTTCATGCTGTCTCTGAGTAATACGCATGAGCTACATCTGCATACTATGGGGGTGGTGCATAAATATGCAGCACAGGCATCTTTATTCACGGCAGCATGGAACCTGAATGGTGTGCGCCCCTCCAGGACTGCATTTGGGAGACTCTGCTCTAGGTAATGCACCTGTTTATGGTGTCTGTGCTCGGTGGGGTAAAATATAAGCGTATTAACCATGCGTATGTTCTCAGCAATAAAGGTTTGTCATTACAATCACGGTACAGTTGTGGGAAAAATATGTGGACTGGATTGGATGTAGCCCCAGCTGGGCTTTGAACCTGTGACCCTCTGGTCCTACAGGTACTGGCTGTGTCTGCTGCACCACACTGTGGCCACAGAGACAGTGCAGTCCCTGGAGATAGGACACCTGGCCGAAAGAGTCAGAAACCCTGCTCTGCACATTTTTACTGTGGGCTCATTCACCTTGTATGGAGACATAAGTGCACATAAACCCCAAATATGACCTTGGAATAAGGGGATAGAAAGATACCCAAGCTGGCCAATAGTGATATTAATGGGCAACCATAGAAAACACTCCCAGGAACGCTCATAATTAAAACTAGGGAATGATTTTTGGAAGGGTCTACGCTCCGTGGACCCTTACAAAACTCATTTCTTTTTTTTGGAGCTTTCCTGGGAGTGTTTTGTATGGTTGCCCATTAATATCACTGTTGACCAGCTGGGTTATAGTTTTTTAGGATGTTGTTGTGGTCTTTTTCCATTTCTATTTGCTATTTTGTTCAGTGCACATGTATCACACTGCTCACGTTTTGTAGGTTTCCCCGGTTTTGCTGTACATTGCTGACGGAAATGTTTTCTCTTCCCTTTAATATGCCTTTAACGACAGGTTTTCTTTCGCGTTGGAATTGAGCTCTGAAATGCAACGCGTTAGTGTGAGGGGAGCCTCTCCCTGCCCACTCTCCGCCCATTGACCCCTTCTCTCCGCCCACTCTCCACCTTCTGCGCTGTTTTAACGCGCCGCGGGGGTTTACGATCGTTAACTGCGGTTAACGCGCGTAACGTACGGTTAACGATCGTTTGCACGTCAGAACGCGCGTTATGACGTGCGAACGTTCATTAACTGTACGTTACGCGCGTTATTCACGATTACCGCAGTTTAGTAAACATACCCCATAGTGTTGAGGCTGTCAGAGGAAAGATCCAGATAGTGCTGCCCAACATCACACTGATCAGAACTTATCCAGTTAGCAGATGTGGAGTAGGATTAGAGGCATGCCTGGGGCAAGGCCAAAAGTTACATGGAGAGCAGCAGGATCTATGCCTAGTAGTCATAGACCACAAAAATTGCAGGCCTAAGTTTATATTGATATGCTATCTGTATAAAGTGAAGCTGGCACATTCGGTGCTCACACTTATACACTTGTGGGGGTCATTCTATAAAGCTTTTTCTCTGTTTTTTTTCAAGAGGAAAAAGGTTTTTATATAAGAGCATGACCATACACAGACTTGAAAAGCAGGCATCAGAAAGTGTCTGCTTACTATAATGCCATTTGCATGTGGGTGTTGCTGGGGCAGAGTTTGGATGGAAAGGAGGTGTAGCTGTGATGTACATTTGTACATTATAAAATACATATTTCATTTCATGTATTTATGATTTGCTATACCACTTAATTTGGGAACAGCAAAGTGGATTACAATAAAAATACAATAAAGAGACTGTAGCAGGAAAATGAAAAGAACGCCAATATGTATAGGACATACGGGAAAGAAATATGACAAGGCAGGGTTGCAGGAGGGTGGTGAGAGAGGAGGAGGACTTGTAGGAAACATAAGGAAGTCAACTGAGGGAGTCCAGTGGGAGGTCAAAAACTGTGCAGAAAAGGTGGGTTTTAACTTGGGCTTTGAACTTTGCAAAAGAGGATTCCCACATGAGGACAAGCAACCTCAGGCCAGAGGGACTGGGGTCTCTAGTCCCATGGCCACTCCTTGTGGCCTTGGGCAAGCCAATTAACCCTCCATTGTCTCAGGTACACTTAGATTGTGAGCCCTTCGGGGACAAGAGAATAAAAAGTACCTGTTAGTATACATGTAAACCGCACTGATTCTAAAGAGCGCGGTATAAATAAATAAATAAATAAATAAACAGAGATGTTGAGGAAGGTTATTCCAGAGGGAGGGTCCGAGGAAATCAAATGCTGAATGGCGAGCAGATTCAAGATGCGCCAGAGAGGGAGAAGGTAGAAGATGATAGTTCATATGAATTGCACGGAGAGAGTGTTGTTGGGCAAGAGGAATAATGGAGAATGCTAAGTACTGCAGGGAACCAGTGTGAAGAGTTTTGTGGACCTGGATGAGAATCTTGTAATGAATACGGGATGATACAGATCTAATTCATGACAATAATCCAGATCTAATATGCCTTACTGAGACTTAGCTAACAGATACTGACACTATACTTTCAAGCCAATTTAATCTTCAAGGATATAACATGTTCTAATCTCCCAGAACATCCAATACTAGTGAAACGGGAACTAAATGCCACCCTCCTCTCCAATAAAACCCTTGATGATATCGATGTTTTGATGATATAGAACAAGAACCTGACAATATGCCTACTTTACAGGCCCCCTTACTCAACACAAGATAACCTTGCTCACATTCTAGAAATAGAATGCTTTGCCCCTCTAAACAAGCCACTCATTATATTAGGAGACTTCAATTTACCTTCAATGCACCCAGCCCATGCCTCCCATTTCCTGAACGCAATGGCAGACATGGGCTACCATCATACAGTAAAAATTCCAACACACATTAAAGGCAACACATTGGACCTTATCTTCCTTCCTGAACAGACAATATTACATCCTCAACACATCCCCCCCCCCCCAAAGCCTTACCTCTCCCATGGACCGATCACTTTCGATTAGAATTCTCCATCCCTGCCATGCCTATGCCACCTACAACTAGCACTGGCTCACCACATAAAAGAAAATTCCAGCCGTTTGACAAAGAAGCATTCTTACTCGACACCATCCCCAACATCAATGCTAACTCGACTGACCTAGACGATATCATTCTAAATTGGAATACTACCATCTCAAATGCTGCCTTAATGCACAGCCAACACCATAGAACAAATTATAAGCATTCTAAACCATGGTACTCAAAAGACTTAAAAGACCTAAAAAAAAAACCTCAGAAAACTTGAACAAAAATGGAGATTACAAAATCAGACAAGGAGAAAATAGCATATATGACCCACCTGAGAGTTTATAGAGATACCATTATCACCAAAAAGAGGGAATATCATACTCACCTCCTAACCAAATCCCTCAATAGGTCCAGAGAACTCTTTTCCATTGTCAACTACTTAACTCAACCCCAAAATCAAGAAGGAAATCAAATTACCATACGCGCACAAACCCTTGCCAACTATTACCTGACTAAAACTACACCACTAGGAACATCTGACATGAGCTTGAACAACAGTGCACACTTACTCAATGATAACAACCCCAAAACATCTAACTGCTGGAAATCTTTTCACCCAATTGATCATAAACGACTCAAAAATATAATAACCAACATCAATACTACAACATCCTCTACTGACCCTTGTCCAGTTAACTGGCTTTAATCCTGTAAAGCCGAATTCACAACTCTCATATCCACAATAGTCAGTCTTTCCTTAACAACAGGATATATGCCCACAAAACTTAAACAGGCAAGTATAAGACCTATACTGAAATCAAAATCCTCTTCCAAAGATAACCCAAATCATACAGGCCTATTTCTAGTCTGCCATTTATAGCCAAAATTATCGAAAAAGTTGTGCAGATACAGCTTCAAGACTTTATAGATACAAACACCCCTCTAGATACACAACAATACGGATTCAGACCCTTCCAGAGTGTAGAGACCCTCCTGTTCACATTTATGAACAAACTTATTAGAGGACTTAATAATACTAAACAAGCATTCATCTTAATATTTCTCGACATTGCCTCAGCTTTGGACAGTATCAATCACAAGATACTTATCTCTAGACTACATAAGATTAGATTGCAAGGTATGGTAATCCAATGGTTTCAATTGTATCTGACTGACCGCACCCAACAGGTCTTAATTGGTCAAGCTTCATCCTCCACTCATATTCAGTGCTAAGGCCAGTTTCAAGGCTCTGCCCTTTCTGCCCTCCTCTTTAACCTCTACATTCAGCCCATCTGTAGTATCTTTAAGAAACACAAAATAAATTCTCACATCTATGCAGATCACATAATGATGTACATTCCCATAGTTATTACAAATCCCTCTTACCATCAAATTATGTCATGCCTAAAGGAAGCATCAGATTGGCTCAACCTAAACAATTTAAAAATAAACTTCGAGAAGATTGACGTCCTTTGTCAACCGCAACACCAATTTCATCCCCCCCCCCCCTTCTAAAATTAACCTTCAAGGAATTGAACTCAATGTCAAAATGGAGGTAAAATAACACAGGTACACTACCAAAAAACTGCCTCCAGTTTTGCAACTGATTCCTATAGATTTTGGGGTGCTGAATCCAGGAAAAATAGCCAAAATGTTCCATCACGTCACGTTTTCTTGCAAAATTAGATTTCTTACCCATATAAGGAATGTTCACATAATTTCTTTTTAGCCAACTGCAGTTTATTTTCTTGGCCCAAAATAGAGGTTGTAATGGTTAACTAACTAGAAACACTCCCTCATGATATTTTAGAGTGTTTTGTGTTCATTTTATACATTAACAGGACAATTGGGAGGCGGGGGGCTAAATCCAGTACTCGCGCTGGCGCATGTTCTTTCCTGTTCGCCTCGCCTCGTTCGCTCGCTCAAACACGGTGGTTGCGACATGAACGTTCCTGTCAAATTTCAGTTTCTTGCAAGTTCATTATTACCTTTTGTTTGCTCAGTTGTAATCCAGCTTTATTCCGAAGTGGTTCACTACAGTTGTAGTTTGCAGTGCTGTGTATTTGTGATGGCTCACAGAGCCAGAGGTTGCGTCAACTCTCCGGACAGTTTTTGTTTTATTTGTGGGGAATATACCGTGAAAAAGCGGCAGAGGAACATTTCTGCATTTATTAAAGTATATTTCGCCTATTTCGGTTTGAAGTTAGGCGATCAAGACAAACCGTGGGCTCCTCACAAAGTGTGCAAGACATGTGAGGAAGATCTACGCTTATGGATGAAAGGTAAAAAACAAGCATTTCGTTTCGGAATACCTATGATGTGGCGTGAACAAAGAGACCACAGCAGTGACTGCTATTTTTGCGCTTGCATTGTGAAGGGATACAACTTAAAAAATAAGAACTTAATAAGTTACCCCAACCTTCCCTCAGCAATTAGGCCTATGCCTCATAGCAACGAAGTACCTGTGCCTGAACCACCAAAATCTTTGGATCATATATGTGTGGACGGTTCTGATCATGATGAGACTCATCAGATGGCTTTTCCCGATGAGTCCAGTACTTCCGAGTTTGAAACTGAACCAGATCCGAAACCTGAACTTTTCTCTCAAGCTGAATTGAATGATTTAGTCCGGGATTTAGGACTCCCAAAAGATGCTGCCCAACTGCTAGGTTCTCGGCTTAAACAGAAAAATCTATTGTCACCAGGAACAACTTTTTATTGGTACCGCAACCGCGAGACACAATTTTTGAAGTATTTCAGCAAAGAGGAAGATTTGGTATTTTGCAACGATATATACGGAGTGATGGAAAAGTTTAAACTCAAGTATGATCCTGCTGAATGGCGGCTGTTCATTGATTCGTCAAAAGACAGCATAAAAGGTGTTCTTCTTCATAATGGCAACACATTCGCTTCAGTTCCTATTGCTCACTCTGTTATTCTCCAAGAAAAATACGAGAATTTGGCCCTGATTCTTCAGAAGATTCGTTATGATGAGCATAAGTGGATGATTTGTGGAGACTTTAAAATTCTATCCATGCTATTAGGGCAGCAATCCGGTTTCACCAAATATCCCTGCTTCCTTTGCTTGTGGGATAGCTGGGCCCGCGACCTACACTGGGGGAAAAAAGACTGGCCAATTCGGGAGTATTTGAGACCCGGTGAGAAAAATGTTCTTCATGAGAGCTTGGTACCTCGTGATAAAATTCTATTACCACCTCTCCACATTAAGTTGGGTCTCATTAAGCAATTCATCAAGTCCCTTCCAAAAGATGGTGAGTGCTTTCGGTACCTTTGCTCAAAGTTCCCCCGACTTTCTGAAGCAAAGCTAAAGGAAGGAGTGTTTGTTGGCCCTGATATAAGGAAACTCATTTCAGATGGAGCATTCGCTGAAACGATGTCTGAGAAGGAAAAAGAAGCCTGGGATTCCTTCAAGGATGTTGTTCTCAAATTCTTGGGGAACAGGCGGGATGAGATCTATAAGGATATTGTTGCCAGGATGCTCAATGCCTTCAAAGAACAAGGCTGTAACATGAGCCTGAAAGTCCATTTCTTGCACTCCCATGTGAACTACTTTCCCGAAAACTTGGGGGCGTACAGTGAAGAACAAGGTGAAAGGTTTCACCAGGACATCAAGGACGCAGAGAGAAGGTACCAAGGAAGATGGAACACCACTATGATGGCTGATTTCTGCTGGTTGCTGCTACGGGAAACCCCAGATGAAAAATACGCCAAGCAGCGCACCAAGAGAAGCATTCGGGGGAAGAAGAAACGGGCCCACCAGGAGATTGATTGACCCAAGAATGACTTTAAAAACTAAACTGTGTTGACAAATATCGTGTTTTTACTAAACTTTGAAATAAAAATTTGCTAGTTATTACCACAGTGTCGGATCTCATTTATTAAAATTTTATTTTCACACCATCGGGTGTTTGTCTTCATGTATTGCAATGGTGCGGTTTGAGTTTTCTATTCTTACATACATACCTGTACAACATTTTTTGCACATTTCTTTGCTTTGCTTTGTGTCTAACCTCGCTCTTATATGCTCAATGTTTGTGCACATGTATGTGGCTGTTTTAAGTGCAGACAATTTTGCTACCATCACAGTGTGTTTTGTTGACATTACTCTATTCTTATGTGCTGCCTTGTTAACAATTTTCTTTATTCTTATTTGAATAGCTACTAAACAATTAGTATAAAGAATTTATCCAAGAAACTTTTATCTCGATCGCACTCAATCTGAAACGTTCACCTCAAACTGCTAACCCAATGTAGCAAAAAATCTGTACGTGATGGAGCAAATTGGTTACCAGATTTGGATTCAGCGCACCAAAAAACGTAAAAATCAATCAAAACATTAGAGGCAGTTTAAAAAAAAATTTTTTTAGTGTACCTGTGTAATTAGGCGTCACCATTGACCAAGCACTGAATATGTTAGCACACATTAAATCTGTCACCAAAGCCATTTACTTCAAATTGCGCCTTATCCAACACCTTAAACCTCTACTTGAAAGCAATGACTTCAGGTCTGTACTCCAAGTATTAATTCTACCTCATTTTGACTTTTGTAATAGCATACTATATGGCCTCCCAAAGAAAACAATCCAACAACTTCAACTAGCACAGAACCTTGCACACATCTTTGATCACATAACCCCACTACTCTACAAACTTCACTGGCTACCAATCTCACAAAGAATAAAATATAAATACCTCATGATAGTATTCAAAAACTTCAGCAACATTACCCCTTCTCATCTATCATCACTCCTCACCAAACTCACAAATTTAAGATCTAGATCTTGCTCACAGAACATATTAGAAATACCACAACATATTCGAAACACCACCCTCTGCACCTCTACCATAGCCTTTTCATACGTTGCCCCAACCCTATGGAACGCACTTCCTGATAAACTAAGATCTATAAAAGACTTCGAACAGTTCTGCAAAGATCTTAAAACTCTCCTTTTCATAGAACATTATGGAAACCATGGAGAGCAAGATTAGCCTCAAGAGCCATAAATTCCTACTCTCACACTTTATTGTATATTAGCTTGTATATAGTAGGTGTTATGATGTAACCACAGCTGTTGTGTACTGCCTGAGAATAGATGGTTTGTAAATAGTTTAATGTATTATAGTTCAAACATCAGTTCTATGTGTTAACTTTTGTTCAATATAAACCGCCCTTGATCTTTGGAAGGGGCGGTATAGAAAATCTGATCAAATAAATAAATAATTAAATCTGCTACTTCCTGGATGTCTACTCTATTGCAGATTTTGATATCATCTGCAAAGAGGCAAACCTTACCCGACAGCCCTTCTGCAATATCACTAACATAGATGCTAAAAAGAATCAGACCAAGAACAGATCTCTGCGGCACACCACTGGTAACCTCTTTCTCCTCAGAGTGAGCTCCAATAATCTATACCCTTTGTCACCTTCCACTTAACCAATTTCTTGGCTATTTCTTCTACTTTTAGTATCTTTGCTTCCCTGACAGCTTTGCTAACTTCTCTAAGTTTTTCAAAATATAGATGTATATCTTCCTTTTTCTGTGATCTCTTGTATTTCATGAAGCTTCCTTCTTTTTCTTCAGCTTTTGAGATACTTTTTTTGAGAACCATAACGGCCTCCTTTTCCTTTTACCTTTATTTACCTTTCTAATAAAAAGATTTGTTGCCCTTAAAATATCCCCTTTGAGTTTTGCCTACTGTTTTTCTACATCCCCAAGCTGTTCCCATCCCACTAACAACTCCTTGAGGTATTGGTCCATCTTGGCAAAGTTAGTTTTCCTAAAATCTGAGACCTTCACTTTTGAATTTATCAGCCCTAGTCCTAATATATCAGGAGATCACTGGTTGTGAGATGATCTCACACTATAACATCAGAAACGCTTTCACCATTGGTAAGCACCAAGTTCAGTATGGCCCCTTCATGTGTGGATTTTGTTACCAGTTCCTTGAATAGTGTCTTTAGAGAATCCAGGATCTCCTTACTTCTAGATGACATCATAGCAGGGAAGTGCCAATCAATATCCGGCATATTGAAATCACCTATCAATAAATATCCCCTTTGAGTTTTGCCTACTGTTTTTCTACATCAGGCTGCTGCTGAAAAACAACAAACTGGACCCCCTGAAGGTTAAATCCTTTAGACCAATCTCAAGCATCCCACTTCTCGCCAAGATAATTGAAAAGGAAGTCCAACACCAAATTCAACACCATATCGAGACTGACACCCCATTGGACCCCTTTCAGCATGGATTCAGGGAGACACATGGTGTTGAAACCCTCCTCATCACCCTCTTCAATACCATAATCTCGGGAATTGATAACATTCGACAAGGGTTTGCCCTCATCTTCATGGATATCGATGCGGCCTTTGACTCCGTAAGCCATGAGATACTCCTGGGATGTCTCAAGGAAAAGGGAATACAGGACACAGCTCTAAACTGGTGCAAATCCTACCTGACCAACAGATGGCAACACGTAAGAACCAGCACCACAACCTTGGAACCGTTCCTACAAAAACAGGATGTACCACAGGGGTCCTCGCTATCGGCACTGATGTTCAACAAATACATGCAGCCCATCTGCGCCCTGATCCGCTCATTTAACATCACCTGTCTGGTTTATGCAGATGATGTTCTACTCTACATGCCATTTGCAATGGACCAGACAGATTTCTCCCCACTGACAAGCTGCTTCGATGCAGTTGCTGACTGGCTCCATACACAAAATCTCCGGATAAACCACAAGAAGACTGACGTCCTCTTCATCCTGAGGAACCAAGGCTTCACCCCGCCAGCCTCCTTAAAGGTGAAGAACGCTGAGCTGATAGCCAAGCCCACAATCTGTTACCTAGGTGTCACCTTGGACCAATGGCTGGACAAGAAAACCCACATAAGTAACACAGTCAAGACAATATACCATAAAGTACGGACACTACAACATCTATGACCTCTACTGGACCCCGACGACTTCCGAATGATCTATCAAGCCCTGGTAATCCCACACTTCGATTACGCCAACGCAATCCTATATGGGCTCCCGCAAGCATTACTAAATCCACTCCAGCTTTCAATGAATGCAGCTACCAGAATTCTATATGGAATCTCAAGAATGGACCACATCACACCAATCCTGAAGAAACTTCACTGGTTACCAATCCATGGCAAACTATGCTTTAAGATCCTAGTAATGAACTTCAAGTCCATAAACAACCAACCCTCCATCTCCATCACCGAGCTAATCCACCCCACACCCCCGAACACATCCAGAAGATCCACAGCTGTCAATACACTGACAATCCCAAAGGAAACAACGAAATGCACCCACGCGACATCTAATAGGGCTTTCATGTTCTATGCACCCAGATGTTGGAATGCCCTCCCTACAGCCATTCGAGCAATCACCGACCTGGCCCAATTCAGGAAGGTGCTGAAGCACCACCTATTCATACGGCACTACTCAGAGGTCAACCCCAAAGGTCAGCTCGCAAACAGTCTCACCAATCACCAAGACTCCCCCAACAGCACACCCAGCACACTAGAGGGCAGCTAACCCCATCGGTGCAACTCCGTGTAAATCTCAGTTTGTACAGTACAGTTATTAGTGTAAATAATTTGTAAAAAGTTACCCGTTATGTCCACGTTATAGTTCCTGTTTATTGTAAATACAATGCAGCCCCGCCTGCATTGTATAAGGTTCAGTTAAATGTACACCGCACTGATAATGAATAGCGCAGTATAGATGGAATACCTTACCAGCACATATCAGAGCAATCCCCAACTTGAGCCAATTTAGAAAGGCCCTTAAACATTTCCTCTTCACCAAATATCTCACTGACATCTCCGATCCTCAGTCCCACTCGAATAACGAGCACCTCAACAATAATAGTAGTCAACTAGGCAAGCCCTCGCAACAGGCGTCCCCTACAATGTAAACACCAAACATTATCCTTTCTCATTACACCTCATATGTATATAGTGTACCCTTTTTCCAAGTTGCATTTCCTGTTTAATGTAATGACCAGACATATTTAAGTTGTCGGATGTTTCTGTTCCATGTGAACCGCGCTGATTGCAAATAGTGCGGTATATAAGAAATATAAATAAATAAATAAATGTTAAATTTTATTTATTTATTTTATTTGTGTGCTTTTCTATACCGCCTCTTCCAGAGATCAGGGGCGGTTTACAAGGAACTTAAAACAACAATATAGCAAAACAGTGCAATATTGCATTACATTAAACATTAGGTGAACATAAAACTAGATTACATAAGAACTAGGTTACATGGAAAACAATGTGTGGGTTATTAACATAAAAGGAAACATAAAACTATGTTACAAAGAACCAAAATAAATAACACTTCCCCTTTCCTGGCAATGCTGCATATGTCTTCTATTATATCTCCATCCACTTCTTCTCCCTGTGAGAGGGGTCTGTATATCAAGCCAATGGATTTCTCTTTTTAGTTTAACCCACAGTGCCTCCTCTCTCCCTTTTAAGCCCTGTAATTCTATAGCTTTAATATTATTTTTTACATATAGTGCCACTCCTCCTCCCCTTCCTCTTCCTCTATGCTTCCTAAATAGAGTATAGCCTGGTATAATTACATCCCAGTCATGGTTGTCCATGAACCATGTCTCTATAACCGCCACTAAATCCAAGTCAGCCTGTTCCATGAAAGCCTCAACATCTGGGATCTTATTTCCCATGCTTTGGGCATTTATACACACTGTTTTCCAGATGTTGCCCTTTTTACCCATTTCTATAGAGGTATTTAATGTTTCACTTACCTGGGGCTTTCACTTGCCTGGGGGCTTTCTTCACACATCCCCAATGAATCTAGTTTAAAGCCCTCTTCAGTAGGTTAGCCAGTTTGCAACTGAAGGCAGGTCAACCCTTCTTGGACAGATGGATGCCATCTCTGCTCTGCAGCCCTGGAAACATCATACCATGGTCCAGCAAACCAAAACACTCTCAATGACACCATCCACGCAGCCATGCATTCATCTTCAGGATGCAAGCTTCTTTGCCTCTTCCTTTACCCTCAACAGGGAGGATTGAAACACCACCTGTGCACCTATCTGCTTCACCCTCTGTCCCAGAGCCACAAAGTCACTTTGGATAAGTTTGCATATACTTTCCCTTTTAAATACGATTCATACTTGAAGGCAGATTTTAGATACCACGTGGAGATTTGAATTGAGACGTCATGGTCAGAATGTACACAATTCCGCTGATATCTTCAAAAATGCTCTGCTGAATGTGCAGTCTTTTCGAAATACAAATAGGGAGATGCAGTACATGTGTATGTGCTGGAGAAACCATTTTACAAATCTACATGTTGGAAAAGTCAATGGAGGAAATGCAGCGATTTACGATTGTAAGTACTGACACTTAACATATGGAAATTTTTATTTCACAACTTATACATTTAACTGCCAGCACTTATACATATATGTTAACCATTTTGCAAACCAATACGAGTAAATGCCATCAATGAACCAGAGAAGTCGCTACCTTGATTTAATTAGAATTTTTGGGAGGGGGGTGGGGGAGCAACTTCTTCCTCTTAGTTTTTAGTGGAAGAACCTTATGGGGTGGAGGACAGCAAATGTTAGAACAAGCTTAAATATAAAATATAGACAAGTCACAGTAAACAAAATACTGTAGCACTTCCCAAATGTGTCCTAGTGACCCCACAGTCAATTGGGGTTTCAGCATATTCATAGTGAAGATGATGCTATAAATTCATTGTGGATATTCTGAAAAGTGAACTGACTGTAGGATCAGAATAGTTTTGGGAAGCCCTGAAATGCAGGATTTAGATTTAGCACCTGAACTAATGACCTAGGGACGTGATGAAATTTCCAGGACATGGAAATTTTAACAGCGGAGTAATTGTGCTGGTTTAATCTAGTGATTCTTGCCTGGAGATTGAATTAGAGGCTGGAAGTCCTCCCAAGGCCCTTTCTAGACTTGTCTTTCCATAATTTTAATCATTCTTCTGAACAACTATAGCACATTTTTTAAAAAGAAAAGTTTACTACCATTGTGTTGTAACGAGCCAAGCTAGCTCTCCAGATTTGTTCCACAAAGGTAACTGGGGAAGTATTTTTGTTTCCCCTCTGGACTGGAATTAATCCTTGCAGTTCATTGGTTGGTATCCATAGCCCTGGTATAGTATAAAATTAATAGAGCCATGTCTCTACACAAAAATGAGTATCCCTTGCAGCACAGCAGGAGATCATTGTAGTTAGCTATCATCATTCTGCCTGAATCTGTTCCTGATGAAAATGCATTTGGTATTGTGCCAATGTTTTTTTAGACACATATGGTATACATTTTCAAAGCTTATGTTATTTGGCTGGAATGTGCCTTGGGTTATAGGAACTATGGACCTCAGGGAAACTGACATTCTTCATCTGGAAATAATAAGCTTGCTTGCCTGCCCAAAGTGAAAATTCATTTAAAATATATAAATAAAGATTTAGGGTGACATTTTTGAAGGTATTTACATGGGTAACTGCCCTAGTTATCCATGTAAATGCCTTATCTGGGATAGTCAACAGGAAAAAAAAGAGTGCCTTCCGTAAATTAACAGTAGAGGAGGAGCAGAGGGCAAGGACCAATAACGTTTTTTGCGAATCGTCCCTGTGTGGGCTGTGGACCTTATCTGGGATAGTGCCTTTGGAAAACCCCAGATAAGTTCCTAAAGCGCCCAGATGCTATGCGGTTAGCATCGGGGCATGTTGGGGACGTTCTAGGGTGGAGGAAAGGGCTAAGCGGGTAGCAGCAATTTTCGATGCTACACGCTTAGCCCTCTGCGCCTTAAAGATAGGCGGTTTTTCCTTGCCTATCTTTATGGCGCAGAGGCTTTTCGGGTAGCATCGAAAATCACTGCTACCTGCTTAGCCTGGCGGGCTGTTGGCGCATCCAGCATAACCCAGATTTTCACTTCCGTCGCCATAGAAGTGAAAATCTAGGCTAAGGGGCTCAGTGGGCAGGCTATGCGCCTATGTGGTGCACAGCCTGCCTAAATCAAAATAGGGCCCATAATTTATCTGTGTGTAGATATCAATACATAGATTAATTTCAAAAGCAGCTGTCAAGTTAATATCGCCTGCCAACTAGATACGTACAACAGAGAATGATATCATGGTGCTATACAGATGGAGGCACATTCCAACTTGGCAGCCCAGGCCCCTCTGCGCCAAATTGCAAGTGGGATGCACAGAGGCAGACCCGATTCTCATCACGCAGGGGCTAGATGTGCTCTGTGGGATCATAATTGGGTCTAGGCCTGTACGTGCAGGCCAGAACCCAATTAAGATTGGCCTGCACAATCCCAGGCCGCCGGCCACTTGTTCCTTTTCCCGCAGCCCAACCCCAGATCTGGCCTCCCCTGGTCATGGTCGGGCTGCGGAGAACCCCCTGCAATCCCTCGCCCCACGTCCGCTACCTCTGAGGTGGAATAAGTCCCCCGTCTGGTCTGCCAGCCTCTGTACGTCCGGGGCCGCGGAATGCCCACTGCCCGCCCTCACCTCGCCTCCACGATACCCCCTTCCACTCCTGTCTAAGCCTCCCCGTACAAACTCCTTGTTCGTATGGGGAGGGTTTCTTCTGGAATGGCAAGATGGGCGAATAGCGGCGCTGGACGTCCCAACAGGACGTCCATCCCCGCTATTCGCATGTTGGAATAGACCCCATAGTGTAGCTGAATGTTATCTGACTTTCTCTGCACTATCCATGCAGTGTTGTGCTGGTCTGGAGGCATAGCAAGGTCTGAGTTGCAATTTATCTAAACAGCTGTGATTTTAAGCACTCTTATACAGATAGCTGTTCGGATAGCTTAGGATAACAAATAGCTGTCCATATAGCAGTGATGAACTTGCCACGAGACTGATAGGACCCAATATTCGAAAGGCATTTACATGGTTTACAGCCCTGTAAACTGCAAATGCCTCTACCTGGGATAGTTAGTGCCACTGAATATCCCCAATGTTCTCCCCTAAGGCCCCAATGCTAACTGCTTAGCATCGGGGTGTGTCATGGGCGTTCCGAGGAGGAACGGAGCCAGCGACAGTCGATAACTGGGATGCAGCAATACTGCATGCTGCCCGGTTAGCAACCTGCAGCTAAAAGATAGGAGAAGTAAAAGCTCACCTTTCTTTTAGCTGCAGGAGCTAACCGGGTAGCATGCAATATCACCACTGCCCGGTTGCCCTCTCTGGCTTCAGGGCATGTACGGCAAACCCAGATATTCAATGCCGGGGTCACATATAACCCCAGCATTGAATATCCAGGGTTAAGAGTTGGTGCAGATAGCAAGGATGCTTCAGAAATAGGGATTAGTGTCACGTTATCCCAGTGTATACATCAGAAGAAGTGCACCCGTCTCAAGGACCTGTCTCTCAGCCTCTTTGACATTTCAGCCCAGTGAGAAAGACGATTAATTGTTTATGAGCCTCTCACTACCTGTATACATTTATTTGTTTTATTTTATTTAACAGTTTTTATATACTGCTCTATATTGTGGTCACCTTCCTAGTTGTTCCCTTTCCCAGACCATTTATATGTCAATAAGCCATGATCCCATATACATCCCTAAGGCATACTACTCTGTACTATTTTTCATTGAGAAAACTGACTGTTGCCCTATTGCCTTTCTGTTTCCTGTCTTTTAAACCATTTACCAATCCATAACAAGGTATTGCCTCCTATTGCATGACTTTCTAATGTCCTTAGGAGTGTCTCATGAGGGATTTTGTCAAAAGCCTATAAAAATCAAGATACAGTATATCAACTGGATCCTCCTTATCAACCTGTTTATTTACACCTTCAAAAAATGATAACAGATTGATAAGGTAAAACTTCCTTTTGCTAAATACATATTAGCTCTGTCTCATTACGCCAGGTCTGTCTATATGACCAGTAATTATGATTTGCAAGATAGCTTTTACAATTTGCTTGGTATCAACATCAGGCTCACTCGTCTGTAGTTTCCTGGGTAGCCCCTGAAATATTTTTGAAAAAAGCAGCATTACATTGACTACCCTATAATCCTCAGGTACTGTAGCTAAATTTATTGAAAGGTAACAGATTACTAGTAATAGGTCTACAGTTAATTTTGAAAGAAATTGAAAAATGAAAAGGATGTATACCATCCATTCCTGTGATTTGCTACTCTTTAGTTTGCCAGTTTGCTCTATTGCTTCTTCTAGGTTCATTATGATTTGTTTCAATTCTTCTGAGTCATCACCACCAAAGATTGTTTCAAGCATAGGCATCTCCCCAACATCCTCCTTCAAAAAGACTGATTTTAACATGGTTACTAATCATTGACTGCATACCTCCAAAATCTGAGAAAAGAAGAAGGATCTATCTCATAAGAGCACAATATTTGTAATGTATGATTTCAATTTGCTTGATATATGCAGTACTTTAGAAAAATACAAAATACACCAAAAATGGGAACCAAAAGGTAAACCAAGCAGTATAACAGAAATTTGACCCAAAGTGCTGTTTTTCAAAAAATATATAAACATATTTCCCAGTAGAATTATTTGACTAAAAGCTAAGGGCTCAATGTGTGGGCGTAATGGTAATAAAGACTTTACCAGCAGCTACCAACGTCATCACTGCCACCATATGCTATATGTTAATATTAATATACCCATAATCCTTCCTGGGTTAACATTCTCATCAACATTCTCATGGTAATTTATCAAAATGCAGAATTTATATTTCACTTTGAGGCAATGAATGATCAAAATGGAGGGAGCACCATTAAACCTTCCAAGCACTGGACACACTCTACCCTGAACTACCAAACATGGCTCGCACAGCTTTCACTGGACTCTTAAATGTTTTGACCACCCACTGACCTGATCTGGTCCACAGATGAATAGCAGGGATCTGTCCCAGCGCTTAGCTCAGCATGAACAATCATTGATCTTTTGATGGAACACTATCACTCCAGAAGGCTTCAATGGCCCAATAGAATGGCAATGGTTTTACTGACTAATATTTATGGCCAACATCTCAGTGTAATGTAGTTAAATAATAGTTGGAGCTGGAGATTTCTCCAGCTCCAATGGTGAAGTATGGAGAGGGAGATACGTCTGACCTTTTGGGAGTTTTTCCGGATCGTTGATGTTCCAGAGCTTGGTCCGGGACTAGATTGATGTGCCTGGACAGGTTTGCACTCCTTGTGCCTTGTTTACATTATCAGAATATACAAAGACTAGGGGAATGCAATGAAGCTACAGGGTAAACTATTTAAGACTAATAAAAGAAAATATTTTTTCACTCAACGATTAATCAAACTCTGGAATTTGTTACCGGAGGATGTAGTAAAGGCTGTTAGTGTAGCTGGGTTTAAAAAAGGTTTGGACAAGTTCCTGGAGGAAAGGTCCATAAACCATTATTAAGAAGGGACCCAGGATATCAATGCTTGACCCAGTACAAGCATTGTGGAACCTGTGTCTTTTGGGGCAACTGCTAGGTACGTATGACCTAGATTGGCCACTGTTGGAAACAGGATACTGGGCTTGATGGACCTTGGTCTGACCCAGTATGGCATATCTTATGTTCTTATGTTCTTATGTTCTTAGTGCAGTATGATCAAGGATGGTTAGATATTGCCTGTGTGTCACCAGTGGATATAAGGTTACAGTGTTATTCTGGTGGAGCATGGTATCCTTTGTATTTACTAACAATGATAGGTATGAATGGGAGTAAGTTTCAGTTTTTGATTGGATGAGGCATGGATGAGAGTTGTAGAGGCAAATTGATTGGTGGATAAGTTTATCTGACTATGGGTTGGCCATTGGTAATGAGAGGTTAGTTATGGCACAGTTGATTGGCCATGGCTTCTTCAGGTGTCCTATTGGGTTTTGTGAGCCAATGGGATTCTTTAATGCTGGTATTTAAAAGGTGGGTTAAGGGTTAGTTTGGTTTGGTTTGTTTGGGCATTGCAATTCTGTTTGCTTTCACAATAATGATGTGTTTGTAGTGAAATGAGGTGAAACACTAAGTAATTATATTTTAACATTGGCTTATCTTATTAGCTAAGAGAACACCTGTTCTGATGAAGCCGAAATAGCAGTGAAACCAGCAGCCATGGACAAGCAGCATGAAAAAATGCCAAAGCATTCAAGAGTCCAGTGAAAGCTGTGCAAGCCATGTTGGTAGTTCGGGGTAGAGTGTGTCCAGTGCTTTGAAGCTAAGTATTGGGTTTAACAGTGCTTCCTCCATTTTGATCATTCATTATAGTGTTGCCTCAAAGTCAAATATGAATTCTGCATTTGGATAAATTATTATGAGAATGTTGATGTGATTGTTAACCCAGGAAGGATTGGGGTATATTAATATTAACATACAGCATATGGGGGCCATGATACTGGTAAGGTAGCGGCTGGTAAAGTCTTTATTACCATGAAGCCTGCACATTGAGCCATCAGCTGTTATACAAATAATTCTACTAAGAAATACATTTAGATATTTTTTGAAAAGCAGCATTTTGGGTCCAATTTATGTTATACTGCAGTACTTTACACCCTGATGGACCAATTTATACTTCTCTCTATATTCCACATGAAGGCGCATTCCAGGTGCAGTTACTGTAGTGATGTCCAGGTGAAAACGTACCCAGAAAGGCCAGTCACGTCCAGGTTCAGGCAAGATTTCAGAAATATGGACGTCCCCGATATGAATGTAAATACTTTGGGGGTCATTTTGGAACCTATATTCACGCTTCGAGCATCTGAAAACGCGTATGCAGACATCCCAGGAGTAATTTTACTATACAGTAAGCGGGTGCCATTCTGTAAGTATGGTGTGGGCATGCACGGGGGCAAATCTTGAGCAGAGCATATATGGGTGTGCAAATGTACTTGTGTAAGTTATAAAATACTATGAGTTACATGTGTTCTGTACAGCTCTAGGCAAAGGCATTTACGCCAAGTCTAGGCTTGGTATAAGTGATCATGCTGAGCTTTTGCACGCGTATCTCACCACTTCCACCCTATTTTATAAAGTGTGCATGGATTTACTTTAAAAATTGAGCATAAAATACATGTATTGCAATGTGCATTAACCTCAATGTGCCTTATAAAATTACCCCAAAACACAAGAATGCCATGCTTAATTTATAAAGTATGCACGTAGGCAGAACCATTCCAAGCTAGAAATGCGCCCTGTGCGACTAACAAATCTGGTGCCCCACCTCCAACCAGCCATGTGTAGTAATGCACTCTTTCTGAGCTTCCTGGAAACCCTGTGATGATATCAGCACCCTTTCTGTGCTTGTGCCCTGTGCGGCCGCACCACTTGCACAGTCTTTGGTACAGCCCTGCACATAGGGGTGCAAGTGATGAGGTACACGGGCCACATCTAGGCACGATCACTTACATTTATGTTTATGTTTATGTTTATTCATTTGATAAAAACCGCCTTTCTCTGACAATCAAGGCGGTGTACAATTAAAAACAATTAAAAGGAGGCCAATGACCAATGAAATAGAAAGAAAAGTTTACAATGTTCTGATAGGAGAATAAAAGAAAGAGAGAGACAAGACAGGACAATTAGTAGCTGGCAAATCCTGGGGGGGAGATAAGAAGAGGAGGGAGGGAGGATATCACACAAAGGGGGAAGGGAGTTCAAAGGCCAGGGAGAAGAGATGAGTCTTGAGATTTCGTTTGAAAGTGGTATACTGGAGTTCTAAGCGGAGGGAAGTGGGGAGAGAATTCCACAGAGCGGGGCCAGCAAAAAAGAAGGCAGAGGACCGGGTGGATTGGAGGTGAGCACGGGAGGGAGAGGGAAGGGAAAGGCGATTAAGATGGAACGAGCGAGGAGTGTGCCTGGGGGAGTGGAAGGAAAGAAGATCCGTTAAGTATTGTGGGGTACTGGTATGGAGAGCTTTATGAACTAGAGTGAGCAGTTTGAATTGAGTGCGGAAGGGGATAGGCAGCCAGTGGAGGCGGAACAGCAGGGGAGTGACGTGATCCCGGAGAGTGGAGTGAGTAACAAGACGAGCTGCAGTGTTTTGAATCCGCTGAAGTCGCAGCAATTGGGATTTGGGGAGACCAGTGAAAACCGAATTGGAGAAGTCCACCCGTGACATGACTAAAGATATCAGTAGAGTAGTGAGGGCTGATGGGGAAAGGAAAGGACGGATTGCCCGAATTTGACGGAGAAAGAAAAAAGAGGTTTTAGTAATGTGCGAGATATGTGCATGAAATGATAGATCAGAATCAAAATGTACACCAAGGTATCGGAAGGTAGTGACTAAAGGGACGGGGGTGCCGGAGAAAGCGGGGGCCACCGAAGGAGGTGGGCTACCGTGAGAAAACCAAATGGCGATTGTCTTGGCTAGGTTCAGGTGGAGACACTTATTATTTTATATTATCTATGTAAACTGCCTTTATCCTTCATGGAAAGGATCTATATCAACTAAGTAAACCGATCAATCAACCCTGAACTTGGTGTGTGTCCATGCCTAGATTTGTCAAGAATGTGCGTAAGTTATAGTATTTTATAACTTATGTATGTAAATTTATGCTCTGCCTACAACTCTGCCCAAGCTCCGCTCCCGTCCATGCCCACAATGAAAGAATGTGCCATCGTTCTGACGTGTGAACTTTCAAAATAACACTCACCCAACATACATGTGTAGAGGCTCATCCATGTACAGTACATCATTGAAGATACATAACGTAACGTGTGTAACCTTAAATGGCTCCTTATAAAATTATCTTTTTAGCACATGTTAGCAAACAAGCTCCATAGTCTACATAATTCTATCCTGTTGGTTCTAATGGAGGTGACGGAAGAGTTTCACGATGTCTACACTATATGTAATCACTTTATTTATATTGGCATGCATGGAATACTGGATAGCCAGTTTCATAACCATAAGGAAACCACAAAAAATTGTCTCCACAAAAAAAGTGAACAATACAGCAATTATTTTGTACTTTTATTGCAATAAAAATATGGCATACAGAATCTGTCATCATGAGCCAATGAAAGCTTTGTGAAGGTTAGGAACAAAAAATGTTCTTATGGTTCAAATGATTTATTTGATCAACAAAATTACGTGTGTTCCTTATGTATACTGCTTAGGAATTACTTATAAACATTTTTTTTTACTAAATTTGTATACAATATGGGTTTATTTTTATTATCAAAAACGTATTGGACATTAGCAGAAATAATACTTATTACCCTCTAAGTGCCTGTGCTAAGTAGTTATATTCAAGGTAAACTTGAAGTACATATTTCTAAACCTCCAGGGCTTGTTTTAAGATCAAAGGGGCCAATTCTGTCCAAAAACACATAGTACATTGTTAGTCTTGTCTACTATTTTTTAAAATTCCTTCTGATGTATGATTAGTAGAAAACAGTGACCATCATGCTCCTTTTACATCAAAGTCTGACAAATATGCAGTAGAATCTGAAAAATGGCTGAATTTCACAGAAGGAAACGACAGGAAACATTGCAG
The DNA here is from genome assembly GCA_033557465.1 of Ichthyophis bannanicus. NCBI lineage: Eukaryota > Metazoa > Chordata > Amphibia > Gymnophiona > Ichthyophiidae > Ichthyophis > Ichthyophis bannanicus. The sequence goes on along the minus strand of CM066037.1, from coordinate 499,261,264 downwards.
AAGGTGAAAACATGAGATGTCATTAGTCACAACAAAGTCCTAGGGTTATTCTCTCAACTTTTCAAAAATATTTAGGCCTTATAAATTTACAGCAGCAAGTACAGTAAGTTTCCTTTGCACTCAGAGTCCTTCAAGCTCCACCTTTTGTAGAAAACAATTTACTATCTGATAGGTAAACTGACATAGACGTAACCCTTCCCCTCTACCTCCCTTGATGCAGGTCAGTTTGTTCAAAGGAATGCAGATCCTTATGATCCAGTCACCACCATTTAAATGAATCCCAGTAAATACATTTTAAGCTAGGTCGTTCAGTTGGTCAAGCTTGTATCTGCAAATAGTGGTTCAAAAGGTACTTGCACACAATTAGGAGCCTCTCTAAAATGTCTATTTAGCTTTGAGATAAAGCACAGCCAACTATTTATCTTCTTGGAGCCCTTAGGGTAGGGCTTATCCCGGAGGATGCCCCACACTGAAAGAAGCATCTTCTCTTCTATGGCTGTCAACTGCTGTAGTATCTGAGCAGCAGGGGCTTGTTGGACCACTCCCTTAAAGGCGCAGGGGTGAGCTCTGGCAATTCTACAGTGCTCAGAATACTTTTAGCCTGTCCCTATGCCTTCAGGGGGGCAGGTTGGATTGAACTGCGAGTTATGCTGCGTGGTGCTCAGAAAAAATCATTACAGACATGGAGTTGGCAGTGGCCCAAGGCTGCTGCCTATCTTATCTAATGGGAAATGCAAGTCTGCTGAAAAGTATTTTTTTTACCTCTAATTTGGAGCTAGCTTACAAACTTCAGAAAAGATTCCTTAATGGTTTTGGAAATGTATCAATGCAAACCTTTCAGCAGATTTCCAAAGTACAAATGACAAAAGACACTGGGTCACAAACTGAATGGAAATATAAGCGGTAGACTGATAATCCATATTGAATCAGTTAACTCATCAACTATAACTTGTCTAACTCCACATGCAAATTTCTCAAGGACTCTAGTATGCATAAGGGAACTGCCTATGGCTGCCATAGTTAAAGTACCTTTTACATCAATTTAAGTATACATCAGTTTAAGTATACATCAATTTAAGGCATACGCTCTACTGTGAACATTTCAGTACTTGACTTTTGTAACTGTCAACAATACTAACAGGCTTTGACAACAAGGATTTGTACAGTATCTAAAATACAACTGGATGACGTCCAGAGGAGTTTACTTATAGTTTCCAAGCTGTATTGCAGAACGTTCATAGATGCATCGGAAAGTTGATGGCTGGATTTCCCAGTATTGTACTGGGTTGCTGAAAAGACTCACTCCTGAGTATGAAGCTTTCTTAGTATTGTAACCAGGAGGGCAAAAGTCGTTGGAATTCACAGCAGCAATTTTATTGCTATGAAGGTAGACAATCTGTAATATATAATTCAAGTTATAGAAAGTTATGAGAAAACTGCAGTATTTTGACAAGTAGCTGTCACTGGTTGTGCAATAGCAATAAGGAATGATCAGCTTCCGTATCTCTTTCTGCCTATACTGCAATATTCTTATCTTTTATGCATTTATTTGAACATACATGATACCCTGCTCATACCCAATGAAGTGCTTAAAGCGGCTTATAAAATAAATGCAGATACATCAAACACAGTATAACAGTAACACATACTCCCAATACACTCATAATCCCCCCACCCCTCATTCATTCCCCCAATTGCCTCTCAATATAACCAAGACTTCGCCCTTTTCCAAAATTGCAAAAAAATGCAATTCCTCCTTAACATCTGGCAGCAAGACATTCTACAATGCAGGCGCAAGACAGTGAAAGCTGTTGTGTTGGGTAACACTCAACTGAACCTGAGGAACCTGTGGCACGTTTATGACACTTGCTGTGACGATCGCAGAGTGTGACCGAGAACATAAGGGGAAAGTGGGTTGGCAAGACACCCAGGCAGCCCTAAGGGCAAACATTTTAAAACAACAAATTACAACTTTTAACGTAATTCTTTGCAAAATGAGCTACCAATGCAGTTTGTGCAGTAAACGGGTAACATGTTCATATTTCCTTTGGCAAAGACCAATTTTGCCACAGAGTTCAGTACATACTGAAGCCTCCTAACTTGATAATCCATGAGCCCCTGATACATTTCACTACAATAATCAATGCAGGATGTAATCAAGGCATGGGTAACTGTAAAAACATTCTTCCTACGATGATGCAATGCACAAAAAGGCCCCTTACGCTACCCCCACTTTATGCGTGCCCAATCGTGACTAGCCATCTACCTTGACACCCTGGTACTCCTGCTTATCTATCATCCTATCTAATTCCATATGCTCCTCCTTGGGTTCTTTGCTCTATTCACACAAATCAACTCCACTTTCCTTCACCATCACAGGCCCATCTTGAATCCACTCAGCAGTCGGCATTCTTCTTCTTAGGTCCTAGCCTTTGGAACTCCCTCGCCCCTGATCTTCGCCTCGTCTTCCTTCCCTAAATTCAAGTCCACTTTGAAAACCCATTTATTTCAACTTACTCATGGTCTTCCCCCATAGCCCATTCTTGATTCTGCTCCCCCACCGTACCATCTTTTCTCTCACCTCTTTCCTGTCCTATCAATTGTAATGGTGTTCCCTTCTCTTTTCTGATTTCCTCTCTTTTGTATTGATTTTATTGTGCACCACTCTGACGCTACGAAGGGCGGTATATCAAGTTTTTAATAAACCAGGATGTGAATCACATTCTTAGGTTCTAATTGCACCCCTGAACTTCAGGGTACACAGACAATGCATGCTCTCCTCTACTACACCACAATAAGTCACATTTTTTCATATTTAACTTTAAGCAATGATTTAGCATTCAATGCCCATGAGAACATGCATTTCTATGGCCATCAGTCATGTCTATTTTATAAATTCACAGATACATGTACTTTAATTTATAAAATAGGGGTGTAGATAGTGAGAAATGCATGTCAGATCTAGGCACAATCACTTACCCCAGGGCTATAGCTGATGTGAATGGGTGCGTATATCTTATGACTGTACACCAGTGGTGTAAGTTACAATGAGGGGCCCCAAGCAAAATTTTGCTGATAGCCCCCCATTGTCATGGCGGTGACATGACCCCCTCATGTGGGCCCTCCATTCATGCGTTGGGTCCCCCATACAGCGGCAGCAGCAGCAGCACGGCAATCTTACTTTATCATCTTTGCCGCGCTGCCTCTACACTTGTAAGTTCAACATGGGGAACGTAGGCCCAGCAGCTGTTCCCCAAGACTTTGGCCTGGCGGGGAACAGCTGCCAGGCCTGCGTTTCCTGTGGTGAACTTATAAGAGCATAGCACCGTGACAAACATGTTAAAGTAAGTTTGCCATGCTGCTGCCACCGCCACTCTGAGGGCCCTCTTCCTGCCCAGACCCCCGATATTACAGAGGCCACTTGAGCAGAATTTATGCCAGTGCTATATGCCCATATTTTATCAAGTATATGTGTAAATGAAGAAGTAAGAAGTAATGCAACAAATCTTCTAGTCCTATCTCCTGCATTGTCCAAAAGCAATCAGACAACCTGTGCCCCGCGTATTCTCCCTACATGCCCCTCACCTCTGGAATGCCCTACCCAACCACATCAGAGGCACTCATGACCTCGCAACATTCTAAAAGTTGCTAAAAATGTACCTGTTCAAGAAACATTTTGATGGGATTACCTGACCTGACCCTGACGAATCTATAACCAGATAAGAACCTTACCTGAAGTCAACCTACACATACCTTTCCTCTCCCCTACATCCCTCCCCACCTCCTGATCATTCAGATTGAGACTATTACTTGTGAGTCTGCCCCCATGCAATACTAGTTACATTACTCGTATATGCCCATCAAGCCATTTTGTTTATATTGTAAATATACCAATGTTTAACCTGTTCAATATGTTATCCATAGAATTCATGGAGTCTCTAGTCTCCATGCATTTTCTTTTCTTCCTTCTAAAGTAAATCTAATAGCTCTTTCATCATGTTATGCTACTTCACCTTATTATAATGTAACATCATTACATGTAATGTTGAAGTTCTGTTCTATGTAAACTGCATTGATCCTCAGATACGTGGTATATAAGAATAAATAAATAAATGTGTGCTCTGCCCATATCAACACCCACAGGGAAAATATGTTCATACTAATAAAATAGTAACCAGCATGCATGTAAAGACCCATCAACGTATGTAAGTCTTTGAAAATACACAATTTATGTACAGTATGTTGATGGTACATAACATTTCACGGTTTCTTATAAAATTACCCCCCATGGAGGCTAATTCAGGTCAGGGCATGTCTGAACTATCCACACATCCAGAATGTGGACAGCACATATATGCTCCCAATTCTGCTCCCATGGGAGCTAGATGGACCTGCGGGAGCAGAATCGGGACATAGGACCTGAATGTCCCAGACATGTCCCGATCCAGCCCCATTGAACTCCCTCCTCAGCTAGTCCAGCCTAGGACCCTGCATGGAGCCATGGTGCCATGGCATCCCATTGTTATGGCACTGGGATGCCATGCAGGAGCCCCAATTGTCTGCCTGGTTTTAAAGCTTGCATTCCCAACTGCATGACCCCAAATCTGGCCTGCCAAGGCCAGGATTGGGCTGCAGGGAACCCTCTCCTACACCTTACCTTGTCGGTGCTGCCCTGCTGAGCTGTCATCCCATGTCAGGGGAACTTATTTCACCTCTGAGGTGGAATAAGTCCCCCGTCTAGGTTGGTAACCCCGGACATACAAGGCCGCGACCGGAATAAGCCCTGTATGTCCAGGGTCAGGGTCATGCCTCCAGCCTGCCCTCGTTCTTCCTCCCACCCTCCCCCTCTCACCCCAGTCCAGAGCTCCCCACACATCTCCGCTGTACGTGTGGAGAGCTTTGGCACTGAATTGGCCCCAGGTGTTTAGCGGTGGATATACGTCCAAACCAGACTTATATCCCCACTAAACGCAATGCAGAATGGACCCCATAGTGCTTACATGTTAATGTAATAAAAGATCATCAGAATGTTCACATTAACATCTTATTGCATTGCTTATTATATCTAACCTGCCCAAAAGAATATAATATGAGTGGTAATCTTAGCATGTTCCTCTAAATGTGAGATATATAAATTGTGTGAATACATATTTCAATGATACCAATTTTGCAGACTTCAGAAGTTCAGGCAACATTGTAACAAATAATGCTCGATTTGCTCATGGTCTGAATGTTCCCAGCAGAGATTGTAAATAGAGAAATTTAGTTTGAATTTAAATACTGATGACAGCAATTTTGTTGATCTAGTCACAACAATAAAGTGAAGGAACCTGATGTTATCAGTGTTCCAGCACTGTAGCTGGAAAAGCCAAGGTTGGTATTCAATTTCAATGGTGGCGCCATGTTGGACAAGCTGAGATGGCAGGAAGCCATTGACATCACGAGACTCTTTCGTAAAAGAGGAAGATAAGAACATATGATAAATAAGAATAATGGGAACTTTCATGGTCATATCTAGTGGGGTAGAAACAATTTTAGTTGCTTAATGTAGAAGTGAGAAGGTGGTGATAATTTTAAATGGAGTGATCAAGAGTAGATAATAAATGGAAATTTTGCCATTGAGTTTAATTTTCTACAATTGCTTTATCACATATGGATTACACCCCGAGGAAGCAAGTATTGCAAAATACTGGCCATCGTTGGATTTTTTGAAGCAACTTTAGAGATAAGATAATTTTTTTAAACATGGTGAATAAACAAGCATGATTAATGATGAAGTTGAAGGGGTTTTTTTAGACCTGTGAGGATCAGTCCTTGAAACCACTGTTCCCTCTAAGCTGTGCGCGCGCACACACCTCGCCGAGCGAGCGCACATACCTTACAACAGAGCGCACAAAAATTACAGTTCTGATTCTGATAGAAAACAACATAGACGTCTTAAAATTTAAAAGTTGTTGTGCATTTACAGTTTTCACAAGTTCTACAATATTTTCTAGTGCAATCAATGTGGTGTGCATACTGTGTTCTGACGTGTAGTCAAATTTTAAAGTATATAACTCAGTGTCGTTATGTGGCACACAAAAATTTAACCTTCCTTCAAAAGCCGCACAGCTGATATTTTATGCGCACACAGCCTACAGAAAATTAGAGGGAACATTGCTTGAAACCTTTCGAATGCCATGATAAGAGAATTCGAAGCTTTAAATTTATAAACAAATAGGACATAATCTAAGGTCCTGTTCCTCAAAGATAAGACTGAGAAGAGATTATAGTGATCAAAAAATCATTTGAGTGGCTTTTTCTATTTGGCAAAAGTTACATTTATTTATTTAGCTGTATTTATGTACCGCTTTTCACCAGGTCAAAGCGGTTTCCATAGAATATAACATTATACAGTGAACTATTTTTATACAAGAACATATTTTAACTTTTGAACTTTACAACCCTTTTGTCAATATACTTTTTTCAACATTTTAACAAAAACTAAAAATTGAATTAACATTTTAACTGATACAAACTATTTACATACATTGAGTTTGTTACATAGTAACATAGTAAATGACGGCAGATAAAGACCAGCATGGTCCATCCAGTCTGCCCAGCAATATGGGAAGAGTAGGTGCACCTGTTGCTCTGTGCAGGCCACCTCTCCGCATGTCTCTGTCTAGGGGTGGACCCACCACTCCATGTAGGACACCCCTTTTTGTTGAGAAGTTAGATGGTTCAGTTTATTTTGTTTTTATCCTGTTTCTGTAAAGGGATCCGCTGTGCTTGTCCCATGCTGTTTTGAATTCCGTCACCGTGTTTGCCCCCACCACTTCCATCAGGAGAGCATTCCAAGCATCCACCAGCCTTTCATTGAAAAAATATTTCCTGACGTCGCCTTTCAATTTTCCACCTTGCAGCTTCATGTTATGCCCTCTAGTTTTGCAGCTTCCCCGTCTTTGGAAGAGGTTTGTTTGTTCATCGTTCCTCTATAAGCAATTAAAGGTCTGAATCATATCTCCCCTATCCCTTCTCTCCTCCAAAGTGTACATATTTAGGTCTTCAAGTCTCTTCTCATAAGGTTTCTTACACAGGCTCAAAATCATTTTGGTCACCTTCCTCTGAACAGTTTCCAGTCTTTTTACATCTTTTGCAAGATATGGTCTCCAAAACTGAACACAGTATTCCAAGTGAGGCCTCACCAGCGACCTGTACAGTGGCATAAGTACCTCCTCCTTTCTGCTGGTAATCCCTCTTTGTATGCAGCCCAACATCCTCCTGGCTTTTGCCACTGCCTTGTCGCATTGTTTTGCCACCTTGAGATCATCAGAGATAATCACACCAAGGTCTTTCTCCTGAACCATGCACACCAACCTCTCGCCTCCTATTGCATACATTTCCCTTGGATTTCTGCTACCTAAGTGCATGACACTGCACTTTTTTGCATTAAATCGTAATTGCCAAGCATTAGACCATTCTTCAAGCTTTTGTAGATCTTTCCTCATGTTATCCACTCCCTTTTGGAAGTCCACTCTGTTGCAAATTTTTGCATCATCTGCAAAAAGACAGACTTTTCCATTCAGTCCTTCAGCAATATCACTCACAAATACATTGAACAGTGCCGGACCCAGGACCAAACCCTGGGGCACCCCGCTAATCACCTTCCTTTCATCCGAGTGAGCTCCATGTACCATCACCTTCTGTCGTCTGTCAGTCAACTAATTTCTAATCCAGTTTACCATCTTGGGACCCATCCCCAAGCTACTGAGTTTATTGACAAGCCTCCTATGAGGAACAGTATCAAAGGCTTTGCTGAAATCCAGGTAGATGACATCCATCGCATGCCCCTGATCTAGTTCCTTGGTCACCCAGTTTAAGAACTCAATCAGATTTGTTTGGCAAGACCGTCCTTCAGTAAAACCATGTTGCCTCGGATCTTGCAACCTGTTGGTTATGAGAAAGTTCACTATTTGCTCTTTCAGGAGCATCTCCATTACTTTTCCCGCCACCAAGGTAAGGCTCACGGGTCTGTAGTTTGACACTTCTTCCCTGTCACCACTTTTGTGTATAGGTACGACATCAGCCATTCTCCAGTCCTGAGGAACTTCTCCTGTTTCCAAGGATCTGTTGAATACATCCTTTAACGGCCCTGCAAGAACCTCTCTGAACTCTTTCAGTATCCTGGGATTTATCCCATCCGGTCCCATGGCTTTGTCCACTTTCAGTTTAGCAAGTTGTTCCAACACCTCATCTTCTGTGAATGGTGTGGTATCTACTTCATTCCCATTTTTATATTTGGGAGTCACAGCTGGTCCATCTCCAGGATTTTCTTTAGTAAAAACAGAGCAGATGTATTTGTTTAGCAATTTCGCTTTTTTATGTCACTTTCCACGAGTTCTTTCCCAGCACTTCTGAGTCCTGCAATTCCAACTCTGATCTTCTTCCTTTCCCGAATATACCTGAAGAAAGTTTTGTCACCACCCTTAACATCTTTAGTCATCTTTTCCTCTGCCTTTGATTTTGCTATCCTTATTTCTCTTTTAGACTCTTTGAGTTTGATCCTGTATTTATTTCTGTGTTCTGTTTGCAAGCTTTTGAATTTTGCGAAAGCTGTGTTTTTTGCCTTTATTTGAGCAGCCACTTCTTTGGAAAACCAAATAGGTTTCCTTCTCCTCTTGTTTTTGTTTACCTTTTTTACATATTTGTCTGTTGCCCCTTTTATTGCCGCCTTTAGTTTAGTCCATTGCAATTCCACTTCCCTTATCTCCTTCCACCCCGTTATCTCCTCCTTTAGGTACTCGGCCATTTTTTTGAAGTCAATGTTTTTGAAGTTTAGGACTTTGAGCTTGCTGTGTTTGGCCTGTACCTTGGCTTTTATCTCAAACCACACCGTGTGATGATCGCTGTTGCTCACAGGGGCACTCACGCAGACATTTGACACGCTATCACCGTTGGTGAGCACTAAATCCAGCGTTGAGCTGGGTTTGCATTGTGATGTTTAGGTGATTAGGATGTGGTACAATTTTCAATGAACCATTTCAAGCCAAGCAAATGTCTTTTATTCTAAACGTGTGATATTCATATAGCTCCAGCTGTAGCTTTCTTATACGCTGTAAAATACTAGGCAGACGTGAGTAGCTCCAGTTATCCTTGGGACCTTTACAGATATTACAGGAGCTGTACATTTTAGCAGCTAGCACAGTTTAAGATTAAGAGGAAGGTAATTATCCCCCACTCACCTTTCGGCTAAATTTTCATAGGTTTTCTCCAACTCGCATACAAACATGAATAGATCTTAAGATTCATTGATACATAGATATTGATAATAGAAATTGTTCAGTATTACCATACCTGGATGTATTTGTGTTCAGCTAGTCCTGAAGGCACTTTAGTGAGGGAATTATGGTCCAAATGAAGTTCTCTTATATGAGGTACATTGGCCAGGGATCCATTTTCAATGGCAGTGATATGGTTAAAACTTAGTCCCAGTCTGAAATAAAAACAAATATTTTGAAATACAATTTGGATTTATAAATGTCATACATGACATTAGCCATATGTTGAATTTATATGTTTTGAGTGCCTCATATAGAAAAGAAAATTATACCCCAATGAATGGGTTAACTGTTCATACATAACTTCTCCTGTCCTGGCTAGTTAGTTAGTTAGTTCTGATTAGTGCTTTGGTCTTATGTGCTTTCATTCTTGTCTAAGTTTGTGCTGTTGAAAATTGTGGGGGAGGATATTCAAAGTTTTTTAGCCATTTTGCAAGACTGGTTAAACCATGGCACTCCCGATATTCAAAGGGACTGTCCAGATAGCACCACTGAATATCCCCACAGACTGCAGGAAAGATGCCCAGTTAAAACCGGGGCGGTTTGTGGGCGGTCTTGGCAGCTATCCAATTAGCAGTGAACAGGGCCGGGCCCAGAGCTGGTTCAAGGCACCCTAGGCAAACTTTAACCTTACACCCCTCCCCGACTGTCAGAATGTGTCATTTAGCTTTGGCTGCCTTGTTCTTTGCCACTCCCAAGAACCCCGCGCAGCAGTCTAGTTGATCTAATGGTTGGGCCAGCCCTGGCAGTGGTATTCAGCTAATCCATATAAAGTTAGGACAGGTCAATATCTATCCAGTTGATGGCTGAATAAAGCCACTCTCCAGTTAGGCAGTCGCTCTGTCCAGCAGAACCAGACAGTCAGTGCTGGAGACCGGATAAGCTCTGGCACAGAATAGCTGGTCTTAATTAAAATGGCAGCCACCAGGTGCTTTAGAAGCACTGACTGCCGCAGCTGGCTATAACCATTACTTACTTCTGTTTACATTATAGTGGCCATGATGGGAGCAATTTTCACTTTTGTACCTGCAGACTACTGCTAATTTTATTTGAAAGGATTTGAAAAAGGCCAGGGATGAAGCCTGATGTACATACTCAGATAGTTTGTTCTAGGCATAAAGAGCAGCAAGGTCAAAGGAGCAAAGTCTGGAGTTAGCAGTAGAAGAGAAGGGCACAGATAGAAGAAATTTGCCAGAAGAGCAGAGTTCCCAAGGAGGGGTGTAGGAAGAGAGAAGAGAGGAAAGGTAGTGAGGAGCTGCAGAGTGAATGCACTTACAGATCAGCAGGAGAAGTTTTGAACTAGATGTGGAAACGGATAGGGAGCTAATGAAGTGACTTGAGAAGAGGGGTAATATCAGCATGATGAGGCTGGTGGAAGATTAGCCACACAGCAGGGTGTGGAACAGATTGAAAGGGAGAGAGTTGATTCAGAAGGAGACCAGCAAGAAGAAGGTTACAATAGTCAAGTTGGGAGGTGACTAAAGAGTGGATAAGTGTCTTAGTTGTGTGTTCAGAAAGGAATGGGCAAATTTTGGTGATGTTGTAGAGAAAGAAATGGTAGGTTTGAGTTAACAGTTGGATTTGTGTGGAGAAGGAGAGAGAAGAGTCAAAGTCAACCCCTAGGTTGTGAGCTGAAGAAACAGGGAGGAGTAGAGAGTTATCCACAGAAACTAAGAAAGGAGGAAGAGGAGAGGAAGGTTTAGGGGGAAAAGTAAGATGCTCAGTTTTGGCCATGATCAATTTCAAGCAGCAGTGAGACATCCAAGCAGCAATGTCAGAAAGGCAGACAAAGATCCGGGCCTGGTTTGCCAGAGAGATTTCAGGTGTTGAGAGGTAGATCTGGGAGTCATCAGTATAAAGATGGTACTGAAAGAGATGAGTGCAACAAGGGGCTGGATATATAGAGAGAAAAGGAGTGGACCCAAGACAGACCGTTGGGGTACACCGACTGAGAGGACGGGAGCAGTTACCTCTACTTCCATAGATGGAGTGAAGTGCACCTGCATCAATAGTGTCCAGCATTATGGTATAGTGCCCTGTGTTAACTACTGGGAAAATGCTGTCCATGCCCTTGACAGTCCATGCCCTTGACAGTGGCTTCACATTTAGCACGCATGAGTTTTCATGTGCAAAACCACAGCACACAAAGGACCCTAAGAGGTTTATTCCAATCTCCACATCCAGGGCCAGAATGCACTAGGTTACAGAAAGCCTCTAGGAGAGCTGAAGTGGGGAAACGTGTGCCTAATCAAGGAAGCTATGAGGTAATCCCTAATCACCCATCTCCTAGGGCAGGGCTTGATTCAGCACACCTGGACTGTGCTAGGGTGGAGTGTCCATCTAAGCACTTTAAAAGTAAAAGACATTCTTCACACAGACAGAAAGAGGGGAAGGAGAAAGGTGTGCTACAGCAAGGCTGGCAACAGCAACAGCAGAGAGAATACAGAAGGAGGAACAGCAAGACGTCCAGGAGGTCTAAGGAAGGAGCCCAAAGCAGTACGTGTGTTGGGAGTGATTCCAGAGGCAAGCATTCTCCCTTGGACTGGAAGAAACCAGAGGCTTAGAGATATAGCACCAGGAACCCCCAGAGAGCACCTGTAAAGGAGACGGCTGCATCTACAGAGAGAAGGAGCTTTGATTCCTATTCAAGGAGGTATGGGAAAAGAGACCTAAAGTCCAGAGATTCTGACTGGAGAGCTGGGCACAGAAGCTGGACTACCTACTGGCCAGGATACCCGGAGAGGAAACCTAATAGCAACGTGATCTCAGGTATTGATCTGTTCCCTAGCTTTTCACAAGGAAGACAGCAAGGAAACAAATGCTATCCTGAGAGTGATCAGTTTGGGAATTCCTCTGAGCCAATGCATGATAATGATCCCATGATATTTCAGGAGCAAGGGGAAATATCAAATGAGCAAGTAGAATGCATGGATTGCTCTCTGTCTAAGCTGCTGTTTTAAAGTAATCCTCAGTAAAGCAACAATCACCAAAAGGAACTGTAATGTGTTTTTTTAACTACCCAGAAAAGTTTCTTTAAATGAAAGCTTTAGGGTAAGTTAGAGCCACGTAGAGAGAGTGGACCAGCAAGGGTTTGCAGCTGGTTAATTACCTGTGATTAAGCCAGGCACCAGTGCACGTGAGCTCTGGAAGGAAAACTTCTTCATTACGTGAATGGAAGAAAGTTTTTTTTTTGGTAAAGAACATTTTTCCTTTTGGGTTTGTTTTTCTTTTTAAGCACTGCTAAGAAGGTTATTAGCAGGGGCTAGCAGAAAGACCTTTTCTGTTCCATCAAGGTCTTTATTGAGTTATTGCCTAAGTATTTCAGTTGCCTTACACAGTTGTTTTGTTTTTTCCTGATTACAATTCCTGAAGAAAGTATCCTATTGATGTTACCAAGCACATCTGTGCGAGGGAATAATCCCCATAAATAAAATCTGTTGTCTGCTTACACTCGAGCAACTACAATTCATTATTTTGTTGAACGGCTGATTTTGGTGTGAATGAACTACAACACCCACAATCCTTTGCAAGTCATATAAAAGTCTGCCTTTGCCAAGATTGTGGACTTTCACAACCAGCACCCCCGTTTACAGATCCCATGGGGCATGTCTAGCCCACGCCGGATCAGAATCACATCTAAGCCTGTACATGCAGGCTGGGACCTGATTCCGGTCAGCTTGCACATATAGTCTGTTGCCCGGCTAACTTAGTCATGCTCCTGAATGGAGCTGCAGCGCCATGGCATCCAGTTGCCAGAGGGAGGAGTGGTCTAGTGGTTAGGACAAGGTACTTCAGGCCGGAGGGCCGGGGGTTCAAGTCCCAACTGGGGACAGCAATCTCAGGCCGGAGGGACTGGGATTTCTAGTCCGATAGGCACTCCTTGTGGTCTTGGGCAAGCCACTTAACCCTCCATTGCCCATGTTCCCTTTAAGTATTAACGTATGTGTCTCATATCCCCTCGTGTTAAATGTATCCCCCAATTGACCGCTTTGACCTGGTGAAAAGTGGGATATAAATACAGCTAAATAAATAAATAAATACAGGGAAGCTTTGTCGGGGGCGGGAGGGGGAGGGCCAGAGGTGGGGAGTGGGCAGAGCATGGGTGGGCCGAAGCACCTGAATGTACACAGCCTATTCCTGTCACGGCCCTGTACATTCGGCAGGGGAGAGATAGGCAACTGTGGAGTTCAGGCCAGGCAGCCCCACAAAACCAGCTAGGCAGATGCAGGGGTGTTCCCACCGCCCAATCCTAGTCCTGGTTGCCTGCACTGAAGGTCTGGCAGTGAGGAAATGAGGGTTTACTCCATTGTGGCATTTCTGTGTTCCTGTCTGGTGTCCCGGTACCATGGTGGTGGAACACCATGGCACCAGCAGGAGCATAGGATGGGATGGACGGGCTGTAGGGAGGATGTCCTGTGCCACTGAATCGGAGCTATGCCGGACTTTCTAAGTGCCCCATTCTGCAACCGTGGGACCATCTAGTTTCCATAGTTGCAGAATCAGGTACAGTTTGTAGCCATCCATTTTTTGGATGTCCAGATGGCCCGGACATGCCCTTGTTAGAATCAGGCTCCAAATCACACAGGAGTATGGAGAAGCATGTCCAGGGTGGTCCAACATGATCCATATGCATCCCTGATTTCACATTGAAACCTGTCAGTGGGCAGGTCCATATTTAGACCTGCTCCTTGGAAAAGTGCTTGTTTTGGCCAGCTCTCAACAATAGAGATGTCAGGGAATGCCCTCTCAATTCTCCAATACTTTTCTCTTCCTCAAAATGTATAGTAGGTAAATATTGAGGGGTTTTTTGTGTGCTGCCGCGCCAACACACCTCTCTGTAAAATGGCTGGACTGCACGTATATGAGCTGACATATCCACATGCAGGTTCCAAAATACTGGTGTTGACATGTTGCTGGGTCCTGCCTTATCTATATTTCGCACATGCATGTTTCTCAGATCACTTGTTTTCCTCCATGTGCTTGGAGATTTATTCTGAATGGCTTCATTTTCTGGGATGTTGACGGAGATGTTTGTCTTTCAGGGCTGAGATATGTAGATTTTAGAATACATTTGCACATCTCCAACTTCTCTACCGTCACTCCTAGGGAATCTTGGATGTTTTGACTTGTATTTCCCAGGGGGCACATAAACGGCTTATCAAAAATGTGCCTTTAAGCATTTTTTCCATGGACACAAAATGGGAGGGACTTTTAGTAAACAGGCCCCTTAGAAATATATGAACACTAGGGAAGAGCTTTTACTTTTAAACAATAGGGAAATCACAGCAAACATTATATTTTTTTGGTTATTCCCCATTTGAAATAACACAAAAATAACACAAAAGTAAGAGGAAATAATTGGTATTGGTCATTGTAGATAGTCTGAACACTTTGCAACCTTGAAACATTGACTCATTTATCCCATTTCTTTAATTATTTTAGATTTGTTTAATTGCTTTAGATTATGTATAAATAAAGCTGGTATGTCACATTAAAACATACTTCTCTTAGAAGCAAAAGGTACATCGGGACAATCTTTGTCCTGGTTCATGAGTTATACCTTCTATATGGGCTCTTCAAATTATTTACTTTCAGTTGCGTTTCCTCCACAGCAGTTTATTTGGTGGACGCTGCTGTTACTACAACACGGTTCCCTCTGTGTACTGTATAACCATTATCAAAAAGCCAAAACAAATTAGAACTGGTCCATCCTTTCTTAGCTGTTTATAATGGCAGAGAGGAGTGGAGAAACCTGCTATTTTCCTTCTGCGACTGTCTTGAAAAATGTTTGTTGCAAAGTTCTTTTCAAATGCATGGTTAAGAAAATAAAACCAACAGGTATTACCAGTGTTCATACACAGTAATTCCATCTAAAGGTCCAGTAATGCACGACAGAAACGAGCTCATTGACACGTAGTCTTTTCTTACACCGTGAAAACAGAGATTTCAAGCTCAAGGGGTTACTTTTCTGAGCTGTTTTTCCTAGTCAGTGACCATTCAGTGATTTGTTTGGCCACCTCATCTTTGCAGTCCATTGCAGCGACTCTTACCATCACGAGGCTATTTTCCCAGAACTGCCCTGGAGGCCTCACACCTAGGCTGGTTTTCAGAATCTCCACAATGACTATGCATGAGATAAAGCTGCACATATTGGAGACTGTCCTTGCAAATTAATCTCATGCATAGTCATTGTGAATATCCTGAAAATATGTCTGGCCGTGGGTTCCCAGGACAGGTATGAGGAGTCCTGCCTTACCTGGACAATCTTTATTTAAATACTGTTGCTGTCCGGTATTCAAAAGCACTAATTCGAACAGCAGAATGTTCTATACAGATAAACGTTCTATCCAGATAATATCTGAATGAAGAGAAGGTGGAGCGTCAAAGGTCGGCTTAACTTTATGGATATCCAGTGATATTCAGCCACTGTCCGTATAGCTATGCAGTGTGATATAGCATAGCTTTTTCGCATAACTATATGGATCGTGACTGAATCCTTCTGGCTATCCATAGAGCCCATGACAATCATCACTCTCCATGTATATTCAGTGCTACGTGCTCTCCAGATAGCAGCGTTCAGTATACATATGGAGAGAGGCGTATTCAAAGGGATTGACGTGGTTGGCAGACTTGCAAACTGTGTAAATTCCATTCACCGGGATATTCAGCAGCATTTACCCAGTTTGTGCCTCTGAATATCCCCACCCAGGCCAATTAAATGCCCTGTCACTACCTGGAGCGTTCTGGTGGGGGGGGGTGCGCAGAGTGGAGTGTCACATCTAACTATCTGGTCAACGGCAATATTGAGCTGCTAACCAGGTAAAAAATAGTCTAAACTTTAGGCACTTTTATTTATTTATTTAACAGTATTTCTAAACCGCCTTATCTTAATAATCAAGGTGGTATCACAGCAAACAATCAGGTAAAGTGTGTGTGTTATACATGCAGTGAGGGTGACATTTAGTTGAGTGTGTGTTGTATTGTGTGCTAGATTGGTTTGAGCTATATACAAGGTGGTCTATATACAGTGGTGCTGAAAACATTTTCCTTACATCCATTGTTTAGGCGGTATCATGTACTGTTATACATTCTCTGAGATTATGTGATGTGTCCATAGTGTTCTATGAACAGCATAGTTTTAAGCTGTTTTCTAAAGTCTTTGAGGTCTGTAGTTGCCCTCAAATCGTCCGGTAGTTTGTTCCATATTGTTGGAGCAGCCATGGAGAGTGCTCTGTCTGTTGTGTCCTTGCGTGTGTGTTTGTATTCACTTGGGGTGCTGACTCGGTTGTGTGTTTGTTTTCTTCTAGGACGTGTGCTGGTGTCTGGTTGTATGAGGGTGTGCAGGCTATTGGCTGATGTGTGCTGTTTTATCTTAAATAGGTTTATGATAGTTTTGTATCTGATGCATGCACCGATTGGGAGCCAGTGTAAGTCCTTTAAGATAGGTGTGATGTGCTTTTGTCTTGCAGTTCCGGATATTATTCGTGTTGCAGTGTTTTGTGCTAGTTGGAGTGGTTTGAGGGCTTGTTTCGGTAGTCCAAGGTATATCGGATTGCAGAAGTCCAGTAGTGGGGTTATCAGTGCTTGACAGACTGTACGGAAGTGATCTGGGGCGAGGAGTGGTTTCAGTCTCCTGATTATTCGCATCTTGTAGTAGGCTTTTTGGATTGTTTTGTCTATGTGTGGTTTGAGGTTGAGTTTATTGTCCAGAGTAACTCCGAGGTATCTTACTTCTGATCGTATTGGTATAGTGGTGCTTTGTATCTTTATATTTGTTGGGTGTATGAAGCTTTGGTTCCGAGTGATGATTAAAGCTTCGGACTTGTTGTAGTTTATTGCGAGGTTGTTGTTTTGACACCAACTCGTCATTTGGGTAAGGCAGTCTGTTATTTTAGAGAAGTCCGCGTTGTCGATATCTATCGGGGTGTATATCATGATGTCGTCTGCATATACTGTGTATTGAATGTTGCTCTCTTTCATGATGTTGCATATTGGTTGGATGTAGATGTTAAATAGGAGTGCTGAGAGTGCGGATCCTTGAGGTATTCCTTGTCGGACATTTATGGGTCGGGAGGTGTTGTGTCCCACCTTGACCTGTAGCTGTCTTTCGGTTAGGTACGATTGGAACCATTTCAGTGTGATACCGTGTATACCAGTGTTCTTTAGTCTTTCCAGGAGCGTGTTGTGGTCCACTGTGTCGAAGGCTGAGGAGATGTCGATGAAGATCATTATGATTCCATTCCTGGTGTTGTCAATTATTCTTAGGATGCTGTCGAAGAGGTAGATCAGTAGCGTTTCGACTCCATGGTTGGGAAGAAATCCGTGTTGGTTGTCGTCAAGTGTTTCGTGTTTGTCGATGTGTTCCTGAAGCTGTAGTTGAACCGTTTTTTCGATGATTTTTGCGAGGAAGGGTATGCTGGAGATTGGTCGGTATGCTGCTTGGTCTTTTTTGTTGAGAGTTGTTTTCTTTGGGATTGGTCTTACTGTGGCAAGCTTTTAGTTGCTTTGGCATGAGTCCTTGAGTGAGTGAGTTGTGTACCATTTTATGTATGGTGGGGATGAAGCTTGATTTGGTGGCTTTGACCCATGACACTGGGCATGGGTCTGTAGGAGCAGTGCTTGTGTTGATTGTAGAGATGATGTGGGATATCTGTTCTGTTGAGGGTGTGTAGAATGATCCCCAGGTTTTGGAGTGAACGTCCGTCCTGGTGGTCCCACTAGGTGTTGTTCGTTCTGTGGAGTGAGATTTGTCTTTGATGTGGTCGGCAAATTCCTGTGGATCAACTTGTACTTCCCCTTCTGTTGTTTGCTCTTTTGTGAGGATCTTTACTATTTCGAAAAGCTCTCTGGGTTTGTTGATGGAGGAATTTATCATGTTTGTGTTGAATTCCATCTTTGATTGGTTGATGTGTGCATTGTATTGTTTTTGCTTTGTTAGGTAAAGATGCTGGTCGGCAGTTGTTTTGTTTTTTCTCCATCTCCGTTCAATCTTCCTGAGCTCTCTCTTTTCCTGACGTATTTTTGCTGAGTACCATGGTTTGTTTTGTCTCTTGTTGTGGTGTGGATTCTTGGTCCCGCTACCAGATGGTTTGGCGGCGTTAGCTAAAATGCTGTTCCAGCTGGAAACTTGTTCCTCCAGGTCGTCTGTAGTAATGTTCAAGTGTTGTATTGTGTCCTGTATGAATTTGTCCCTGTCGAAATGCTTGAATCGTCTTTGTGTGTGTGAGATGTTTGCTCTTTCGTTTGTCTGGTCCTCTGGTGATCGCAGCTTTGTTTCGATTAGGTAATGGTCAGACCATGGCACTGGGGTAATGGTGGGTTGGGAAATTAGGTCTCTTGATGTTAGGTAATTGGATGCGAAGATGAGGTCTGGGGATGATCCATGTTTATGCGTTGGTGCATTGATTATCTGTGTGAATTGAAGTGAGGTCATTGCTTGAAGGAAGGCCTCTGCGTCTTTGGCATTGGTGGACTTGAGATTGAAGTCACCAATCAGTAGTGCTGGTTTGTTGTTTGATGTTATGGCACAGGCTTCTTCGAGTGTGAAGGCTAGTTCGCCGGGTGGAGCTCTGGGTGCTCTGTAGGTTAGGCAGATTGCAATGTTCTTGTTCTTGATGCTAATTGTGTTACATTGCTGTGTATCGGTGAGGTTCTGTGTCTTGAACTTTAGTTTTGTTTTCGCTATTATCAGGACTCCTCCTCCACGCTTGTGGGTGCGTGGGCAGTTGTACGCTGAGTAGTTGTCCGGTACTAGTTGGTTGAGTAGTACATTGTCGGTAGGGTTGAGCCATGTCTCTGTGATGCATATTACGTCGGGCTGTCGCTCTTCTATGTGGTCTACAAGAGTGTATATCTTGTTGCAGACGGTTCTGGCGTTTATGAGCTCAATTGTTGTTGTCTTTGTTGCGGGGGTTGCTGTTACATGTGCTTCCTTTGTGTAGGTGTGGGAGTTTGATTTGTGTCTGTTTGTCCGCTTTGTCTGGAAAGTTTTGAGTGTCTCTTTGTGTGTGTGCTGTGGTTCTAAATATGGCAATGCAGTTGTTGTGTGCCATGTTGTGTTTGCTTGTGGGTAGAGGAGGTGTGTGGTTGGTGGGAGGAGTTGTGTGACGAGTAGGTAGAGTGGGATGAAGTATGTGGCGTGCATGTTGGTTTTTTGTGAAGTTCTGTTAGGGTGATGCCTGTTTTTTTAAGTCTTCGTCTGTTGTCTGATTGGGGAGAGGTGAACTTGGTGCGGAAGCCTGTCCCGTGGAGGGAGCCTGTCCCGTGGAGGGAGAGCCGGATCTGTGGAGGGCGTCTTGGTGCGGGAGCCTGTCCCGTGGAGGGAGAGCCGGATCTGTGGAGGGCGTCTTGGTGCAGGAGCCTGTCCCGTGGAGGGAGCCTGTCCCGTGGAGGGAGAGCCGGATCTGTGGAGGGCGTCTTGGTGCGGGAGCCTGTCCCGTGGAGGGAGCTTGTCCCGTGGAGGTAGAGCCGGATCTGTGGAGGGCGTCTTGGTGCGGGAGCCTGTCCCGTGGAGGGAGCCTGTCCCGTGGAGGGAGAGCCGGATCTGTGGAGGGCGTCTTGGTGCGGGAGCCTGTCCCAAGGGGGACGGGCCGGATCTATTCGGGTGTGTCTCGTGGAGGTGAGAGTTTGGTGGTGGGATATGTGTGATGTTCTGTGAGTATTCTTTTGCTGCCAGGGACTGAATATCATTAATGACTAGATAATAAAAATGCTACCTAGGTAAACTGGAAATTCAGTACCGTTTGCCGGATATGGCCTGACACTGAATATCGAATTTTAAGTTAAAGCAATCACAACCAGCTATTTTAACAGTGTTATTAGCCAATGCTGAATATCCCTCCCAAAATATTTAAATGCAGCAGCCAGTGTTTTAAAAAATTCTTACTTGCCATTTGAATAGTGACCTGATGGAGGGTGTTAGAGACCTACCTAGGTTTTCTTATATGTTGTTAAATTAATTCATGTGAAAATAAACTTACTTAGCCAAATTGTTGAGGCCACTTAGACTGTCAGCATCAACCTCTGTGATTTTGTTGCCATCAAGATGAAGCTCAGTGAGAGAGCTGGGCAGACCTACAATGCAAAAATGCACATAAAAAAACGTCAGTTTTATAAAATTGGCAATACTGAAAACTATTTAGGATTAAAATCATATCATACAGGACATAAGTGTCCCTAGTACAGACCTACCCTGTCTTCTACTCTCAGAGAAAAGGGATCCCTTCCACCCAGTTCCCAAATCTAGCAACAACTCCCCTAAAACATATCTGTTTATTGGCTGCTTTTCAATAATAAAAATGTAAACAGTTAAAAGAAAATCACAAGAAAACCTACAATCCCCAGCCTACTAACATATTTATAGCCAAGACATGGAAAATATGATAACATATGTTTAAACAGTGGAAAGATATTAATGCACAAGAGGCATACCCTTTCCAAAAGAAAGGAAGCTCCAGAGCTAAGGACATGATATGAAGCTACAAGGAGGTAGACTCAAGAGGAACATCAGGAAATATTTTCCATGGAAGGAATAGTGGTACTTAGAAGGCTCTTCAGGAGGACCTTGTGGAAATGAAAATGGAAATGGAATTCAAAAAGGTGGGGGATAAACAGAGATGATCCCTGTGGAAGATGAAAACCAAGTATTGGGATAACCTGTATGGAGCAATATCAGGAAATACCCCTTTATCATACACTAAAGGATATTGGTTGCTGTTTACCATTTTTTTCCCAAGGGCATGCATTGTCAGGTTGTATGAAATATTAAAGAGTTTACTTCACTTAAGCTGGGTTAGGATGATTATTTAACAGCTCGATGCCACAATTAACTCAAAAGGTTTTATTGCAATAGATCCATAATGATAGACATTCATTGCTTTTCCAAAATGCTCTCTGGGTCCCTGGACTTGTTACATGTGGCATTTGGCTTAGACGTGCACAGCTGCAACCAAGTTCCAACATGTACTATCTGCACCTGTGCCTCTAGGGTGCCTCTACTTCTTGTGTTGAAAAGTGGAGCTGTTGCTGTGTTCAGACTTTGCTTGTGCCTCCTCTGCTCCCCCTCCTCTCCCTAGAAAAACAGGGCTCAGGTTACCTCTTGGCCTCTGGGGAGCTCCCACTTCCTCTGCACTTCAAGCAGTGGGCAGAAGCCAGTGTGGGAAGATATCTGGCCAGGATATAGTCTCTGCTATAAGCCCTGCCCCTAAGCTAGTGCTAAAATCCTGGAGTGAATTTCAGGTTATCAGAGTCTGAAAAACAGTGTAGCTGGAGGAGGTGTGCTGAGGCTGTGATAAGTGAGCTGTGGTACAGTAGGAGTTAAACAGCCATGATGCTTTATGAAGATTGGAAGGAAGGGAGGGACATCAGCTGAGTCTGTGAGGAGAAAGGGTAGGGAGACAAAATGCTAGGATGATCAACAAGGATCTGCATTAGGCTTGATAAAGTCTATGATAGTATACTTTGAGATGGTTTCACAAAATTTCTGGCACAAGAACATGGCAAAAACCCACATCACTATAGTAAATTTCTACAGCAGGAATCAGTGCATCACAAGGTAAGGAAATCTTGTTAGCATTTTCCATGGAGCTGCAAACCAGACAAACTTAGGGCCAGTCAGGAAACAGGATGTAAGATCATTTCAGAGTTAAGGGCAGTTGAGCTAAAGCCAGCCCTTATGGAGATCTGTTGCTCATCTACAAGGTGCCTGCCTTCTAACTCAAAGTTCATTGGTTCAAAGATCAACCTCTGACTGTGAGGAAATAAAAGTCATCAGATTTCTGTTTATTTTCCTGAAACCTCTAGTAACCTTTCAGCTGTGTTTTTTGTTTAGACAGCAGCCATATCTACCTTTTTAACTAACAAAATTGCATTGAAATAAAAAATTTATAAAAACAAAACAAAACAAAAATGTATTAAAATAAAACAAAAGAAAATGAAAAAAACTTCAAATAAAATAGTAAAGGAAACAGAACAAAATTGTTTTGCCTGCACACTCCTATATGCTTTAATATTCCATATTCTTTCATTTTCAGTTGAGTAAATTATATTTTTCCAGTGATTTCCAGCTGTGGACTAGAAACACCACAAATGCAAGGAGCCATCTATTCACAATGTACAGAAAATCATTCATGAGTTAAGATCTGAGGATTCAAGGGTTTAGGGTCAAGATTCCTATTGACCATCATGAACGCATGCAGTATTCGTGTAGTTCATACATTACCTTGAGGGATACTTGTTATATTGGTGTCTGCAATCCGAATATAGGACAACTTCTTCATGCCCTGTAATGCCCCTTTCTCGATGCCTGAACTTTCTAGTGGATTGGTGCCTAGTTCTGGAAATAAAATGTTTTTGGAGTATATAATTGTCATTTTTTCTGTTTCAGTCTAGAATTCATTTCTAGCTAAGAATGAGAGCAAGCATGGCACAGGGGTTTCCTCAGTTATATTTATGAATTATCCTTATACTGTCCTCCTGGTACTTTCTCTCTTCTATTATACTTAATATAGCTTGTTGAACTGTAAAACAGAGAGTCCGGTACATTTCCTCTCTCCCTGTGATCTCCCCTAAATCATTAAGCCGCCTGGTGTGAAGACTTTATCCCTCATTTTCTAAGCAGTGTTAACATATTTTCAAGTGTTTATTCACATTACAATGCACACATGCATATTAAGTGCATATTTAGAACTACATTGAGAATAATAGGGCTTACTTTATTTAATGTGCATTAAATCCCATTAGCCGGCATTAACGTGTTAATGCTTTGGACAGTAAACTAGTTAGGAAATTTGTGATGCATCTCATATCTCCATGTATACTAGAAGCACTCTGTGAACAGAGCTGTTGAGTTACTCAGTTCCAGAAGGGATAGTTTAGGCCAGTTCTGGATTTATAGCAGTTCTGATTCATTATGGGACTTGTGACACTAATTTCAATGAGCACAATCAGGGACTGCAAATACCATACTGCACTGGGAATAATTTCAAAACTACGACTGGGCTAAAGCTCTCCCTCCTGGAATTGGGTAACTTGGCACCTATGTGTGAATAATATGTATTATCAGATTACTAATAGAAGTTCAATTGCCAGTTGTTTAATTATGGGGCATGGTTTGCGCTGTTTGCCATGTGATAAGCATGCCACTCTAACAGATTAACTCAGGACACTGCACTAACAATCCCAAGCCAACCCGTTAGTATGTGAGTGGGCAGGGACAGGGTAGGCTAGGACTGTGACATGGCTGTTGATGGCATGCTACGGTTAGAATGGGCAATATGGGCGTGCGCTGTGACTGTTGCCAATAGTGCAGGTGCATTTAACGCCAGCTTAGCGAGTGACATTAAATGTGCCCACATGCCGATTAGCACAGCATTGTGTATTTGTAACATGCTAATGGCCACAAATATTAGGTTCTCCATGAAAAAATAGCACTGCAAAGGCCTGTTAATGGCAGGGACTTTAGTAAACATGTCCCATGTGTATCCTCAGTGTGTTATATATAAATTAAGTCACTCTTCATAGACAGGTCAACTTCATCTAAGTATGCAAAATAATTTTGTGCACATATACAGATTTCAGGACTAAAAATGTTGTGGAATACTAAAAATGTTGCAGGCATACACAGATTTTACAGACATCAAAATGCTGTGAAAGCTTAAATAAATGCAGGAACACAATACAAATGGAAGGGGCTACTGATTAAGTTGGTATTTATTTTATTGTACTTTGGCCCAAATTTTCTAGTATACGCTACAAGGCGCATGAAGCGTTGGACATATAATACAAATATATGTTCCTCATAGTGATGGAAGAAAGGTGTGTGTTGTAGTGATGGTGGGATATGTTAATATTCTCTTTTTAACTCGCGATGCCAGCTTCCCACACTTGCCTGAGGAAAATAATTCCTAGAACAGTCTGCAAACTAATGGCAAATCTGGGTAGCTGATGCCCAGTTTTATAGGGGGTAATTAGTGTGGTACATGAGGAATGTGCATATGTCCCTATTTAAGGATTTATGTGCATGAATGAACATAAGAATATAAGATATGCCATATTGGGTCAGACCAAGGTCCATCAAGCCCTGTTTCCAACAGTGGCCAATCTAGGTCATAAGTACCTAGCAGTTTCTCCAAAACACACAGGTTCCACAATACTTGTATTGAGTCAAACATTGATGTCCTGGGTCCCTTCTTAAAAATGGTTTATGGACCTTTCCTCCAGGAACTTGTCCAAACCTTTTTTAAACCCAGCAACACTAACAGCCTTTACTACATCCTCCGGTAACAAATTCCAGAGTTTGATTACACGTTGAGTGAAAAAATATTTTATTAGTCTTAAATAGTTTACCCTGTAGCTTCATTGCATGTTCCCTATTCTTTCTATATCCTGATAACATAAACAATTGATCTACATTTACCCGTTCCACTCCGTTCATTAATTTATAGACTTCTATCATATCTCCCCTCAGCCGTCTCTTTTCCAGGATAAAGAGCCCTTTTAGCCTTTCCTCATAGGGGTATCCTTCCATCCCCTTTACCATTTTGGTGGCTCTTCTCTGAACCTTTTCTAATAACGCTATAGCTTACTATGGAACAATATAGAGGCATTATAATATCCTTTGTTTTATTTTCCATTCCTTTCCTTATGATAACTAGCATTCTATTTGCTCTCTTGGCCGCCGCTGCACACTGGGCCAAGGGTTTTAACATGTTATCCACAATGACGCCTAAATCTTTTTCCTAGGTGGTGGTTCCTAATGTGGAACCTTGCATCTTGTAACCATAGTTTGGGTTGTTCTTCCCTAGGTGCATAACTTTGCACTTGTCCACATTAAATTTCATCTGCCATTTTGATGCCCTATCTTCCAATTTATCGAGATCCTCTTGCAATTTTCCACGATCCTCTTGGATTTTAACAACTTTAAATAGTTTTGTGTCATCTGCAAATTTGATAACCTCACTCGTTATTCCCTTTTCCAGGTCATTTATGAATATGTCAAAAAGCAGCGGACCCAGAACAGATCCCTGGGGTACACCACTATTCACCTTTCTCCATTGGGAAAATTGGCCATTTAGCCCTACCCTCTGCTTTCTATCTTTTAACCAGTTCCTGATCCACAATAGTACACTGCCTTCTATCCCATGACTCTTTAGTTTTACCAAAAGTCTCTGATGAGGGACCTTGTAAAGGCTTTCTGAAAGTCCAAATACACTATGGGGTTTGTTTACTAAACTGCGGTAACGTAGCAGCGGCTATGTTAAGGCGTGTTATATAACATTAAGGCGCCTTAACATTACATAACGCGCCTTAACATTCCCGGCCGCGGTAAGTCCAGAAAAGGGTGGAGAGAGGGCGGAGAGAAGGGGTCAATGGGCAGGGAGTGGGCGGGGAGAGGCCCCTTTCACACTAATGCAGAGAAATTAAGGGCTGAATCCTAACGCAACTGAAATCGTGGCGTTAGCACACATTTGCAAGAGAAACCAGTTCTGTGTCAGCAATGTACAGCATAGCCAGGGAGCCCCAGCAAAGTGATAGTAGTGATACATTTGCACCAACAGCATAGTGCCCTGGTATGAAAGGCCACTATGGTGATGGCGCAACTGGGGCATGGGGGCTGCAGGCGGGACATGCAGTGGGAGCTACTGGGGTACAGGGTGGACTAGGAGGTTGCCGAGGTGGCACATAGGAATGCAGAAAATGGAAACCAGCAAGACAGCAACTGACCAGGGTCAGACATGCCCATGAGTCTGTGGCCCACAGTGTCGCATCCAGGAGACTTTAACCAGCAAGCACCCCAAGGGGCGCATAACATTGACAGGTGGTGCCTGGGGAAGCGTGGACATCTATGTGGGCACCACTACCCCAGAACACATACCTTAGGCAGCCGCCTACCTGCCCCCTGGATGGCCTGGGATGGCGCACCACCGGCACCGACAGCATATGGTCATGGCGGCATGGCATAGGGGGTGGGTGATTGTGCTGGAGGGAGCAGTGGCACCCGCCTTCAGTGGACCTAGGCCATACCCTGTACCAGAATGTGGTGTGCAGTGCAACAGAAGAGGTCTGGCTGAGGAACGTAAAGATAGCCCCAGGGACCACTATGTTGCTGTGGCAACAGTGTGGTGCAGTACACTCAGCCAGCATGTCCAAGAGCAGAGGGTCAGAGGTTCAGGTTCCATCTGTGGATCCTGCAGAGCATCTCCCCATAGTTTTAGCCCACAATGCAGCCACAACAACAACATGGGCAAACCCCAAAGCAGTGTTGCACAGGGGTACGGACACCCATTCACAAGGGCTCCACTATCCACAGCTTTATGGTGTGTCAGGCTGTTGGCCCCAGCACAGAGCTGCAGTTATCACCAGAGCACTACTACTACCCCCTGCACAGATTAGCAATGTCAGCACTGTGATCAGGACCAGCGTGGCGGGTAGGGTTGTCAACCACCTCCATCTCTGCACAATGCTGAGATAGGTGTGGGAGTGTGCGTATGTCTCTCCATTGTTTTGTGTCTGCCAACACCTCACTGAGCCCACATTGCTCATACTCATTCCAGCATTAGCCTGCAAATGTGCATAATGAGGAGCAAGGTATTGTGGGTATGGCCCAGACAGGGTGGATTGGCCAGGATGCATCTGCACAGGGTGGAGGGCAATGGCTGGGACACTGTAGTACTCGACCACCACCTGCATGGACAGAGTGGCCACAGCATGTCACGTGGGGGGAGGGGGTCACTCACTCTGACCGAGCAGTGACCATGGCATGTCTATGTTCCAACATAGTGCCACACATTATTTGTTTCTAGTGATACCTATGTGTTCCCAGTTTTGGGGCCCAAGCACAGAGATACTTTATTGGTGTCTGTGCTGTGCATCCCACTTCTGGGTGCACAGGGTTCCCCTGTAAGCATGCACTATCGACTGATTAGTGAGCTGTCTGCAGTTTGCCTGTGCATGGTGGGAGCCCCTTGTAGGCTGCTGCAGGTGCAGTCTGACTGTGCTGTTTGTTGATGAATGGAAGACCGTGGCGTGGAGCAGTTGAGCCTACCCCAAGCACCACTGCTGGTCTGCAATGGTCACAGGTATGGCACTGGCCCAGCAGCCCTGAAGGGCTGTTATCTGGCAGCAGGACTGCAAGCACCTGTCCCACCACACCCTCATCTACAAAAGGGATGATTGAGGCCCCTTGAGGTATATAGCACATACCACTTTGACCCATAGTGGCAGTGCTGCATCGCCCTCATGCGGGTCTAGACACCCCACTGCCCTGATAACAGGTACCCATGGCTGCCAGACCTTAACACCGGGTACACACTAATCTAGGTCATGTCCGGTCCCACAGGGCCACATGTGACTGCAGAACACAGCTGGAACAGATGCACCTTCGGTTACATTGCTGGGAACACCTGTCACACACTGGCAGTGCTGGGGATGTGCAGTAGGATCTATCTCTAGCACCACATGTACTGTGGACCTAGTGCTGGGTACCCATCCTATCCCTCAGGGTGAACACGGAACCTGCACAATGGCATGGTCCGTAGCTACTCTGTGCCAGTATCATGCACTGTCAGTCTGTCTTACCGCGCTGCAGTACTGGAGAGGTGCAGACCCCATTTGGTGGTCAGCTGTAGGCTGCTGTTCTGCATATGCAATGCATCATGGGTGCTGGTGGGGTTACCCTATCCTGGCACACAGAGCAGACGGTTTGTGCAGTGACCTGCAGTCCTTCTGTACCCAGCCATTACTATGCAACAGGCCATAGAGGTATAGCCTACTGGTTAGTACACTGACATTCTAGATGGCAGTCATGGGTTCAATTCCTTGTTGTTCCCTCCTGTCCAAGGCAGATATTTTGCTTGTCTGTGACAGTCATATCTTTGCAGATCCGTGCTGCCAGACCATAGTACCCTCACCACAGTTGCCAGCAATCCGTATAAGGTGTTATAAGGCTCCTAATTAGGCACAGTACAAGGCACCTTATTGGGCACAGTACAAGGAACGTTATAAGGCACATTACAAGGCACCTTATTAGGCACAGTACAAGGCACGTGCCTTGTACTATGCCTAATAAGGTGCCTTATAACACACCTTATAATGCGCGTTACCTGATGGCTTGCCATACTGATGCCCCTCCCACACCTTTATATGGGCATCTGTACCTTTACCACGGAAACTAATGCGAATGACATTATCGCAGTTTAGTAAACATGCCCCTATATCAACCTATTCACGCCTTCAAAAAAACATAACAGATTAGTAAGACAAGATCTTCCTTTTCTAAAGCCTTGTTGGCTGTCTCCCATTAAGCCATGGCTATCTACATGTTCAGCAATTTTGTTCTTTATGATGGTTTCTACCATTTTTCCCGGTACTGACATCAATGGACACTTATGTGTGCACTTCCCTGGGCACTATTCTGTAAGCACTCGTGTAGGCGCTCTTCGTGTATATCTTCTAGTGGGCCAGCACAGGGGTGATGCTTGAGCGGAACGTAGGTGCAGCCTCAACTGATGCAGGTATGTTATAGAATAAAAGGACCTATGCGTGTCAGTGCCCCGATCTGGGTGCAGCAAGTTATGCCTGTCCTAGAGCAAGTGTAAGAGGCCTTGCCTAAGTTCCAGTGCTTTATTAGCTCCGATTTGGTAATATAAAGCATGCGTGTGCTTTACTTTATAAAATAGGATCTACGTGCCCTCACTGTGGCATACAAACATGCATGGGTGCTTACAAAATTACCCTCCACCTGTGTGTAAAACATGCTTTATATGGAGAAGAGATCTCTTATAAATTTGCACAGCTGAATACTCATATAAATATGTACACTGACAAGATGGCATGTACATACACATGTGCTGTGCAAAGGTGTTCCTGGGGTAATGTTGTAATGAATACACATATTTTATTTCTCAATCAAGGAGATAAAAGGACCTCAATGTGTCAAGCCAAACTTTATATTATAATAATATCTGTCTATCAGATCAGCATCATTGATCCCGAATAAAACTCCTTTATATTTTCTTTTCTTCTTCTTCTTCTTCTTCTTCTTCTTCTTCTATAGTTCTTTCTTTAACAAAATATTAAACTTTATTCAAAACTGCTTTTCATTTTTCCATTATTTTTTTAATGCAACTGAACAAATTAAGGAGAAACCCTCATTCATATATAGAGCAGTAATGCACTTAGCTGGATAATGGCAAACAACCAGAAACACCCCGAGAAAAACCTCTCTTTCGCTGTAATTTAAAGCTATTTCAGGGGCTTTCATCTATGTCCATTTTTCTCAACAACCAAATCAAGCTATTGCTCTTCCCAGTTGTAATGATGCCGAAATGTTACTATAATTGGGAAGGGCAGTAGCTCGATTTGGTCGTTGAGAAAAATGGATGTAGATGAAAGCCCCTAAAGCAGCTTTAAATTACAGCAAAACAGAGGTCTTTGTCGGGGAGTTTCTGGTTGTTCGCCATTATTCACCTAAGTGCATTAATGCTCTATATATGAATGAGGGTTTCTTCTTAATTTGTTCAAATGCATTAAGAAAATAATGGAAAAATGAAAAAATGAAAAGTAGTCTGGAATAAAGTTTAATATTTTATTAAAGAACTATAGAAGAATATTATAAAATAAAATATAAAGTAGTTTTTTCAGGATCAATGATGCTGGTCTGATAGCCAGATATTATTATCCTATAGTTTGGCTGACACACTGAGGTCCTTTTTTCTCCTTTATTGAGAGGTACTGTGTCTGAAGATGTAACATTATCTAATGCTTTGAATATCTTAGGAGCACTCCAGGAGTTCATGTGGTTAATGCACATATTTTATAAAATGCCCATGTACCTGTATAGAGGACACACATATTTCCAGCTTTTTTGCAGCAGGTTTAAATATGTGCAAGAGTGTGCTGTGCCCTATTGGGTCACTGTAGAAATCTATTTTATAAAAACATATAGGCACCTATGTTGCCTTTATAAAATACGCATGTGAACTGGCATCTTTTGGACTTGTCACATAGTCATCCTTTTATAAAATTAGCCACCTGAAGGAAACGTCATTCTTCTCCAACCTCATTTTCTTTTGTTCCAAAAGGGAATCAGTCTAGAGCAGAGAGATGTTTAACAGGCTGACATATAGACTTGAATCTAAGAGAAGAATCCTGTCTGGGACAGTTTGTGATTGATAAAGGTCAATAATTATGGGCCTGATTTACTAACCTTTGTACCCCATCAACACAGAATGGGAGAAGAGCTTCATTTAATCAGCACTCGGGCATGATATCTGAACTACGATTGCCAAACTATTGCTTGTAAATTCAGGAAACATTTTGAAAGCATATTTATGTGAGGTACGTACCCACAGCAATCATGTGACTTAGTCCATCAAAGACTGATTTTTGCATTTTTGAAATATCATTTTCATGGGCCCGTAACTCCTGAAGTGATTTGGGCATATTTGTAGGAAGTTCCTTCAGGTGATTCTTCGATAGGTAAAGTCTCTCCAGTTTTGTCAGAGAAGCAAAAGCAGATGGATCTATTTTCTTGATTTTGTTGTTAACAAGGATCAAAGCCTGTAAAACAGCAAAAAAATGATTTTGTCAACACTAAAAGGGTCCGGTACTCTCTATTTCTGGAAACCTGTGGCAATGTAAGATTTGTAATAGACACAAAGAAGGTGATCTTAAAACAGGGTGCTATGGGTAGGACACTTACATGGACACCCTAGTAGGCGTTATTTTATAAAGACAAGTAGATGCCTATTTGTCTTTATAAAATATTAGTATAAGTGTCAGAGAACGCACCTGGAATGTACATGCAACCATTGACACTTGCTAGCAGCTGTAAATATTCATGCAGATTTGACGCACATATGCACATAGATTAAGTTATCTTACAATCTATATGCATACATGTGAACTCTGTCCAGACCATGCCCCAAGTTATATTTACCGGCAAAGTATGACCCTTCATGCCAAAGTATGTAATTTTACGCCAGTTGGTATTTTAAAGAGATCATTTATGGGTTTATGTGGCCATATACATATGGAAGTGAAGCTATAAGATTACCTCCAAAATGAGAAGCCCTTCATGCATCCAGCCCTAAGTCTTTGAAAAATTACTTCTAAGTGAATCTTGTATAAAGTAACTGGACTGAAGCTTGAAGGAGGAAGTGACCTCATACAGTCAGTCCTATGGGGAATTCCTAGATGTAGACAAGATTTATGATCATGAATTCCAATCTTTTTTCATATTTCTTGTTCACAGAGCTGTGATTCCCAGTTAAGTCTTCATCAATCACACTACCAATGTAATTTTCAATATATCTACCACAACCATACATGACATTTATCTGCATACAGTACAGCCGGTGCAAACAAATATATCTCATACATATTTATTGGGGAATGAGACTAGTTTTAATGGCTGCATATACGTCAAAACCTCATCGGTGGTTGCAATGTATTTATACCAAATGCTACTGAAAACAAAAGGAGTCTTTTACTAAAGGGTGCTAGCTGTCAGTATGGGTCTGGCGCATGCTAAAGGCGTGTGTAGGACACGCACTGACAGCAAGCAAGGGGCCATGACAGTTAGTGCCGCTGGATTTTGGCGTGTTAGGGTTGCAAGTGGAAGGGTTTAAGGGCAGAGAGTGGGCGGGCAGCACACCCTCGCTATCTGCACAGCAGGCTAGTAACATAGGTGCAGTCACTGTCAAATCCATAGGTGGCTCTGAGTGTACCATTGCTATTGTCGTGCCACAGCGGGGCCATATAGACCATGGTTCATGCTACAGTGTTGCTCTAACACACCATGGATTCACACAATATGGGCACATAGCATCCTGTTGTAAAAGATCCCCAGAGTGTCCTGGAGGACGGCCGTTTAGGTTATGTTCAATGTCTTGCAGCGATGGTACATGTATGTCCTTGACTTGCTTGTTTCGGTGTGAATGGTAGCTAGTAGAACAGAAGCCTGATAAAAGAAACACTCCAGAACACAGGGGAGATCTAACCTTTACCGTCGACCGGTGAGAGTTTTAGGAGTAAAAGCCAAAGAATGCTGACTTAAATGATGAATCATTTCAAAAGGTTTTGGACTTATCCTTGATGTTTCTAGTATGCCTTTTATGAAGATGTGTGAATACATATTTTGAAATAATAAGAATGTTTCTGATAAAATTTCAGGGATATATCAAATCTCTCAGGAGTTCTTTAGTTCTTTCTCAAAATTCGTAACTACTATAACTGTTTCAACCTTTAATAAAGCTGACTATGCTCCATTTTGTATTAAATTTCTATTTCTTTTTTTGGGGGTGGGATTATGTAGCTGTGCTGGGTTCTGTATGATTTTGTACTTGGTTTTATTGACTGGTTTGAATGTTGTTTTTTGGTGGTTTGTTATATGCTGCATTGTTTGTTGGTAAGTACATTTTCATAAAAAATAATTGCATATAATGATCTTGAGATACCATTTTATTTTTGTAATTTATTGATTGTGTTGTAGGTAACCATTGTTTATCTAACCTTAGCTAAAACATTGGCATTCATACTATTACCCATCATTCACGCCAAGCAAGCCAAGGCAGAGTCCAATCACAGCAAGCTCAAAGTCCTAGGGGCATGTTTATTAAACTGCAGCAATGTCATTCGCGTTAGGTTCTGCATTGATGAAACAGATGCCCATATAAAGGAGTGGGCAGGGCAGCACTAAAGCTGTGTCAGATAAAGCGCATTATAAGGCACGTTATAAGGCGCGTAAGAAGGCACGTTAGAAGGCATCCTATGAGGCACAGTACAAGGCACGTTATAAGGCACCTTATTAGGCGCAGTACAAGGCACGTGCCTTAACTGTGTTCAACGTAGGATTTGTTATCTGACATTATTCATAGCAACCTTTTGATATATGTGGAACGTGTTTCCACGTTTAAGACGGCATTGCTAAGGTATGCAGGTGCTGGTATTGGTAGATGCTGCTGCGCGCAGGGCCCAACAGCTTGACTCTCCATGAGCCGCTGCATAGTGGGGCCTGTGGGTGTGGGTGTTTGTGCCCCTGTCGGCCGCTGCTCTAGGGCAGAAGTTCCCACCTCCGGTCCTGATGGGCCAAACACGGTTCAGGTTTTCATGCTGTCCCTAATGAATATGCATGGATACATTTGTATACAATGGGGGCGGTGCATGTAAATGCATCTCATGCATATTTATTAGGGACATCCTGACAACCTGAATGGTGTTTGGCCCTCCAGGACTGGGGTTGGGAAACTCTGCTCTAGGGATTGCACATGTTTATGGTGTATGTGCTCTGTAGGCATTTATGGTGTGTTACTTTTATCTGCAATAAAGATTCCGTCTTTATTACCACTCAAAATGAAGGAAGTCATTGAAATACACCATTGAGTTCTATGAACATATAAAACTCTTACAGAATCTTTTTTATGTCGGGGTCCCCCGGCAAGAGCGGGGACTGGTTAAGAAACAGGGTGGATCTTTGGTTACTATGCTATTTCGCAAGCCTAGTCAATGCAACAGTTTGTTACGATTCCATAGCCATCACCCTTCCCCTTTACAGAGAGGTCTCCCTTTTGGCCAGTTTCTCCGCCTTCGTAGGATTTGTTCCTCCACGGATGATTACAAACAGCAGGCACGTGCTCTACGGATTCATTTATTGGATCGTGGATATCTAAGGAAGGTAGTGCGGGAGGCATATGTGAGAGCACAGTTTTCCCATTGGGAGTGACTGTTAGCCTCTCCGAATTCTCAGCTAGATACCTCTCACTCTCGGTCTGGCATCGGACAGGTTTCGGATATGATCACAGGGGTGCTTCTGTTTATGACTCACACTGCACAGGTTACTGATCTGTTGAAAAAGTATTGGCAGATGTTACAACTGCATTCCTGTTTTCAGAAACCTCTCTGACTGGCATACACCAGAGGTAGGAAATTAAAGGACCAGTTGGTTCATACCTCTTTGAATCAGAGTGTTTCCACGCCAGGAGGGTCTAAGCAGGGTCATTGGGCTTGTCAGAAATGCAGGTATTGTTACACCACTTTAGAGGGAGCTCAGTGGTGTCACCCCACCACGGATAAATCTTTTACCTTTACAGGGTCTTCTACCTGCCAGTCAACTTTTGTGGTCTATATGCTTATTTGCCCCTGTGCTCTATCTTATATTGTCAGGACGATCAGGCCAATAAAGGTCAGATTGGGGAAACACGCCTCCCGAATAAAATCTAAAACTCTCTCAGCACCAATAGTTGAACATTGTGTACAGTTTAATCACACATTTGCTGATCTATGATGGAGGATTATAGACTGTGTTTGTGTTACCCCTTGGGGAGGCGATCGCGAACGTCAACTTCAGAAACATGAACAACGTTGGATGTTTCGTCTGAAAACTGTAATTCCAACAGGACTCAATCTTGAGTGTGATTGGTGGAGCCTATTGTAACACATGGTGGCTCCATGGTGACTCAGTGCTTTTGGATATTCACATTTTAGACACTCCTCTCGTGACGTGTGGACGTCTAACCAATCAGCTGCCATCACAGTTCTATAAAAGGAACCGTTGGGTTCGGTGTTTTTTAGGGCGATTATTTTCAACATGGAATGGTATCACTTGACACAGGGCTCTTGATGAGCCTGAAACATGCATGTCATGTGCAAAAATAACTTTGGTGCTTCCTTATGGGAGACGAATATCGCCTGCTCTTGAGATAAGTGTTACTTCACTATTACAAAAGTTATATGGAATTCTGGGTTCCATACCTGTTTAATAAAAGGGATTTCCCGACGCGGAGGGGAAAGGCTTCCTTCCTTCCCACTCTTGCCGGGGGACCCCGACATAAAAAAGATTCTATAAGAGTTTTATATGTTCATAGAACTCAATGGTGTATTTCAATGACTTTCTTCATTTTGAGAGATCAGTGGTAGTCATTTGATATTTTTGAGGTCTTTATTACCACGGCTTAGTAAGGGTAAAATGAGGGGACATGGTCTGCAGGAGCCACAGCTTGGACTTGAACCTGTGACCTTCTGCCTCTGAGTAAACTGGTTGTGTGTACTGCACCAAGCTGTTGCCACAGAAGCAAGCTATTCCCTGGGGATAGCATTACTGTTCATCAGACAGACCTTGTCTGTTGCACTGCACGCCACCCACCTGAACAGGGCTTGGCCTTGGTGTGCTGTGGGCAGATGCCACTGCCCCTTCCACCACCAGTACTCCTCCGCCACCATGCTGACATTCCCTTATGCCAGTGGTGCTGGTGGTGCGCAGTCCCAGGCCATCCAGTGTGCCAGTAGGTGGCTGCCTATGGTGTGGGGTCTGGGGTAGGGGTGCCTACATTGACATCTGCGCTCCCCCATGGCACCGCCTGTCAATGTTATGTGCCCTTTGGGGTACCTGCTGGGTGATGTCCACTGGGGCACTGTGGGTCACACACTCGTTGCCATGTTTGCCCTTGGTCAGTTGCGGACTTGCTGTTTTTCTGTTTCTGAGTTCCTATGTGCCACCTAGGCATCTGCCTGGTCCACCCTGTGCTCCAGCTGCTCCACTGCATGTCCTGCCTTCAGCCCCCTGTGCCCCATTTGCAGCCTCACCGTCGTGCCCACTCGTACTTGGCCACTATGCTGCTGCTGCTGCACATGTATCACTACTATCACTTTTATTGGTTTCCCTGCTTTTGCTGTACATTGCTGACAATGAAATAGTTTCTCTCTCTTGCAATTGCGTGCTAACGCCAGGTTTTCAGTTGCGTTAGGATTCAGCCCTTAATTTCTCCGCGTTAGTGTGAAAGGGGCCTCTCCCCGCCCACTCCCCGCCCATTGACCCCTTCTCTCCACCCTCTCTCCACCCTTTTCTGGCCTTAATGCGGGCGGGAACGTTAAGGCGCGTTATGTGCCGTTAAGAATGTAACGTTATGTGCGCGTTATGTGCACGTTATGTGCCGTTATGTGCGCGTTATGTGCCATTAAGAATGTAACATTAAGGCGCCTTAACGTTACATACTGTGCCTTAACGTAGCCGCTGCTACGTTACCACAGTTTAGTAAACATGCCCCCTAGACTTCAAAAACGCTGACTTCAGTAAAATGGCCAAGTGCCTGAGTTGGCAGGATGGGAGGAGATAAAGGAAGTGGAACAGCAGTGGGCTAAACTAAAGGAGGCAATAAAAGGGGCAATAGATAGTATGTAAGGAAAGTAAACAAAAACAAGAGGCAAAGGAAACCAATTTGATTCTCCAAAGAAGCGGCTGCACAAATAAAAGCAATAACCTTCACAAAATTCAGAAGTTCGCAAACAGAGGAACACAGAAAAGGATACAGGATAAAGCTAAAAGAGACAAAAAGAGAAATAAGGATCGCAAAATCAAAGGCAGAAGAAAAGATGGCTAAAGATCTAAAGTATAATGACACAACATTTTCCTGGTATATTCAGGAAAAGAGGAAGATCAGAGGTGGAATTGCAAGACTTAAAAGTGCCAAGAACAGATTTGTGGAACATGACATTGAAAAACCGAAAATGCTAAACAAATAATTCCGTTCTGTTTTTACTAAAGAAAATCCTGGAGATCTGTGATTGACAAATATACAAATGGGAATGGTGTAGATACCACACCATTCATAGAAGATGTTTTGTTAAAACAGCTCAAAACTGAAAGTGAACAAGGCCATGGGACCAGATGGGATACATCCCAAGATACTGAAAGTGCTCAGAGAAGTTATGGCAGGGACTTTAAAGGAATTTTTTAATAAATCCTTGGAGACAGGAGAAGTTCCACAGGACTGGAGAAGGGCTGATGTGGTACCTCTTCACAAAAGTGATAATAGGGAAGAAGTGACAAACCACAGGCCAGTAAGGTTAACCTTGGTGGCAGGAAAAGTAATGGAGGCGCTCCCAAAAGAGAATAGTAGACTTTCTCAAAACCAATAGGTTGCATGATTTGAGGCAACATGGTTTTACCAAAGGACGATCATGCCAAACAAATCTGATTGAGCTCTTTGACTGAGTGACCATAGAATTAGATCAAGGGCATGAAATGGATGTGATTTACCTAGATTTCAGCAAAGCGTTTGATACTTTTCCTCATAGGAGGCTTATAAATAAACTAAACAGCCTGGGGATGGGTCCCAAGGAGTTGAACTAAATCAAAAATTGGTTGACTGACAGACGACAGAAGGTGATGGTAAATGGAAATCACTCGGATGAATGGAAGGTGATTAGTGGCATGCCCCAGCGATTGGTCCTGGGACCAGTCCTATTCAATGTATTTGTGAGTGATGTTGCTGAAGGACTGAATAGAAAAGTCTGTCTTTTTGCAAATGACATGAAAATTTGTAACAGAGTGGACTCCCCTGAGGGAGTGGACAACATGAGGAAAGATCTATAAAAGCTGGAAGAATGGTCTAATGCTTGGCAGTTAAGATTTAATGTGAAAAAGTGCAGTGTCATACATTTGGGAAGCAGAAATCCAAGGGAATTGTATACGATAGGGGGCGAGAGGTTGGTGTGCATGGACCAGGAGAAGGACCTCAGAAGGATTGTTTCTGAGAATCTCAAGGTTGCGAAACAGTGTGACAAGGTGGTGGCCAAAGCCCGAAGGATGCTGGGTTGCATACAGAGAGGAATTACCAGCAGAAAGAAGGAGGTATTAATGCCACTGTACATGTCGGTGGTGAGGCCTCACTTGGAATATTGTGTTCAGTTTTGGAGACCATATCTCACAAAGGATATAAAAAGACTGGAAATGGTTCAGAGGAAGGTGACCAAAATGATTTGGTGCCTGCGCCAGAAGACATATGAGAAGAGACTTGAAGACCTAAATATGTACCCTCTGGAAGAGAGGAGGGACAGGGGAGATATGATACAGACCTTTAAATACTTACAGCCTGATTCCATCCCCATCGTCCAGGCCCTCTGTGCATCCGGTCGGAACCGAATGCATAGAGGGAGTCGCGATTCTGAACCTGTGGGGCACGTCTAGTTCCGTGGGATCAGAATCGTGAAGAAACCTGTACATGCAGGCTGAGACCCTGATTCCACCCGGCCTGCAGTACAGGCCTTGCCCGATTAACACAGTCAGGGCTTTTCAATGAAGCCGCAGCACCATGGCGTCCGGTTGCCATGCTCCCAAAGTGTTTTCCCCACAGCCTGTTCCCCAATCTGGCCTCCCAGGGCCAGGATAGGGCTGCCAGGAATGCCCTTTGCCCCCTGCCGCCCCTTCATAGCCCCAGGCCTGCCGTTCCTCCCACATTTGGGAGCTCATTCTACCTCAGAGGTGGAATAAGTTCTCCATCCAAGCCATTGGCCCCGGATATACAGGGCCGACATTGGAACCGCCCTCTTCCCACCCTAACATCGCCCCCGAACTGCCCCCATCTAACTTCCCCATACAATGAGCAGGGACGTTAGACAGGGTTGGGAGGGGGAATGAATAGTGTGGATGGATGTCTCACTATTCGTGCTATTGAATAACCCTATTAGAGTATTAATGAACAAACAAACCTTTTTCAAAGATGGGGAAGCTGCAAAACTAGAGGATATAACATGAAGCTTCAAGGGGGAAACTGAAAGGCAACATCAGGAAATACTTTTACACTGAAAGGGTGGTGGATGCTTGGAATGCCCTTCCGATGGAAGTGGTGGGGGCAAATTCAGTGACAGAATTCAAAATGGTATGGGACAGACACAGTGGATCCCTTTATAGCAACAGGATAAACTTAACTATCTCTGCTATCTCAACAAATAGGGGTGACCTGCACAGAACAATGGGTACATCCTTAAACAAAAAATCTTGCCCAATGAGGCACTTAAAATAATGAGCGGTGTGATATGCAAATACATGCAAAGCAGCTCATTTTTATGCAAATCAAATCTTGCAGCTTGTGATCATCTTTGAAAACTGCATTATTCATGCAGCGTTAACATGTCTCCAGAGATTTTGTGAACTTTCTGCTGGGACCATCATCTACGAACACATGGGAAGCAAATTACAGCCTGATCCAATGAAAAGACCCCTTGCCCCTCCAGCAAAATTGGTAGTAGTGTAGCAATTGGGGTATGTTCCTGCTCCCCCACACGGTTGTCAAAAATGTTAAATAAAAACTGCACCCCAAGCACATCCTTTGTTCAAAAAATGAATGGCAACCTCCCCCCCCCCCCCGCACTCATTTGTCTATCATATCATGGCATCTACCACTTCCAAACTGGGGGGGTGATTTCTGGTTACTTCAGAACTGGCTCCCCCTGAGCCCTGGGCAGTATTCTCACCGTACTAATGCTAGGCTTGATTCCCTAAAGTTAGTATCACAGGAATACTGTGGTAATTTTCCTAAGGTAAAATAGCATGCAAATATTCAGTTTTACCACAATTTAGTAAGTAGACCTCTAAATCTGAATTTGTTGTTATTGTTGCCTGACCAAAATAGCATGGTAAATGATTAACTACATGAACTGGAGGTTTAGTAGAGCTCTGTACTGAGGCAACATTGGAGCTGTAATCGCTCTATGACTGATAGTCAGATGAGTTCTACAATATACTCTGCCTAATTCTGTATCAGACAGCCTCCATTTCTGGCTAGTGGCCAAAGCAATTCAATGAATACAATTTTTCTGTAAACCTTGGTACAGATTATTCAGAATCAAAAAAGGTTCACTCACGGCATACCTTTATCTTTTAGATATTACAGATAAAATACCCCCAGCGCCAACTGGGCATTAGGCTCTTGCTTATGGCTGTGGCAAACCTTCCATGGCCTGTTATAATGTAGGTCAAGCAATTTCAATCAATTAAACAAAAATGTGAGGTTAGATTAGGGAAGGCAATAATATGCAACTTTACATTTTCAAAACCAACCAATTAATCCCCGCGAACAAAAGAGCTGAGTCATCACCAGCATCAAAATAAGTACAAACGCAAGCCATCTGGAGCCCCGCACTGATGATGTCCCCTCAAATGGTGTCGAAACGTCTCCAAACAAACTATCAAGCTCGGAGAACAAGCCAACATCATGATTTTCAAAACTATATGTGGCATTTTAGAAACAACGTCCAAGTGCAATGTCAGATGTCTAAGTCAAAATGTCTTACAAAAAGCTGGGGGATAGTCAGGTTTTGGCCTGATTTTAGAAAAATGGACATCCCTTAAATGGATGGCCATGCCGGTGGCCACATAGCTGTACCCTTTTAAAAAACATGTGGCGGGGACGTCTATCCTCTGCTGAATGAACGCTCTTGGCAGCTATTTTGCATGCAGGAACGTGTAGCAGCATGCTAAACCAAAAACAAGTGTCCTTATTTTAATTTTCGTTGTCATCATGACTAGTATAGGGGATATCAGAGCACCTTCCTCTCATGCCCTCCAGGCATCTGGATGGCAGAACAAGAGCTTTTCTGATGTCTATTCATGCTCTCATGCAGGAATAGACACACTGTCCTACTGGTGGGTGATGACGTGCCTGCCATTTCTGAAATCAGGTCACACATCCATCTTGTCCAGAATGCCACGGTCATGCTTCTATCATACCCCTTCATGACTTGGATGTCCTCGCGCTAGGGACGTCTACAGAACTGGCTTTTAAAATAGCTCCGGGGGACATCTGCATGCCCACTTTCAGACATCCAAAGCCTGAATAAGGCTTCTAAAATAACTCCTACACATGCTGTTTTGCAGAGAGTAGTATTTGCATAAAAACGAGAGACAAATCTATGTTCAATGTAGTGATTGGAATATGTCAATTTTTAGAATTTCTATCCATTATGTTTATATTTTTTGCACAGTTTGGGAAAAATGCAACATTGTTTCTATTTTTCTGTTGACTTGTCTACTTGGAAGTGATCTTGTTGCTGTCGTGGGATGAATGAGGTGGAGGCAGGGTAATGA
Source organism: Ichthyophis bannanicus (assembly GCA_033557465.1). NCBI lineage: Eukaryota > Metazoa > Chordata > Amphibia > Gymnophiona > Ichthyophiidae > Ichthyophis > Ichthyophis bannanicus. The sequence continues at coordinate 499,220,083 of CM066037.1, read as the reverse complement.
CTCCTCTTCCCCTCCTCCATGCCTTGTTGCTCAAACCTCCCACCCTTCCTGTCACAATTTGCTTGCAAAACATCTGGTAACCTTATGAAACAATTGTGGGTAAAATGCTCCTGCTCATATGTACTTGTGTATTTTATAAACTAGGTGCATACTTTGTGACTTCGCCCATGCTCCATTGAAACTCCTCCCCCAAACACACCGATACTTGAGTTGCATAAAGGTAGGTCTAAGCATTCTCCACACCTTCATTAGGCACATGAATAACAAGGTTTCTAATTAATTCTCCCCTTAAAGTCCATGGGTAAAAGTAATCACAGGTTTTGCAGTTACCCGTGGATATTTGAAGCTACCCCTGGAATGTCTAGCTTAACATATATAAATAAATGACAATAAAATCATTCACGCTGTGGAAAAACAGTTGAGCTCTCAAAATAATCAAAAGCAATCTTTCTGTAATAATTCACCAAAGGCATCCTTAGCCTACTGGTCGTAATTGTTTTCTTACATGAAGATTCTTGAGGTGCTTAAAATCATTTTCTTTTATTTCAGTAATTTTGTTGTTCTGTAGGTCAAGCAGAGTAGTATCTGAGGGAATATTCTTTGGCACTTGTTCTAGACCTGTGGTAAGAGAAAAGTCGATAAATAAACCAGCCTGGAAATATAGGCTTGAATTTTTCCCATTTGTTTTAGTAATACAATAGCTACTGTAACTCTCTTCACTATAAACCAATGGCTTTGTGGATACTTGTTATGGAGTGCATAAGTTCAAATGGCCTCAAATATTATGATTCTGTTGGAAGTGGCATGAAAACCCAAAATTCAATAAATTTTAATGCGTGCAGTTTTCTGAGAAATTTCCTAAGCTTTTAAATCTTGGTGGGGTGCAGGACTAAGTTACGTTCAAGTTGATTAATCAGTACCATTTAACATAAATTGAAAGACTGCCATAAATTATGGGGTATGTTTACTAAACGGCGCTAACGGCGCAGCTGTGACATTATTGCACGATAATGGCGCTTTACCGTGCAAGAACGTCACGTATCGCGCGATAATGTCTGCAGCAGTGTTAAGGTGCGCAGAGGTTGGAGGAAGGCTCCCCAGAGGGCGGAGTAAGGCTCCCCAGGGGCGGAGATGAGGGGTCAATGGGCGGAGAGTGGGTGGGGAGAGGCCCCATGCACACTAACGCTGTGAAATGAAGCTCTGAAAATTAGCGCCAGTGAAAACCTCGCGCTAGAGGCACATTTGCTGGAGAGAGAAACCATTTCAGTCAGCAATGTACAGCAAAGCCAGGGAAACCCAGAAAAGTGATTGTAGTGATACATGTGTACGAACCAAAAAGGCAAATAAACATATTTAATGACCAGAACCACATTTCAAATCCCCATTACCAAGCTGGCCAATAGTGCTACTAATGATAAACATAAAGCAACACTACTGACAGAGTGTTAAAAGGAAGATATCATGTTCGGAAGGGGCTATGCTCTGTCCCCCTACAAAGTGAATGATCCCACAGTGAATAGCGGTGAGCAGGGTTTTCTCCTTTATATTGGGCAGGTTTGTTATGCTGTGGTCCAGCTGGGGCACAGTGTGGACTAGGCAGATGCCTAGGTTCACATAGGAATGCCGAAACTGTAAAGCAGCAAGACAGCAACTGATGAGGGTCCAACATGGGCACGAGTGTATGTCCCACAGTGTCACAGGGGATATTACCCAGCAGGTACCCCCAAGGGCACAGAACATTGGCAGGCGTTGCCGGGGGGAAGCACGCATGTCTATGTAGGCACCCCTACATGAGAACACTCACCACTCACCATAGGCAGCTGCCTACTGGCACACTGGATGGCTTGGGACTGCGCACCACCAGCACCACTGGTATAAGGGCATGTCAGCATGGTGGCAGAGGGGTGCTGGTGGTGGAGGGGGCAGTGGCATCTGCTCACAGCAGACCAAGGCTAAGCCCTGTTTACGTGGGTGCCGTGTGGTGCAACAGACAAGGTCTGTCCAAAGAACAGTAATGGTAGCCCCAGGGAATGATCTGCCTCTGTGACAACAGTTTGGTGCAGTACACACAGCCAGTGTGTTTAGGATCAGAAGGTCACAGGCTCAAGTCCCAGCTGTGGCTCCTGCAAACCATATCCCCATATTTTACCCAGTATTAAACCATGGTAATAAAGACAGAACTGTTATTGCAGATTAAATAAACAATCCATAAACGCCTATATTTTACCCTACAGGGCACAGACACCATAAACATGTGCAATCCCTAGAGCAGAGTTTCCCAAATGCAGTCCTGGAGGGCCAAACACCATTCAGGTGTCATGCTGTCTCTAATAAATATGCCTATGCTGCAATTGTATGCCACACCCCCATTGTATGCAAATGTATCCATGCATATTCATTAGGGACAGCATTAAAACCTGAACAATGTTTGGCCCACCAGGACCGGAGTAGGGAAACTCAGCCCTAGAGCAGCAGCCAACAGGGGCATAAACACCCACACCCACAGGCTCCACTATCCAAAGCCTCATGGAGAGTCAGGCTGTTGGGCCCTGCGCGTAGCAGCATCTCCCAATACATTCCCACTTGCATACCTTAGCAATGCCGCCCTTAACTTGAGAACACGTTACACATATATTAAAAGGTTGCTATGATTAATGGCAGATAAATCCTAAGTTAAACACAATTTGTTGACAGAGCTGCATCATAGCAACCTTTCTGATACCTGTGGAGTGTGTTTCTGTTTTGGTTTCTGACAGTGCTTACCACCCCGAGGAGTGACCCCAACAGTATTGCGGACCATAGCCATGCCTGCATTGTGCCCAGGACTGGTGTGGTGGCCTGAGCTGCCAAAAACCTCTATATTAGCACAATGCTGGCATAGGTGTGGGAGTGTGTGTCTGTCTATCCAGTGTGTTGTGGCTGCCTACACCTTTCTGAGCCCACACTGCTTGCACTGTTTTCAGTGTTAGCCTGCCAATGTGCATAATAGGAGCAAGGTACTGTGGGTATGGGCCAGACAGGGTGGCCTGGGCAGGGTGCATCTGCACAGGGCATAAGGCAATGGCTGGGACATTGTAGTGGCTGACCACCACCTGCATGAACAGGGTGGCCACAGCATGTCATGCTGGGAGGTCACTCTCACCCTCACTGAGCAGTGACCACAGCATAGCTAGGTTCCCCCATAGTGCTATACATTTTTCTGCTCTGGTGATATTTATGGGTATCCTTTTCTAGGGCACGATCACTGACATACCTGCTTGGTGTGTGTGCTTGCATCCTATTTTTGGGTGCACACAGTTCCTCCAGGAACATGGACTATGTCCTAGTTAGCAGACTGTCTGCAGTTAGTATGTGTATGGCTGGAAAACCTTGCAGGGTGCAGTGGGTGAAGACTGATTGTGCCCTCTGCTGGTGAATGTCAGATAGTGGTGGGGGGGCAGCTGAGCCGTTCCAGCATTCTGGCTGTCTGCCTGCCTGCCCTTGCCTTATTGATGCATACAGATCTGCTTTGACTGCCCTCTAGGGTACCTGTTCCACAGCAGGACTGGGGTTGATGGTCCCCTCTACTGCCACCATTGCAGAGATGTAGAATGTGGATCTGTTGGTGGGAGATCCTGTTCCCCCATCCTGAGCCACAGAAGGCTGGTTAGCAGGCGCTACATAATCCACTTTTGGGTCCAAACACCCCCCCCCCTTTCACCTATAACATGTGACCATGGCACCCACATAGGATATGCACTAGTCTGGGTGCATCATAGTCCACAAGGGCTAGACTTGACTGGGAAATAGAGATGGACACAGGGGTATCCTAGGTGTGTCTGCAAGGACAACCTATCACACACTGGCACTGATAAGGACCTGCAGCATATCCTATCTCAGCCAAGCCAGGTACTGCGGACCTGGTGCTGGCCACCCCATCTCACCCTCAGGGTGAGCACAGAACCTGCACAATGTCACGGTCTGTAGCTACTCTGTGCCAGTAACACAACCAGTCAGTTCCCCCTACCAGGCCGAGGTGCTGTGGGGGTGCATATCCCATCTTGTGATCAGCTGTAGACTGCTGATCTGCATGTGCAGTGCATCATGTGTACGAGTCGGTTTACCCTATCCTGGTAACCACAGCAGACAGTTTGTGTGGTGACCTGCAGTCTTTCTGTAGCCAGCCAGGGAGGTGTTATATAATGTGCCCTATAAAGCGCTCTATAGGGCACATTGTAAGGTGCCTTGGCAAACAGTGTACTTTATAATGTGCCCTATGGGGTGCCTTATAGTGCGCCTTATGCAGCACCTTAGGTTACGGCACTGTGGGTATTTTTGCTGGCAGCACTAATCTAAATTAAAAAAGGAAATGCCTCAGACAGCACTGATTTAAATTAAAGGGTAATGCCTCAGACAGCCTTATTACATAACACCACTGTGGAATTGAACCCATGACCACTGCCTCCACAATCATTGCAGTAACCAGTGGGCTACATCTTTATTCATTCAAACACTGCGCTGTCATGAACTTAGGATTAATGCACGTTAGCGCGCCACCGCGCATGCGCAGTGTGTGCACCGTGCACGCCGTGAGTAGCATCGCGCATGTGCAGTGTGTGTGCATGCGCCAGTAACCCAGTCACTTCCGTGAATATGGAGAGGCGCTCACGTCAACCAGCCTTCACCAGGCGTGATTTAAAAGTGCTGACAAACGTGATCTGCACAAAGCAGACCAAGTTATTTCCTGGTTCATCCAGAAGGCAGACCTCCATCGCGTCAGGAGGGCATGGCGCCGCATCACTAGGCGCTTTAATCGGATTGCTGACCACCCATGTGAGGTAAGTGCAGGCAGTGCTGAAAGTAGGTGTGGATGCTGCTGTGTGGAAGTATGCCTTACCCCAAGAGGCCAAGACCTGCTCACAGAAGTCAGGCTTAAATCCTGTTGGTACGGTACTTGCTGCTGTTCATGTGGTTATATCCACCCTAACCCCAGGAGGCCTTGATCTGATTACAGAGGTCAGGCTTAAATCCTGTAGGTATGGAAGTTGCTGCTGTTCATGTGTTTATAGCCACCCTACCCCCAGGAGGCCAAGACCTGACTACAGAGGTCAGTTATACATCCTGTTGGTACGGTACTTGCTGCTGTTTCTGCGTTCCAATCCACCCTACCCCCAGGAGGCCTTGATCTGATTACAGAGGTCAGTTATACATCCTGTTGGTACGGTACTTGCTGCTGTTCATGTGTTTACATCCACCCTACCCCCAGGAGGCCAAGACCTGACTACAGAGGTCAGTTATACATCCTGTTGGTATGGAAGGCACTACAGTTCATGTGTTTACATCCACCCTACCCCCAGGAGAGCCAGACTTGATTGCTGTGGTCTGTTTGACATCCTGGTGTCAGGGTACCTGCATCTGTTGTTGTTGCACTGCTGAGCCCAAACACCAGGAGACCCACACCTGATCACAGAGATCTGTTAAAGTTTCTGGTGTCAGCGTACCTGCAGCTGTTGGGCTGTCACTGCTCTGCCCGACCCCCGGGAGGGTCTAGACCGGATAACATAGGTCTATAACTCAGCTAGGTGGCTCTTTGCATGTTCTGGTTGCATACGGCCATAGCTGCCATATTCACAGGAGGCCTAAGTCCTGACCACAGAGATAGAGTTGTAGGTCTTATGTCATGGTAGTGGCCCCTACTGATGTGCCTGGCCCACCCAAACACCGGGCGAGGTCAAAACACATCCCACATGTTCCTTAGAGAGCTCATGGTGCCACGGTGGGTGTGTTGGCTGATGTGTGTGGGTGAGCCAAATACACAGGTGTCTGCCGCAGCATACAGGGAGTTTGGAAATCCCATTTTTGGAGACCAACGTGACCAGCACATACATGGCATGGTGCACCCATGTTATGCAAGGAGGGTGTAGGAACAGGGTAAGGGGGCCGGGGGGTAGCACACAGTACATGTAGCTGGCACCCCACACATGGGCAGACCCACAACCACACATGCATGCGGCGCTGCCAACAGGTAGTAGAGGACCCATTGGCCAGAGCAGCAGCAACACTCAGTTGCCTGCAGTGTGTGTGATATGCGATGGCAACCCACCAGAGATATCCTCCCCCTGATGTTCCCACCCATTGCATTCCCCCCAGGTGGAGGACCTTCAGAAGAAGGGAAGGGAGTTGCGGCTGCACTGCCCAGATGTCCTGGAACGCCTACAAAGGAGGGCACAACAGGAACATGACGGTGAGTGTTGCGGCCACTGCAGGGATGTACAGCATGTCACAGTTGGCCAACAGCCTGTGTGTGGCCATACAATGTTTATGTGGTGTGGGAATGGCATGATGATGTCCTAATGACTGTCTTCCCCAAAAGAGGCCGTTGCTGCTGGGGAACGGGCATCCACATCCGGGACACACACAAGAGGGCCCGTAGCTCTAGCCCAGCTGATGGAGGAGGAGGGGGTAGAGCCAGAGGATGACGACTCTTCAGAAATGGAGTGGGCAGAGGGTGGTGTGGGGCAGGAGGGAAGGGAAGGTGAGGGTCGCTCCGGTGCACCGGTGGGTGGGTGGGAGGATGATGTGCAGGAGGAGGTGGAGGAGGAGGAGGAGAGTCTGGAGGGGGGGAGGGAAAGGTTGGGGGGAGGTGTCAGGGGGGTGGAGGGGGAGAGAGTGGCCCTGTGGGTTCAGTGACACCTCCACGTGCCACAGGCAGGGCCCACACACATGCCACCACTCAGACTCCGGGCACCTGGGGTGGATGTGGTGGCAAGTGTGTCTGGGACCTGTCTGTGGCAGTGCTTGGTGTGCTGCAATGGCAGCGGGCACAGGACCGCACCATGCAGTGGCTTGCAGGCGCTATTCAGTGGCTGGCTGCTGAGATGCACATGCAGCATGCAGCTGGTTTGGGGGGTACATCTCGGCAGCCATCCCCTGATGGGCGGCCTCCGAGTGTCTGAGGGGCAGCCACACTTGTGCCCTGTGGTGCCGTGTCACTCGGGCCACAGCATGGGTCTAACTGTAAATATCAGCCATAGATGTGAATACACAGGTTTTGTTAGATATCACACTGGTCACGTGTTTTCCTTATAGACAGACTGTTGAAGTGAGCATGGGACATGTGTTTTCATCCCTATGTGTATGTGTATTAGACATCGGTAACATACATGGACCGTCTCCACACTCATGTGTGGTGTCTGAACATGTGCGTAGCCGTCAGTGCCCCCTGGTGCCCCTGTGATGTACCACACTGCTGTGTGTACCACCAGCTATGGACACATGCTTGCTGCCTGTCATGTGTAGGCAGCATATCTGATGCACCATGCTCGTAGGAGAATAAGGGGGGCAGCCAGCAGCAGGTATGTGGCAGGAAGGATAAGATGGACTGCTGTACCCAGGAGCTACCCAGAGGGATAGCTGGTGAGGCCAAGACAGGTGGATGTTGGTCTGGAGGGGGAGCAGTGGCTCACTACAGGCGCAGGGAGAGAGTGAACAACTGACTGTAGCTAGTTACCTATGTCTGCCTGTGTCTTACGCAAACATCTACAGCTAAACAGCCATGTAGGCCCTGGTGTGGGTCAGAGGGAATGGCACACATGTGGGTGGAGCAATGGAGAGGATATGGGGTGTGAGAGAGTGACAGATCTGTAAAACATGCATCTACCATCATAAACATATTACTGCTTAACTGGAGAGGTAGGGTATACCCCCACGAATAGGTAGAAGGGTGCACACATGGCATGGATCATGGCACACAGGGCATGGTATAAGGTCTGTGCGTTGATTGGTGGTAGTGCATACACCACACCCCTAAGGGAAATGGGGAGGCACATGTGACCATGTTGACAATATGGGGGACAGGGTACTCGGGAGTACAGTGGCAAACACCGGAAATGGGCACATAGATACAATCAGGTTTAGTCATCTTTATTGGCACACAGTGACCTGTTCCCCACAATCAAGACCTGCATGGCCACCCACGTCCACAGCGACCATGGTCCAAGCGATGCCGTTGTTCTGGTTCTGCTGGTGCTGCCTCTGGGGCTGGGGCTGGCTGCTGGGAATGCCCAGCCATGGTCTCTTGAGCATCAGCAATCCGCAGTAGCGCCGCTGCCATCACCTCAGCTGTGGCATGCATCTGGCTCATCTCCTCCTGAATGGCCATCAGAACCTGACGAGTGGCTGTGGGTGAGACACAAGGTGATGTGTGAGACATGTGTTGCACCTCCCCCCCCCCCACCGTGGCTCATGCACATGTCTGGTGTATCCCAACAGATCAGTCTGCAGACCAATCATGTATGCGACGGCTAGCAACGCAGTACCATGTTTATATCTGTGTGTCCCATGATCCATCCACAGGCCAGGAAATGATCCTGCTGGGGGTCGAGGAGATCACAGATATGACACATGGTACTGTGTTGCACTTCAGTGTGTCACTGCTGTATCTGCGCACTGGTCGTATGGGATAGGTTGGATAATGTGGGGATTCATGGCACACAGATAGATATCTGGGGGGAGCTGTTCACTCTAAACCTGATGTACAGTACTGAGTACCCTGACTATCTTTGCTACGTACCCCTACCCAGGGAGAGGGGTCCGACGGGTAAACTGTATAGGTGATCTGGGGTAGGCGTGTACCATTGTACGTCTCCATGGGGTATTTTATGGTGAATAGTAGGCAGATGTATGAACTCATTAGCATGATGACACCAGATGGCACATGCTACAAGGGGGGGGGGGGGGAATGCACATGGCACACACCCCCACTACAAATACAGAACTGTGTGCTATGGTGTCATAATATTAGGGGGCACATGGAATGTCATTGTGGATGGTACCTCAACCCCCAGGGAGCTTGTTGTGTATTCTGTTACCCACCTTCTACATCATGCTTTGCTGAGGCAGTATGAGCCCGCAGCTCTGCAAGGATGATATCCATGCTGGTGTGTTGGGTGCGTGATGTCCCCGGCATATGCATTGTGTGGTGACTCCCCTCTGACTCTGCATCCTCCACAGCCTGTGTGCTGCTGCCACTGTTCCCCACTTGTGCGTTGGCATCCACTGCCCTGTCCTCTGCCTCGGGCAGCACAATGTTTCCTGAGGTCTTCCCGCCAGTGCTGTCCGCGTCCCTGGACTCACCAGCCTCTGGCCCCTCAGCAACCTCTGGCGCCAGCATGTCCCCCTCCTCATATGTCTCCATGGCCTGGATGTCACCTAGGTGTTAGAACAGGGTACACAGCAAGGATGAGTTAGCGCAGGTCAGATATCTACACCTGTGTAGTACATCCCTGCCAACAGCAATGTGGTGTATGCCTGTACCTGCTGTTCCTGTACCTACAATGGGGACAGCACATGTGCGTACAGTTTGCTGTACCTGACGGGGGAGGGGTGGCCTCTCGCACTGGTGGAGCTGTGTCACATTTTCTTTTATGTTGGGGGGAATGGGGCTGAGACTGGTGGCCCCACTATATGCAGCACTAGGTATGCACTGTGCGTGTGACCTTGGATGCGGGCTCAGCGTTACATATGGCCAGGGTGCGTGTGTGGGCCCTGAGTGGGATTGTGGCCTGTCAAAGTGTGTGTGAGCGATGTGTATGCATTGGCCTGAGTGGTATGGATGGCAGGTGTTGCAGCATTCGTCCTGGTAAGCCAGACATGTGTGGGGTCTGCCGCTTTGGTAGCCACTGTGTGGTGTGTGTGGACAGCTATCACATACTCAGTGTGTGTGGTGGGTTAATTCAGGGGATGCGTGGAGTGATGCTGGGCATGTGGTTGCACCATGGGTGGGGGTCATGGGAATGTCTGTGGCACTGCAGTACCTGTATAGATGATGGCCCCAGGTGGTGTGGGGTATTGGCTAGGTGCAGTTGGTACGGCTGTGGCAATGTGCACCCCAATGTCTTGTGAGGGTGTGTGTGGGATCCACACTGTATGTTGGACAAGTGTGATGTGATGGACATCTGTGTGATGTGGTCATTGGGTTTTGTTTGCATCTACCTTGCCCTCACAGTGTGATAGCCCTTCCTCTGTCACTGGTCTGGGATATGTCTTTGGACAGGTAATATCATACACATGTCATAGCTGTTATAGGTGGTGTGTGTAGGTTCCCCCAGGTCAATGTTTGTGGCCTACTTGTATGTCCCTCCTGTCTCTGTCCCCCTGTCATATAGTGGTGTGTGCCTGGCTGCAGATGTATGCTGTTCTGTGTGACCTATATGCCATGTACGAATAGCTGCTGCATGTGCTGGGTTCATGGGGCGGAGGGTGTTGTGCCACCCTGTATGTACGGTCATCCGGCCCACTCATGCATAGTCAGGGGGGATGGCACTCCGTCTGGCTGGAGGACTGCCCCCCCTCCGGTTCTGTACACCTGTGCAGTGCTCTACGACGTCCAGGACTGTGGCTGTTGTGCAAGCAGCTCCAGGTACCTGTCACACCCACCCTGTACCTACACAGCCATGTTTTGCTGGATATGTGGATCCCAGTTGCCTGTGTTAGGGCACATGTGTTCTCAGGACATAGGCCCCCACCTTCCCATCCATGGCTGGCATGTACAGGGCTGTGAGTTGTACATGTGTAACATATCTCTGGCCTACCTGCCTGTGGATGGGCGGTGTCCAGCAATTCAGGCAGTCCACGCAGGTAGATGGGTCCAAGATGGTCTGTGAGTTCCTGCTCCAGGGGTGTCAGGGTTGGGGCAAAGGGACCACTCCCTCCGGTGCCCATGGCATGTCGCCGCTCCACCACCATGTGTGTGCGGACACCACGCTTAATATCATTAAACCTTTTCCTAAGGCTATCCAGGTCCCTGGTTGGCCCCCCTGCCTGGGTTACGGCCTCCTGGATCTCCTCCCACACGGGTATCCGTGTGCCCACAGTGGGGTTGTGCTCAGCCGGCCATAGAGCACCTCATACCGCTCCAAAACACTGGCAAGCAGGATGTTGTTTTCCTGCTGGCTGAATCTAACAGCTCTCCTCCATTCCTTGGCTGGCACCGGTATATGCCTACATTTGGCGCTGGGTGGCCCCTTGATGGGCTGCGACACACATGATGGGCCTTCAGCCGCCACCACAGGCCCACCTCTCCCTGGTGGCACTGGGTCCCACTGAACATGCGCCTCACTCTCCTCTCCCCCTGCCATGTCCTGCCGCTCAATCTCACTGCCCTCTGTGCCCTCTCCCTCCCTGTCACACATCTGCACCCCTCCTGTTCTTCGCCTACTCCCCCCTCCCCTGCCCCTCGGTTCCTCTGCTCCACCTCATGCCTGCACCTCACCTCCCTTCCTCTCCCTTGTGTCTGCTCCTCAGATCACCTCCTGTCTCTCTCTCTTGCTCCTAGCCTCCCCTCCTCTCACTCTGTCTTGCCTGCTCTGCAACACACCTCTCCTCACCTGCTATAATCCTGATCTCACACTTGCCTGCTCTACAACTCACCTTCTTTCTCCATCGACTACACAAACCCCTCAGCGTGTACCACGTGTGCATGTGTATTTATGTATTTTCTTACGTTTGTGTGTCCTTGTGCACGTTGCGCATGCACAGTGGCACAAGCGTAGAGGCTGCGTGCATTGCGCACGCGCAGGGGTGATGCGGAAGGTGTGTGCCTGGGACCCATGTGATGAGTGCCGGCCGCATGCGCGTAATGGCATGCAGCACATGCGCACCTCTCACACTCACACACAGAGCGCCTGCGCAATGTGGTGTCCCCATGCATGCACCTTCTGCATCACCCCTGCGTGTGCGCAATGCATGCAGCCTCCACGCTCACACTTCTGTGCATGCGCAACATGCGCAAGGACACGCACACGAAAAAACCCACTGCTGCGCATGCGCAAGGACGCGCACACGTAAAAAAACACATAACTACACATGCACACGTGGTAAACGCTGAGGGGTTTGTGTAGGCGAGGGAGACGAGGCATGCAGTGTCGGTTGTTGGTGAAGCAAGGGAAGTGTCAGAGGCAGGTTTGGTGTGGAGAGTGGCTGGGTTGGTGAGTGCTGGTGGAGTTGTGTGTCTGGGTTGGTGACTGGTAGGTGAGGTGAGTGTCTGGGTTTGAGTGAGTTTGAGGAGTTGAGGGGGTGGAGTTTATGGCGGGATTTGTGGTTGCTGCACGTGCAGTGGGAGATGATCAGGGGCTGTGGTTGCCTGAAGGGGGATATGGTGTCCATGGGACTGAGGCACAGGGCATGGGTTTAGTCCCGCTGAAACAGAGACCTGCAGCTGTGGGGGAAGGCCAGGCAGGGGCTGTGCCGGCACGGCGCAGGAGGCGTGCAGAGTTGCAGGTGTGCAGGAGGCGTGCAGAGTTGCAGGAGGCATGCAGGAGTTGCAGGCGTGCAGCAGGCGTGCAGAGTTGCAGGCTCGCCAGCCTCGCCCAGGGCCCAGCTCCAGGGCATGCATGAGGACCAGGTCATCTCCCTCTACTGCCTGAGCACGGGTGCTATTAGGGAGCTCTATGAGGATCTAAGACCTGACCTCGAGCCCCTGACTGGTCGGTCACATGCCATACCGGGTTTGGTCAAGCTCCTTGGTGCCCTACATTTCTTTGCCTCTGGCTGTTTCCAGTCATCTGTGGCCGCAGTGGGTGGCATGAGCCGCCCAACCTTCTCACGCTGTCTCCACAGGTACTGCGTGTCATGATCAGCCGGGTGGGGAATTACATTGCCATTCCCCACACTAGACAACAGTGGGGGACCCTGAACCAGGCCTTTGATGTGTTTGCCGGGATACCACACGTGATGGGAGCTATTGATTGCACACATGTTGCCTTGGTCCCGCCCAGAGACAGGGAGGTAGTGTTCTGCAACCACAAACACTACCATTCCCTGAATGTTCAGGTTGTATGTGATGCAAATATGCATATTCTGAATGTGGTCCCTAGGTTTTTAGGGTCCACCCATGACTCCTATATCCTGCATCACTCGGCACTATTCAGACAATTTGAGGCAGGACAGTATGAGGACTGTATACTGCTGGGTGTGTATTTCTCATCTCTGACAGGCACATGGTGATCCTGTGACTAACTGTATGTGCACATGTCTGTCTTTGAGGTGTATCCCTAGTTGTGTGTGTGTCTCATCTGTCTGTGTGTGATCTAATGTTGGGGAGGGGGTGCCCTCCAGCTCCACCTTGCTACGGTGCTGTGTGATGATGGTAGCATGGACGCTAGCATTTGTGTTGTGGTTACCGATTATGTTGATTGCAATCCATACAACTATCCCTTGTTTTGTGTGTCATAACTTCACACACTGATGCATAGTTGTGGTGTCCCATTATGTGCTGTCATATGTTTCTGTCAGGATGTTTTGTGCATTTGGTTTGCACATACATACTTGTGTCCATTTGGGAGGACATCAGCTCCTGCTTTAACTTTCCACATTTCTTTCTGCAAGTGATGCAGGATATGAGTGCCTCCCCTGGTTGCTGACACCTCTGCGTCAACCACGGACACATGCAGAGAGGAGTTACATTGAGGCCCATGCCTCCAGCCTCTCCGTCATAGAGCGCACCTTTGGCATTTTAAAGAGTCGCTTCAGGTGTCTGGATAGGACAGGCGGGGCCTTACAATACAAACCACAGACTGTGGCAGAGATAATTATAGCCTGTTGCATCCTGCACAACATTGCTCTCAAGCACCATATCCCTGTCCAAATTAATGAGGATCTGGAGGATGATCCTACGTGCCCTCCTGTATGTGCCCGTGGTGACACACGTGAGGGCACAGCAGTCAGGCGGCAGATGATTGAGGTGCTCTTCTCATGTAAGTATTGCATATGTTGCCACATTCATTTGTTTAGATATGTGTGTACTACTACTACTAGTGAACATTTGTATCCTAATGGCAGTAAGATGCAACACTGCACTGACATGTAACAGACACCGCCTGGCCATCCCAGCTTACAATCTAGTCATGATTGAAACGCAGAAGATGTGAGCAGGGCACAACAGCGGGTGGTGGTGGATTATGTGTGTCAGGAGTAGTAGGCTTGTGGAAGGTGTTAAGCTGTCATACCTGATTTGTGGCTGATTGGGATGGGGCTGCTGTACAGCCACAGGTAGTTAGTTTGAGACTTTGGGTGCAGCAAGGTGAAAGGTGTGTAGTATGGGGTAAACAGTAGGAGAGCAGACAATAGATGGGACCAGTTGCCTAGATGTATGTGTTTCACAGTTTTTAATTTGAGCTGATTGATTGGTTGCTATGCTCTGATGAGCAGGGACTGTGTGTTAGTTGTTTCTGTATAGCGCTACATGTGATACGTAGCACTATATACATGCTGAGTAGTAGTTGGATTACTGGTATTTGAGATCAGTAATGGAAGTTACTGCAACACCACAGTGTGCCTGTATGTATAAGTCAGCACGTAGCCTTGACATGGATGCGGAAACAGATAGGGAACCTGTGAGGTGTCCTGACAGGGGGAGTATTAGTGCCATTATGTGTGTGGCTGTAGAAAAGCCATGCAGTGCAGTGTTGCATATTTTCAGGCAGACAGAGATGATTCAAGGCCAGATCAGCAAGGTGTAGGTTACAGTAGGCAAGCCAGGAGCTGATGGGGGGGGGGGGGGATTTGGGTTTTGGTTGTGTTTTCAGGGAGGACTGGGGAGGTATAGCTGATGACAACTATACATAAACCACAAGTCTCAACTACAAGCTGGGTATGTGTGTAGAGGAGGAGAGTGCAGTCCAAGACAACACCTACATTGCGGACCCTAGAGAAAGGAAGTTTTGGCCACACACACAATGACGCTCTGATTACCATCACCCTGTGCATCGCTACAGCTGCCCCCGATATATTTGTCCATTTTTCCAGCTGCCACATGGGCTGGACGCAGATATGTCTGGTCCATCAGCTCAGATCTACTTCCTTCCATTACTTGTGCATTGTCTTTCCTTGTTGCTCTGTGCAGTGTTAGGGTTACATCTGTGTTTGATCCATACCTTTCTTGCTTTTCAACTTGGGGGACCTTACTGCCCTTGGCCAACATTTTTTGAGTCACCTATACATGGGGTGCCTACTATGGTGCCTTGGGAGTTGACAACCTTTCGACATGGCCTCTGAGGCACATTATAACCCACCTTGGCTGACGTGGTGGTTTAGGATGTGTCTTCTGGTGCGCCCTAAAAGGTGCATTAGTTTATGGCACTGGGGTGCGGGTATTTTTAGCTGGCAGCACAGATTGTTGGACTGTTTCAAGCAGGAAAAGGAATTGCCTTGGCCAACCTTATTCATTAAGCCCACTGGGGGATTGAACTCATGACCCCTGTTTCATCAGCCATTGTATTAATCAGTGTGCTACACCTCTGCTGCTGTGATTGCAGGTCAGCACGCGAAGTTATGGTTAACACGCGGTAACGTGCACAGCTCCCTCTATCGCGCGATAATGGACATGGCGCACTTTATCGCGCGATAACCCGTGATTGCTACCTTAAGACCGGAACGCCCACTCCTTATATGGCATCCTTCACATTATCGCTGCAACTAGCACTGGGAACATTAAGACGGTTTAGTAAACATACCCCTATATTTATAGGGGCTGTTTGAGAAACATTTTCTACTTGTCAAGCTAGGTTTACATGCACGAAAGTCCTCATAAAAAAATTGCAAAACCACATTTGTGTATAAAAATACACATTTGGAAACTGTGTACCTACTTTTAGGTAATATGCACACATTGAACTAGAATGTAACCCATTTAAGACTGATAAGAGAAAATATTTTTTCACTCAATGTGTAATCAAACTTGGGAATTCGTTACCAGAAGATGTAGTGGGAGCTGTTAATGTAGCCTGGTTTAAAAAGGTTTGGACAAGTTCCTTGAGGAAAAGTCTATAAACCATTATTAAAGAGGACCTTGGAAATCCACTGCTTACCCAAGGACAAGAATTGTGGAACCTGTGTACCTTTTGGGAACCCGCCAGGTACTTGTGACCTGGATTGGCCACCGCTGGAAACAGGATACTGGGCTTGATAGACCTGGGTCTGACCGAATATGGCATTTCTTATGTTCTTATGAGCATTCCTAGGAACGCTGTTTGGAGGATGCTGGGGCAATTTACATGCATATTATATATTGTTTATTGGATTTGATATAACATCCTTTGTTGGAAACATACAGAGTGGTTTACTATACATGTGTACACGCCTAGGGCATATGCACAGATTTATGCTTGTTCATAGCATGAGTAAATTTGTGTGAGAGCATATGTGCACTGTTGGAGGTGTTTCTTGGAGCCTATTTTGTAAAGGCACAAATGCATCTGTTACCATATAAAATAGGCTTAACTTTGTCCTAGGTGCCTTACAGAGGGTAATTTTATATCAGGGTGCCATGGGTGTTTACTCTCTTTATGAAATACTAGTGTATGTGGAAGAGAACATGCTCTGTACTGTATGTAGGTGAAATCACTTAATGCCTATGTAAATATTCATGCATACTTCATGCTGGTACATGTGTAGATTACGGTATTTTAGAATTCATGCACACATGTGAAAATTCCGCCTGTGCTCCTCCCAGACTGTACTCCTGGCTAGGCTTACTGACAAAGTACACACCTTCATTGCAAAGCACACACTTTTACACCAGTCAATATTTTATAAGTGTCCATTTACGTATGCTTGTGGCCACATATGCACGGGAACTAAATTACCTGCATATTGTCTAAGAGATTAATGTAATAAAATAGCTCAGTAGCCTAAAAATTGGTACAGTTTGCCCCGACCTACATTTTTTGCAGCATTTCCCTCATTTCAAGTGCCCTTCCAAATTATTTTAGTCCAGTCCTTACAATGACTGTCCTCGCAAGTGGGAACATGCCCCAGTGCATATTTCAGAGCCCTGAAAACATGGAACCTAAAGCTGTCCACTAGGTGTCGCCATTGTGAAATGTGCATGATCCCCTTCCCTCTAGATCAGCGGTTCTCAACCTGGGGGTCGTGACCCCCACGGGGGTCACCACAGGATTTAGCAGGGGTCGCCTCACTCCAATAAGTTAAAAAAATAAAAAAGCGCACAAGTTGCTGCCGCTGCCAAGTCCGCTTCTCGGCAGCAGCAAACTCACCGCCTCCCTTCTTCTGCAGCCGCGGCTCCCTGCCTCTTAGGGAACCACAACTGTGCCTGTGAAAACATTGCGGAGCCTTCTCGTCTCTCGATGTGCTCCATGCAGCATTGTCCTGCCTCCAAAGGAAGTGGTAAACAACTTTCTTTGGAGGCAGGACAATGCTGCACGGAGTCCATTGAGAGACAGGAAGGCTTTGCAACAGCTTTACCGGCACAGCCGTGGTTCCCTAAGATTCAGGGAACCGCGGCTGCAGAAGAACAGGGCAGTAGCAGGCAGATATAGGGAGAGGGGAGGAGGGGGCAGGGAACCTGCATTGGGGGTGACTTGGGGGCGGGAGGGGGCTGACATGGTGGAGGGAGTGGGCTGAGATGGAGGGATGGATGGATGGAGGGAGGGAGGGAGGGCTGACATGGATGGAGGGGGGGCTGACATGAGGAGGGGGGCTGACACGGATAGAGGTGGAGCTGACATGGATGGATGGATGGATGGAGGGAGGGAGGGAGGGGGCTGACATGGACAGAGGGGGCTGACATGGAGGGAGGGAGGGAGGGGGCTGACATGGACAAAGGGGAGAGACAGGAAGACATGCTGGACAGACAGGGGATAAATGCTGGACAGAGGGGAGAGACAGTGTGGGTTAGGATTATAATGTGCTGATGGGGGGGCTAGCACTGGTAATGGGCAGATGGGGGGCTAGGACTGGTAATGGATTGATTAGGGAAGGCTAGGACCTGGAATGGAGTGATCAATGGGGGGGGGGTAGGACTGGTAATGGACTCATGGGGGCTAGCATTGTAAATGAGCTGATCGGGGAGGTTAGGACTGGTAATGGACTGATGGTAATGGGCTGATTAGGGGAGCCTAGCACTGGTATTGGGGTTGAGGTGGGACTAGCACAGTAAGTGAGCTGCTTGGGGAGGCTTCAACTGGAAATGGGCTGATGGGGGGGGGGTAGGACTTGTAATGGACTGATTAGGGGAGCCTAGCACTGGTAATGGGGTTGAGGGGGGACTAGCACTGGAAGTGAGCTGATTGGGGGGGCTTCAACTGGAAATGGGCTGATGGTGGGGAGGGGAGGATATAGCTGCGGCCTTGGAAAGAAAAACTGGGGGCTAGGGCTACAAATGGGCTGATGCAAGGGGATGGGAGAATGGGACTGGAAGGGAGTAGATGCTGAGAGGGGCTGCCATGGTATTTGGACTTGAAGGGGACTGGAAATACCTGATGGAAAGAAGTGAAGAATACAAAAGACGAGATTCGAAATGTCAGTTGGCCCATAGACCAAAGAAAGTGAGGTTAGAGAAGACAGGAATGCAGATGCCTCAGATCGGGTCCAGCATGATCAGAGTATAATATGATCAGACAACAAGGTAGAAAAAATAATTTTATTTCATATTAGTTTAGTGATTGCACTACAAAATCTTCATAATTTTGCAATCAAATATTGTTACTTGTGATTAATTATTGTGGTTTAAATAAGTAAATTTTTAAATAAAAACATATTGAAAAGGCCTATAATATATTAATAATTCAACAAATGATTACAGCGACAATGCGTTAACGGTAAAGGAAGAGAGACGCATTTGATTTTATCATTGGGGGTCATCACAAGTTGACCAATGGTAAAAGGGGTTGCGATACAAAAAAGGTTGAGAACCACTGCTCTAGATGTTACAAATGCTGATCTGCAGCATCAAAAGCCCTGGCTGACCTCCTTCTGCTTTCTGATTCTTTATTACTACTTCTTCCTTCCTTTTACCTCGCTTACCTTCTTTCGTTCTCTTTTGTCATTGATCTAAGGACCAACAATAAGACCAAATAAGACTGTTTCCTGCCCACTGTCAAGCGTCCCAGAACCACTGTAACCAAGAGGGGCAAGCCTCTACCCTACCCTGCCCCCTTCCTAATTCTGCCCATTTCCTGCCTTGAACTTACTTACATGTTACCCAAGTCAATAATAAGGAAGCAGTTCTCCCCACATACTCTGCACTAGTGCTGCCTCGTGAAAGAAAATCAGCCTACTGCAAGCACAAGGACATTCTCAGTGTGGTAGCCAAGTACATAGCCATGACCGTTTTTGCTATCATACTCACCCACACTCACCCTGTCATGGAATTTGAAGGTTGGCAAGTACATGGATGGATGACTGACGGGTTGAACTTGAGGCCTGTCCTTGCTAATTCTGCCCCACTTCATCTGCACTCAGTGGTGCATGCCTGTCTTAGCCCAGCCCTGACGAGGGAGGGGGATAATTAATGGCCAGCAGAGAGCATTCTAGTTAAGCCAGTTGGGATTTATGGAATTGTGGGAGGGGAAGAAGATGATTTTTTTTTGCATGCATTCCTTTCACATTATGGACTTTGTAGAGTTTTTAAAGTAAAAGCATGTCTGTGTTTTTCACTTTGAAAATTATCCCAAGAAAAATACTTGTACACAGGAGGGCTTCTGCCTTGGGCGACAGAAACCCTTGGGCCAGCCCTATGTGCAGCTACTTTTCTTTAAAAAATCATGGCATGCCGCCCACCAGAGTTTGCCGCCCTAGGCAGCCACGCAGTCCACCTAGTGGGTGCGCCGGCACTGCTTGCACACCATTACATCTACTAATTTGTGCAGATAGCTTTTTGACTTCAATTGCATGCATGCTAAGATTCCTCTACATTTTTATGGGCATTTCTTAGCATTTCTTTCATTTGTCTCCTTTCTCTTTATCTCCCATCGCACCCCTTCCTTTTGGTCTCTCTCTTTGAGTCCCATACTCATCCCCACTGCAGCCTTTCACACATCATCACTGATCTTCTCCCAGCCCTTCGTATAAGAACATAAGAACTGCCATACTGGGTCAGACCAAAGGTCCATCACACCCAGTATAAAGTGAATTGCAATAGTCTATGCAATTTAGGACAACAGATTTCAGAAAATGAATTTCATGCAAAGTGTAGAAGCTGGAACAAACAATTGAAGACATTTCAGTATCAAAACTTAAGTCTGAATCAAGTGGAGATCCCAGAATAGTCATGGAATGGTAAAGTGAAATTAAATATTCTGGGGGCCAGATATGGTTTTAATGCTATTTCAGTGACCCACACAGCTTGTGATTTAAGGGGCTAAATTTTAACTTGTTTTTGGAGAGCCATTCAACTTCCACTACAAGACACAAATTCAATGGAGAGAGATCCATAGCTGGTGAGTCCACACTAGGAACGTAATTTTATAAGATGCGCCCTGGTTAACGTGCATTTTTGCATATATCAGTCATGACTATTTTATAAAGTCAAGTGGCCGGTGTAAATGGCCATGTGGATCTTATGTACATATGCCTGTATTTTATAAAGTATGTGTGTAAATACACATTGGACCCGATTCTGATTAGGGCACGTCCAACCTGACCGGATATCCAAAATCCGGATGGGCTGGATTTGCACCCAATTCTGCACCTGCGGGAGCAGAATTAGGTGCAAAGTGCCTGGACGGCAGGATGTATCCCGATTCCATGCTGCTGCCGATCCAACTCCCACCCCATCCAAACCAGCTGAAGCACCTACATGGAGCCCCGGTGACATGGCATTCCGTCGTCATGGCACCAGGATGCCATGCAGAAGCCCCGGTTCCCAACCACTGCTCAAACGTACGTTTCCCCGCCACCCAATCTACAAAAGGGCCTGCCAAGGACAGGATCAGGCTGCGAGGAACCTCCAGGTGCTCCTCACAATTTCTGAGGGGTCCACTGGTGCCGCTTCCCTTTTTCAGAGAGGCTTATTCCACCTCCGAGGTGGAATAAATCCCCTGTCCAGTCCTGCCACCCTGGACGTACAGGGCCATGACCAGAATTGGCCCTGTATGTCTGGGTCATGGACATGCCTCCATCCCGCCCACACTCTTCCTCTGGTCCACCCCTTCCCACCCCCATCCAGAGCTCCCCACACATCTCCTCTGTAAATGCAGGGAGCTTTCGGTTGTGAATCGACCTCTGGCCTTTAGTGGGGGTGTACATCCATACAGGACATACATCACCGCTAAATGCTGCTCAGTCCCCCATTCTGTCCAGGCACTGTCCAAACTCCAGCTATGTGAATGCCCACAATGAAAATATGCGCCATTAGCCTAACGGGTGTACTTATAGAATACCAGCTAGCTAAAGTATGTGCATAAATGCCCACTGGCACATGTACAAAATTGTAATAATAATAAACCACACGTTATTTTAAATAAATAATTTACATGCATTTAACTTTACATGGCTCCTTATAAAATTACCCCAGGTCAGCCAGCCTATTACCTACACAACACCTTTCTTTCCCATTCCCAACTAAACCACTCAGCTAGTCGGTGTCAACCTAGTCATGTTGCACCCCCTATTTCCGCACAGCCCATGTGATGCCAACCTATGCCCCATGGCTCACGGTGGTGTCACATGCCAACCATTATATCCTTTACCTTCCTCACCTTAGGCTGTCTCCATAATTTTAGCCAACCCCCAAACCGTCCCAGTTATGACCTCAACCACCCCCTCCTACACCCCCATACACCCAATCATAGAGCGAGCAGACCAGGAAACCGATTTTCTTGCTGCTCCCATACCAGCCCTATCCCCAAATACCCACCAAAACATGCCTTACCACCCTCCTGGGCTCCATATACCTCTCTCCCCTCCCATCCCACACAATCACTGTACTCTTCCCCATTCTCCTTCCTTTCCTTCCTCCTCCTCTACTATCAACACTGGCTCTACAGCCTGCTCAACAGAGCTCGGCCATGCTATGGTGCCCTCAGTAAGGGAGCATTTCATCTTTTGTGCAGATATTCATAATACAACCATAGGATGGTTTCAGAGAGCATTAATTGAAATCCAAATAAATTAGCAGAGAAAAATGCAATTAGATCATATTTTATGAATACAATTTTTCCCCAAAAGTGTCATAACTATTCAAAAAAACATAAAAGGAATGAAAAACTCAGGATTTAAGTTGTCAGGGACTGGAAATAACTTTTAACACTGGAAGAAGGGCATTTCTCTAAATCTTGCACAAAGGCTTAACATATCAATCACCTCATTGTGTCCCTTCCTAGGCAATAAACATTCCTCCCTGACCACTGTCCCCCCATCCAGGCATCTCCGTTTTATATATTCCTGGTCTCTTAATGTAAACCTGCTTTCATACACTGGAAGAAAAGAGTCAAGATTTGTAAAATTTACTCCAAGAGAGTCTAAACAAAGCCAAGGATAACAGCTGCAGCCAGACACCATGAAGCCTTTTTTTGTAATCAGAAACAGAAATATGATGAGAGAGGGAGAGAAACAGAACAGATTGCATGTTGAGAGTTTTTAACAGAAAATACTATTTACAGATTTTTCCTGTTATGTTTATGGAAAAATCCCTTATGCAATTAACTACCAAGGATTTGCTATTGCTTTGTGTAAAATGTCTTGCTAATAAGATTTGGGATTTCCTTTGCAATAATGCAAAAGCAGACAGCATTTACTCCCTGCCACAAGGTTTCAATCTTTACCCTTCCCCCATTAAAAATACTGCCCTCAGCGGTTTTGACAATGATTGAACTAAGTTGGAGTTTTAAGCCTACTGTGTCACAACTCCACCTAAAAAGAAAAAAAGTGGACATAAAACTGTGTCCGAATTCCAACCCTTAGCCAAGTTTTCTGAAGAACAGATCATTCCGTTTAATTGCAAGAGCCAGAAGAATATCAGGAGGTTTAAATCAAGCATTCTCGGTGGGGCTGTTTCTGAACAGCTAGTTCGTAACTCAGCTGAAGTCATGGAAAATGGGAGAAAGAAGAATATGGAACAAATAATTGGTGTGTGCTAAAGCATACAGCTTTACAGAAGACTATGAACTAAAACTGTTTAACCAGATGGCAGCAGCTATGCTAGGAAAACTAATACGAATGGGAGACTTTAGTTATCCAGAATATAACTTGGAAAAGGAAATGAGTTATTCAATAAGGTAGGGTAACAGGGCTTTTACTATTCTTAAAAATACTCTCACCACAGAAGATGCAAAACATAATTGCATCAATTTTCAATGGGAATTATTCAGATCATAGCAGCCGTTATTCAGATCATTTCACTGGCTAGCACTATCCATGAATGGAGGAGAAGGTGCTCTTGATTGGAGATTTTAAGCTGCCAGATGTGGATTGGGGCATTCCTTCTGCAAATCAGCGAGAAGAAAAGAAATTGTGGACTCTATTGAAGGGGATGAAGAGAGATGGAACCCACAATGCAAGGGGCAGTACTGGACCTGGTAGTTATAAAAGGACAAAGCATCTCTAAGAAGTGAGTTGGGACACACCAAAGTACCAGTGATTATCTGAAGATATGGTTTGATATAATAGCCAAGGCAGAGGGGGATCAGACAGTGCTCAAAGTCCTGGGTTTTGAAATACTGACCTTGGTAAGATGTGCAAGTTTCTCAAGGAGGCGCTGACTGGGTGGGAGGAGGTAGTTGAGGTGGGAGAACACTGGGCTAAACGAAAAAGCTATCATAATGGCAAGAAATCTTTATATCAGAAAAGCCAATAGAAGTAAAAGAAAACTGTTGTGGTTCTCTAATGAGATAGTTGAAAAAGTAAAGAAGGAAGGATCTGAGTTTAAAAAATACAAAGAATATTAAAAAGAAGAAAATGGAAAATTATATAGAAAAGCTGAAAGAGATAAAGAAAGAAATCAGGATGGCAAAAATGAGTGTAAGAAAAGAAAGCTAAAGAGGTAAAGTGAGGTAACAAGATTATTTACTTTAGGATGTGGGTGTGCCACTGAAAGGAGGAATGTCAGAAGCAGAACTGTAACACTGAAAGGAAACAAGAAGAATTATGAGAGATGAGAAAGAAAAGCAGAAAGTTAAACAAATAGCTTTCATGTTCACCAAAGAGTTTAGAGAAGGACTGCTGATTGCTGGCAAGTGTTCATATAGGAGTGGGGAACTAGCAAAAAGGGACAATACCATGGACCCAAATGAGGTGGATCCAGCTGTATCAAGAGAATTAGATCAAGGGTTATTTATTTATTTATTTAGCATCTTTTATATACCGCGCTATTTGTTGTCAGTGCGGTTTACATATAACAAAGGTTGCACATTCGGAGGACAATTGTGTGCTTACATTATAACAGGAAACTTAAACTTGGAACAACAGGGTAAAACTGTAACTATGTACAAAACATATTAGATTCTTTAGTATTCACAAGGAGGGCTAAGGCAAGACCGCAGAGAACTTGAGGCAGAGTTGCCTATGAGGGAATTGGGAGTGGAGATTGAGAGTTTTTGGGTTTAGGAGTGCTGAAGTGGAGAAGGAAAATGTGGTGCTTGATTACCTTGCGGAATTGAGTGAGGTCTTTAATTGCTCTTATTTCAGGTGGGAGGTCATTCCAACATTTAGGTGCATAGAAGGTGAAGGTCCTTTTCTTGGTTGTCTGGGTGCATTTGATGGACTCTTTGGGGATGATCAGGGTGTTGTCCATTATTGACCTTCTCGTTCTGTTTTTTGGGGTGAGGGAGATGAGATCATTGAGGGATGTGGGGGCAAGGTTGTTGATGATCTTGAAAGTGATGAGGAGGATTTTATATGTTAACCTGCAATGAATTGGTAGCCAGTGGGGTTCCATGAGAATCGGGGTGATATGGTCTGATCTTGCTAGACCACAGAGCACCCTAGCAGCCGCATTCATAGCGAGTTGCAGCGGATTAATGATGTTCTTGGGGAGTCCGTATAAGACGACGTTTGCATAATCAAAGTGAGGTAGTGTGAGGGCCTGGAAAATGGTCCGGAAGTTGTTATGAGGTAGCATGGGTCTGAGGTGCCTTAGCGTTCTGATTTTATTGTAGACAGATCTGGTGGTGTTCCGTATGTGTTCCTTAAAGTCAAAATGCTGATCCAGTGTAATGCCAAGGTAGCGAATAGATGGTTTACTAGGGGTTGTAAGGTATTAGACTGGCCATATGCAACTGACAGATCAAGCCCCTCAGTACTAAGCCCAGATCCACCTGATATCACTAGATATAGCATTAGCAAGTAGTAGAGCCAAGGTCCAAAAGCTGGCAGATCAGTACAAGGAACAGTCAGGCAGGAACAAATATAGAAAAGGGTTGAAGTCCAAGCAAGCAGGGAAAATGCAAAAACAAGATGAGGCTATAGGGAGGCAGATAAGCAGGAATGGGGCTGGATTCTATGTAGGTAGAGGCAGATGCAGGAAGGATGCTACTAGGATCCAAGTAGGGAAGCAAAAACAACATGCAGGAAGAAGCTGATATAGAACTTCAAAAACAAGTCTGCAGAGTTCTGTGCATCAGGACTGCAGAGAGGTTTAGATAGTGCATCAACCAGAACTGCGCTCCTTGATGTGCCAATGAAGCAATAGTCTGGCAAAAGGAGTAAGTTTACCAGGAACTATTGCTATCTATACTTGGCACTATGATTCACCAGCAAATTCTCTGTTCCTTGGTCCAGGAGCCACCGGTATTGGCCTGATTGAGCCTGACAGTACTTGCTCCCATCAAGGAGAAATTTTTGGGGCCCTTGGGGCCAGCTTTTGAAGGCATGCAACCTAAAAATATATGCACTTTTTTGGCTGACTCCCAGGAATGCTACCCTAATCTATACCCCTCTCAGTTCACCAAAAAACAGAATTGGCCCATGATCCACTCAGAATGCAGGACTTACTTTACAATGAATTCTTCTTGACCACCCACACCACTGGCAATGGAGATGAAACTTGACGACCTTGAAACAAGCTCCTTTGACATGGTTTCAACAGCTCCATGTGAAGGATTGGGTGGATCTGAAGGGATGTCAGCAGTTGGAACTTAAATGTTATTGACTTGACCTGCTTAATGATTAGGCAGGATCATTTCAATTTTTGATGTAATTTGATTGCAGATGCTTTGGTACTACAATCTGCAGTAGCATGTTCTGTCAACTTTTAAGTAATTATTCTGTGGATTGTTTACTTCAGTTTTCCTAAATAGTTGAATTATATCTGAAAGTTTTCTATGGCATTTTGCATCCCATGACAAAGCTTTCATACAGTACAGAGCGGGCTATTTTTGGCATTTATTTAATTCAATTTTCTTTGAATCACCACTGCTGTAGGATCTGTGGCACCTTACATCAAGAAGAAGACAACGGCACTTTACAAAGCAGCCCCAACCACTCAACAACATTCTACCCCATCCCTATTTCTACAACAGCATCATCGCCCCCAACGCCAACCTCCCCCATTGGTTCACTACCTCCGCAAATGCCATACCCCAAAGTCATCCCTTCACCAACTTACAAAATCAAAGGTAATCACCCACTGTACGAATAGACATAGGCAGCTTATTCCATATAACCGTGCTGACCACTGTTTATGTTTATGCGGCTTTATAGTTTGTTTTACTAACATTTCCATTTGTGCTTGATTCACTCAGATGTTTCTTTGCCCTCTCCTCCCAAGGCTCAGATAGGCGGTGGTGACCTATTATGTAAATTTTAAAGAAAGGATATGTAAAGGGTTAAAAATATTTACCTATCTTTTTAACGTTTTTGAACTGGCAGCCGGTAGCCACCGATTAGGCAGGCTAAAGTTCCTGGGAACTGAGGGAACCCCAGCAAAAGGATGTTACAGTAGCTAAAGACATGCTCAGTGAAGTAATTGGCTAGATCAAGTGCTCTGGGGCCTTTTAAAAGAAGTTTGTCAAACTCAGCATTATTGGCACCCTTGTATTTTAGGTATGTTGTATACAATATCTTGAGAAATAATTGAAAATATTCTAACTGTATGTCATCACAGTATTTTAATAGTATGTTCAAAGGTATACAACAAAAAAAGATGTCTGTGCAACTTAGACGTAGTAAGTTCTGAGAAAGAAAATATGGCATGGATATGATTAATGGCACCCTTCAATTATATTTCTTTGTGCAACTCTTGGCAGTGATGACAACCTCTAAATGTTTCTTGTAGGCATCTGTAAGTTTCATATATCCGTCTGCTGGTAGTTTCTCCCACTCTTCAACTGCAATTTATTCTAGTTCATGAATGTTTCCAGGATTCTTTTTACCAATGGCAGATTTCAGCTCTTTCCAAAGGTTCTTGATTGGATTGAGATCTGGACTCATTGCTGGCCAGTTTAAAATAGTTCATTTATTCCTTTTTAACCATACTTTTGTACTTTTGGATGTATATTTTGGGTCATTGTCCTGTGGGAGGACCCATGACCTTCGACCCAGACCTAGCTTTCTGAGACTAGGAAGCACATTTGATTCTAAAATACCATTGTAGTCCTCTGACTTCATGATACCTTTAATACATTCCAAGTTTACATTTCCTGAGGCAGCAAAACAGCCCACAACATTATGGAACTTCCACCATATTTAACTCTAGGAAGGGTGTTTTTTCCTTATGAGCTTCATTTCTTCTCCTGTAAATGAAACACTGGTATGCATTGTCAAAGAACTCAAGTTTGGTTTCATCTGCCCACAGAACATTTTCCCGAAGGATTGTGGTTTTCAAGGTGGGTTTGGGCAAAGATCAGGCATGCCTTTTAATGTCTATCTTTGAGCAGTGGGATCCTCCTTGGCCTTCACCCATGAAGTCTTTCTTTATTTAGTGCATGGCATATGGTGCGGGTTGAAACCAGCACTCCAGATTGCTCCAGGTCAGCCTTAAGCTCTTTAAATGTTGTACGTGGTGTTTTTCCAACAGTTGGCACTAACTTTAGAAGACTTCTTGGATTAATTTTCCTCTTCCTACCACGTCCTGGGAGGTTCTTCGCTATTCCATGAGCAGAGAACATTGCGAACTGTAGATACAGGAATCCCAAGGTCTTTGAAGATGGCCTTCTACCCCTTTGAAGTTTGATGTTTTAGTGATAATGGCTTTTCTGATGGTCTCAGGGAGCTCTCTTGTCTTCACCATTGTGAAAATGGAACAGGAGGTGAATGTGGCCATTTTAAAAATTAAAGCCATCATTCATTGGTTGAGTTAAGTAAGTGAGTACTGACAATTGATCACAGGTGTGTCTAATTTTACTGCAATGGGAATGCGGTTTTTCTGTTCAACCTGATTTGAATTGTTTATAAGGGTGCCAATAATCATGTCCTCAAGGTCACAAAAAATAGCACAAAAATATAGGAATGCAAAGATATAATATCAAAAGAAAAAACTCATTCCAAAACTCAACGCACAGGGCTTCTGTTTTTGAGAAGAAAAGGATCTCCAGCCATCCACTGTGCATCTATCATAGCACTCAGGCATTAAGTTGGGATCAGAGAATCAATGATCCTAAAAGATTTCTCATTATTATCACACAATTTTTTATAAAGCCAATTTTATAGGGGAAAATATCCCCAGTGTCTTATAAAATAGTACCTTCCATGGGTATTCCCCGCTGAGCTGAGTGTTTGCTAGATGTGTCAGTTAGGCACTGTTGTGTTTGTTTGGGAATATCCTGGTTTTTGGAGCAACACTTATGGAGTTTGGATGTGACACGTAATTTCCCTGAGGAAGCAGTGATGAAATGCCTTGAAGGCATCACTTGTGGCATTGGGAATGGTGTTAATACAGATTAAGTGTAGTTTTGAAACAATGTAAAATGGAATCCAGTTGAAGAATGTTTGATTTAATGTTGTGAACGCTTGCTCTGAGGGAGAGAAGATACTATTTTATGTCACTGTGATTATTTTCCCCTATAAAATTGGTTTTATAAAAATGTATGTAATAATAATGAGAAGTTTTTTAGGATCATTGGTGCTCTGATCCCAACTTAATGCCTGAGTGCTATGATAGATGCACAGTGGCGGGTTGGAGATGATCTGAGATCTTTTTCTTCTCAAAAACAGAAGCCCTGAGTGTTGAGTGTTGGGATGAGTTTTTTCTTTTGATAGTAATCACGTCCTAGCAATGTCCCAGTTTTTATACTATTTCCTACTATTTTCTTTTGGAATTGGTCTTGTCTTATTTGATTCTTTTATATGTCAAATAGGTGTGCATATATAGTCCAAAGTCATTTCACTGGCCACTTTTTTTAGGAGATATTGTTCATTAAGGAGTCGAACTGCAAGGGTGCCAGTAATGTTGACCACAACTGTACTCAGACAGACTTTGGCTGAGAAACTGGAAAGAAGTGAGCTAATGGTTGGCAAAAAAAATGCTTGGGTTTCCTTCCCTTCTGAGAAAATAGAAAGTGCTGAGGTGTAAAACCAGGTGGTTTATCTGTTGGAGGATTCAAGAGACTGTTTTGGCTGGATTCCACTGACTGTTTTATGCAAGGCAGGTACTCAGCTATTGCTGTTTATGTGAAATCTGAATGTTATATGTACTGACTAAACTACAAGTCATAGCAAAGCAAGTCCAGAGATAATCATATCTTTAGATCTAAGCTGCACAAGGCAGGAAAAGCCATCTGAATGCTTTTTGGGCTTCAATTGTTTTGCGAAAGTGCTAATTTGCACATTCAAAACCATTTCAAAGCGTCCATTATAATCTTATGGAAGACGGACATGCTATAAGAGTCAGTACTGGGAAACAGTTGAATATCAACTGTCAAAAACATATATATTTAGCTGAACAAAAGAGATGTTTGGCACAAACTAAATAAGGGTCTTTTGGTCTTTCAGGAATAGCAACCACAGTGTCTTACAAGAAGCGATTCACCCAGATCCCTGTGGGCCTTTTATGCACCTCTTAAAACTTTCAGAGCAAGTAACCGCAGGCTGTAGGGCTGCTGATATCATGTAGCTTCTACTTTGTTTGATATACCCTGATTTAGTATTGCAAAAACCTGTCTAGCTTGGGGGAAAACTAGGAAGTCTTGTTCCTTCAAGCCTACATCATTAATTCTGTGAAGATGGCAGTAGTTTATCCATCAGTCTACAAAACCTAAGAAAAGCATCTCAGCCAACATGATGTAGCACACATACATAAAAAAATATATTATTTGCACTATAATCTTTATTAATAAAGCCTTGTACAAATAGGACACATCAGCTATACTCTCACATTTCAAATTGTCTAAGATGAAATATTAGGGATGTGTAGAGATCAAAACGTTTTGGTTTGGTTTGCTTTTTTTTCTGATTTTCCAGTGGGTTTTTTTTGTTTGTTTCACACATTTATTTTTTTTTTGTTTTACATTTTTTAATTATGCATTTGTTCATTACATCCAGAATAAATCATGAATGAACAGTAATACAGCAAAAAAAAAGAAAAAAAAAACAAAATTATTCATAACCACTATCTTAACTTTTGGTAGATCACAATAGACTACAAGTGGGCAAGATCAGGAAAAAAAACAATCAGGACATGCCTTAAAGAAATAAAACAATCATCAAGACAATGGCTAACCAATGCTGCAGAAACAGCCGGTCCTATCTAACTGCCTCATTAATGGGATTTGTCAAAGTTATAGTACTATCTCTAAATGCAATAAATTGCAGAAATTGCTCTGGCTCAAAAAAACCAACATTTTTTGATTGGTAAGAAATCAAACATTTACAAGGAAACGAGTTTAAAGAAAGCACCTAGGGGAGTGGTCTATCCAAGATGGCGGCTGTGAATGTTTGAGCCACAATGCCTAAACACAAGGGCAAGTTGAGAGCTTTCCCCATGGAGCCCTTACCTGCTGTTCCGGGTCCTATGGATCGCTTCGTGCGGCTCACTGAGAACCAGATTCGGGAGATTAGAGTGGGCTTGGAGGCGCCAGTGGAGGAGACCTTGGCATCCTCCGCACTTGATGTTTCTCTCTCCCAGAATGTGCGCTCACCGCCAGCCCTTCCGTGGGGCTGCGGGCCCCCGAATGTGCGCTCACCGCCAGCGTGTGCGGCTGTGGGCCAACCGGATGTAGGTGCGTCTGCTTTCCTGGAGCGGGGGCCGCCGGAGGAAGGAGTCGGCGTTCAGTCTCTTGCGATCTTGACTGTTTTGCCAGGAGAGGCAGTGACTTCAGTGGCGGGTATTCCTGCTCAGGGGTTGAGTAGTGCTGATGGGTTGAAGAAGGACCCGGTGGCTGTTGCTACTTCTTCAGCTCCATTTTCCTTTGATATTTCTCATTCTGCTTCTGTGACTCTGGATAACATCTGGGAAGCTATCGTGCATATCTCAGGTGGTTGGTCAACAATTGGCTCTATCTTCTACTAAAGTGTCTTTCCTTGAGGAGACTGTATCCAAATTAGATAAGGATGTGGTGGAAACTCATGCAAAATTGGAAGTTACTGATCAGAAGCTGACTCAGGTTTCTGATTTGACTCTCTCTTTGGTTAAGGATAATACTACCCTTCAGGTGAAGTTAGAGTCATTAGAAAATGCTGTTCGGTCTTCTAATTTACATCTTTTGAATTTTCCTGTGATAACTGGTGTGGCTCCTATTGATCTTTTTAAAAAGTATCTCCAAGAGACGCTATCTGTTCCCTCTGATTTGATACCACCAGTAATGAAAGTGTATTATTTACCATTGGGTAAAAAAGAAGGTAAATCTCCAAACATGAACTTGGTTATGGACTTTCTTAATGTCTCAGATCTTCTTAAAACTCCTAAAGAGGATAGTTTCCACTTTGCTCATAACTTTTGCTCTGGCTTCAGATAGAGAATGGCTTCTCAAGCTTTATTATAAAAAAGGGCTAATTTGTTTTATGGGAAGAAAATTATGATTTTCCCAAATGTAGATAGAGAAACGCAGAAAAGACGTAGACAATTTTTGTTACTTAGACCTGGAGTTATGCAGTTAGGAGCTTATTTTATGTTACGTTTCTCATGTAAATGTATAATAATATATAAATTGCAGAAGTATATATTTTTTCAACCTGAGAATCTTTCTTCTTTCATTAGTGCTCGTATATCCATCTCTTTACCCTCTGAGTAGGTTTGCCATTGTGTATGTTCTTGGGCCTTCAGCTTCCACTTAAATTGGCAATAATATTTTCTTTGATGTATATCAGTGGGGGGTTCCTGCCCCCATTGTGTTGTTCTTTTCTGCTCCTCCACCCTTTTGAGGACTACTGATATTTATTGCTGATTGCTTTGCTATGTATAAATTTTCTGGTATTTGATTATCCAAGATGTATCTTTTCTGTACAAGCAGTGTTGCTTGGTATATTGTAAAAATTTATAAATATAAAATTTAAAAAAAAAGAAAGCACCTAAATCCAAGGCCCTTTTTCTTAGGGTCAAGAACTCCTTGCGCTTCTTTTGCGTATCTCGTGAAACATCTGGAAAAACATAAATTTTTGAGCCAAGGAATAAAGCAGACATGTTACGGAAAAATAAACGTAAGATGGAATTCCTATCTGACTCAAAAGCAAAACATGCTGCCAAGGTAGTCCGCTCTGTGATGACCTCTAGAGATGACTCCAAGAAAGCGGTTAAATTCTCAGCATTCAATGCATGAGCTGACCCAAAAGCTCCTTCCCTATCTTGACCCACGATGTTAAGGGACAAGTACTGAGCCCAGACCACCGGGAGGATCGCATCTGCTAATATCTTCAAAACTTCAGTCAGATATTTCGCAGCGTGTCCATAGATGTAATTAGAGGACACTTAGAGAAATTAAAAAACCTTAAATTGTTCTTTCAAACCTGATTCTCCAGAAACAGTAACTTCCTATTCAAGGTCTCCCCTTCCCTTATCTGTGCTGTATTCACATTCTGTACCTTCTCCATTCGAGTAGCATGTTGTGCCAGAGTAGAATCGTACTGCCCCATCTTAGACTGGGCACTCTCCAACTGAGCATCCAAGTTGTGAGCATATCCTGCCAGAGTAGACTCCACAGGCGAGATTCCATTCCATAACGCATCAAGCGTTACCACAGCTGGTCTCTCAGCCAACTCCTGATTCTGACCCACCTGTAGAGAAACTACAGGAGGCTGCAACAAAACTTCCAACTCAGAGGGGTGCTCCGCCATCAAGGAAACACTTCAATAGACACTGGAGCTTTCCTGCTCTTTCTTGGTTTTCCCCAGTTGTGGCAGTGACGGGGCTGTTCTCAATTTGGGGCCCAAGGACCCCCGCTGCAGCTAGCATCAGACACCAACATGCCCAAATGGACCAAGGAACTCAGCAGCATAGGAACAGGCAGTGAAAATGGTAGGAGAGACTGCACTAGCGGCTTCAGCATGGAGGCGGTCACATCTTCCAAAGTCTTCCTCTTCCTCTTGCAAGGCATGGCGCCAGCATGCTTCTCCTCTCTGCCATCTCACCTGTGCTCCTTCTCATGCCGCCATCTTGCCCCTTCTCTCACACATTCATTTTAATAATTTTATCTTAACACACATTAGAACTTCCTAAGCTTGCAAATTGATTATCTGCATGTGAATTTGTAGGTTAACATGTTAAATTGATTTTATGCACACTAAAGGTTTTAAGGTGCATTAGCTAATTGAATGCAGATCCTTATGAAATATCAAAATGCAGAAAGGGCCATTCCAGGTGTTTGCAGGTGTACCACTAGGGTATCTCTATGCATTCCAGTACCATTCGCAGAGTACCAATTATAAAACGGGAGTGGCTTTGATCTCTATATTGACCCACATGATCTCCCTAGTCAATCAAACAATGAAAATATACACATGAGGAATATGGATTGAGTGTCAAGTGTGATTACAAGGACAGAGCAGTAGGGAGCCATTGTTCCGGTCACACAGCTCCAACAGATGATGAGATAGCATGATGCAATGAAGCACAACCAGTATAAGTGCATCAAGAAGCTAGTTATCTTCTGCCAAACATCAAGATAGCCCCTTCAGTCTATCCAGTTAAGATTATCCACATTGATAAATTCCCATGTGTAACCCATCATCACATCTTACACATCTTTTACCTGACCTCTTAACCCTTTCTCTTTCATTGCACTCCATATCCAGCCCAGGCATGCCAAAAATCCACTAATCTGATTGTTTTCTACCACCTTCATTGATGGGCCATTTCAGCTTGGCCTTTGTCACTTTTGAGTCATATAATCAATTCTTAAGCCTTAAGCCAGCTCTCAGCTATCAGGCCGCCTTCTCTAGCCAAGCCTTGCAACAGTCTCCATAGACAAAAGGATTAGCAAGGCTTTTGTAAAAATGTGATTTTCCCATGCTCATTGAATTTGGGGGTTTAAATATGGTTCCTACATGTAGGTTCCCCCAGCCTTCTTGAAAACCTGATGCTGTTGTGTGGATGATACTTAGAGTTGAAGCTACTGAGTCTCTCTGTGTAGACTATCCCAGTGATTTCAAGAAGTGAAAGGCAATCTCCTTAGGGCACTGTTCATGCAGGCTGGTGTTTTTGATGTATATGTCTATCACTCTGCATTTTTTATGTATATTGTAGGGCCAAGCAAGACTATCAATGTTATCATGATAGCAAAAAATTGCAGTATACAAACAGTCTTGCCATATCCCTTTTTATCATGCACACATAGGTGTATTTATTTATTTATTTATTTTTATACCGCGCTATTTAGAATCAGTGCGGTTTACATGTATACTAACAGGTACTTTTTATTCCCTTGTCCCCGAAGGGCTCACAATCTAAGTGTACCTGAGGCAATGGAGGGTTAAGTGGCTTGCCCAAGGCCACAAGGAGTGGCCATGGGATGTTTACTAATTGACGGTAGCGTCTTCCGTGCAATATACCCCCTCGATTTTTAGTGCAATATATGTTTCCAGATCTGTCTTCATTTTTTGTGGAGTCTCCCTATGGTGGAAAGCAAACCATCCTATCTGCAATATGACAGTAGTGGCCATTCCCAGTTTCTTAACTCCAAAACGAGCAACTCTCCACTAATCCTTTCAAAAGAGAACATTGAAATGAAGTAACTGCTATGATATCTTTTGACCTGCACACGTTCTCTGCAGCATGAAGCAGCTGATTTTCACCAGAGAGCTGCAACTGCCTCTTTCAGTGATGACATCCTGCAATAATTATAACAGAGGCTTTCTGGGTTTTCTTTAAGCTGCATCCATGATACTTAAACTTTAAGCAATGTGCCGTTTCCTCATGACAGTTTTGGCTGTGGTAGAAATTAAAACACCATGGAAAGTAGGCTGCAGATCCCGAAAGGTCACCAAGGGGTCATTTTTAACATTTTTACTGGCTAACCAGATTAAGGGGCCTTTTTACTAAGGGGTATGTTTACTAAACAGCGGTAGCGGCTTCCGTGCGATATCGGGGCTGCAGCTCCAGTATCGCACGGAAGCCACTACCGCTGTTTAGTAAACATACCCCTAAAAGGCACTGAGGTTTTGCACCTAACACACAAATAGCATGAAAACTTGTGTACGTTAGGTGCAAACTCTCCGAATTAACCGTCAGGGAGTGGACCGGATGTTTCCGGCAGTTAACGCACAGCTCCATACCCTAACACGGGGCACTAATACTTTGTGTATTTTCACCTGTGCTAATTACAACAATGACAGGCAGCGCACAACTGGGGCCTCTGCACTCTCTGCAATGTACTCACCACACCCACTACGCACCCCTAACCCGCCCATTCAGC
This sequence comes from Ichthyophis bannanicus, assembly GCA_033557465.1. Classification (NCBI taxonomy): domain Eukaryota; kingdom Metazoa; phylum Chordata; class Amphibia; order Gymnophiona; family Ichthyophiidae; genus Ichthyophis; species Ichthyophis bannanicus. Next base: position 499,184,588 of record CM066037.1, on the reverse strand, counting down.
ACTCTGACATGCAAGTGGCAATTAGCACCTCTGCACGCAGCTGCCACCCGCCTACACCCACACAAACTAAAAGATCTCCTTCCACCACTGACCAGCTAAATTTAGGAGTCATATTTAGCTGAGCAAACAAAGAAGGAATTACAGAGGTATTTTTGGGGTGGGTTTAAGACATAACTCACTACCACTTATTTTTGGTGGTAACTAGCTAGAAAACCCTTGCCGCAGAGATAACAGCCAGTCAACATTTGTTCGGGTAGATTTAAGTGAATTTTCATCCAAAAACTGGCTGGATAGGTTTGGCTGAAAAACTGTCTAAAAATAACTAGCTACTTTTATCTGATTATTTTCACAGCTCAGCACCTCTTTAAAAATTGACCCCGTGCTGTCTAAATTAGTGTTTCTCACGTTGATCCTGGTATATCCCCTAACTAGTCTGGTTTTCAGGATATCTACAATGAATATACATGAGGCAAATCTGCATACAGTAGAGACAATGCATACAAATATCTGGATAGCCTGAAAATCTGACTAAGAGGAATTCTAGGAACCACTTCAGAAACACTGATATAAATTATAAAATTAGATTTATTCTACAATATTTATATTCAGAACACCTTCAAAAATACTTATATAGGGAAAATGTGAGAAAAGAATTTAAAGTCTCCATAAAGCTAAAAAAGAGAAAAACAGTCTGCTGCTTGTTTTTGACATATCCAAACTTTTGATAATCCATTTGAACTCCCAGTATACACCAGGCAAACATGAATGTGATGACGCAGAGAGACTTTGATGTGGTCAAGGCAATTAAGACAGTTCAGGGCCCATTTTTACACAGAGGGGGTGACTGCGAAGGACTTTTCATCTGTAAAGACCTTTTTACATGCATAAAAAGGCTTTTATCGAAATCAATGTGTAAAACGTGCATGTCACACCGAGAAGGTGTGTGCTTTTATGTACAGTAGGTATGTTCAGAGCAGAGTCTGGGCAGGGTGCACGGAGAGTTGTGATTTATATATGTGAAGAGGCATTTTACAAATGATGTTCAAGAACAATCTGGGGTGTCCAAGCCAGAATGTCTGGAAAAAAAAACAGCCACATCCAAGTTCAGGCATGATTTCACAAATGTGGACATATCCCATATGGACGTCTGCAGAGGCAATAGACATCACTGGAATAGTATCCCAAACAGCAGACATTGAGAAATAGCCTAATGGTTGGGGTCCTATGCTAGGACCAGAGAAGCCAGGGTTCAAAGCCCACTGCTGCTGTCATTGTGATGTGCAGGATGCTCGTATCTTCTTTACACCGTCTGGATACAGTATGGCTAAAACAAGCATTTTCTCGATGCCTATTTCTGCCTGGAGCAGGTATAACCTTAGATGCTACTCTGGACAGCCAGGAATTTCTGAGATCAGGCAATGACCTCCAGGTTCTTAGGACCACCCTGGCCATGGCTCTACCGTGCCCCCATTCAGATTTAAGTTATCCTCTTGGGGGCTGTTTTTATAAGGGAACTGCCTAAAGATAGGTCCCATTTATGTGCTTATGTCCTTACTTTAAAAGACTAATGTGCGTAAATGGACACTTAGGGGCATTCTTTAGGTGATCACTATAAGTACAATGATATGAACTTTCAGTGTGGGCGTGGAGAAGGGTAGAGTTTAGGCGGAGCATAAATTTACACATGTAAGTCATAAAATACCATAACTTACATGTGTAAGTGCCTGGATCTAGATTTTTGCACCATTTACACCCCTATTTTATAAAGAAAAGTAAGCGTCCAAGCCATGGTATTTTCAATAACATCATATGGATGTGAAAGCTGGACAGTGAAAAAGATAGACAGGAAGAAAATTGATGCCTTTGAATTATGGTGCTGGCGGCGAATACTGTGTACCATGGACTGCCCGAAGAACAAACCAGTCGGTACTAGAGGAGATCAAACCTAAGCTTTCTTTAGAAGCTCAGATGACAAGACTTCGACTTTCATACTTTGGACACATCATGCGAAGAGAGAGATCATTAGAGAAAGACATTATGCTTGGCAAGATAGAAGGTCAACGCAAAAGAGGAAGGCCACCAATGAGATGGATCGATACAATAACAGCAGCTACGGGTACCAGTCTGTCAACAATGAGCCGCCTGACTGAAGACCGAACACAATTTAGGATAGCTATCCAGAGGGTCGCCATGAGTCGACTCCGACTCGACGGCACTTAACAACAACAAGCGTCCACTTTATAAAATAGTCTCAAGATAAGCGTATTCTTGGGTGCCTAAAACTAGGCACCCAGTTATAAAATTACTCTCTTGGTGATAATAATTCTCATTGTAATTTATGGTATTGTACTGTAGTTGTATGGTAATAAAGTATGGTTAGTTACAAAGTATTTTATAGGATGGAGGACTATCCATTTGGCCTTTGCCCCAAGGTCCAGTGTTTAATGTTACATATAAACATTAAGTCACTGTGCTTTCAACATCTCATGTTTTACAATTTTAACATTTTTGACTCTTTGCCTCTTGCCATGCCCTTATCTGTATACTTGATATAGCTTTAGGAAGGGTTAGTCTTATATTGTAAATGACCTTTTCCCTCTCTTACCCACATGGTGACTTCCTTGGCTTAAAAGGGAGAAAACAAGACTTATCCCACACTCCCAGCAACATACCAAAACCCTCCTACCACTAGGACAAAATACATTTTGTTACACATTCTTGTGGCAGGTGTTTTCTGTTTAGTTTAACAGTCTCTAGTGATGTGCGGGTAAATGAATCTATGAGTGACCTAACACAATGTTTGGAGGTACTTGTGACTGTAGATAGAAAAACACGTTTGAAAGTCAGTAAGCTTTGTCCATGGATAGTGATATGATCTGTGGCTGTGAGTGTACCATGAACATAAGATGGTAGAGCACATGATGTTTTTAAGCGTATCACGGTATTGTAAGCATAGCTATAGGTGTTTCTATTTGCTAATGTGTTAACAATGCATGTTTCTTACAAGCCCCAGTATGTGAGATATTGTGTCATATTAGGAATTTGAAGGCCTGTTGAAAACACGCTGAGTACATATTTGACATGTAGCAGGACATACATGAGAGAGGAAGCAAAGAAATGGATATCAGGCAGTATTGGTTCAGACTATGATAAGAGATCGTATGGATTTAGTAGAGGAGACCCCATTCCTTAGAGCATCCCAAAGCATTTTTTTCAGACAAAGCACCGTGATCCCTGGTGAAAAACTGGTTAGGCCATAGGAAGCTTTTGTCCATGTTCAAAATTAGGGGAATAACCAATCCAACCGACCAGCTTCCCACATATTTAGAGGTCAGTTTGTGGGACCTAATTTATAAAAGTTTATAAAGTGAAGTACGCAAATACTTTATAAAATAGGGATGCAATGACACGCTTTCATCTAGTCGCGGCAGTCACACCTGCTCTTCAGCAGATGTGAATAACCATGCCTAGATCATTCAGAAACATGAATAAGTTATAAAATGTTAAAATTTACACAAATTCAGGCCCCGCCACACCTGCTCTTCAGCAGATGTGAATAACCATGCCTAGATCATTCAGAAACATGAATAAGTTATAAAATATTAAAATTTACACAAATTCAGGCCCCGCCACACCTGCTCTTCAGCAGATGTGAATAACCATGCCTAGATCATTCAGAAACATGAATAAGTTATAAAATGTTAAAATTTACACAAATTCAGGCCCCGCCTATGCTCCACCCCAGTGCACACCCAAACTGAAAGTACATGTGATGAGACTTATGCATGTGGTTACAGGCATAGTGATCACCTAATACGCATGTATAAGTGCCCATTCATGTGCATAAGTCCTTTAAATAGGGATTTATGCATGTTACTGGTTTGACCAGATGTACAGAGAGACTTGTGATTCTGATCCTATGGGGCACGTCTAGCCCCGTGGATCAGAATCGGTGATCAGGCTTGTACGTGCAGGCCGGGACTGCAATTCAGCCTGGCCTGCACATACAGGCACTGCCCGACTAACTCAGTCAGGGCTTTTAAATGGAGCCGCAGCGCCATGGCATCCAGTTGCCATGGCATCACGGCTCCATTTAAAAGCTGAGATGCCAGCAGCCAGAAAAACCTGTTTATTCCCTGCAGCCCGACCCCTGATTTGGCCTCCCAGGGCCAGATTCAGGCTGCGGGGAATGCTTTCTGCCCCCTGCCGCCCTTTTCCGGTCCTGGCCCCACTGAACCCCGCCATCCAGGGAAGTTATTCCACCTCGGAGGTGGAATAACTTCCCCATTAAAATTACTGGCCCCGGACGTACAGGGCTGACATTAGAATTGACCCTGTAAGTCCGGGGCTGGCGACCGCCTACTGCCCGCCCTTACGCCGCCCCTGATCCTCACCTTTCCTGCCCCCATCTAGCTTCCCCGTCCCATTTGGATTTCCATCCCTGTTATTCATGGCACAGAATTGGGCCTTCAGTGACTAAAGAGCATGTTTACTAAAGGTTAGTGTGTGTTAATGGATGCTATTGTGCGTTAAGTGCTGATATAGCCATAGGAATAAAATGACATGGTAGAGTTCATCACCACATGAAAACTTTAAGTAAACATGCCTCTAAATATCAAAGGAGAAACCCCATTAGTGTCATGACTAGTGAAGCCTAGTCCTGTACTTTAATGTCACAGTGTTTAATCATTTACCCCAAAACATATTTGAAAGCATTTCTTTTTATAAGCCATCACTGATTCAATCAAAACAAATGTCCGCAATGCACAGTCCACAGTTTAATCTTTACTCTAAATCAAAATGTGCTCTAAAATCAAAATATTTATCTCCAAAAAATCAGAGATGAATCATTACAAACAGGCTGCTTGACACCATCCAAATTGCTGTTTTGGTGTTTCGACATACCGTTACCTGCATCAGGGGCCAAATTATTCAATGTCTAGACTATGCTGAGGCTGGTGTGCTCTACCATTCTCTGTTTATATTTTTTCTGGCTTTGACAAATGTCTTTTTTGTGTGCTAAACATCACGTGTATATCTCCTTTTCTGAAAGTTGCCATTTATCGAAGTCCAAATAGACCGTTATTTTCAGTCTCCAGAGACCAATATGATTTTGGGTGAATTGATGTAATTATGAAAGATAACTGTGAAAACAGAGTGGTAACCACACATTTTGTCATAAATCATTTAGAAACATTTAGTTGTAAAAATACGAACAATATCAGCATACATCTTACCTAAGTCGGAACACTGCACAACTCGAAGATGACATTGACAACGGAAGGGGCAATGAGGTTCAAATGGCGATGCTGTAGAAGGTACAAAGGGAAGTTGTACATCTGCAGACCCTTCAATTGCTTCATCTTCTAGCATGAAGTCAAACAAGCCTTTCTGGTAAAATGGTTTGGCCCAGCAAACCGACACAAGCAGGAGAAACAAGACTGCAGACTTCATGGTTTAGTACATGTATTCAAGGAAGAGGTGAAGAGCCTAGAAATAAAAATCAGGTTCAGATTATCGTGGTTGTTTCAGTGAACCTGTGCTAGGAGTCAAGCTGCCAAATGAGTGTCAGTCTGGAGGCTATTTTGGCACATTATTATTATGAAGTTTACTTAAAGATGAATTAATTCTATTGGGTTCAGCTTTCCTTGTACTTGCTATATGCCTGTTCTGCATTCCGAGGACAAACAGGAAGAAGACTGGTTTGAGCTGATTGGTTAATGTCAGTTTTGGCAGCTCACTTATGACCTGATTCACAATAGAGCCTAATTTCTAAAGTGTGACAAGGTTTGTATCTAATGCGCATTAACATTAACAAAATATTTGGCCTCCTAAATTCACAGGGTGGGCCAGATTTAATCAGGCAACAAGGATCCCCAGGGTGTTTCAGGGGTAGCTTAAGGATCCCCAGGGTGTTTTAGGGGTAGGCTTAAAACTTAGCAGGTTAGCTCTAATTTTCAGTGCTAGCTGGCTTGGTTTAGGCAGGCAATCCTAGCTGCAGAAAGCCCAAATTAAGGCGCATTGGGTGCAACACCTCTGCATTAAGAATTGAAGATGTTCCCAACATTTTGGGGAAAGCATCTGTGCACTTAATGTGGAACAGTGTTTGGCACTGTGAGTTAACAGAACGGTTAATAATGTAGAATGATTAACGGTGTAGTTAACTGCACCAAATTATTTGCCACATTAGCAGTTAATACGCTGTAACAACCTCCATGTTATCTGTAAGGCCCAGTCCATACTCATTCCCAGCCCAAATTATGCCCTCTAAATAGGACGTTTCCCATTTTCCTGTCATTAATGTGGCAGCTGCCTTGCAATAATGGCCTCTTATATAATACCGACTGGAAAGCGCAGTCTGGACAGAGCACAGGTGGAATTAGCAAGTACATGTATTGATTATAAAATAATTTACATGTATACTTGCAAACTTTAAGGACTGATCTCTACCCCTTATGCTAGTATTTTATAAAGACAAGAAGTGCCTACTTGTATTTATAAAACGGACTTAAAGAGGTGCATTTTGACTGCCTAAACCTAGGCATCTTGCTATAAAGTTGCTCTCTAAGGTGACAATTAGTGTGTGCAAACCTTCAATTCAATGTGCATAAAAGCTGTGTTAAACAGGTAACAAAGCTAAGGAAATAGACCCCTAATTGTTTTCCTATATATATATATACAACACGGGAGAAGAGCCATAATGAATCAGGCCCTCAGTAATGCTATTCTACAAGATTCCTTGGACAAAGAACCAGAAAATGAAATCAAAAGATCCCTTATTTCTCTACAATTATATTGGTTTCCTTCAACACTGTGATAAAGTAGCGGAATCCATAAAATGTATATGTAAAAAATCGCATGTAAGAGAGTAATGTTGGAAAAAGGGCCGCAGCACCAAGGAAAGGAAATTTCACGGTAAAGATCAACCTTGTGGCCTACTACTGTGGTAGAAATGGAACCCTAACTCTATCCAATAGTGAGCACTTATTGTGCAGCTAAATCACAGGAAGTACTGACTTCAGGGTATGAAAGCCTCACTGTGACATTTCACAGGGAATCTAAGGGGTTTGTTTACTAAACGGCGGTAGCGGACTCTGTGCAATATCGGAGCCGTGGCCCCATTGAAATCAATGGGGCCGCGGCTCCGATATCGCACAGAGTCCGCTACTGCCGTTTAGTAAACAGACCCCTAAGAGAGCAGTGTATCAGTCACAAAGACTGCTGGAAAACAGTGTTTAAGACAGTGGACTCTCATGGTAAGCATAGTCTTCGGAACGGGATGGGCCACAAGGGCCCTGGCCCCACCAAACCTTTGCCTGCCATTTGCAGAAGGAGTCTTTGCCGGGACTATGGCAGCCTTCCCCTCCTCCCCATGGGGATCCGATCTCCCACGGGCAGAAAGAACGAGTCTGCCGCGATCACAGCCATTCCCTTCTCTTCTGCTCGCGAGACGTGGGATCCCCATGGGTAGACGAGGAGGGGAAGGTTGCAGAGGGCTAGGGACAGAGTTAGGATGGAGTCAAGGTATTTTGCGGCCCCTGATTGTAGGGAAAGGTATAGACCATGTTGAACAACCTCGTATTTAGGGGCATGTTTACTAAACTGTGGCAACGCACTGCACGTTCAGCCTCAAAACTTAGCATGAGGATGGTTCTAGGTCTGTGCTAACAAATGGAGGCATGCGTGGCATGTTACCATGTAGCTAGTATGGGTTCCAAGCCACCCCATTGCTAAGCAGGTTGCTGTGATTACGGCAGATGCACTTGAAGCCTCTCACTGAGGTGGTGGGTAAGTGCACTTGCACTTGCATTAGCGGGTAACATATGTTAAAGATGCCCTCAACAACTGCAACGTGCACATTCTGCTGCCGACCCACCCATTCTCAACCCAACCCATGTTACATGGTTATCACGGGATTCTTAGCATGGCTGCATATTTGGAATGTGGTAACGGTTACCACAGTGTACTTGACGCATGTAAGACCCCTCGCTAAGCGCTACCAGGATTAATAAACATGCCCCTTAGTGTCTAATTCTGCTTGAGGGTCACCAAAGAGAATCTGTTGGAATTGGATTGTAAGGTCACCAGAACCTTTTCTATAGCTACACTCACCGTATGGAAGTGGCTCAGGAGGAAATGCATAGTATCCCCCTCAATTTTAACAGTTTAATCATATTTAATTATCTATTGCTTAATTATCTATTGCTAAAAGTTATGAGATTGTAAAAGGGAGATGTTTTAGAACAGGTGCTGTCATGGTTAAACATAGAGCTCTATTTTAATTATTGTTAAACATTCAACTTTAATTACTAAATGTATAATTCACTGTCCTGAATTAGTGCAAGAAGAAAAAGAATAGTTTTTACTCCATAATCTCCTACTCTGTTCTAGTAATGCCAAACATTCTTGACTAGCTAAGAGGTAAAGCTAGTCAAAGTCAAAGCTTCAAATAAAACAAAATAGAAACTTCCATCCCTTTAGTATAATTATGACCTGTGGAATTCTGACACTTCTTAATCCATCATAAACATTATAAAGATATGAAACTATTAAGATTTCATCATAAATTAGAGATAAAATGCCCATCATAATCCTTTTTCCATATCTGAGCTCTGTTTTATTCTTGAGCATTATGTCTTTGAAGGTTTGAAAAACTCCTCCCACTTACGCATTGCAGTTATAAAGTGCCATTTTACAAATGACGTCAAAGGGCAATTTGGGACACCCAAGCCAGAATGTCTGAAAAAAAATCAGGCATCTCAGACACCATTTCACAAACATGGACATGCCCGATATTCCAGCTCATGGACATCTAGGTATAGTCTAGTAGAGTAATGGACTAGGACCAGGGAAGCCAGGGTTCAAATCTCACTGCTGCTATCATTGTGATTGTGCTGAGTACTGGGGATGGTGGACTGTCGTCTTCTCTAAGCTCTCTGGCTGTTTTATGGCCAAAATGAGTACTTTCCAAATGCCTATTCGTGCCTGGAGCAGAAATAACCTTAGACATAACTCCGGACATTCAGAACGTTTCTGAGATCACGCAGTGATGTCCATATTCTTCGGAACACTCTGGTCATGCCTCCACCACTTCCCCGTTCAAATTCGGAACACTCTGGTCATGCCTCCACCACTTCCCCGTTCAAATCTGGACATCCTTGCACTGGGGACATCCACAGACCCAGCTTCTAAAATGCCTCTGGAGATATCTTCATGCCTTGGACGTCTCTGTGCCCATTTTTCAAAATCCACAAATCTTGCTTCTGAAATAACCCCTATAGGCAGTTCTAGATACTTATTTCTGGTTGCCATCATCATTCTTTGCAAACATTTCACTACTAAATGTAGGAGGCAATGCTTAAAGTTGGGGTTGCTTATAACAGCCTATAAGCCGTTTTTCAAAGGGGAATGTGCTATGGAGCTTCCCTTGAAAAACTGGGGGCCAACCAGTTTTGCAGTATGGGTAAAAGTTGTACAGTGTATGTATTTGTACCCAAAGAGGAAGGCCAGTTTGCAACTGCCAGGGTTACCCGGATAAGAGTGAGATCAGGGGAGGAAGTTGCTTTGTAAGAAAGCAAATTTCAAAACTTTTGGATCCTTAAAATGTTAATTTATATGTATTAAAGGCCTCTTATAAATTAAGTCATTTCTAAAACTATGTGTGGTGCAAGCAGGTGCGTATTTGTAAAGCAGGCGTGCTCAGGGGAGGAGTTTGGACAGCGTGTGGGTGGCATTTTGATTTACATATATATTTTATAAATAGGCCTCCTGAGGAGGCTTAATGTCTGCACCCTTAGAGTAGAACAATTTCTAGAGGATTTGTGCTGATATCATATAAAGACACATAGGCAGCTATGGGACCCCTTTACTAAAGAGTGTTGTGGTGTTACCAAGCATGCCAATAATGCACAAATCCATGGTGTGTTACGGCAACACCACAGCGTTTACTGTTGGGAGCATACAAAGCATGTTCCCAGTGGTTACCATGATGTGCTTGATCCTGTCGTGGCACAAAAATAGCATGGGTGCACTCGGCGCCACCTATGGAAGTGGCAGGGAGTACACCCGCGCTCTTACCTGTTGTGTAGGTAGCACAGGTGCACTGTCTTTGTGGCGCTCACCCCGCCCACTCTCCGCCCCTAAGCTTCTCATTTGCAACCCTGATGCACCATGGACAGTTTGTGACAAAATCCAGCTGCTCTAACCGTCACGCTGCCACACTAGCTGTCAATATGTGTCAGACCAGAACTAAACAGCTAGCGTCCTTCAGTAAAAGGGCCCTTATGTGTCTTCAGAAAACAGGAAAAAACAGGTGCCTTCCAGCCCAGTTAACTTAGGCGACCTGTTTTAAAGTTACCCTCTAAAGGCATAGGCCCGTTACACAAATATATTTGCAAAAATATTTAATACAATTTCTTGAGAATTAGAGAAAGAAACCAAGAAGAACACGAGAAGAAGAAAAGATAAAACAATATGCATATTGAATTTATGAACATCATACATGGTTAATACTGTTATAGCGAGACAAATGGGTTTTTTTAGGCTCTCTTTTAGTTTCAAAATTGTCATTAGGACATTACTATAATCTATTCTATAGACAAACTATAGAAAAGAATTTCCAGTTATGCTTTTTTATCCGATAAAACTGGATTTAATATTAAGCATGTCATAGCACTGTTTTAAGTATACCATGTATAGATAAATAAAGAACTGAAATATGGTATCGTAAGTAGAATTAAAATGGTTCTTTTTGACAATAAATTTACCACCCTGACAAAAAGATACTGCCTGATCCCATCTCCAGGATACCTTTCTGAGCTATAATATCCACATAAAGTATGCTGCAAACCATGATACGGAAATGAGAGCATACATTCTGCAAAACTCCTGCCTGGAAGTGAAAACAAATACCAGAGAAATCATCAAACTCTTTCAGCACTGGGCAACCTGTAGTGCTCCCTCCCCCTAAAGACTTTCCAGGTCTTGAGAACTCTGCAGTGCGGTTTCCCTTCTCTCGTGAATAATTAAAAATGTGCTTTGTGGCAAACATTTTGAATGAACAGTCAAGTTATTTTAGTGAACAGAAACCAGTTCTAAGGCTAGGGTTTGTGACACACAAAAGACAAAGACAGTACACCATATAGTCGTTCTGTGGGGGAGGAGGGGTGGGGTTAGACACGTTCTATTTCCCTCCTGTTCCATGGTTCGATTTATGATATTATCTAATGTCTAAAAGATGCTCAGACCTTAGCATTGCCACAAAGAGAGGGAATAGGATCATACCGGCTTTATCACACGATCTGGTGACACTCCAGAAACACAGATCCACTCCACTAAAATGTATTCAGAAGTTGTGGCACCCAGGGAACAAAGTAGCCAGTGGGTTTTATGTTTTTCTCAAGCGGCAATGTGACAGCATCTTTTGTAGCTGTGCCTATCTATAGCTGGAAGAAAGTATTTCAAATTTCTTTTGGGAATAAAAAATGTCCCCGAAAACTGTGTGTTTTCTTGAACCCCAACATTATTTCAAGCTATGAGATTTACCATCCCTAAAAGCACAACAATCTTTTGGTAAAACCTAGGAGGAGAAATCATAAGTCTTCAGATATGGCCCTGTTTGAGTTTATAACAGCAAGAAAAAAAGTTTGACCACATTTCACGTCAGCAAAAAAGTACTGTTTCCTGGTCATCTGCTTGCCTTGACTTTAATGTGAGTGAAATATCAGGTCAGCTTCATTTTCTGCTAGTGGCATTATCTTGTGGCTAGCTAACTGTTTTAATTGAAGTCTCCCGAACAACAAATGACACAGAAAGACTAAAAAGGGGAAATGTAGAGGCTACCAGTTGTTGACTCTCTACTGCCAGCATTTTCAAGATGACGAACATGCTGGTAAATATTTACCACCAGCCCTTTCGCAGACAGCACCGGCTTGCATAGTCTGCTTTGATTAACCTTCTTGCATTGTTCTGCACACTCTCGACTGATGTTACAAAGAGAGACGGCAGATCTGCAAAACTTTCCTATTCCGTGACTTTGCAGCAGAAAAAATGCACATAGGCTGTACTAGAAAGCAGAATTCACATTTTCACCAAATATATACTATTGCATACAGCTGTTTCCATTTTGTCCACATTACATTTACCAAGCTTACATCATACTTCAAAAAGCTACAGCGAAATAAATTGCAAATATTCTGGAAAGCAAATTATCTATTTTATGATGGTGAAATGGCAATCTAAAGATTAAACACATTTGGAGATGCAGGAAGCTTAAGGTCTTTCTTACTGCTCCCAAAAACTACATACGTTTTGCTTGACTTCACCAGTGTTAGCTTGCTGTATGTTACAAGACAATGAAATAAAGCCCGTACCTTTTAATCCAGGGATTTGCCAGTGGACCTCTCAAAGCAGAGATGTAATTAAACTAAATATTCAGCCCAGGCAAGAAAGCTTGCAGGTGTGGAAAGGAGGAGGGGGTAGGCTCTTGGTTCTTTTCAGTGACTGTCACTTAGACGAAAGCCCTCCTGCGTCTATTCCGTAGCACAGAAAGAAAATAAAGTTTCTCTCAATGAACAGAATCCAGGCTGACACCCACATTAGATCATATGGTAATGATATGTCTCCTGTACTCTAGCCAGAAACTTTATCAGCTTTTTTTCCTTATTTCTTTTTCATCTGTTTGGGATCCCAAACTACTCAAACAGCACAACATGAACACTTGAACTACAATTCACAATAGTCACACCATCCCAACCTCCCCTTCACTCTTCCTCCTTTTCTCATAAAGAGTATAACGCTAATTAGGGGTCAGTTTTCAAAAGGTTTAACTAAAGTCAGGGATGCATCTGTTAAACTTCTGCTTAAAAAAAATTCCCCCATAGACTAACTAAATTTGGCCTCCTAAATTCACAGTGTTCAGATTTAACAGGCAACCAGGAGGCAGTTTCCAGGGTTTTTTGGGGGGTAGGCTTAAAATTTAGCTGGCTAACTCCAGTTTTCAGTGCCAATTGGCTTGGTTTAGCCAGGCAACCCCAGCTGCACAAATAGCAGACCTAAATCTAGCTGCTCAAATTTGTGCAACTTGATTTAGGTGCATTTCCAGCAGAAAACCTAAGCGCTTGGTTTGGCTGAAAATTCAGCTAAAACAAACCAGTTAAAATTCACAGGTTATTTTTGCTGCTTGGTGGAAAATTGAACCCTTCACAAATAATGTTCTTTTTTAATTTTAATCAGAATGGTGGTCATTTTAAAAGCATTATTCATGATTTGGACATCTGAAAATGGGTGTGTGGACGTCCAAATCATATAGACACCCCTGGAGCCATTTTGTCAATGGTATTTGCAGGTGTCTCAGGCGTGGTAATGTCCAAGCTGGCAGGGAGTCTAGTGCATGCATGTCCGGGCAGTGCTACAGACTTCGACGCCCCTGCTTGATTTCAGAAACATCAGGGATGTCTGTGACTCTGTCCAAGTTTAGACGTGCTCCAGGCAAGAATGGGCTTTGGGAAAGTGTTTATTTGGACCATTAAACCTTTGGAGCGTGTAGAGAAGAATGCACTTCTCCATCCCCAGTATGTCTCTTAGACGTCCCCGGTATTGTAAACAACACTGGGACGTCTCTGCCGACTGCCCCATAGACGTCCATATTGGGCACATCCATGTTTGTGTAATCATGCCCAGACTTGGATGTGTCTGGCTTTTTTTTTCTTTCAGATATTCTGACTTGGACATCCAAGAAGTACCCCAGTGTGCTAAACCGGCATTCACAATTAACACAGGTGCATTTAACACTACCCACTGAGGCGGCAGCACTTTGGCCCATGCTAACTACAGTAATGACGATTAGTGCTCGCTATTCACCCTCACGCTGACTGCAATGTGCAGTGACTTGTCCGTTCTCTGCCCCAAGCCACCCAGTCTTTGCTCTATCAAGTGCTAAGTGGTTAGTGTGGCTGGTTTGGAAGGTGATAAATGCTGTCTGTGCTAATCATTAGTGCATGCCCCTTTTTAAATGCCACTTTGTCAGCGTGTGCCATGCTGTACCATATCATGGGCTGTGTTACAGGAACTACCACCATCTTAGCTGAAAGGTACAGTCCCTGCCCATTCTCCATCCTTCTCCGCCCATTCTCTGCTCTCTTCCATGATAGCTGTCAACATGGAAACTAGCTGTGTTGTGCCGGCATATGCTAATGCAACGTTTACAGCGAACAGAGTGAATAAATTATCTAAATGATCAAATGGCCATGTGTGTGTAAACATGTATTGCTCTGTAAGAGAAAGGGATAGAATATGTCTAGTATGAGGGTAATTTTATAACAGAGGGCTAAATTTTAGAGGGCAAGAAGGCATTTTTATAAAGACACAGATGCGCATGGGGGATGATTATTGAAGTGCATTAAGGTAGTGCACGTCAAGTGCCCAAACTTAGCATAGGACATGTGTCGCATGCTGTTACCTCGGTGAGAAGCACTTTGGCATGCCAAACCATCCACGGCGATTGAGGGGGGGTGCACTTACTATCATCCATTGAGGTGGAAGTAACTTCAACATTGATGATTAGTGCACGCTAATGACCCCCGTGCTAATCACAATGTGCAGCCAATGCCCACTCTCCATCCCTAAGCTGCCCAATCTGTGCCCCCCCCCCACACACACACACTAAGGGGCATGTTTACTAAAAACCGCTAATTTGCGCGCCGCAAAATAGCGCACTAAAAGCGGTACTTAAGAGCGCTTAAATGCCCCGCAATCATGCGTGTCACCCCCGCACAGGTGCGCGGCACAATAACGGGCCCTGCACAAGTACGGGCCCGCAAATGTCCGATAGAGGCGTGGAACGGCTAACGGAGGGCGGAGGAAGGTTCCTGAGGGGCGGAGAGATGGGTTTAATGGGCGGGGAAGGGGAGGGGAGAGGCTCCCCGCACATTATCGGGGCCGAATCCCAAAGCAAAACTACCGCGAGTGAAACACTCGCAGTAGAGGGCATTTAAAGGGAAGAGAAACCATTTCCGTCAGCAATGTACAGCAAAATCGGGGAAACCTGCAAAACGTGAGCAGTGTGATACATGTGCACAGCACAAAAGTGAAAATAAAAATAGAAAGTGACCACAACAAAAATATCACAAATAGTAATGCAGCTGGGGAACAGTTATAGTAATGGGAAAATATAGAAAACACACCCAGGAAAGCTCCAGAAAGAAGAAATGAATATTGGAAGGGTCTATGGAGCGGAGACTCATCCAAAACAAATGTCCTTTTTGGAGCTTTCCTGGGAGTGTTTGCTATGGTTGCCCATTAATATCACTTTTGCCCAGCCAGGTGATATATTGTCCACCAGTGTCTGTGGTCATTTCCAGGGTTTATGTGCACGTTTGTCACCAGACAGAGTGCATGTGCCCACAGTAAAAATGCGTTGAGCAGGGTTTGTGACTCCATCCTGCCAGGTATACTACCTCCAGGGGCTGCATTGTCTCTGTGGCCATAGTGTGGTGCAGTGGACAGAGCCAGTACCTCTAGGACCAGTGTCAGAGGATCAAATCCCAGCTGGGGCACATGTCAGACCAGCCCCCATATTTTACCCACCACTAAACAAAGATAGCGCAGACACCCCTGTATTGCAGGAAACATAAGCATGGGGAAAATACCCATATTTTACACAACACTGCAAAAACACAACAACAATGGGCATTACCTACAGCCAAATCCCCCAAATGCAGTCCCGTACTGCCACATTGCAATCTGGTCATCTGCTGTTTCTGAGAGAAGCTCATGCCAGCATGTTGGCGGACGAGTACATGTGGTGCAGGGGGCAGTGGCTGCTAGCCACAGAAGACAGAGGCCTAGCCATGTGCAGGCTGGCACAGTCCACTGCAACAGACAGGCCCTGCCGGATCCACAGTCATGGACATTCCAGGGAAACCAGCCACTCTGTGGCTACACGGTGATGCAGTGCACATAGACAGTGCATGCAAGAACAGAAGGTCACAGGTTCAAAGCCCAGCTGGGGCTTCAGCCAATCCTAGCCACATATTTTTCCCACACCTACACAGTGATAGTAAGGATACACCTTTCGTGTCGAGGACATATGCAATGGTAATACGTCTATCTTTTACCCCACTGAGCACAGACACCATGAACAGGGGCAGTACCTAGAGCAGACTCTCCCAAATGCATTCCTGGTGTGCCACACACCAGTCAGGTTCCATGCTGCCACTCATACAAATGCCTGTGCTGTATATCTATGCACCACCCCCATGGCATGTAGATGTAGCTCATGCATATTCATGAGGGACAGCAGGAAAACACGAACAGTGTGATGCAGACCTGGACTGGGGTTGGGAATCTCTGCCGTAAAGCAGCAGCCAACAGGGGCAGACACACCCACACCCACACCCACAGGCCCCATTGGCCAATGTCTCCTGGAGAGGCAGAACAGTGGACCCTGCGTGCATCTCCCAATACTAGCACCTGCATACCTTAGCAATGTCACCCTACACCTGAGGTATACGGTACACAGCTCTGAGACGTTTGCTAGGAGTACTGGCAGATAGATATCCATACATTACGCACATATTGCTAGTTGACCCCATCAGAACAATCTGTTAGGTGTTTGCGGGGCGTGCTCCAGGACTGGCCTCTGATGGTGTTTACCACCCTGGGGAGTGACCCCCAGCAGTACTGCGTACCATATCCATGCCTTGCCGTGCCTATGACAGGTTTGGTGGCCAAGGCTAATTACCTCCTCAATAGTAGCACCATGCTGGCATAGGTGTGGAAGTGTGTGTCTGTCTATACCAGGGGTGGGCACCTCCGGTCCTGGAGGGCCGCAGACCAGTCAGGTTTTTGGGATATCCCTAATGAACATGCATGAGATATATATGTATTAGAGATATCCTGCCAACCTGACTGGTTTGTGGCCCTCCAGGGCTGGATTTGGAGACCCCTGCCTTACACCTCTGTCATTTAAGATCGTGAGTGGGCAAGGTACAGATGTCCTAGACATCGAAAGGGTATATAGAATGTGTCACATTCCTCCTCGATTCTCACCACCACCAAAAAGTTGTCTAATAGACAATTTTTTGGTGGTGGTGAGAAGTTAGGAGGACTGTGACAAATTCTATCTAACCTTTTTGATGTCTTGGACATCTGCACCTTGTCCACTCACTATCTTAAATGACAGAGGTGTAAGGCAGGGGTCTCCAGATCCAGCCCTGGAGGGCCACAAACCAGTCAGGTTGGCAGGATATCTCTAATGAATATATATCTCATGCATATTCATTAGAGATATCCCGAAAACCTGACTGGTCTGCGGCCCTCCAGGACCAAGTTTGCCCACCCCTGGTCTATACAGTGGGTGCTGGCTGCAAGCCCCTTCCACAGCCCACACTGCCAGCACTGTTGCCAGTATTGGCCTGCTAATGTGCATAATGAGTAGCAAGGGACAATGGGTATATCTCAGACAGGGTGGGATGACCAGGATGCAGCTGCACAGGGCATAGGGCACTGGCAGGGACATGGTAGTGCCCAGCCACCACCTACACAGACAGGGGGACCTCTGTATGTGCTGCTGGGGGATCACTCTCACCCTGAGTGTGCAGTGATGGCAGCATGGCTAGGCACACCCATAGTGCTGTATTGTATTTCTCTCATGTGATATGTATGGGTTTCCTGTTGGGGCCTTTTCACTGACTTATCTGCTTGTGTGTACTGCCACCCCAGTTGTGGGTGCATGCATTTCCATCAGGACCAACCAGCAGACTGAGTACAGATGATATGTGTCTTGATGGAGTGCCTTGCAGGGTGCAGTGGCTGATGGCTTGCTGCAGGAGAATATCAGATAGTGGTGGGGTGCATCTATGAATATCCAGGCCTAATGTCTGTCTGATATTGTGTTATGGATGTGTGTGGAGCTGCTTGGACTGCCCTGGGGGGTTGGGGGTCTACTTCCCCAGCAGGACTGGGGTTGATGGTTGACTCTACTGCCATCGGCGGTGGTGGAAGAGGAAGGATAGCATGGGGATCTGTTGGTGGGAGACCCTGTTTTATCCACCGGGGGGGGGGGGTTGTTCCACTAACTGTGGCAGACAGTGACCTCCAAGATGTTTATGCAGCAGCTACCTATTTCACAGGTTATTGCTGCTTTGGAGCTCTGGCATGGCCGCATTCAGCCATGCGATGTGTTGTGCACCTGGTCCTGGGCGCATCATCACACACTCAGGGTGGGCATAGTAACCGCACAATGTGATGGTGTTTAGCTACTCTTTGCCATTTGTCCACCCACTCAGGACACCCTACCAGGCCGAGGTGCTGTGTGGGTGCACAAGGACACCTCCCCCTACCAGGCCGGTTAGCTTTAGGGGTGCAGTTCCCATCTTGTGTGCATCTGTGGACAGCTTATTTGCATGTGCAGTGCATCATGGGTACGGGTGGCCTAACCCTATCCTGTTTACACCAGCAGACTGTCTGTGATGTGACGTGCAGGCTATCTGCAGCCAGGCAGGAACTTGCCTACAGCTATAGAGGTGTATCCCAATGATTACGCCACTGCCTGTGCAGCCAGAGGTCATGGGTTCATACCCACAGTGGGGTTCTGTGATAGGGTTTTCCAAAGCATTTTTTACATTTACTGTACATATGTTGATGCCTGCAATAACACCCTCAGCATACTGTACCCATAAGGTGCCTCTGAGTGTGCTTTATTGGGCGCCCTATAGGGCACTTTATGGTTGGCATCCATATAGGGTGCACTATACATTATCCTGTGTCGCAACATACATGCTGCCCTATAGGGGACATTCTAGGGTGCCTTGGCGGACGGTGCACTGTAACATGTGCCTTATGGTCCGCCTTATGTTAACATGCTGTGAGAGTGCGTTTGCTAGTAGTTATCACAAAATAGAATTAAAAAGTCTCCTAAAGCACTCCACAACATAAAATATACTGCCTCAGCTAGCCTTTTTCAATGAGCATTGTGAAGGATTGAACCCCTGGTCCCTGCACCATTGGTCAGTGTCTTAACCATTGTGCTGTGGCTGTGTTCCTTTGCTTTAGCATCAGCACGCTGCCTTGTGGCCATCAGCGCACCGCATCCTGCTGCCCACAATTAACAGTGCGCCGCGTCCTGCTGCCCACAATGAACAGTGCGCCGCCTTATGCCGCCCCACAATGAACAGTGCGCTGCCTTATGCCGCCCCAATATGAACAGTGCGCCGCCTTATGCCGCCCCACAATGAACAGTGCGCCGCCTTATGCCGCCCCACAATGAACAGTGCGCCACCTTATGCCGCCCCAAAATTATTTTGCCTCCTGACTCACATTTCCACATTCAAGGTGGTGCCTCAGCCAGCCTTTTTGGGCTGCACACACTGGGGGATTGAACCCATGGCCCCTGCACCATTGGCTATTGTCTTCACCATTGTGCTACGGCTCTGTTTCTATATGTGCCCAGCTGCGCCCCACTTAGCCTTCCCACGCACTAATGTGGGCCCCGCACATTAACGCAACGCGCACACATACGGTCTTTTTTTTTCCTTTTTCGGCCTGAACCGCCCACTCCTTATATGGCACAGGCACACTACCGCGGCCCCGCACGTTAGGAATGTTTAGTAAACATGCCCCTAAGTGGCCAGTGCAGGATTTTTACCACACTGGTTATTCATGCTCTACATATCACTATAAAATACTAGCGCAAATCCCACAGCAATAGCGCCTTTTTTGAAGGTGGACTGGAGACACTACATTTTCTTGAGAGCAGCAGTAAATGTCCATGTGTAGCTTACACAAGTGTGTGCATAAATTAAAGTATTTTATAATTAACATGGGTACTTTGTGACTCTGCCCGCATTCTGCCCAGACAGCACCTCTGGCAATGCCTACAGTAATCATGCCAATGCGCGTAACCTTATGCCTGAGCTAATTTTATAAAAGCCTTTTTACATGCATGTATTACCACACATGCACTAAAATGACTTTACTCCGCTCATAGTATATTTCAGATATGATATTAGAAATGTTCATTTATTTTAAATCTACACAATTCAATGCATGAAAATCATTTCTGCATCCAGTTCAAACGTCTCCTGCTGACTTAGAATATAACAAATGTCATACTGGGTCAGACCAAGGTCCATCAAACCCAGTATCCTGTTTCCAACAGGGTCTATCCAGGTCACAAGTACCTGGCAGTTTCCCAAAAAGACACATAGGGCTATGTTTACTAAACGTGAATAACGCGCGTAGTATGACGTTAACGACCGTAAGTGCCGTATAACGCGCGTACCGACGCGCTAACGACCGTTAACGTCATACTACGCGCGGTAACCGTAGTTAACGATCGTAAAGCTCCGCGGCGCGTTAAAACAGCGCAGAAGGTGGAGAGTGGGCGGAGAGAAGGGGTCAATGGGCGGAGAGTGGGCGGAGAGAGGCTCCCCTCATACTAACGCGCGGAGTGTCAGAGCTCACCTCCAACGCAAATGAAAACCTGTCGTTAAAGGCATTTAAAGGGAAGAGAAACCATTTACGTCAGCAATGTACAGAAAACCGGGGAAACCCACAAAACGTGAGCAGTGTGATACATGTGCACAGAACAAAATATCACATAAAACGTTAAAAATGACCACAAGAAACATTTTAAAAAGCAGAATTCAGCTGGGCAACAGTGATAGAAATGGGCAACAAGGAACAACACTCCCTGGAAAGCACCAAACTAAAAGGAAATGATGTGTGGAAGGGTCTACGCTCCGCAGACCCTTGCAAAGAGCATTACATTGTAAAGGAGCTGTCCTGGGTGTGTGGTGTAATGTGTCCCAATGATATCATTGTTGCCCAGCTTGGTTATGGGTGTGTGCCCCTTTTGTGAGGTCATTTCTGCGGTTTATGTGCACCTTTGTCTGCATACAAGGTAAATGAGGCCACAGTAAACCTGTTGCAGAGCAGGGTTTCTGACTCATCAGGCCGGTTTAACTAACTCCAGGGACTGCACAGTCTCTGTGGCCACAGTGTGGTGCAACAGACACAGCCAGTGCCTGTAAGACCAGAGGGTCACAGGTTCAAATCCCAGTTGGGGCTCCTGCCAACCCAGTCCCCATAGTTTTACCCACCACTAAACAGTGATAGTAAAGACACTCCGGTAGTGCAGAGAACATACGCATGGCCTATATTTTACCACACCAAACACAGACACCAGAAACAGGCACATTACCTATAGCAGAGTCCCGCAAATGCAGTCCTGGAGGGCCCCACAACATTCCGGTGTCATGCTGCCTCTAATAAAGATGCCTGTGCTGCATAGCTATGCACCACCCCCATGGTATGCAGATGTAGCTCATGCATATCTATGAGAGACAGCATGAAAACCCGAACAGTGTGTGGAACACCAGGACTGGAGTTGGGGAGCTCTGCCGTAAAGCAGCAGCCAACAGGGCCACACACCCACCCACAGGCCCCATTGGCCAATGCCAGCTGGAGAGGCAAGACATTGGGCCCTGCCTGTATCTCCCAATACCAGCAGTTGCATACCTTAGCAATGCCACCCTACACCTGGGTATATGGTACACAGCTATCAAACGTTTCCTCTGATAACTGGCAGATATCAATTCCTACGTTAAGCACATTTTGCTCATTGAGCTCCACCATAACAATCATTCTGATGTCTGCGGTGTGTGCTGCAGGTCTGGTCTCTGACAGTGTTCACAACCCTGGGGAGTGACCCCCCAACACTCTTGTGTACCATATCCATGCCTGTACTATGCCCAGGACTGGTGTGGTGGTATGGCTGCTGACCACCTCTATAGTAGCACAATGCTGGCATAGGTGTGGGGGTGGCTGTCTGTCTATCCAGTGTGTGGTGGCTGCAAACACCTTCAACAGCCCACACTGCCAGCACTGTTGCCAGTATTGGGCTGCCAATGTGCATAATGAGGAGCAAGGTACCATGGGTATAGGCCGGACAGGGTGGCCTGGCCAGGGTGCATCTGCACAGGGCATAGGGCAGTGACAGGCACATTGTAGTGCCCGGCCACCAACTACACAGACAGGGTGACCTCAGTATATCCTGCTGAGAGATCACTCTCACCCTGACTGTGCAGTGACCACAGCATGGCTAGGCACTCCCATAGTGCTATCTAGTATTTCTCTCATGTGATACATATGGGTTTCCTTCTGGGGCCCAGTCACTGATGTATTTGCCTGCTGTGTATGCTGACATCCCAGTTCTGGGTGCAGGCATCTCCACTGGGCACTAGCAGACTGTTTGCAGCTGGTAGGTGTTGTGATGGAGTGGCTTGCAGGGTGCAGTGGCTGATGGCTTGCACCAGGGGAATATCAGATAGTGGTGGGGTGCAGCATACCATATCCAGGCCTAATGTCTGTCTGCTATTGTGTTATGGCTGTGTACAGAGCTGCATTGACTGCCCTGTGGGGTGTCTGTTCCCCAGCAGGACTGGGGTTCATGTTCCCCTCTACTGCCACCGTTGCAGCACGGTAGACTGTGGATCTTTTGATAGGAGACCCTGTTTGCCTCCCTCAGCCCTGGGGGAGGGGTGTGGTGGTGGTGCATGGGGGCTGTACCTGACTGAAACAGACAGAGATGTCCAAGGTGTTCCTGCAGAAACTACCTATCTCACACAGTAACACTGCTTTGGACCTGCGCCATGGCCGGTGCTGTGGACCTAGTGCTGGGCGCCTCACTGCACCCTCAGGGTGAGCACAGTACCCGCACAATGTGACGGTGTGTAGCTGCTCTGTGCCAGTACAACACACAGTCGGTACCCCCTACCAGGCCGAGGTGCTGTGGGGGTGCATTCCCCATGGTGTGTATCTGTGGACAGCTGCTTTGCATGTGCAGTGCATCATGGGTGTGACTGGCCCAATCCAACCCTGTGAAACACCAGCACCTGCTCACAGGCTCTGATAAGCCATAGGCCATCACACGTACATCTGTTAGCATACTGCATAGGTGCAGGACGCCCTACAAAGTCTGTAATATAAGATGCCCACACTGGTAAAAACACATGTACCCACGCACGTAAGCAAACACGTACCCACGCACGAATGTACGCGCGTCCCAACGTACGTGGCTAGGCACATTCCGAGGGTGTTTTTCTGACACCAATACTCAGCGTAACGAAAAGCATGCCTCCTCTTTCCTTCTGTAATGTACAGGGTGATGCCTGAGATAGCCTTCTGTGTTAGGCACACTGGGGGCTCGAACCCATGCTGCCTGTAACAGCGGTCAGTACCGTAACCATTGTGCTACAGCTCTGTTTCAGTGCTTTGTGTCTGTACGTCTTCTTATGATTGACGCGCAGTAACGTGGCACGGCGCCCGGTAGCGCTCGTTAATTTTGCTAACGCGCGGTAGTGGTAACGATGTACCGCCCATGTCCTTATTTGGGGTTTCTTTCACTACCGCGGCTCCTACCGCGAACTGCACTAACGCGATTTAGTAAACATAGCCCATAGATTCCACAGTGCTTGTATTGGGGCAAGCAGTGGATTTCTCAAGTTCTGTTTAATAATGGTTTCTGGACTTTTCCTCCAGAAACATGACCAAACCTTTTTTTCCCAGCTACACTAACAGCTTTTTCTACATCGTCTTATAAATACATTCACTCTGCAATTCCTCACTACCTTTCCCCTCCTTGGGAACTCCGCTCTTCCGGCGAATCGCTTCTATCTGCGCCCTTCTCTTCTATTGCTAACTCCTGACTTCACTCCTTTCACCTTGCTGCTCCTTATGCCTGGAACAAACTACCTGAGTCTGTGCATCAGGTGCCTTCTCTGACCCTTAACAAATCTGGGCTGAAAACTCACCTCTTTGCTGCCGCTTTTGGATCTTGACTCACCTGATCTCCTTTGTGTTTCCTACCATTCCCCCTAGATGTATCCCATGTCTACAGCTACTGTGTTGTCTGTCTTGACTAGATTGTAAGCTCTGATGAGCAGGGACCATCTTTTACATGCGTCTGTGCAGCGCTGCCTACGTCTTGTAGCGCTATACAAATGTTCAGTAGTAGTAGTAGTAATTGGCATGCAATATTTAAACTGAGTTTAATGCAGCCAAGAGGCACTATTTATTTAACCATAAGAAATCTACCTAATTGTTACAGTATCTTCAGGTACAAATGTGTTCATTATCCCTTCATTCCAACATGTACTTACATGCATGCTCCTAGGCTTAGACCAGGTGAAAGTCTAGAGTAAATTCCGATAAGATGTAAGAGGATATATAAGCATTCCATGGATTAACACTTGTGCAAACTTAAATACCATATTTCTCTGTTGGAAGTAAAATAGGACATAACATCTTGTGTTAATATTATGGTCGCCAAAGAATGCAAAACAGAATAATTTGCCTTTGGATTCTCATTGACTGTTGTTAAGAAAACAGAACATTAAGTTTTCTATCAACCAAGAGAAAGCAACAGTTAGTTTGAACAACAGCTGGCCCAAACATTAATTGTAGCCATATCTATGGATTATGCTAAATTTGGGAAAGTGATTTTCATGACCTAAGGCTCTGGCATATTAGCACACAGGACTGCTTTTACCTATGGGCAAAAAGGGCAGCTCCCCAGGCCCCTACACAATGGGGGGCCCTGCTGCCATAGATAACAGCAGCCCTGTTCCCCCCTTCTGATCCCTCAGGCCGCATGCCAGAGAAGTGGGTGGCACTTTAGTGAACAGACCAACAACTTCTTGCTTCGGGTCTGTTCATTAAAGCGCTACTCACTTCTCTTGCAAGTGGCATGAGGGAGTAGAAGTGAGGAACGGTGCCTCTGACTGTGCTGCTCTGCGGGGGTGGGGAGCACATGCGAATGAGGACCATGCAGTGGAGGCCATTCTCAGAAGTTTGCCCAGGGCTCTATAAGAGGTTGAAGCAGTCCTGCTAGCACACCAAACCTACTCATACATTGGTTTGAATTTCAGTCTTCCAGGAGAAATACTGAGAATCCCAAACCAGAGGTAATATTCCCCCAATTAGAATTTGCCAGGGTTCGAATCCCTTCTTACCTCACTCTCCCAGAAGACACGATTCACAATCTGTAGTTGTGCATTCATCAGATGCCAATGACAAATGACTTGGTTCATGTCTTAGTTATTATATATCAGTTCAGTCACTCAAGTTATTTTTTCATCCAAGACAGAAATCTGATTAAGAAGCATGTTTACTAAACTGCTCTACTCTTAGCAAGAGTTAAGTGCACCTTGCTGACCGTTGGTAGGGAATGTGACTGGGTGGGTTAGGGGTCGAGTATGGACATTGATGGCACATCACAGCTAGCATGGCTAACCACATTTGCTGCCACTGGTGTGGGGCACTTAGTGTCTTCTCAATTGGTTTGCCAGTTACTGCAATGAGGTACTTCTCCCCATGAAATACTGAAGTGGTATTTAAAGGTGCGGAAGAATTGAAGGAAATATCGATACATCGGGAAGATGTATTACAACTATTAGATAAACTGAAGAGTAGCAAATCACCTGGGCCGGATGGTATACATCCAAGGGTGTTGAAAGAACTGAAATACGAGATTGCAGACCTGCTATTAGTAATCTGTGAACTATCATTAAAATCATCTCTAATACCTGAAGATTGGAGGATCGCCAATGTAACACCAATTTTTAAAAAGGGTTCCAGGGGTGATCCGGGAAACTACAGACCGGTGAGCCTGACATCAGTACTGGGAAAAATGGTAGAAACCATCATAAAGAATAAAATGATGGGAGGAGTGGCCTAGTGGTTGGGGCAAGGTACTTCAGGCCGGAAGGTCGGGGGTTCAAATCCCACTAGAGGACAGCAACTTTGGGCCGGAAGGACTGGGGTTTCTAGTCCCACAGGTGCTCCTTGTGGTCTTGGGCAAGCCACTTAACCCTCCATAGCCCATGTTCCCTGTAAAATAGTTATCTCCAAGTTATAATGCCCTGTTCAATGTAATTTCAGTTTGTTCGATGTAAACCGCACTGATGCAGAATAGCGCGGTATATAAGAGAATGTAATAAATAATAATAAATAAATAAAAAATTACTCAGCATGTAGATAGTCATGACCTAATGGGAGACAGCCAACATGGCTTTAGACAAGGAAGATCTTGTCTTACTAATCTGTTATGTTTTTTTTGAAGGAGTGAATAATCAGGTGGACAAAGGTGAGTCGGTTGATATTGTATATCTGGACTTTCAGAAAGCCTTTGACAAGGTCCCTCATCAGAGACTTTTGGCAAAACTAAAGAGTCATGGGATAGGAGGCAGTGTACTATTGTGGATCAGGAACTGGTTAAAAGATAGAAAGCAGAGGGTAGGGCTAAATGGCCAATTTTCCCAATGGAGAAAGGTGAATAGTGGTATACCCCAGGGATCTGTGCTGGGTCCGCTGCTTTTTGACATATTCATAAATGACCTGGAAAGTGGAATAACGAGTGAGGTTATCAAATTTGCAGATGACACAAAACTATTTAAAGTTGTTAAAACCCAAGAGGATTGTGGAAAATTGCAAGAGGATCTTGATAAATTGGAAGACTGGGCATCAAAATGGCAGATGAAATTTAATGTGGACAAGTGCAAGGTTATGCACCTAGGGAAGAACAACCCAAACTATGGTTACACGATGCAAGGTTCCACATTAGGAACCACCACCCAGGAAAAAGATTTAGGCGTCATTGTGGATACCATGTTAAAATCCTCGGCCCAGTGTGCAGCGGCGGCCAAGAGAGCAAATAGAATGCTAGGTATGATACAGAAAGGAATGGAAAATAAAACAAAAGATATTATAATGCCTCTATATCGTTCCATGGTGAGACCGCACCTTGAATATTGTGTGCAATTCTGGTCGCCGTATCTTAAAAAGGATATAGCAATTTTAGAAAAGGTTCAGAGAAGAGCCACCAAAATGGTAAAGGGGATAGAAGGATACTCCTATGAAGAAAGGCTAAAAAGGTTGGGGCTCTTTAACCTGTAAAAGAGACGGCTGAGGGGAGATATGATAGAAGTCTATAAATTAATGAACGGAGTGGAATGGGTAAACGTAGATCGATTTTTTTACCTTATCAGAATATAGAAAGACTAGGGGACATGCAATGAAGCTACAGGGTAAACCATTTAAGACTAATAAAAGAAAATATTTTTTCACTCAATGTGTAATCAAACTCTGGAATTTGTTACCGGAGGATGTAGTAAAGGCTGTTAGTGTAGCTGGGTTTAAAAAAGGTTTGGACAAGTTCCTGGAGGAAAGGTCCATAAACCATTATTAAGAAGGGACCCAGGATATCAATGCTTGAACCAATACAAGCATTGTGGAACCTGTGTCCCTTCGGGAAACTGCTAGGTACGTATGACCTAGATTGGCCACTGTTGGAAACAGAATACTGGGCTTGATGGACCTTGGTCTGACCCAGTATGGCATATCTTATGTTCTTATGTTCTTATGATAACTGTAGGGGCATATGCTGGGCACATCCCCAACAATTAGTGTGGGTCTACTCTACTCCCCTGTGCTAATGTTTGGGGCTGCATGTTAGTAAACCTGCCCTAAATAAATATGTGGAAAACAAATTTAAAAAAACCATCTAGGACATAAGGAAAAAACATTCTATATGAGACATTTCAATGTATGCCAATATTCAGCAGTGCTATGCATTTTCTTAGGGGCATGTTTACTAAAAACCGCTAATTTGCGCGCCGCAAAATAGCGCACTAAAAGCGGTACTTAAGAGCGCTTAAATGCCCCGCAAACGTGCGATGAAGCCCCGCACACTTGCGCGTCACAGTAACGGGTGCCGCACAAGTACGGGCCCGCAAATGTCCGATAGAGGAGTGGAAAGGCTAACGGAGGGCGGAGGAAGGCCCCGGAGGGGCGGAGAGAAGGGGTTAATGGGCGGGGAAGGGGAGGGGAGAGGCGCCCCGCACATTATCGGTGCTGAATTTCCAAAAAAAAATAGCGCGAGTGAATCACTCGCGGTAGAATGCATTTAAAGGGAAGAGAAACCATTTACGTCAGCAATGTACAGCAAAACCGGGGAAACCTGAAAAACGTGAGCAGTGTGATACATGTGCACAGCCCAAAAGTGGAAATAAAAATAGAAAAGGGCCACAACAAAACTTGTAAAAATAGTAATTCAGCTGGGGAACAGTTATAGTAATGGGCAAAACCAACAAACACACCCAGGAAAGCTCCAGAAAAAAGAAATGTTTTTTGGAAAGGTGTACGGAGCGGAGACTGTTCCAAAAACATTTCATTTTTGTTGGAGCTTTCCTGGGAGTGTCTTCTATGGCTGCCCATTAATATCACTGTTGCCCAGCGTGGTGATATTGTGTCCCCCATTTGCCGTGGTCATTTCCGGGGTTTATGTGCACGTTTGTCACCAGACAGGGTGCATGTGCCCACAGTAAAAATGCGTAGAGCAGGGTTTGTGACTCCATCCTGCCAGGTATACTACCTCCAGGGGCTGCATTGTCTCTGTGGCCATAGTGTGGTGCAGCGGACAGAGCCATTATCTTTAGGACCAGAGGCTCAGAGGTTCAAATCCCAGCTGGGGCACTTGCCAGCCCAGTCCCTATATTTTACCCACCACTAAACAAAGATAGCGCAGACACCCCTGTATTGCAGGGAACATAAGCATGGGGGAAACACCCATATTTTACCCAACACCGCACACACACCACAACAATGGGCATTACCTACAGCCAAGTCCCCCAAATGCAGTCCCGTACTGCCACATTGCAATCAGGTCATCTGCTTTCTCTGAGAGAAGCTCATGCCAGCATGTTGGCAGACCAGTACATGTGGTGCAGGGGGCAGTGGCTGCTAGCCACAGAAGACAGAGGCCTAGCCATGTGCAGGCTGGCACAGTCCACTGCAACAGACAGGCCCTGCCAGATCCACAGGCATGGATGTTCCAGGGAATCCAACCAATCTGTGGCTACACAGTGGTGCAGTGCACACAGACAGTGCATGCAAGAACAGAGGGTCACAGGTTCAAAGCCCAGCTGGGGCTACCACCAATCCTGCTCACATATTTTTCCCACAACTACACAGTGATAGTAAGGACAAACGTTTCGTGGCGAGGACATATGCAATAGTACTACGTCTATCTTTTACCACACTGAGCACAGACACCATGTACAGGGGCAGTACCTAGAGCAGAATCTCCCAAATGCAGTCCTGGTGGGCCACACACCAGTCAGGTTCCATGCTGCCACTCATACAAATGCCTGTGCTGTATATCTATGCACCACCCCCATGGCATGTAGATGTAGCTCATGCATATTCATGAGGAACAGCAGGAAAACCCGAACAGTGTGATGGACACCTGGACTGGAGTTGGGAATCTCTGCCGTAAAGCAGCAGCCAACAGGGCCAGACACACCCACACACACACCCACAGGCCCCATTGGCCAATGTCTCCTGGAGAGGCAGAACATTAGACCCTGTGTGCATCTTCCAATACTAGCACCTGCATACCTTAGCAATGTCACCCTACACCTGAGGTATACGGTACACAGCTCTGAGACGCTTGCTAGGAGTACTGGCAGATAGATATCCATACGTTACGCACATACTGCTAGTTGACCCCATCCGAACAATCTGTTCAGTGTTTGCGGTGCGTGCTCCAGCCCTTGCCTCTGACAGTGTTTACCACCCTGGGGAGTGACCCCCAGCAGTACTGCATAGCATATCCATGCCTTGCTGTGCCCAGCACCGGTTTGGTGGGCAAGGCTAATTACCTCCTCAATAGTAGCACCATGATGGCATAGGTGTGGACATGTGTGTCTGTCTATACAGTGGGTGTTGGCTGCAAGCCCCTTCCACAGCCCACCCTGCCAACACTGTTGCCAGTATTGGCCTGCCAATGTGCATAATGAGTAGCAAGGGACCATGGGTATATCTCAGACAGAGTGGACTGACCAGGATGCAGCTGCACAGGGCATAGGGCACTGGCAGGGGCATGGTAGTGCCTGGCCAACACCTACACAGACAGGGTGACCTCTGTATGTGCTGCTGGGAGATCACTCTCACCCTGAGTGTGCAGTGACGGCAGCATGGCTAGGCACCCCCATAGTGCTATATTGTGATTCTCCCATGTGATATGTATGGGTGTCCTGTGGGGGGTCTCTTCATGGACTTATCTGCCTTTGTGTGCTGCCACCCAAGTTGTGGGTGCATGCATGTCCATCAGGACCAGCCAGTAGACTGTTCACAGCTGATATGTGTTGTGATGGAGTGCTGTGCAGTGGCTGATGGCTTGCTGTAGGTGAATATCAGATAGTGGTGGGGTGCATCTGTGAATATCCAGGCCTAATGTCTGTCTGATATTGTGTTATGGATGTGTGTGGAGCTGCTTGGACTGCCCTGTAGGGTATCTGTTCCCTAGCAGGACTGGGGTTGATGGTCCACTGTGCTGCCATCAGTGCGGAGGAGGAGGAGGAGGAGGAGGAGGAGGGGGGGGGGGGAAAATCTGTTGAGGGGAAGCCCTGTTTTATCCACCTGGGGGGCCCACTAACTGAGCCAGACAGAGATCTCCAAAATGTTTATGCAGCACCTACCTATTCCACAGGTTATTGCTGCTTTGGAGCTCTAACATGGCCGCATTCAGCCATGGCTGGTGTTGTGGACCTGGTCCTGGGCGCAACATCTCACACTCACACCCAGGGTGAGCACAGTAACCTCACAATGTGATGGTGTTTAGCTACTCTTTGCCGTTTGTCCACCCACTCAGGACACCCTACCAGGCCGAGGTGCTGTGTGGGTGCACACGGACACTTCCCCCTACCAGGCCGGGGAGCTTTAGGGGTGCATTTCCCATCCTGTGTTCAATCGTGGACAGCTGATTTGCATGTGCAGTGCATCATGGGTACGGGTGGTTCACAACAGCAGACTGTCAGTGAGGTGACATACAGGCTATCTGCAGCCAGCCAGGGGCTGCTTACAGCTATAGAGCTGTAGCCCAATGTTACCTCACTGCCTGTGCAGCCAGATGTCATGGGTTCAAACCCACAGTGGGGTTCTGTGATAGGGGTGTCCAAAGAGTTATTTTAATTTACTGTACATATGTTGCTGCCAGCAATGACACCCTCAGCATACTGTACCCATAAGGTGCCTCTGAGGGTGCTTTATGGGGCGCCCTATAGGGCACGTTATGGTTGCCAGCCATATAGGGTGCACTATACATTATCCTGTGTTGCAATATACATGCTGCCCTATAGGGGACATTCTAGGGTGCCTTGGCGGACGGTGCACTGTAACATGTGCCTTATGGGCCGCCTTATATTAATATGCTGTGAGAGTGCGTTTGCTTGTAGTTATCACAAAATAAAATTAAAAAGCCTCCTACAGCACTCCACAACATATAACATACTGCTTCAGCTAGCCTTTTTCACTGGCCATTGTGAGGGATTGAACCCCTGGTCCCTGCACCATTACTCAGTGTCTTCACCATTGTGCTGTGGCTCTGGTCCTGTGTTTGAGCAGCAGCGCGCAGCCTTGTAGCCATCGGCGCGCCATCTTGTGGCGCACAAAATTAACAGCACGCCGCCTTATGCCGCCCAACATGGGCATGCCCCTTAAAATAATGCCTCAGCCAGCTGTCTTCAATGGGCACTGTGGGGAATTGAATCCATGATGCCTGCACGAGTGGTCAGTGTCTTAACCATTGTGCTATGGCTCCATTCCTGTTATTTGCACATCAGCGCGCCACTTATCCCACCCACTATTGGGCTGCCCCCTCACACATCAGCGCGCCGCCTTCTGCCCACCGGCTCGCCGCCTTCTGTTGCCCAATTTTATCAGCGCGCCGCCCTCTGCCGCCCAACCTTAACAGCGCACCGCCATCTGCCGCCCACAATGAACAGTGCGCCGCCTCATGCCGTATAAAAAAAGAGTGCGCCGCCTTCTGCCGTCCATAATCAATATGCCTCCTACACCACTTTTGCCCATAAAAGTTGATGCCTCAGCTGGTCTTTTTTGTTGAGCACAATGGGGGTTTGAACCCATGGCCCCTGCACCATAGGTCAGTGTCTTCACCATTGTACTACGGCTCTGTTGTTTGGGTATGCAGCATCGCCCCACTTAGCCTTCCCACGCACTAATGTGGGCCCTGCACATTAGCGTGACGCACACACGTACGGTCGGGTTTTTTTCTTTTTTCTGCCTGAACCGCCCACTCCTTATATGGCACACGCACACTAATGGGGACCCGCACAGCAACGGAGTTTAGTAAACATACCCCTTAGTGTCGCTGAATATAGGTGAATGGGCATGCACAAAAGTATGCTCATATTTTATACATAGCAGTGCCCAATATGTTTTATGGTTTATTTATTTTTTATATACCACCTTTTATCACATCAAGACAGTGTACAATAAACTAGATCCAGAGGTAAGAGAAAGAAGCTCCATCATAGCAGGAAATACATGCATAGGCACTGAATATAGACACCTATCTTACATGCTGTGATCCAGATGCCCCAAGTTATTTATTTATTATTTTATTTAGTGTACACTTATATACCGCTACTTCCAGCGATCAGTAGCGGTTTGATTACAAGTTTGGGAGTTGTCAAATCAGGACAGAAAAATTGGGATGATATATACATAGATTTGAGGGTCTGGCACATCACACAGGGTTAGGAACTTCACGGTTAGGTTTACATATTTACAGTTCTACATAATTACATTTCTACAGATCGGCTTCATGGTTCATTCGCTTTATCTGGTGTTCCACTTTGGTTTACAACCGGTTGTAGTGACATTTGAAAAGATGGGTTTTTAGTTTCTTTCTGAAGGCATTAATGTCTTTAATTGCTCGTAGTTCGTATGGTAGTTGATTCCAGATTGTTGGGGCAGAGAATGAGAAAGCTTTGTTGCTAGTACTGGTTTTTACTGATCTGATGTTATTAGGAACTTGTAGTGTGTCAGAGTTGACAGTTCTCCTGTCTCTGTTGGTTGGTTGCTTGCTGACAAGGGTTGAGAGGAATGATGGTGCTAGGTCATGTATGAGTTTGAACGTGGTTACCAAAGTTTTATATTGTATCCTGGCAGCAACGGGTAGCCAATGTAGCTCGATCAATACAGGTGTAATGTGTTGAGCATTGCTTGTTCGTGTGATGACCCTTGCCGCCACATTTTGGGCCAATTGCAAGATATTTAGCGTTTTCTTTGGCAAACCCTGTAGGATGGCATTACAGTAGTCTAAGTGAGGCATAATGAGTGCTTGTGCCACAGTCCGAAAATCACAGGGTTCGATTAAGTTCCTCAGTGGCTGTAGGACTCTGAGTTTGTGGAAGATGGCCTTGTTGGTTTTTCCATCTTCAGTTTGCTGTCGAGTGTGACTCCCAGATATTTGATCTCATTTTTTGTGTTGTACGTGTTGTTACAGAGGGTGATTGTCGGAGGAGGTTCAAAGTTAGGTTTACTTGATATGTACATCACTTCGGTTTTCTTGTGGTTGATTGCCATGTTATTTTGCTGGAGCCATGCTAACATCTCATACAGGCAGGTTTCAAGCTGGGTATACTTCGGGTCAGTGGTGTCCAATTGAGTGTATAGCATAATATCATCTGCATAGATATGGTAGTTGATATTATGTTTTTTGAAAATGTCACAGAGGGGCTGCATGTAAATGTTGAAAAGTAGCACCGAGAGGGCCGATCCCTGGGGTATGCCTTGAGTTTGTGTGAACACTTCTGCTTTTTCTCCATTGAATTGGACCTGTGGCCTTCTGTTCGTTATGTAGGAGGAGAACCATTTAAGGGTGATTCCCAAAATTCCTATTGATTCAAGCTTTTTTAGGAGGATACCATGATGGACAGTATCAAAGGCGGCAGAGATGTCAATGAAGATGAGTAAGAACATTTTCTTCCTGTCTTCCAAGCCTTTGTGGAGGTTGTTGAGCAGTGCTATTAAAAGCGTTTCGACCCCATGGTTTTGTCTGAACCCGTATTGTTGCATGTCGAGTATGTCGTGGTCGTCTAGGTGCTCTTGAAGTTGTATGAGGGCTGCTTTTTTGATGATATTTGCTAGGAAAGATATGCTGGAGATGGGGTGGTAGGATGTTGGGTCTGTTTTGTTGAGTTTATTGTTCTTTAGTACTGGTCTTATTATGGATTTCTTGAGCTGGTCAGGCATAATTCCTTGATGCAGTGATAGGTTTACAATGTGTGAGACTTGGGGGCATGTTTACTAAAATCCGCAAAATAGCGCGCCGCAAAATAGCGCACGGCAACGCGGCACTGAAACACGCAGAAACGCATTTAAACGCCCCGCACACGTGTGTGTCACCCCCGCACAGGTACGCGGCTCACTAACGGGCCCCGAACAAGTGCGGGCCCGCAAATGTCCGATAGAGGCGTGGAACGGCGAAAGGAGGGCGGAGGAAGGCTCCGGAGGGGCGGAGGGACGGGGTCAATGGGTGGAGAGTGGGAGGGGAGAGGCTCCCCGCACAGTATCGGGCCCGAATTTGCATGTAAAAACTACCGCGAGTGAAACACTCGCGGTAGAAAGCATTTAAAGGGAAGAGAAACCATTTCCGTCAGCAATGTACAGGAAAACCGGGGAAACCAGCAAAACGTGAGCAGTGTGATATATGTGCACAGCACAAAAGTGAAAATAAAAATAGAAAATGACCACAACAGAACTATTAAAAATAGTAATTCAGCTGGGGAACAGTTATAGTGATGGGCAAATACAGAAATCACACCCAGCAAAGCTCCAGAAAAAAGAAATGAATTTTGGAAGGGTCTACTGAGAGGAGACTCTTCCAAAAAACATTTCCACGTTTTGGAGCTTTCCTGGGAGTGTTTGCTATGGTTGCCCATTAATATCACTGTTGCCCAGCGTGGTGATATTTTGTCCCACATTTCCCGTGGTCATTTCCGGGGTTTATGTGCACGTTTGTCACCAGACAGGGTGCATATGCCCACAGTAGAATTGCGTAGAGCAGGGTTTGTGACTCCATCCTGCCAGGCTTACTGCCTCCAGGGGCTGCACTGTCTCTGTGGCCAAAGTGTGGTACAGCGGACAGAGTCATTACCTCTAGGACCAGAGGGCAGAGGTTCAAAACCCAGCTGGGGCACCTGCCAGCCCAGTCCCTATATTTTACCCACCACTAAATAAAGATAGCGCAGACACCCCTGTATGCATGGGGAAAACACCCATATTTTACCCAACACCGCACACACACCACAACAATGGGCATTACCTACAGCCAAGTCCCCCAAATGCAGTCCCATACTGCCACATTGCAATCAGGTCAACTGCTTTTTCTGAGAGAAGTTCATGCCAGCATGTTGGCGGACAAGTACATGTGGTGCAGGGGGCAGTGGCTGCTAACCACAGAAGACAGAGGCCTAGCCATGTGCAGGCTGGCACAGTCCACTGCAACAGACAGGTCCTGCCGGATCCACAGTCATGGACAGTCCAGGGAATCCAACCAATCTGTGGCTACACAGTGGTGCAGTGCACACAGACAGTGCATACAAGAACAGAAGGTCACAGGTTCAAAGCCCAGCTGGGGCTACTGCCAATCCTGCCCACATATTTTTCCCACAACTAAACAGTGATAGTAAGGACACACCTTTCATGGCGGGGACATATGCAATGGTAAGACATCTATCTTTTACCCCACTGAGCACAGACACCATGAACAGGGGCAGTACCTAGAGCAGAATCACCCAAATGCAGTCCTGGTGGGCCACACACCAGTCAGGTTCCATGCTGACACTCATACAAATGCCTGTGCTGTATATCTATGCACCACCCCCATGGCATGTAGATGTAGCCCATGCATATTCATGAGGGATAGCAGGAAAACCCGAACAGTGTGATGCAAACCTGGACTGGAGTTGGGAATCTGTGCCGTAAAGCAGCAGCCATCAAGGGCAGACACACCCACACCCACAGGCCCCATTGGCCAATGTCTCCTGGAAAGGCAGAACATTGGACCGTGCATGCAGCACCCAAAACGAGCACTTGCATAACTTACCAATGTCACCCTACACCTGAGGTATACGGTACACAGCTCGGAGACGTTTGCTAGGAGCACAGGCAGGCAGTTATCCATACGTTACGTACATACTGCTAGTTGACCCCATCCAAACAATCTGTTAGGTGTTTGCGGGGCATGCTCCAGGCCTGGCCTCTGACGGTGCTTACCACCCTGGGGAGTGACCACCAGCTGTAATGCGTACCATATCCATGCCTTGCCGTGCTCAGGACCGGTTTGGTGGGCAAGGCTACTTACCCCCTCAATCGTAGCACCATGATGGCAGAGGTGTGGAAGTGTGTGTCTGTCTATACAGTGGGTGTTGGCTGCAAGCCCCTTCAACAGCCCGCACTGCCAGCACTGTTGCCAGTATTGGGCAGTCAATGTGCATAATGAGGTGCAAGGTACCATGGGTATAGCCAGGGCAGGGTGGCGTGGCCAGGATGCATCTGCACTGGGCATAGGGCCCTGGCAGGGACATTGGCTGGGATATTGTAGTGTCCGGCCACCACCTACACAGACAGGGTGGCCAAAGCATGTCCTTCTGGGGGATCACGCTCACCCTGACTGTGCAGTGACCACAGCATGGCTAGGCCCCCCCATAGTGCTGTATAGTAGTTCTCTCATGTGATAGATATGGGTTTCTCTTTAGGGCCCAGTCACTGATCTATCTGCTTGCTGTGTATGCAGATAGCCCAGTTCTGGGTGCATGCATCTCCATTGGGAACATGCACTATGGACTTACCAGCAGACTGTTTGTAGCTGGTAAATGTCTTGATATAATGGCTTGCAGGGTGCAGTGGCTGTTGGCTTGCTGCAGGGGAATATCTGGTGGTGGAGTGCAGCTTACCATACCCTGGGCTTATGTCTGTCTACTATTGTGTTATGGCTGTGTATGGAGCTGCCTGCTGGGGTGGTGGTGGTGTTCCTCAGCAGGACTGGGGTTGATGTTGCCCTCTACTGCCACCTTTGCAGGGAGGTAGAGTGTGGATCCCTTGATGGGGACCATGTTTGCCACGGGGGGGGGGGGTGCCTGATGGCAGCAGACAGGGATATCCATGGTGTTTGTGCAGAAACTAGCTATCTTACACATTAACACTGCTTTGGAACGCCCGCTTGGCCTCCATCAGCCATGGCAGGTGTTGTTGACCTGGTCCTGGCCACCTCATTGCACACTCAGGGTGAGCACAGTACCCGCACGATGTAACGGTGTGTGGCTACTCTGTGCCAGTAAAACACCTGGTCAGTGCCCCCTACTAGGCCAAGGCGCTGTGTGGGTGCACCTGGTCACTTCCCCCAACAGTGCCGAGGTGCTGTGGGGGTGCATTCCCCATCTTGTGTCCATCTGCGGACAGCTAATTTGCATGTGCAGTGCATCATGGGTACGGGTGGCCTAACCCTATCCTGTTGACACCAGCAGACTGTCTGTGAGGTGACTTGTAGGCTATCTGCAGCCAGCCAGGGGCCTGCTTACAGCTATGGAGCTGTAGCGCAATGGTTGCATCACTGCCTGTGCAGCCAGAGGTCATGGGTTCAAGCCCACAGTGGGGCCCTTTGGTAGGGCTGTCCACAGCTTTATTTTTATTTACTGTACATATGTCTATGCCGGCAAGACCACCCTCAGCTTACTATACCCATTAGGTGCCTCTGAGGGTGCTTCATAGGGCGCCCTGTAGGCCACCTTATGGTTGCCATCCCTATAGGGTGCACTATACATTATCCTGTGTCGCAACATACATGCTGCCCTATAGGGGTCATTCAAGGGTGCCTTGGCGAACAGTGCACTGTAACATGTGCCTTATGGGCCGCCGTATGTTAACATGCTGGGAGAGTGCGTTTGCTAGTAGTGATAACAAAATAAAATTATACAGCCTCCTACAGCACTCCACAACATAATACATACTGCCTCAGCAGGCATTTTTCACTGGGCATTGTGAGGAGTTGAACCCCTGATCCCTGCACCATTGGTCAGGGTTTTAACCATTGTGCTGTGGCTCTGTTCCTGTGCTTGTGCATCAGCGCGCTGCCTTGTGCCTATCAGCGTGCCACCTTCTGCCACCCAAGGGGACCAGTGCGCCGCCTTCTGCTGCCCAAAAATAACTGTGCGCCGCCTTATGCCGCCCAAAAAGCACTGTGCGCCGCCTTCTGCCACCCAAAAATAACTGTGCGCCGCCTTATGCCGTTCCAAATTAATTTGCCTCCTAAAACAATGTTAATCATTACAGTTACTGCCTCAGCTGACCTTTGTCGTTGCGCACACTGGGGGATTGAACCCATGGCCCCTGCACCATTGGTCAGTGTCTTCACCGTTGTACCACGGCTCTGTTGTTTTGTATACTCAGCAGCGCGCCACTTTGCCTTTCCACGCGCTAATGTCGACCCCCGCACATTAGCGCGACGCACACACGTCCGGTTGCTTACTACCGTTTTTTTTCTATTTTCTGCCTGAACCGCCCACTCCTTATATGGCACAGGCACACTAGCACGGCCCCGCACGTTAGGAATGTTTAGTAAACATGCCCCTTGGTGGACTATATCTTTTTTCGCTGCCTTGACCCAAGCAGTGGGGCAGGGGTCCAGCGGGGAGGTGGTGGTATTGATGCTAGTTATTATGTTGCTTGTTTGTTGCTCATCAATCTTGTGGAAGTTTCTCCATGTCAGTTCTTGTTCCACAATAGATTTCCGGCATGCCTCGTCCCTACAGGGGTCGGGCAAGGTTGCAGTCAGCTTGCTCGCGTAGTGATTTGCCAGCGTTTGTGGGTGGATAGAGTTATCCTGGTGGTCTGGTTGGGAAGTTTTTGTTAGAGATTTCACCAGCTCAAATAGTTCCCTAGGTTTGTTGATCGCTTTGTTTAATAGGTTTGTGTGGTGCATCCTTTTCGCAGCGTTTACCTCTTCTTTGTACTTCGAGAGGAGGTTGATGTACTCCATCCTATGTTCCATGGATTTCGTACGTCTCCATTTTTTTTCACGCTTTCTGAGTTCTCTCTTCATTTTGGTCAGAGTTTTGGTGTACCAGGGTTCCGATTGGTGTTTGGTCAGGTTCGGGGTGGTGCTCCATTTAGGGTGTGCTGCGGTCTGAATTCCGGTGTTCCAGCTGTCTGTTAGTGCATCGAGATCCATGCTTTCAAGGTCTATGTGCGTCTTAATGTTACTTATAAGGCATTCCATGTTTAGTTTGTTGAATCTCCTTTGTTGGTGTATTACTCTTCGTGCTTTTGTGTCCTTTGGTAGACAGTAGTTTCATCCGAATAACGATTTGGTGGTGGTCTGACCATGGTATTGGGTTGATCTTTATCAAAGGCTTCTCTACAATGCACTGATTACTCGTGGGAGTGAAGACCATATCCAGTGTGTGGCCCTTGTCATGAGTGGGCTCATTTATTAGTTGTTAAAATCCTAGTTGGGACATGGCTTCCGGGAAGGTATCTGCGTGACAGGCTGCTGTTGATGAAAGGTTTAGGTCTCCTAGAATAATTTGGAATTTCTTTGGTTGTGTTGAAGAAATGTTTTCTAGTACTGAGGCAAGTATTTCTTGGTTCGTCGAGGGGGCTCTGTAAATCAGACAGATGGATAGAGCTGGGTTCTCGACTTTAAGCATGTCTACGTCTATGTTTGAGTCCAGGTACGTGGTGGAGAGTTGTAGGTTGGTTTTAGCTATTATGAGAACTCCTCCACCTCTTTTATTCGCTCGTGGGCAGTTATACAGGTTGTATCCGGGATTGCTTAACTGGTTTAATATGGCTGCATCCGTGTCAGTGATCCAGGTTTCCGTTATACAGAGGATGTCTGGTTGCTCATCTTTGATGATGTCGTAGAGAGTTACACATGTTTTTTCTGTGTCTGAGTTAAACGTGTAAAAAAATGTATAAGTACCTATGCGCATAATCTGTGCATATATGTAGCTCTTCCCTGTTACACTCCAAACCCACCCTCCCCACAGGGAGGCCAATACTACTCAGGGCACGTCCGAGCCATCCGGACATCCAAAATCTGGATGGCCCAGATATGGACCCAGTTCTACACCCGTGGGAGCTAGATGGCTCCGTGGGAGCAGAATCGGGGCACAGGGCCTGGACATCCCAGACGCGTCCCGATCCAGCCTCTCTACGTCGATCTGCCTCCCTGGCTAACCCAGCTTAGGTTCCTGCATGGAGCCATGGTGCCATGGTTTCCCATCACCATGGTACCAGGACACCATGCAGGAGCCCTGATCGGCCACACAGATTTAAAGTTTGTATTCCCTGCCGCCTGACCCCCAATTGGGCATGCTGAGGCTGGGATCAGGCTGCAGGGAACCCCCTGCCCAGCTCACCTCTTTGGGGGTGGGGGAGATCCAGCTGCAATGGCTGCAGAAGTCAGGGGGACTTATTCCATCTCCAAGGTGGAATAAGTTCCCTGTCAAACTCCCGAAGCCTGAACATACAGGGCCATCACCAGACTAGTCATTTGTCATTGGCATCTGATGAATGCAAAACTACAGATTGTGATTCGTGCCTTCTGGTGATGACCCAGTCTCTACCTCTGGCCCTCCCCCTCCCGCCCCCATCCAGAGCTCTCCGCACATCTCTGCTGTACGTGCAGGGAGCTTTGAAAGCAGAATCGACCCAGGGCATTTAGCAGGGACTATACGTCCAAACCAGACGTATTTCCCCACTAAACATGGCACAGAATTGACCCCTTGATGTATAGTAAAATATCTAAAGCCAAATATTTAAATCTTGCTCTTTGTATTGTTGTTATTGCTTTTGTTGTTGTTAAGTACTGCTGAGCTGATGTCGACTCATGGCAACCCTGTGGATAGTTGTCCTAAACTGTATTTGCCTTCAGTCAGGGGGCTAATTGTTGATGGAGTGGCATCTATGGCTGTTGCTATTGTATCAATCTACTGCATTGCCGGTCTGCCTCTTCTGCATTGAGCTTCAAACTTGCCAAGCACGATGTCTTTCTCTAATTCTATCTCTCTTTACATGATGTGTCCAAAGTATTACTACTAGTATTAGTATAAGTCAAAGGAAAGCTTAGATTTGATCTCTTCTCTTAC
Source organism: Ichthyophis bannanicus (assembly GCA_033557465.1). Classification (NCBI taxonomy): domain Eukaryota; kingdom Metazoa; phylum Chordata; class Amphibia; order Gymnophiona; family Ichthyophiidae; genus Ichthyophis; species Ichthyophis bannanicus. The sequence continues at coordinate 499,143,570 of CM066037.1, read as the reverse complement.
TGATTGATTAGTTCTTCGGGCAGTCCATGGTATATATTCTTCGCCAGCATCATAATTTGAAGGCATCAATCTTTTTTCCCATCTTTCTTCTTCACTGTCCAATTTTCTCATCTATGTGACATTGAAAATACAGTGGCTTGAATCGTTTTGCGCAGATATATTTCTACTTGAAAATCGTATCTTAGTCCTTCATAGCTATTCAAGAGCAATGCATCATTGGATTCCTTGACTGCTTGTCATTTCATTATTGATCCAAGCAGGTTAAAGTTGTCTACTCTTTCTATTTCTTCTCCTTAAGAACATAAGATATGCCAAAGGGCCAACAAACCCAGTTTCCAACAGAGGCCAACCCAGGTCGCAAGTACCTGTCAGGTTCCCAAAAGGTAGACAGATTCCATGCTGCTTATCTCAGGGGTAAGCAGTGGATTTCCCCAGTCCACTTTAATAAAGGTTTATGGACGTTTCCTCTAGAAACTTATCCAAACCTCTATTAAGTCCAGCCACACTAACAGTTTTTACTACATCCTATAAGATCAACGATGAAATTATTGATTTTGCCAGTTGTCAGGATCTTTGTCTTCTTCACATTAAAGTTCAGGCCCATTTTAAGACTATGCACCTCAATCTTGTTAAGCAAATGTTTTAGATCATCTTCACTTTCAGCCAGCAACATGGTATCATCAGCATCGCGAATGTGGTTGATAGGTCTTCCACCAAATTTCACATCTTGGTTGTCTTCATACACTCTTGCTTCTCTGATTTGTTCTGCGTATAAACTGAGCAGGTATGGTGAAAGTATTTAACCTTTCATACACTTTTGCCAATTTTAAGCCATTCTGTTTCTTCTTGTTCCATTCAAACTGTTGCTTCTTGGTCAATGTAAAGGTCGTGCATACAGTAAGAATGATCAAGGTGTTCTGGTATACCCAAGCTTCTGGCATACCCATGCTTTATGCATTATGCTGTGGAAAATTATTTTTAAAAAGTGCTCCTTTGTCCAGCGTAATGCCAAACATCTAAGTGAGTAGGTTCTGTCTGTAAGAGAATAATAAACACCAAACCTCAGTTGAAGAACAATTTATAAAATAAAATCAATACTAAAAAAGGAAAGGAAGGTACTCCAAAAGGCTTCAACTTAAGTAATATTACTGTATATAACAAGTGTGCTCCCACCAATGACAAATCTAAAGTGCTTTCCAAATAGGAGAAATATAGCCCAAAAGTTACTTCAACTGACACATTGCTGAGCAAATGGCCCAAACCTGACTTATCCCATTCCACATTCAAGAATACACTGAAGTGATCTCACAGCAGACAGTGGGGAGAGGAGAAAGCATACCTTATCAACCAGATTAGTCTTCACCCTCCAAAAAGACTATACAATGTATTCCTTGATGGAATTTCCAATAAACTTTGGATGGCTGAACCATTCTGGATACAATGGCTACCTAGATGAGATAATTCTGAATTATCTTCCTTTTGACTATACCCATATGGCAGTTTCTGTATTCCTCAGTGTTGGCAAGGGAGTCTCATGGTTTACGAGCCATTAACAGGCCTCATGAACTAGATTCGGAAGGAGTTTTTTAATCTCCATCCAGTTCATAGTCAAGAGAATTTCAGCATTATAACATTTTACAATTGTAATGATTTGGAATCATAAAGAACTTTCTAGTATCCCTCCAGAATATCCTAATACCAGGATAAAAGGAGCATGGTATTCAAAGCCATTTATGTTTTTGCCATCAGTACCGAATATGTATAAAAAAGTCCATCAGCATTCTACATGTGAATGCTGGCTGTGCAACACATTCTATGTACAACATTATAAATAGGTCAAAGGGGGCATGTTTGGAGCATTCTAGGAAAAGCACCAATTATGTATATAATTTATGCAGCCAATAAGTAAACACCATGGCCAGAATTTTTTTAAACACTGGCCGCCATGTTTAAAGTGAAACCAGGTATTCAGCACCAGAATTAAGATATCCTCTGATGTTGAATATGGTGTTTCAGCATTGCTGAGATGAGGACAGTAACTGAATTCAAAAAAGCATGAGACAAACACAGAGGATCTCTAAAGGTAAAAAGGGGACTGTTGTAGTTGTTGATATGGAAGGACAGACTAGATAGGCCAGGGGTCTCAAACTCAAATTGCTTTGAGGGCCAAATGAGGACTTGTAAAGTAACCCGGGGGCCGCATAAGACGCGGGGCCTCATTTGCATAAGGGGCCTCATTTGCATAAATATTTGCATAATGTTACCATACACTAACTTTTAGTAAACATGCCTCTTTAATGAGTATGGATAAAGAAAGACTAAAAGATTTAGAAACAGGAAGACAATAATTAAACTGGGAACCCCAAAAGCCAAACTTGGAATGTACAACAACACTGTAGAAATAAAACTATAAATTAACTTCCTCTTGTACTAAACAAAGCGCAAACATTAATGATGCACATTTCCCAGAGCTGACATATTCCAGTTAATAAATTCAAAATAAAGAGAGATTTTTCTACCTTTTGTGCATTTTTTTTCAGTTGCAATTGTTCCAGCCACTTTCTTCTGGTTTCTTCATGTCTTCTGCTAACTCTCCATCGTCTGCTGTCCATTTGCCCTTTCTTCTCTCCTAGTTTTTTTTCCATTCTCTCTCTACATCTGCTTTAACATACTAATCTTTCTCCTTTTTCTCTTTCCTCATTCCTATTTCATCCACTCCAATTTTACCCCTCCATCCTCAATCCCCACTTACTCTCCCAATACCTGGCCAATTGTAGATTTGTCTTCTCTCCTAGACAAAATATTTTTCCCCTCTCCATTTCACTTTCCCAGCTCCATCCCATTCTAATCCTCCCCCAACATCAGCTCCCTTCTAGTTCCAGCCCCACCCAGCATCCGCTCCCTTCTAGTCCCTGCATCAGTCCATTTCCAGTCCTATCATAGCCTCACCATCAGCCCATTTCCAATCCTAGCCCCCCATCAGCCCATTTCCAATCCTAGCTCCCTCCCCTCACAGCCCAATTTCCATTCCAAGCCCCCCTCCCCATCAGCCATTTGCAGTTCAAGCCCCCCTTCCACTCAGCCCATTTCCAGTCCTAGCAACCCCCCCCAGCCCATTACCAGTCCTAGACCCCCCATAGCCCATTACCAGTCCTAACCTCCCCATAGCGCACTTCCAGTTTTACCCCCATCACCCCATTTTCAGTCTTACCTCCCCTCATAGGCCATTACCAGTCCTAACCCCCCAATCAGCCCACCTCCAGTCCTAACCCCCATCTGCCCATTTCCAGTCCTAGCCCCCACCATAGCCCATTACCAGTCATAACCCCCCCTGCCAATAGCCCACTTCCAGCCCTAACCCCCATTACCCCATTTCAGTCAGCCCCTCCATAGCTCATTACCAGTCCTATCTCCCCCCATCAGCCCACCTCCAGTCCTTCCTAACCCCCACCTGCCCATTTCCAGTCCTAGCCCCCACCATAGCCCATTACCAGTCATAACCCCCCCGCCAATAGCCCATTTCCAGTCATAACCCCCCCTGCCAATAGCCCATTTCCAGTCATAACCCCCCCTGCCAATAGCCATTTTCAAGTCATAACCCCCCTGCCAATAGCCCATTTCCAGTCCTACACCCCCCCTGCCAATAGCCCATTTCCAGTCATAACCCCCTGCCAATGGCCCATTTCCAGTCCTACACCCCCCTGCCAATAGCCCATTTCCAGTCATAACCCCCCCTGCCAATAGCCCATTTCCAGTCATAACCCCCCTGCCAATACCCCAGTTCGCTTCCTACCCCCCCCCCCAATAGCCCATGTCCTGTCCTCAATCCCCCCCCCTGCCAATAGCCCATTTCCAGTCCTACCCCCCCCCCGGTAAATAAAAAAAACACCTGGCTTCTGCTGCTGCAGCAGAAAATCAGCTGTCCCGCGGCCCCTTCCTCTCTGCCCGGAGATCCCTCATTGTGCTTCATCAGCGGCGTGCTTTTTAAGCCGCGAAGAGAGTATTTCCCTCTCGCGCGGCTTAATCCTATTCACTTTTCAAGCCTCGCGAGAGGGGAATACTCTCTTCGCGGCTTGAAAAGCACACGCTGATGGAGCACAATGAGGGATCTCCGGGCAGAGAGGAAGGGACCGCAGCACAGCTGATTTTGCTGCTTGAGCAGCAGAAGCCAGGTTTAAAAAAAAAAAATTGACAGTCGATTCTGCCGCTGCCACGGCAGCAACGGCAGAAGCAGAAGCAAGGCTTTTTTCTTTCCCTCCGTCGCGGGCCGCACAATGTTCTCTCGCGTGTTTGAGACCCCTGAGATAGGCCATGTGGTCTTTTTCTGTCGTCATGTTTCTATGTTTAACGGACTAAATATCTCCACTTACTGGATAATACCAAAGATCGTCCTCACTTCGCTCACGAACTGCCCCAGTACTATCCATACACTGCTGTGGTGATCAGAGGAGATATTCAGCGGCGCTATGTAGATAGTGCTGCTGAATATCCCCCATACTGGCATTTATCTGGTTAGTAAGTGGGCCTTTGAATATTGCGCCCATAGATTATACTTTTCATAGGATGCTCAGAAAGCAGATATAACTGAGCAACATGGCTAAATATGTAAAGTGGCATTTTAAAAACAAAATCCAAGTGCAATTTGGGACCTCCAGGGAAATATGTCCCCCAAAAAGTGCCAGGGGTGTTTGTTTCGGCCTGATTTTAGCAATATGGATATCCTCGAAATGGACAGCTGCACCAATGGCTACATAGATGTCACTCCTACAAACACGTGGGGTGGGACATGTTGGATGCATGTCCATGCAGGAATGTGCATCAGCTAGCTGACTGAAAACAAGTGTCCTCATTTCCCTGTAGCTTTCATTATCATGGAAAGTATAAGGTGGTATCAGAGTTCCTTCCTCTCTAATGCCTCCAGGTGTCTGAATGGCAGAACAAGAGCTTTTCTGATGCCTATTCATGCCTTGAGCAGCAATATGCATGGATGGCCTCGCTAGTGAGCAGGGGCGGCTCTATAATAAGGCCAAGTGAGGCAGTAGCCTCAGGCGGCAACTTTTTGGGGGCAGCAAAAATTGCCCCCAAAAGACAGCCTCACTCGGCCTTCAAAATAAAAATAAAAAACCCTGCTGCAGAATGCCTGTTTCCCATCAGCACCGGCGGGCTCAGCTTTAACAGAGCTGCAGGAAAGAGAAACACTCTCCCTTCGCGCGGCTCTGCAAAGCTGAGCCAGCACGGAGGGGAAACACTGGCAGGGCTCTTCCGGGGAGGCGGCGGCCATGGGGCACTTCATTCTGATGCTGCCGCCGCTGCAGCAGCAGCAGCTTCTGCAGCCAGGTTTTTTGGGTTTTCTTTTTTTCAATTTCCCTGGGCTGGGGGAGGATAGCACTGGAAATATTCATGGGCTGATGGGGGGAGGGCTAGGACTGGAAATGGGCTGATGGGGAGGTTAGAACTGGAAATGGGCTGATCGGGAGGGGGGCTAGGACTGGTAATGGACTATCGGGGGGGCTAAGACTGTAAATGGGCTGATGGGGGGGTTAGAACTGGAAATGGGCTGATGGGGGTGTTAAGAATGGAAATAGGCTGATCAGGAGGGGGGTTAGAACTGGAAATGGGCTCATTGGAAGGGGGATAGGACTGGTAAAGAGCTGATTGGTGGGGTTAGGCCTGGAAATGGGCTGATTAGGGGGCTAGGACAGGAAATGGGCTGATTGGGGGGCTAGGACTTGAAATTGACTTATTGGGGGGGTTAGGACTGGAAATGGGCAGATGGGGGGCTAGGACTGGTAATGGGCTGATTAAGGGGCTAGGATTGGAGTGGGCTGATAAGGGAGATAGGACTGGAAATGGATTGGGACTGGAAATGGGCTAATGGGGAGGGGAGGAGAGTGCTGCTGGCACTGGAAGAAAACTAGGGGCTAGGGCTACAAATGGGCTGATGCGGGGGGATGGTAGAATAGGACTGGAAGGAAGCGGATACTGAGAGAGTCTGCCAGGAGAAGGAGGGAGCAGGAAGGGAGCTGACACAGGGGAAGGAGGAGGCTGAAAAGGAGCTGACACCTGGAATGTACTGAAGGGGGACTGGAAGGGAGCTGACACCAGGGGATGGGAGTGGTAGGTGGCTGGATAATGGGGAGGAGGCTGGAAGGGAGCTGACATGCGAATGGCACTGCAAGGGGGATGGACAGAGGGCAAGGCGACTGGAAGGGAGCTGACTGGAGGTGGCAATGAGAGTGGCCATAAGCTGATACCTGGGATGGTATTTGGACTAGAAGGGGCTGGACACTGGGGAAGGAGGGGGGCTGGAAGGGAATGGAGACCAGTGGCAGTCGTGGGAATGCAAGGCGGCTGACATTGGAAGGTATTGGGAAGGGAGGACTGGAAAGGGGGCTGATACTGGGGAGGGTTACTGGAATTGGAAATGGGCTGATGGAAGGAAGTGAAGAAAACAAAAGAAGAGATAAGAAATGTCAGATGGACCATGGACCATAGACCACAGAAAGAGAGCTAAGAGAAGACAGGAAAGCAGAAGCCTCAGATCAGGACCAGCATGATCAGAGAATAAAATGGTCAGACAACAGAGTAGAAAAAATAATTTTATTTAATTTTAGTGATTGAACTTTGTGCTATTTTTATATCCTACACAGTATTGGGGAACTGCATCTCTTATTTATCTGATATTGCACTGCATGTGGACTCTGGCTTCTTGGAGTTTCAGTTTAAATTTTGTCTACATATTTTTATTTTTACTTTAGATTGTGTTACTTATTCTGTACTTGGTGAGGGTCGATGTACATGGAGTTTGTAGATAAAGATCTATACTGTACTGTAATAATTTGACTTGTTCAGCTTTTCAAATAGGTGTATGGATCTTCCAGGGTCCACTGTAGTATTTACAGTGACACTTTCTTTGGATGGGCTCCTTATGTGAGTTTTGGAAGTTTGTGCTGATATGGTATGGTATGTTATGGTATGGTAGGTTTGCTCTTTGTTGTAGGATTTTGTATTAGTTCACAATATGCCTGGTACTGGAGAATAGTGGTTGTTGTTGTTAGTGAGATTATCAGAATCAGATTTTCTTTTTTAAATATTGAGTTCTGTGGGTGAATGTCCTGGTTCTGCTCTGCACCTACTGTGGATGCAAAATATATGTTGAAAAAGAAAAAGCAAGAACCATAATGCAGTTTATAACAACAAAATAAAAACGAGCTATAATTTAGTTTTATAAACTGTGCTGTTGGTTCTTGCTGTCTTTTAGTTCCTTGGTGTCCAAACAGGACCATACCTAGCCCTGTGCAAGCGGTGCAGCCGCACAGGGCACAAAGGCTTGGGGGGCACATTTCAGCTGTCTGCTGTTGCCCTGCCGCCACTGGCAGACAATAGCAGGCAGCCAAAATGTACCCCCCCCCCCTCAAGCCTTTTCACAGCACTTTAAGCAGATCTGGTCCCTCCCTCCTCCTATGCAATGTCAGAGGGATAGATCTGCTTAAAGTGCCGGCACTTTTCAGATAGGGTGCATGCCCCCTCTCCTCCTCCCCATACCTCCGTACAGCGCTGCCTGCTCTTTCCCTGCTGCCGGTGCCACCATGAAAAAAACAGAGGGCGGCAGCAGCAGGGAAAGAGCAGGCAGCGCTGGATGGAGGTATAGGGGGAGGGGGCATGCGCCCGAGCTGCAAGTCGCACAGGGCGCAATTGCAGCTCGGTACGGCCCTGTGTGCCAACATCTTGCATTTCCTCCATATAATTTAATCGGCTTTTTGGTTTGGTTCAATCTCTGATTGGATTTCTGAAAAAGCCTTTCCCCCCTCTAAGGTGGGAGGGGCACCTTCTCATTCTTCACCTCAGGCAGCAGATTGCCTTGAGCTGCCCCTGCTAGTGAGTGGTGAAATACGTGCCATTTCTGAAATCGGGCACTCATATCCAACTTGCCCGGAACACCTCAGCCTCCATCACACCACTTCGCGACTTGAATGTCCTCATGCCAGGGAGATCTATAGAACTCTATGAAAGCTAAACAAGAAGAGAGCCCCTACCCACAAAGCCTAAAATATGCCCTCATCAATGCCCGCTCAATCCATAAGAAATGGCCAGTTATTGCAGACATAATATCCCTCCATGACCTCGATATACTCATGGTTATGGAGACATGGCTATCCTCTGAAGACAATGTCATACTCAACCAGCTCCTCCCCTTTAATTTCTCAGTGCATACAAGCCATAGACAAAACAAAAGAGGAGGAGTGCTTATCCTCACCAGGACAGACCTCCATTTCCAGATGGACGACTCCACTAGCACAAATCACCTGGAGACAGTCACCATATCCAACAAGCTTTGCTCCATCAACCTGCTGTATAGAGCTCCCTCAGCCTCCCCGGATGATCTCCCAACTATAATAGACCTCGCCTCCAACATCCAGAATCCAAACACACCAAGTTGGATTCTAGGCGATTTCAACCTACTGCAAGATAACCAAGCATCGACCTTCCTCGAAGCTCTCGAGACTCTGGGCTACAAGCAATTAGTTAAGGAACCTACTCATGTAAAGGGAAATATACTAGACCTTGTATTTGCCCCGCAGACAGCCTGTGACCCATCCCAGGTCCCCGTGAGTCTATAACTACAATACCCTGGTCAGACCACAAACTCATCATCTTTCGGATTCCTACACACGACGGCCAACCGAAGAGCAACAGAGTCCCAAGCAGCACCACAAGACTGCCTGCACAAAGTTTCCGACCGTTCAGTAGAGAACTTATCCTGTCTGAAACACGCCTGCTCTTTAACGAGACCACCCTAAACCTTGAAGATCTGATCACTCGTTGGAACAGTAGTCTCAGCGCAATCGCCCTATGACTGCCACCTAACAGGCCCCCAAGGAAAAGAGCTACCGCTCCATGGTACACAGCGGATCTAAGGTCATCACTCATCATCCCTGTAAAATAGTTATCTCCAAGTTATAATGCCCTGTTCAATGTAATTTCAGTTTGTTCAATGTAAACCGCACTGATGCAGAATAGCGCGGTATATAAGAGAATGAAAATAAATAAATACATAAATAAAATAAATAAATAAATAAATCACTCAACTATCTACGGAAGCTTGAGAGACGCTGGCGTCGGTCACACTCCATTGGAGACCAGACGGCATGCAACCTTCAGCTAACTGTCCACCGCAAAGCGATCACAAAGAAGATGAAACAGTACCACACAGACACCTTAAAGAGATCGCTAAACAAACCTCATGATCTGTTCAACCTAGTCAAGACTCTATCTAAGGAACCAGCCCCTGAGCACCAATGTGAAATCCACCCGCAGGAATTTGCTGTTTACTTACAATCCAAACTAAGCCAGACAAATAAATCATCATCAGTTGCCGCCTCCTCAGAGCAAGAGGGTCCAACATCTCTAGCTTCATTCTCTACCCCAACCAAGAAGCTCATCGAAGACACCATCATGACTCTCAATACCACTACTGCGCAAACTGATCCTTGCCCAGCCTTCTGGATAAAGGAACTGCGCAGCGACTTCAGTCCACTAATAACCAGGATAATGAACCTATCCTTCACAACTGGTTCTTTCTCTTCTGCCCTCAAGCACACGTCTATTAGACCTCTGCTAAAAAATAGCAAGCTTGACCCCCAAAAGGTAGACTCTTACAGACCTATATCCAGTATACCTTTACTTGCTAAGATAATCGAAAAAGAGGTGCAAAGACAAATACAAGACCACATTGACACCGCTGCGCCACTAGACCTTTGCCAACATGGATTCAGGGAGTCCCATGGAGTGGAAACACTCCTTACCACCCTCTTCAGTAATATAATTACTGGTATCGACAACATCCGTCAAGGGTTTGTACTCATCTTCTTAGACATTTCTGCAGCTTTCGACTCTGTAAGCCATGAGCTTCTCCTAGGGCGGAACAGCCCTTGAATGGTGCAGATCATATTTGTCCGGAAGATGTCAGCACGTACGATCCGGTGGGTCAATATCAGAACCGTTCCATCAGGGCCAGGGAGTTCAGCAAGGATCCTCCCTCTCTGCCTTGATGTGCAACATATACATGCAGCCCATTTGTAAAATCATCCGGTCTTTCAATGTCGACTGCATGATATACGCTGATGATGTCCTGCTCTATTTGCCATTCTCTACAGAGCAAATGGACCTCTTCCCATTGACCAATTGTTTCAACACAATATCTGACTGGCTCCTGTCCCAAAACCTCCGAATTCAACATAAGAAGACGGAGGTGCTCTTCATGACGAGGAACCCAAATTTTAGCCCACCACAATACTTGAAAGTGAAAGGAGCCAATCTACAAGCAAACTCCACAATACGATACCTGGGTGTCACACTGGATCAATGCCTAGACATGAAGGCCCACATAGGTAACACAGTTAGAGCAATCTACTACAAGATCCATTCACTCAGACATCTACTTGCTTGAACCAGAAGATTTCCAGACAATCTACCAGGCTCTGATCCTACCTCACTTTGATTACGCCAATGCCATATTACAAGGACTCCCCCAATCCACCTTGAACTCTCTACAGCTCGCAATGAATGCCGCAGCGAGGGTTCTCCATGGGGCATCTAGGAGCGACCATGTGACACCCCTTCTGAAACAGTTACACTGGCTCCCCTATACAGGCCAGGATCGTTTTCAAGACCGTGTTACTGACCTTCAAAGCTGTCAATAGGCTCTCCTCCTCCTCACTAACAGACCTCATCCATACCATAGCCCCTAATAGATCAAAAAGAACCACAGCAATAAATACGCTAATAATTCCGAAGGCATTAACAAAATGCATCTCGACAACAGCAAACAGGGCCTTCAGAATCTGTGCTCCAAGATGCTGGAATGCTTTACCACCAAACATCCGGGCCATCACTAACCTAACCCAGTTTAGGAAGGCCCTCAAGCACCACCTCTTCCTCAAATACTTCTCAGATAACAATGAATCCCATAACAATACCATCATCCTGACTTATGTATACATAAGTCAGGATGATGGTATTGTTATGTTATGTAATTTTTTCAGCCCCAGCTAAGAAAAAGGGGTTTAATGATTAGTTTCTCCACTCTTTGTTCAGGATTGTTTCTTTCGTATATTGTCACACTCCAGAATTTTGTGGACTAGATTTTGATACTCTGTTGTTGTTTTTGCTATTGTTAGATATTATCTGTATTGCATGAGTTTTTCCAAATAAAAGAATTTAAACTTAAAAAATAAAAAATAAAAAAAAATAACAATGAATCAATTCACTCAAACGAATGTATCTACACCAGCACACCTAGTCAGCTAAACTAACAATCCTATCAAGATATCCTTGATTATTGAGACCTATGTCACATATTATTAATGACACCTGTATTTAAATAGTTACCCACTATGTTACATATTATTCTATGACACCTCTGTGTAAATAGTCACCCCACTGTTATCCAAGTTTTGCTGTCCTGTTAATTGTAAACTCAGACCTGTTATCCTGTTCTGAGAATTTTGTTCCATGTAAACCGCACTGATGCCGAATAGCGCGGTATAGAAGAGATTGTAAATAAAATAAATAAATAAAATGGTTCCGGGGTCATCTCTGTGATTGGAACATCTGTGCACCCTTTTTCAGACATCCAAAGTATGAATAGGATTTCTAAAGTTACCCCATAATCTGTTTATGTAGATTATACATATAATTGGTGGGTCTTGGTATAGTTGTAATTCAGGGGTGCTAGTTAAATGTATAGTGCCATTGAATGTAAGTATAATTTGAAATGTCTAGATTAGATGTTTCAAATTATATCCTGGATGTCCAGTTGGAAATTTACTTCAAGGTGTATAGACTGGCATGCAAGAAATATTGTGCAAAAAGAAAAGCAAAAGAGCATGAAGCTTGGCTGAAGCAGGGGTTGAGTGAGCCATCGTTCCACATCTCCAGAGCTCTCTCCCAATTACATACATGTTACATTTCCATCGTTCCACATCTCCAGAGAGCTCTCTCCCAATTACGTACATGCTACATTTCCATCGGTCCCAATCTCCAGAGAGCTCTCTCCCAATTACGTACGTTACATTTCCATCATTCCACATCTCCAGAGAGCTCTCTCCCAATTACGTACATGTTACATTTCCATCGTTCCACATCTCCAGAGAGCTCTCTCCCAATTACATGTTACATTTCCATCATTCCACATTTCCAGAGAGCTCTCTCCCAATTACGTACATATTACATTCCCATCTTCCACATCTCAGAGAGCTCTCTCCCAATTACATATTACATTTCCATCGTTCCACATCTCTAGAGAGCTCTCTCCCAATTACATGTTACATTTCCATCGTTCCACATCTCCAGAGAGCTCTCTCCCAGTTACGTACATGCTACATTTCCATCGTTCCACATCTCCAGAGAGCTCTCTCCCAATTATGTACATGTTATATTTCCATCATTCCACATCTCCTGAGAGCTCTCTCCCAATTACGTACATGTTACATCTCCACCAAAGAATGAGGCACTGTTAATTCAAACTGGCTGCCAACACTTCCTGTAAATTGTCTGTCAATTTCAGCATGCCTTTCTACTTCCACCAACCTATTCTCTGTCCTTGATCTGAGTACCCAGCCCCATAAAACAAGGATCCTTGGTGATCTTTTCATATGAGAAAGAGCAATCTGTGAGGTCTTAAGGGAACGAAGCTAAACTCTTCCCTAATAACACAAAGGGGCATGTTTACTAAGTTGTGCTATTAACGCTTGAGATCTCGCTAACCAGTTTGCATGAAGTCACATTAATAGCTAGTGTGCACTGAAACAGCGCATGGTTAATTCTGCACTATCTGCTTAGAGCATGATGGGGAGGGAAATGGGCAGAGAAGGGGAGGAGAGTGGGCACTGGCTGCACATTTCAGTTAGCACAAGGATTACTAATGCACATGCATCATCAATTTGGCAGTTGGCGTGGGTGCAGTCAATGCCACCTGGTAGCATTAAGTGAATCTGCATTAAGTATGCATGACACTGCAGTATGTTAGGGTATGAATCAGTGTGGTATCTTCTGGGACCATGCTGTATATGCCCCCAACAGGTAGTTCATGACTATTTCATGTACTGTGCAGTGATCTTTACTCCCAGTGCATGTTACTTGCAAAACATTAGTGCAGCTTAGCAAACATCCCCTGTGAAGCCTGATTCCAGAAGGGGCACGTCCGGCCCATCCAGACGGCCCCATGCAGGACAGGCCCATTTAGACCCGTTTCTGAAACACAGGAGCAAAACATTCCTGTGACTGTTAGAATTGGACCCGAGGACAGCCCAACGTGCCCCTCTGCAGCCGCAGGGATGCCCTCCCCATGGCTCCATCTGCCCACAGCCCCGGACCCCCAGGTCCCTGCTCCCCATCCCCGACAGGGGTTGCTGGGGCCCAGATTAGGTAACAGAGACACACCCTCTGTGTCCCACTGCTCCTGAGGGGGGTTCCAGGGGGGAGGGCTGACAGCCACATTTGGAGAGGTGGCCCGCTTTTATTCCATATACACCAAAGTATAAGGTGGTATAAGCAGGGCATCCCACCCCCCACCCCCAGTGACCCCTGGATGTACAGGGGTACAGGGCCGTGAGTGGAATTGGACCTATACATCCGGGGCTCCGTCTTGCCCATGCCCCTCCCACTCTCCGTCCCATCACACCCCCATCCCCGCAGCACAGTGGCTCTATGCATGCAACGAGGGACAGAAGCAGAATACCGGCAAGGCGGAGAGCAGGGCTGGGTGTCTCGGCGGGACATGCAGCCCCACTATTCACCTCCATAGAATCTGGCCCTAAGTGGACTACCACCCTCCCACTGGCAAGCCACCAACAACAACTTGCCTGCTATCAACATAGGCATAGTTAATGCTAGATCAGACACAAAAGAGACGCAAACCCTTTTGGATTTTTGTATCATGTTTTTAGTTTATTTATTCTTCCTATCATTATTTATATAATTTTATCATTTTCATTTGTGTATATATTGATTTTATGTGTTCTTTTTATGCTTGTTTAGTTTGTGGCTAATGCTAGATTAGTAAACAAAAATTCTCCGTGATCCATGATGTAATGTTCGAGCATCGCCAAGACATACCATAGATAACAGAGACCTGGCTCGATGAAACCAGTGGAATCCCAATGACCTAACTATTCCCAGTGGGCTTTGCAGTATAACATCAAACATGGCCAGGAAGCATGTTAGATGTATTGTGCTAATACACTGGGACACTATTCAATTATGTGGAATTCCCCTTTTCCGAATACTAGGTACATAATGCCTACTAGTGCAATTAGGATATGCAAACCCAGAAGAAGTTCTTCTGGTTTATAGAGCCCTTTATAATAAAACATCTATAGCAGAGCTTCTGGAACAAGTTATAGTGGTAACCATGAAACTCCTCAGGTTAGTGGGTGAGTTTAACTTGCGCATACAGACCTCAGTTAACTTCCTAACTCCTTCAAGAGCACTAGGATTCAAATATGTAATCAAATATCCAACCCACAAAAAGGACCTGTGTTAAGGTGTTCCTCTTAGGGTTCAGTCTGCTAGATCTCCTGGCTGTTGCACGGAAATATTACCACTGTCCTCGACTCAACAACTAATCAAATTTATACCAAAGTATAAGATGTAAGCCCTGCAAGAGTTGGGAAAGAAACTCAAGACAAGAAAAATATGACCGATGAACGTTTCCTAGAAGAGCTAGATTATCCAGATGTAGATTAGGCTCCAACCCAATGACAGAACATGTATTTTTTATTTGCATACGTCTATCAACCACACATCTGACAAAAGCTGATCTAAGTGATTGACAGATAAAACATTCACAGTACAAAACAGACATAAAAGTAGTTCTTTAGAACCCTGACTGTCCCCCCCCCAAAAAAAAAAAACAACAGAAACCAACTCCAAGCATGAAATATTATTCTCCAAATTCACACACAAATAAGTGTGCCTTCAATTGCCCATGGAAATGAAGATTGTTCTGTTCATATCCTTAAGGCATGTGGCAAAGCGTTCCAAATTAAGGGGGACACAATAGAAAATACCGTCGCGCTAGTCACAGAAAGCAGCCTTTCTCATATGGAAGGAACTGTCAGCAAATGCTCTTTGGCTGGGCCTAATGACTGCCTGGACATGTAAGGCACTAACATTCCTCAAATAAAATAGAATCCTGTCATTTAAAGCTTTCAAAACCAGTTTATTCTATATGTATTCTTATTGAGTTTGCTGATGAAATGTTTACCCATGGGGTTAAGCAGTGTTACTGTATGTCCCTTTAATGAATAAAGGGATTAAAAACATGCAAACAACATATTTTAAAATATATGCGAAACACGACTGCCAGTCAGTGTAGAGAACGCAGCACATGCGTCATCCAGACCTTAGGCTTACACCCTAGCAATAAACGTGCTGTCAAACTTCGCAACAGCTATAGAGAATGCAACACATGAGCTGGTAAACCCAAATAAAGAGTATTACAGCAATTAAAAGAAACCAGCACCAGCGACTGCAATACCAAATGAAAATCCACAGTGGGGAAGTCGCACTGAAGGAGCCGTAATTAATAAAAGGTTGCAGAAAGTACAGACCAAACCTGGGCCTTAAACAATCGTTGGGATTCCACCAAGACCCCAAGATTCTATAAATCTAGCTAAGGCTTTAAATAAAATTGTGCAACAACAACACATGAAAGTAATTTTATAAAGTCATTCCTGTGTATACGTATGTGGCCACATGCACACATAGTTGATCTCTTATAAAATACCGTCCAGCGTAAAAGTAAATGCTTTGGTATGAAGGTACATCTTTTCTGGTAGGCATAGCCAGGGGGAAGAGCATGGGTGGAGTGTTCACATACATACATAGATTACAAAATACATTAATCTGCATGTACAAGTATAAAGTAGATGGAATCATTTACAAAGAGGCATTAAGTGGTCGTACCCACCGACATTCAAGGTGAATTCCCTACCACATACTCTAGTATTTTACAAAGATAAGTAGGCTCCTATTTGTCTTATAAAATGCCACCTATATAGGTGTCTTTGTCAGCATCTACCCATAGCACACTGTTATAAAATTGCCCATCACATGAATGCTCAACAAACCAATGATACTTTATCTTCAGTGTCCTGGTCACACCTTTCCTCCAAAAGCCCTCACTAGACCCTGCCTGTCCTTCCAGCTATCGGCCTATCTCTGTCCTCCCCTTTGCTTCAAAACTACTTGAATGAGCAGTTCACTGCCATTGTCTTTTCTTTCTTTCCTCTCAAGCCCTGGAAGATCCCTTTTATCTGTGTCCTCCTCTGCCACTGCCAGCTCCAGATTTTGTTCATTCCATCTTGCTATTCCATATGCCTGGAACAAACTACCTGAGTCTGTGCATTGGTCTCCTTCTCTAGCCCTATTCAAATCTAGGCTAAAATCCATCTCTTTGAAGCCACCTTTGATCCTGATGCTCCTCACTCACTTGTCCACTACTTATGTGTATCTTACCATACTCTAGTCCCCAGGTTTGCTATGGGCCATATTCCACAATACACTCCCCCTGCATGCCCAGAGTAGCAGTTTGGGGTGAGCTGGAGGGGGGCAGGAGGGGGTAGATTGTGGGTGGGCTGTGGTGGCAGGATGTACAGGCCAATTCCTGTTATCGCCTTGTACATCCTACTTGCGGGGGTCAGACGTGCTACTTATTCCACCACGGAGGTGGAATAAGCAGCTGAAAAGTCACCGATCAGGCCTGGAACTCCCCTCAAGGCCGGAAGCAACTGCTGGTAGGTCCCCGCCGCCCGATCCGAGCCCCGGATGCTCCGCCAAGGGTCAGGTGGCGGGGAAGAGGGGGTCGACGCTGCAGCAGCTTGAACAGCTTGCGAGGAGGTCGTCCCTGCAGGTATGCAGGGGCATGCCATGCCATCTCAGGGCCCAATCCTGCACACAAAGGAACATGTGACTCCCGCAGTGTAGAATCAGGTCCTAATGGGCCCATCCTGCTCGGGGGCATCCAGACGACTTGGAAGTGCCCCTTCTGAGATCAAGCTCAATATGTTTTGTCTTGTTTAGATTGTAAGATCTGATGAACAGAGACTGTGTCTTACATCTATATGTACAGCACTGTCTACGTCTTGTAGCGTTATACAAATGATTAGTAGTAGTGTTGTCTAGGCAGTCACATTCAAGCAATAGGATATTTTATTTATTTATTTTCTGCAGTCTTTCAATGTGGGTTAGTCAGGTACAGTGGGTAATTTGCTGTCCCCGGAAGGTTTACTATCTAAGTTTGTACCTGAGGCAATAGAGGGTTAAGTGATTGGCCCAAGGCCATAAGGAGTGTCGGTGTGATTCAAACCCTGTTTTTTCTGGCTACTAGACTATGGCATAGGATGTTGGGATTATACAAACTTTCGAGTAGTCTGAAATATAAGTTAGGATGCCTCAAATAACTATAGATGGCGTACATTTGAGAGAGAAAAGAGGTAAACGGTGGAAGGAGATAACAAGAGACTCATGAAGGCTGAGGAAATGGGAGACAAAGGGCCAGATATTTGATACATCTGGCCCTGAAGGGTAGATAAAAGCTGGATATTGGATCAAACCATCAGAAGATGAGGTCCTAAATACATATTTAAAAACTGCTGCACGTCAGGGAGATGTTGAAGATTTTAGCGTAGTAGGATTCCTGGGGGGGGGTTGTTTTTTTTACAAAAGCAATCAAGCAATGCTTGTACAGAAAAGCTACTACTATAAAGCACAAACGTTTACAAAGAATCAAATCAATAGGCAATTAAGTAGAACTTCCACAGTAGTATAGTTAGCCCACAATTATGAAGGGGGGATTCCTGCTTTTGCACAAAATCGTAAGCAAGAAAGATCTGCAAGGGCTTGAAGTACATATTCCTTCCTTTTACCATCAGTTCTTCATAAATTAAAGTTTACTGAAAGGGATAGTGCCTTGACAAACAAATGTTAACATGTTGAGAAAATGTGAAAGCTAATTTCTTCCACATTTTGCGTGGGTTTCATGCTATGAATCAACAGCTAGTGTTCATTTGTTCTACGGAGCATTGCCTAGTCTGGCTAAGTGCTAAAAGTCATCCGTATGTGACTGGAAATGGCTTGCAGAAGTGCAAGGAAGACACTGTGTCTTTGAGAACTAAGGAGGAGGATCTCAGTCATCCCTTTAACCCTTTGATTCTACAATTTGAATTAATTTAGATTTATTCCATGTACTATAGACAACAGTAAAAGCTTTATGTTCTGGTGTTAGCAGTGAATAAGACCATGTTAATTTTGGTTATGCTAAAATATTTTCTTGGTTTTGGGCATTAATTACAATACGAAGGGCATCGTTTAATGCATGTTAATTGCCAAAATTAATGCATGGTAACTGCAAAACATCTCTGTTGGGGGTGTTCCCAGCAGTTTCCCATTTAGCTAACATATAGAAAATTTTTTAACACATGTTATCTGCATTGTGGATAGAAACATAGAAACATGGCGGCAAAAAAAGACCACATCACCTATCTAGTTTGCCCTTCCATATCAACTACTACAATAGGCCCCTTTTTTCCTTTTGAGATACTCTGTATTTGTCCCATGTGGCACTCTTTCTGTAAAGAAATATTTCCGCATATTATTCCTGAGTCTATCCCCTTTCATGCTCATCCCATGTCCCCTCATAACAGAGCTTGCTTTCAATCGAAAGAGGCGCTCCTCTTGTGCATTTATGCCATGGAGGTACTTAAACGTCTCTATCATATATATCTCCTCTATCCCGCCTTTCCTTTAACATATACATATTATGATCCTTAAGCCTATCCTCATATGCTCTATAATGAAGACCACTAACCATTTCAGTAGCCACCCTCTGCACAGACTCCAACCTGTTTATATCCTTTTGAAGGTGCGATCTCCAGAATAGCACACAATACTCCAAATGAGGTCGCACCAAAGACTTAAACAGAGGCACTATCACCTCCTTTTCCTGCTGGATATTCCTCTTCCTTTGCACCCAAGCATCCTTCTAGCTTTTGCTATCACGTTTTCTACCTCTTTGGCTACTTTAAGATCACCAGACACCATCATGCCCAGGTCCCGCTCTTCTTTTGTGGCCAGAAGTACTTCACCCCCTACACTGTGCAATTCCCTTGGATTATTGCAGTCCAAATGCATGACCTCTTTCCCTCTTTCTGGTTTAACCCACAGTGCCTCCTCTCTCCCTATTTTGCCCTGTAATTCTATAACTTTAATATTATATTTTACATATAGTGCCACTCCTCCTCCCCTTCTTCCTATCCTATCCTTTCTTTGTAAAGTATAGCCTGGTATAATTATATCCCAGTCCTCGTTGTCCATGAACCATGTCTCCATAACTGCCACTAAATCCAAGTCAGCCTCTTCCATTAAAGCCTCAACATCTGGGATTTTATTTCCCATGCTATAGGCATTTATACACACCGTTTTCCAGATGTTGCCCCTTTTACCCATTGCTATAGAGGTATTTAATATTTTACTTACCTGGGAGCTTTCACGTAACCTGGGAGCTTTCGTCACCTATCCCTAACAAATCTAGTTTAAAGCCCTCTTCAGTAGGTTAGCCAGTCTGCCACTGAAGACACTTTGACCCTTCTTGGACAGATGAATGTGATCTTTGCTCTGCAGTCCTTGGAATATCATCCCATGGTCCAGGAAACCAAAATGCTCTTGAAGGCATCATCCATGTAGCCATGCATTTATCTCCAGGATGCAAGCTTCTCTGCCTTGGCCTTTACCCAACAGGGAGGATTGAAGAGAACACCAGCTGCGCACCTGTCTGCTTCACACTCTGTCCCAGAGCCATGAAGTCACTTTTGATACGTTCAAAGAGATACCTGGCAGCATCATTTGTGCCGACATGGATGAGCAATATCAGTAGGCTTGATGAGTCTCGGCAAACTCTCCATATCATCTCAGATTTTGGCACCAGTCAGACAGCACACCTCTCTGAACATCAAGTCTAGTCTGCAAAAGGATACCTCAGTACCCCACAGAAAAGAGTCACCAATCAGCACTACCCTTCGCTTCCTCGTGGTGACTGATTCTGCAACTTTGGGGTGCTCGAGCTAAGGTTCCTCACTTTCCTGGAATGCTTTTGCCTCTTCTACTTCCAGGGCTGCATATTGGTTCTTCAATTCAAGGGCTGGAGGAGTTGGATTGATGTTTCTGCAGGCTCTGGTGACTCATGTCCAACTTTTGTCATTTTGTAAGCTCCCATCTTCACCTCTGTTGGAGAGCTTGGATGTTTCAAGAAGCATCTCATCAATTTACTTCTTACCATCTTGAATGCTCCTCACCCTCGCCACTTCTTTTCTGAGCTTCTCCACTTGTTTTCTGAGAGCTTCAGCATTCAGGCATCCTGCACATGGAACCAATCCTTCAACTGGCATTGGGGGTCTCTATCTGGATAGAGGCATAATGTGGTGCAATTATCTATATCTATTCAGGTGGAATTAACTGTGCTGCATTTTGTGCAGTGTAAATAGTTAATGCACAGTGATTAGCTCCATGTTAACTGTAAGACGCAGCCTCCATACATTCTCTAGTCCATTGCATGTTAGTTGTAAATGTGGCAGATAATGCCCATGTCGATGTAATTTCACAAACTCCCACAGAGTCAATGCATGTTGCCACTTGTGTATTTGGGGCCTATTTTACAAAGTGACATATAAAATTGGGGCATAAAGATGCGCTCAATCTGGTTGCGGCATTTATGCCTGCTCTAGAGCAGTTATAAATGCCTGTACCTTAGACTAACCAGAAAGGCACAGAACATTTTATAGCTTATGCATGTAAATTTAAGTCCCACCTATGCTCTGCTTAAACTCTGTACCTTTGCACATCCAAACTAAATAACGCACGATAGGACTTACGTGTGCACTTACAGAATAGAGACTGCACATTTGCACACATAAGTCCTTTTGAAATAGGGGCTTAAATGCATGCTTAAATGCGTAATAGCGCTTAACTTTCCATGCCTCCCTTATAAAATTAGCACCTAACTGCTAAGGTGCTACTTTAACTGTTAATGCATATTAATTGCTATTTTGACAGCTAAAACGGCACCCAAAATATCTTTCTCCTATTAAAAAATATTATATTGCAGACTAGAAGAAAATTACAAATGTCTGTAGCTATTTTCATTGTTTTTCATTTCCCAGAAAACTACATATACTTCTCGGAAACTGTATAGCAATGTGGTTGATAGCACGTCAGCCATATTTTTCCATATTCATTATTATGGGTTCTCTAATTAACTTTAATTTATCTTTGTACTATCACATTCCCTGGACAAGTCTTCTGAATCACCCTGCAAAATTTTGAAGCAAAATAAATTGAAAATTTGCTTTTTTTTTTACTTGATACAGAACATTGAAGACTAGAACAGCCCTATCAGTTACCTAGTCAATTTTTCAGGATATTCACAATGAAAATTCCTGAGATATATTTGCATAACTTTGGTTTGTGAACTGGATTCATTTGTATATTTAGATTAGCCTAAAAACCATGAGCCCAATATTCACTGGCAGCCAGTGAATGTATGACTGCTTTACAGATATATTGTTAGGGCCTACTCTGGCAGGAGCATGGATGGAGAGGTGAGGCCCAGGGCATGGTGGAGCAGTACAGGAAGCAGACAGGATTAGGAACCAGAAGGTGCAGCAATGGCAGAATTGGAGCATGAACCAGACATGGATCAGGAGCCAACTGATGTAACTATGGCAAGATTGGAGCGGAAACCAGGCAAGGATCAGGAACCAATGGATATAGCAGGCAGCACTTAGAAGCAAATGAAAGGACTTAGACTGACAGTAGACACAGGTCAAGCCCATCAAAAACTTTTGAATCAGCAAGGATGTGTTTGGCTGGACTTCCTTATATATAGTGTAGCAAGACACACCCTTTTCTGGTCCAATGGGCTCCTTGGGGGAAGGGGGGTCAGACTTCTCTTTCACCTGCTCCTTGGATGTCTTTCCTGGACTTCAGTGTCAGACTGAGTGGTATCTATGGCTGTAGATACAAGTCAACAGACTCCAGTCCCCAAAAGCATGGGTTTGATTCTTGGCTAGCCTAACAACTGAGCAATAGTACTTAGAAACATGACTGCAGAAAAAGACCACATGGCCTGTCTAGTCTGCCCTTCCATATCACCCACTACAAGAGTCCTCTTTTTTCCTTTAGAGAGTCTGTGTTTCTCCCATGCTTTTCTAAATTTATTTTTTATTGCATTTACAATTAATACATCCTCCAGCAATGAAAGATAAGGAAACTGTATCATCAAAACAGGAAAAAGAAAATCCCTCATATAATAACAGATAATTGGAAACAATAATAGGAAAATTTCACAAAATATTCAGAGTCAAAAACAGCATAGCAAGCTTCTATGGTAGATAATTACCCCACTACAGACCCCTCCCTACCCACCAAAAAACTAAAAAGCTGTTTGGGGTCAAAGAACAGGAATCTCTTATTATCTAGAAATACAAAACATTGACAGGGAAATTTTAATAGAAAAGTAGCTCCCAGGGAGAGAACTCTTGGTTTTAAACCCAAGAATTCTTTCCTCCTAACATGGGTAACCCTCAAAATCAGGTAAAATTTGGATCCTGGACCCCAAAAATAGCTCCTGCATATGACGAAAATACAATTTCAAAATAGTGTGTCGGTCCATCTCAATTGCAAAATTAACAAGCAATTGTCAGTCACAATTTCCAGGAAATTTTCCAAGAAGCCAGTAAGATCAAGAGAATCCTGCTGGCTACATGATTGTTCCACTCGAGTAACACCAGCTTCAGGCATCACAGACAGATATTGCATCCCAGTAATCGGTGACAACTTATCTGATGGAAACTGCAACATTTGCCAAAAATATTTCTTAACCATCTCCACCACTGAAACCAGTGGGGACTTGGGGAAACTAATAAAACTCATATTATTCTTCCGAGGGGAATTCTCCAGATACTCCATCTTCCGACTTAACACTGAAGAGCCTTTGACCAGTGCACACTGAGTTTCCTGTAATTCCTCAAACCTCGTTTTCAATACAGCCAACCTAGAGTCCTGCAAAGTCTGCTCCTGAGAGACCCCACCAAAGGAATCCTTTACACAAGAAAGTTCTGAGGAAAAAGTACCTACAAGAGGTTACAGAGAAGAGTTCATCGAGGCCATTACCTCCCAAACGGTATCCATAACTGCAAGTTTTTCCAACCCTCCAGGACTCGGAGGGAAGGGAACATCTCCCTCAGCCACCACACTCCTCTCCAAGAAGCTATCATTTGTTGGTTCCACTCCCCCAAACACTGGGTAAGAGACTGCGACTGGAGATCCTCCTGGGATCACATCAGCTCTCAGCAGAGCCGGAAACAGCCATGCGGGTTTGCTGGAAACATTTTCGGGTCACAGAGACTCAGCTCTCACGTCAGGGCTCAAAGATGCCCACTCAAGGCCGATGCCGATAACACTGCTGATAACACTTACTTAATCATGTTTGCCACACTGCTTTTCCGGGTCCTGGCAGCTCTTCTTCACCAGGTTAAAGTCTCGTGATAACAGCCACACTGTGAGACTTCGGCCTGCAGGGAACCAGCCACTGGGCCCACGGAGAATTTACAAGAGCAAAGCAGTGCAGGGAATCCAATAAAGTAAGTTTGCCATTCTGCTGCCACCACAGCTGCATGGGAGGCCACTTTGGGGGGGGGCAGCACACAGGGGCACCTGTCACCACCACTACACAAAGGGGAGCCTCACATGGTGGGGCGCTGCACTGCTACAACAGTAGGGGGCCCTCATTGTAACTTATACCACTGTACTAGCAGTCTGGGGATCCTAAGCAATTGGCATCTCCCAGTGTTTTTCCACTCCCCAGCCCTGAATCAGTACAGGTCACCAAACTACAGTGTGAATTATTTCCTGACCTTTCTGTGGAACCAGATCTACCGGAATGTTGCAGCGTAACAGTACTCCATCTGCGCAGGAATATTTGCTTACTGCATTCGACGAAGAAATGTTGGAGCCTTTAGAAAGTTTTTCTGTCTCATCTTTGGATTCCTATGCTGACTTGAGCCCAGTGGTAGAGACTTGTCATCGCGAGATTCTGGCTGTTTGGGACTCTTGGAAAACTCCCTGGCATTTGGGGGACTTGAATACTGCATCCCTTGTTGAATCACAGAGTCTTCCTTGCAGTTCTCCTGGTTCGCAGGCTGCAAGTTTGCCCGAAGTACTCTTCCAAGTCAGAAGGAACAAAGTCATTGAAGGTAATGTGCTAAGTCAAGGAAAGCTGAGCAACAATACTACAAAGCAGATTTTGGCTTTACCAGTTTACCTGATATTGACTCTGTCTCATCTGACTACATCTACTACATTAATTTTGAAAGCATTTGCCGAGCTTGAGCAATGAGTGATATCTAAGCTGGAGTTGCAACATGATGTAGTGGTCAACTTTAACAGTAGATTACTATCATGTGAGCAGAAGTCAGAATCGTGCTTTCAGATATTGACAACTATCGAGGAGGAGATCAAGCAATTAACGCAAACATCACAGACCCTGTCAAATGTTGTGAAAAATGGAAAACCTTGAGAACTTTTCTAAATGTATAAATATAAGACCCTTGAATTTACCAAAATGTTCTCATATTTCAGGATTAAATTTGTTTAAAAGTTACTTGAAAGAGGTTCTGGGGGTTCCTGAAGCCTCAATGCCACCAATGTCTGCTTAATATTTACCGTCTTAAGGTAGTGGTGGTTTTGGTGGGCAGAGAGACTCTGTATCCCCTATTGCTATGGCAAATTCATCTTTGGCTGATTCATTAGCAGAGTTACTAACGAAGGTTACTGAGAAAGGAACACTTTTAATAATGTTATAGTCGGAATCTGATTGTAAATGGCTTTTTAGGATTTTTTTTTATCTGCTTGAGCTAAAATAATTTTTAGGATCTGTTATTGGGATGTTTCCAGATGTTTCTTATGATGCTCAAACCGATAGGAGGAATTTTCTGAAGTTGAAGCTTCAGGTTCTTGCTCTTGGTGCAACTTTTGATTTGAACTATCCCTGCAAATGTAAAATCACATGTGCATCTAACTTTATACCTTCTTTGACCTTGACCTGTGAAGATATTGACAATAGGGTCTGTTCTGTCCTGCTATTCATCCCCCTTGCCATCCTCGACTAAGTTTGTATGGTGAGACACAGATGGGGGCGGGAAAGGGCAGTTTGGAGACGGAGTTAGGGTAGGCAGTGGTTGGTCTGCAGCCCTGGATGTATAGGGCCGATTCCAAAGTTGGCCCTGTACATCCAGGACCAGCAGATTGGAAGGGGGACTTATTCCACCTCTGATTTGGAATAAGGTGGTAGAGGTGGAATAAGTCTCCCTAGATATCGGGGGACGGGAGGCCTGGCCGGGATCAAAATGCTCAGGGGGTGCAGGAGATTCCCTGCAGCCCGACCCTAGCCATGGGAGGACAGATCAGGGATCAGGTTGTGGGGAAAAGAAAAAGGAATCGGCGGCTGGGGATTGCAGCTCCTCAATGGAACCGCATTGCCATGGCAACCTGACGCCATGGTGTCGCAGATCCATTCAGGAGCCTGACAGAGTTAGCTTGGCGGGGGCCTTACATGCAGGCCGATGGGAATCAGTTTCTAGACGCGATTCTGATCCCATGAGGGCTAGATGTGCCCAGCAGGATCAGAATCACGTCTACCTCTGTGCGTCAATATAATTTGGAGACTGATTTATTCTTCAGTTTCTTTTCAGCTGATGCTTTTCAACTAGATGTAGTTTTTTATTTATATTTCTTTAATAATGGATTTCTATTGTGGTTGTACTATGAGTATTATTTATTTTATTTATTTATTTAAAGTCTCTTCTATACCGCACTATTCAGCATCAGCGCGGTTTACATGGAACAAAAATGCTCAGTACAATTAACACGTATGAGTTCACAGATAACAGGGCAAATAACTGGGATAACAGGGGTAACTATTTACATATCGTGCAACATAGAGTCATTTAAACATGAATTCTATAGAAACATATGCACCACTAAGGGGTGGTGTTGGATTGTATGAGGTACTTATTGAAAAGATGTGATTTGAGGGCTTTTCTAAACTGTGTAAGGCTCTTAATGGCCCGGATATCTGGAGGTAATGCGTTCCAGCATCTTGGCGCATTGATACTAAACGCCCTATTGGCTGTAGATGCAGTGCAATCTGTTATTGCTTTTGGAACTTTTAGGGAGTTTATAGCCGTGGATCTTCTTGCTCTATTTGGGGATGTGGTATGGATGAGGGCAGTTATTGCTTCAGAGGAGAGCTTGTTAATAGCTTTAAAAGTGAGTAACAAAGTCTTGAAAATGATTCTAGCCTGTATGGGTAGCCAATGTAACTGTATCAGTAAAGGTGTCACGTGGTCACTTCTGGAGGCTCCATGGATGACCCTTGCTGCCGCGTTCATGGCGAGCTGCAGCGGGTTCAAGGTGGATAGGGGCAAGCCTTGTAGGATGGCATTGGCGAAGTCAAAATGAGGTATGATCAACGCCTGATATATAGTCCTGAAGTCATTTGGTTCCAGCATGGATCGTAAATGCCTGAGAGAGCGGATCTTGTAGTATACTGCTCTGACTGTGTTTCCGATGTGGGCTTTCATGTCCAGGCGTTGATCCAAGGTGACTCCCAGGTAGCGTATTGTTGGTTTAGATTGTAACTCTGCTTCTTTTACTTTAAGGAATTGTGGTGGGGTGAAGTTAGGGTTCCTCGTAATGAAGAGTACTTCGGTCTTCTTATGTTGAATTCGGAGGTTTTGGGAGAGAAGCCAGTCAAATATTGCATTGAAACAGCTCGTTAGTGGAGAGAGGTCCAGATGTTCCGTAGAGAAGGGTATGTACAGCAGGACATCGTCGGCGTATAACATGCAGTCAACATTGAAGGATCGGATGATCTTACAAATTGGCTGCATGTAAATGTTGAACAGGAGGGCAGAAAGGGAGGAACCTTGTGGGACTCCCTGGCTTTGGTGGAAAGGTTCCGAAGTTATCCCTCCTGAACGAACATGTTGCCATCTTCCGGACATGTAAGATCTGCACCATTCAAGCGCTCTTCCATTAATACCTTTCTCAATTAGTCTTCCTAAGAGGAGCTCGTGACTTACTGAATCAAAAGCTGCAGCGATGTCCAGAAAGATGAGAGCAAATCCTTGACGGATGTCATCAATGCCAGTGATTATTTTGCAGAAGAGGGTGGTAAGAAGAGTTTCCACTCCATGGAATTCCCTAAAACCATGTTGGCAGGAGTCTAATGGTGCAGAAGCGTCAATGTGATCTTGTAGTTGTCGTTGGACCTCTTTTTCAATGATCTTCGCAAGTAGAGGTATACTGGATATAGGTCTATATGAATCTACTTTTTGTGGATCGAGCTTGCAGTTTTTTAGAAGAGGTCTGATAGAGGTATGCTTAAGAGCTGAGGGGAAGGAACCTGTTGTAAAGGAGAGGTTCATTATTTTGGATAGTATTGGGCTGAAGTGGCTGCGAAGCTCCTTGATCCAGAAGGCTGGGCATGGATCAGACTGAGCTATGGTGGTGTTAAGGGCCATAATAGTGTCTTCAATGCCTTTCTTGGTAGGCGTAGAGAATTCGGTTAGAGCTGTAGGGCAATTTCTTTCCGGGGTGATGGTTGTAGTCGGGATTTTGATAGTCTGGCATATCTTGGATTGAGCATAGTTGGCAAAATCCTGTGGGTGAATCTCAAATTGAGGCCCAGGGGTCGGTTCCTTTGATAGAGTCTTGACTAGGTCAAAAAGATCATGAGGCTTATTAAGTGATCTCTTTAAGGTCTCTGAGTAGTATTGTTTCATTGCTTCAGTGGTTGCCTTGCGATGTGCATCAAGATGACAGTTGTACGCTGTCTGGTCATTTGAAGAGTGAGATCGGCGCCATCGTTTCTCGAGTTTCCGTAATCGGGTAAGAGAAACTCTAAGATCGGCTGTGTACCATGGAGCGCTTGTTCTTTTCCCTGGAGGCTTGTTGGTTGGTGTGCGTAGGGCGATTGCGCTGAGGCAGTTGTTCCAGTGAGTAATTAGGTTGTCAAGGTTCAAGGTGGTTTCGTTGATGAGTTGCTGCGTTTCCGTGAGGATAAGGTCTCTGTTGAAAGGCTTGAAACATCTGTAGTGTGGTCTTGCAGTATTGCTCGGTATCTTGTTGAACTTTGAGTCGATTTTGTGCGAAGGAATATGGAGGATGATCAATTTGTGATCTGACCAAGGGACAGAAGTTATGGACGTTATGGGGTCCTGCGATCTGCTAAGAGATATCTGAGGGGCGAATACTAAGTCCAGAATATTTCCCCTAGTATGGGTAGGTTCCTTTACTAATTGTTTGAATCCGAGATTTGATAGGGCATCAAGGAAGGATGACACTTGATTATCCTGCAGCGTTGGCAGGTTGAAATCGCCTAGAATCCAGCTTGGGATGCTTGGGTTATGCGTGTTGGAGGCGAGGTCAATTATTGCAGCAAGATCATCCGGAGAAGCTGAGGGTGCTCTGTAAAGCAGGTTGATTGAGCAGCGTTTGTTGGAGATGGTGATGGTTTCAAGGTGATTAGTGTTGGTGGAGTCCACTGTCTTGAAGTGGAGGTCTGTCCTGGTGAGGATGAGTACCCCTCCTCCTCTTTTGTCTCGTCTATAACTTGAATGAGCTGTGAAGTTCTGGGGGAGGAGCTGGTTGAGTATGACGTTGTCTTCGTCAGATAGCCACGTCTCGGTGACCAGGAGTATATCCAGGTCGTGGAGGGAAATTAAGTCAGTAACAGCTGGCCACTTCTTCCGGATAGAATGGGCATTGATGAGGGCACATTTCAGGCTATGAGGGTAGGAGTTTTCCACCTGCTTGGATTTCTTAGAGTGCTGAAGCGCAATGTGTAGCAAGTGTGGGTGGTGAGCACGGGTATCCCAATTTATATTGTTACGGGATGCACCAGACCATCTCCTTCCATGGCTCTGTAATATTGGGATCTGATTGGAAGGAGGGGTTAAGGTAAGAGAGCAGGAGAACCAGCTAGCAAGGATGATATAGCAACCGATTATGGTGGTAAAGGGGGAACCCATCATGGCAGGGTATTGTGTGCTTGTGAAATGGGCAGAATTACTTGTGATTGTGGGCAGGTATTTGGGAATTACTGACAACAGTACAATGAATTACTGACAACAGTACAATGGCTAGATAGCAATGAGGAATTACTGACAACAGTACAATGGTAACTGTCATTGATAAGGCTACTGACGGCAGTATGAAGATTAAGTAGCAATGGTATACGGTGGTTATAATTGTGAGACTATACTTACGGTAAACAGCATGAGAGCATGATTATCTGATGAGAGAAGTTTGTTCGGTTCAATCGTGTGGTGACTTTCGTTAGCACTGGGCTGATCGAGGGAGTGCGAATGGGCTGATGATGCGCAGGCTCAACCACGGGGGAGCTCAGCTGCTGGATTGCTGGAAGACGATCCTTAATGTAATGGCCACTGAGTTGTGTGGGCCAACTGCCTAAGGGCCACGCCAAAGGGCCCTCTGGCGAGGCCCTCAGGTGCGGGCCCGCCAGGCGCGGGCGCGCCGGCTGGCGCAGTCTTTTTAAAGTTGCAGGCGGCTGCCCCGATTGGACAGCTCACCTGGAAGATGGCTGCTGCTGCAGGAAGGTGGCTCGATCCCCCGATGGGGAGAGCTGCTCCGATGGTGGCTGGCGGCTGTTTTAAGTCAATATCTGTTTATTTTCTATATGTGTTCTAGTTACAAATCTTTACATAGTAACATAGTATATGATGGCAGATAAAGAACAATATGGTGCATCTAGTCTGCCCAGCAAGGCGGCAAGAGTAGATGCAACTGCCGATCCATGCAGGTCACCCCTCCCCATGCCTTTGTTTAGGGGTGTACCCATCTTTCCGTGTGTTGTTGTTAAGTGCCGTCAAGTCGGAGTTGACGCATGGAGACCCTCTGGATAGCTATCCTAAATTGTGTTCGGTCTTCAGTCAGGCGGCTCATTGTTGACAGACTGGTACCCGTAGCTGCTGTTATTGTATCGATCCATCTCATTGCTGGCCTTCCTCTTTTGCGTTGACCTTCTATCTTGCCAAGCATGATGTCTTTCTCTAATGATCTCTCTCTTCGCATAATATGTCCAAAGTATGAAAGTTGAAGTCTTGTCATCTGAGCTTCTAAAGAAAGCTTAGGTTTGATCTCCTCTAGTACCGACTGGTTTGTTCTTAGGGCAGTCCATGGTATACACAGTATTCGCCACCAGCACCATAATTCAAAGGCATCAATTTTCTTCCTGTCTATCTTTTTCACTATCCAGCTTTCACATCCATATGATGTTATTCAAAATACCATGATTTGAACAAGTCAAATCTTTGTATGGAGAGAGAGACATCTCTGCTCTTGAGAATCTTATCTAGGTCTTTCATAGTCATTCTGCCAATAGTAATGCGTCATCTGATTGCTTGACTGCTTGTTGCTTCTTTATTGATAGTTGATCCAAGTAGGTTAAAGTTGTTCACAATTTCAATTTCTTCTCCTTCAATGATGAACCTGTTGATTATGCCAGTTGTCATGATCTTTGTCTTCTTTACATTAAGGTGCAGGCCCATTTTGAGACTATGTTCTTTGATTGTGAGAAGCAAATGTTTCAGATCATCTTCACTTTCAGCCAGTAATGTGGTATCATCAGCATAGCGAAGGTTGTTGATGAGTCTTCCACCAATCTTCACACCTCTGTTGTCTTCATACAATCCTCCTTCTCTGATGATTTGTTCTGCATATAAATTAAACAGGTAGGGGGAAAGTATGTAGCCTTGTCTTACACCTTTGCTTATTTTAAACCATTCTGTTTCTCCTTGTTCCATTTGAACTGTTGCTTCTTGATCAATGTGCAAGAAAACGATCAGGTGTTCTGGTATACCCAGGCTTCTTAATGTGGCCCAGAGTTTCTCATGGATTACACAGTCAAAAGCCTTGCTATAGTCGATAAAGCACAAATAGATATCCTTTTGGTATTCTTTAGTCTTTTCAATGATCCATCTCACATCCGCAATGATGTCTCTCGTTCCTCGCCCTTTCCTGAACCCTGCTTGCACGTCAGGTAGTTCTTGTTCCAGGTATGGTTGTAGTCTCTTTTGAATAATCTTCAGTAGAATCTTGCTGGCATGTGCGATCAGAGTGATTGTGCGATAATTTCCACAGTCAGTTGGATCACCTTTCTTTAGTATTGGTATAAACACAGATCTTTTCCAGTCAGTTGGCCATGATGTTGTCTTCCATATTTCTTGGCAGAGCCTTGTATTGATGTTAACAGCTGCATCAGATTGCTGTAATACCTCTATGGGAATGCTATCAATGCCTGATGCTTTGTTCTTTGATAAGGCTTTTAATGCTGCTTCAACTTCTTCTTTCATCACCAATGGTTCCCGATCATAAGGTACAGGTTGAAACGGCTGTTGGTCCACTTGATCTTTATCATATAAAAACTCTCTATAGTCCTTCCACCTTTTCTTGGTCTTCTCAGCATCATTCAACATAGAACCTTGAGCATCTTGTAACATTCCAATTCAAGGCTGGAACTTTTTCTTTAACTCTCTTGGCTTTAGGAAAGCCGATCTTGTTCTTCCTCTAATAGTTTCTGCTTCTATTTCCTTGCAGGCGTCATTGTAGTACTTTTCCTTGTCCTGTCTTGCTGCACATTGGAAATCTCTGTTGAGTTCTGCGATTGTCTTTCTTTCTCCTCTGGCTTTAGCTTCTCTGTGTTTCTGGGCAGTTTTCAGAGTTTCTTCCGTCATCCATTTTGGCCATTTTTTGCTTTTTCACCTTTTGTAGAGACTTCTCGCTTTCTTCCAACACAACCTTCTTGATGTCATTCCATAACTCTTCTGGAACTCTGTCATTTGTATCTGAAGCAGCAAATCGATTTTGCAGGCAGTCTTTAAATTCCAGTGGTATATTCTCAAGGTCATATTTTGCTGCATTCATGAGTGATTTGCTCTTTTTAAACCTTATCTTGAGTTTGCATACTATTAGTTGATGATCTACACCAGTCAGCTCCAGGTTTTTTCTTTGTTGATGTTACAGAGCTTTTCCATCATTGACTTCCACAGATGTAGTCAATTTGATTTTTATACAATCCATTGGGTGAAGTCCATATGTACAGTCGCCGCTTGTGTTGCTGGAAGAAGATGTTTGAGATGAATAGATCGTTGGTCTTGCAGAATTCTATCAGTCTTTCTCCAGCTTCATTTCTGTTGCCTATATTTTCCAACTACTTTGCCTTCTTCTTTGTTGCCAACTTTTGCATTCCAGTCACCCATGACTATCAGATATCCTGTTTGTATGTTCTGTCAATTTCAGCTTGCACTTGTTCATAGGACTCTTCAATTTCATTCTCTTCTGCAGCTGTTGTTGGGGCATATACTTGAATTATAGTTGTGTTGATAGGCATTCCTCGTAGACGAATAGAGATTAAACGTTTGCTGACTGCATTGTATTTCATTATAGTTCTTGCAAGTTTCTTCTTTATTATAAATGCAACACCGTTTCTTCTTTGTCTTTCATTTCCAGCATAGTAGACCATGTGATCATCTGATGCAAAGTGCCCGATGCCAGTCCATTTCAGTTCGCTGACACCCAACAGATCAAGTTGTACACATTCTATTTCATTCTTGACCACCTCCAACTTCCCTTGGTTCATGCCTCGTATGCTCCATGTTCCAATGTGTAAGACATCTTTAGAGCTTTTGACTCTCATTTCATGCGCAGCTACATCAGCAGTCAGACGTTCCGAGGGCTTTGATCCAACCACATCATAAATGCTGGCTTTACTCTGAAAAGTCTTCAGCTCTTCCCCAGTAGCTAGTGGAGTGCCTTCCGACCTGGGGGTCTCATCTTCCAGCACTATAGCACGATTTGCTTTGTTGTAACTATCCATTGGGTTTTCATGGCAAGATACAGAAGTAGATTGCTGGGCCTTTCCTCCGCGCAGTTTAAGTTTGGTGTTGTTGCCGTTGTCACAGAAATGTGATCCTCTGCCATCAACACTATCCCATTCTGCTGCCCAGATGGGTGGTTTGTCTTGGTTTGGCATCTCAGCTGAGACCTGTCCATCTTGGGAGACCCTGCCAGTAGTTAAACTACCGAAAGTTTAGCTCTCAGCATCACTGATGCACACAAGCCCTCACAGCACGGCAGGTTGCAAACCAAGTGAGGGACCTCTCCGTGTAGGTCACCCCTATTTTGTAGGTCACCCCTATTTACTGAGATATAAGAGATAGTTATGTTTGTTTTGATTTCATCCTGTTGCTATAAAGGGATCCACTCTGTCTGACCCATGCCATTTTGAATTCTGTCACTGTATTTGCCCCCGCCATTTCCATTGGGAGGGCATTCCAAGCATCCATCACCCTTTCAGTGAAAAAGTATTTCCTGACATTGCCTTTCAGTTTACCCCTTGCAGCTTCATGTTATGCCCTCTAGTTTTACAGCTTTCCCGTCTTTGGAAGAGGTTTGTTTCTTCACTAATACTCGTTAAGTATTTAAAGGTCTGAATCATATCTCTCCAGTCCTTCCTCTCCTCCAGAGTGTACATATTTAGGTCTTCAAGTTTCTTCTCATAAGTCTTCTGACGCAGGCTCCAAATCATTTTTGTTGCCTTCCTCTGAACTGTTTCCAGCCTTTTTATATCCTTTGTGAGATACAGTTTCTAGAACTGAACACAATATTCCAAGTGAGGCCTCACCAGCGACTTGTACGGTGGCATTAATACCTCTTGTGTTTATTATGGGTTTTTTAGTCCAATTGTTAATTTGATAGGTTTTGGTTTGTTAATTGATATTCAACAAAATAATAAAATGATTTGAACTAAAAAGAAACAAAAGGAAAAGAAGTCAAGGGTGTTCTTCATACAGTGTAACCCAAGAATATCAGGGAAAAAAGGAAATGGACAAATACTCAAGTATTTGATGACTTCAGTGGAATCCATTTCTTCTTTATGTAGGAGCACTAAAATCCTGCACTAGTCAGGGTTAGGTGTACACCTGAACTTCTAGTATCTAATGTATCTCCTTTTTTCTGAGCAGTGACAACCAGTCCTTAGCTGATCCTTTCTTCCAAGTAGTCTTGCTTTTGAACTTTTCCTAAGTAGAATGATTGTGAAACGATTCAACTCTGTACTAAAACCTCCTTGTTTCTTTGCCATATCTCTAGTGCCTTGGTATTCCTGCAAAGTACCAGAACACCTCAGGAAGGTAAAGGAGAAACATTTGACAAACACACTCAGTCCTAGATAACATCCCCTTAGAAAATACTGTAACATCCTCTCATGAAACACTATTACTTGAAGAGCTTGTGACGACTCTGTCTTATTGATAAGGGGAATCCTCTTGGTTTTCTTTCACCCGCTGCTCAAGGCTGATGCCTTTCACTCTCTTTTCATTTCTCTTCTGAGACCCCCTCGGACAATACACACTCATGGAAAGCTCCTACTGCCATTGTATCTGGGTGCAGAACCCCTTTAGATGTAGAATGCATGCTTCCTGGAGCCTGGACTCTTTCCAGCAGATTGCTATGAAAATTCCACTGGAGCAAGGGTATAGAGAATTCACCCTTTCAATACCTGATTCCTGCTCAGAGCCTCTCATGGCTGCTTAAGCATTCTCCCTCCTCAGAGTCCCAGGCTCTCCTCTGAGACCTGGAATTTTCCTGGACAATATCCAGGATTCCTCCGCTATACTGAATCCACTAAATCTCAGATACTTCCTAATGGAGACGGCCTGAAAACCCACTACACCTCTTCTCAGATTTCCCTGTCTTGTCTTTGTGAAGATGCATACATTACTAGGGGGAAAAGGGGGTTTTAGGACCCCCTTTGAATTTAGAAATACCGTTTTTCATGCTCAACACTCATTCTTTTATCTATCTATTGATTTAAAATAAGTCTCACATAAGGATGTGCACAGGCAAAACCTTTTTGGTTCATTTTCAGACAATTTTATTTTTACCCCTATTTTTGATTTGTTTCATATACTGTATATGTGTTAACGTTTTTTAACCCACAATAGAACACTCTAATGTGACAAAATTGATTCTACCTGCATTAATTTGGAGGCTAATGTCACACATTAATGAATTGAAAGGGGAAATGTATTGAGCTCATGCGTTATTAGAAAAGATTCAGAGAAGAACCACCAAAATGGTAAAGGGGATGGAAGGATACCCCTATGAAGAGATGTTAAAAAGGTTAGGGCTCTTTAACCTGGAAAAGAGACGGCTGAGGGGAGATATAATGGAAGTCTATAAATTAATGAATGGAGTGGAAAGGGTAAAGGTAGATCGATTGTTTACGTTATCAGAATATAGAAAGACTAGGGGACATGCAATGAAGCTACAGGGTAACCTATTTAACACAAATAAGAGAAAATATTTTTTCACTCAATGTGTAATCAAACTCTGGAATTTGTTACCGGAGGATGTAGTAAAGGCTGTTAGTGTAGCTGGGTTTAAAAAAGGTTTGGACAAGTTCCTGGAGGAAAGGTCCATAAACCATTATTAAAAAGGGACCCAGGATATCACTGCTTGACCCACTACAAGCACTGTGGAACCCGTGTCCTTTGGGGAAACTGCTAGGTACGTATGACCTAGATTGGCCACTGTTGGAAACAGGATACTGGGCTTGATGGACCTTGGCCTGACCCAGTATGGCATATCTTATGTTTTTATTTTATTTTCTTTTTTTAGGGTGAGTTGCATTCAAGTACAGCTGGCATATTTCTGTTCTTGGAGGGCTTATAATCTTGAGTTTGCACCTTAAGCAATAGAGGGGTTAAGAAACTTGCCCAAGATCACAAGAAGTAACAGTGGGATGTGAACCTGGACCTCAGCCCACTGCCCTAACCACTAAGCTACTCGTCCTCTCTACGAGAGCAGCAGTGATAAAAGCAGCTAAACAACTGAAATAAAAAGAGCATGCGTGAGATGGGATTGATGTACTCACATATAAAGTATATTTTTGTTTCTGTCTCATATATCCTTCAACTATGTCAGTTAGTCATATGAAGCAAAACATTTTGGAAGACAAAGGTCTTTTGCTTTGCATTATTTATTCTGGCATTGAATTTCCTAACATATCCATTTGGATAAGAGTAATCTTGGATCTGTATAAAGTCTTATATGGGTTATTGCAAATTAATGCCAGATGTTGTCATTTTATTCCAGCTTTTCTCATAGACAACAGTTCTTGAATTTTCTGAAACACTAGATCATTTCAGAAACATTGGCATTGGTCAGCTTTTGTAATGTAATCATGGAGTGGAGGAGTAACCTAATGGTTAGAGCACTGACTTGGTGACCAGGGTTTGGTTCCCACTAGCACTCCTTGTGGCCTTGGGCAAGTCACTTAATCCTCCATTGCCTTAGAAGAAAGGCCTGGCAATCTACTTCCGGTCACCCTGTCAGGAGAACACGAGAGTCGGTATTGGCTCAAAGGCACACATGGTTTCTCTGATTTTGTGAAAAAGGGATCCGGGTAGTTTTAGAAACTCATGTACTGCTGCAACATCTTTTTATGTTGGTCGAATAAAATGTTTGATAACCTACCAAGACTCTAGTTTTCTGTAGAACCTATTTCAACTCCTAGAACTCTGCCACTTGATTTTAAAACATGGCATGTAATTGATAATTTAGATTCAAATATCTAATTTTCTCTTTCACAACACACAAGCAGCCAAAGTGCTGAACCTTTTGTTACTCAGAGAAGATATTCCATATTCAGGACCTAAAATGTACAACAACAATGGTGAGTTTGGAGTGGGACAAGGATATAGAAGGAAGGCTGTTAGAACAAGAGAAGTAAGTGTAAAGAAAGAAGGGGAACAAGGGAAAAATGTCAATATTAGAAGACTATAAGTGGCTAAGTAGGAGAAGAAAGGTCTCCATGTAGGGAGAGATGAAGAAGGGAAGTTTCAGCTTGGAGGAAATAGCATCTGGAAGGGGAGGGAATTTTACTC
Source organism: Ichthyophis bannanicus (assembly GCA_033557465.1). Classification (NCBI taxonomy): domain Eukaryota; kingdom Metazoa; phylum Chordata; class Amphibia; order Gymnophiona; family Ichthyophiidae; genus Ichthyophis; species Ichthyophis bannanicus. Next base: position 499,106,482 of record CM066037.1, on the reverse strand, counting down.
AGCTTAATATGCGCGGGAATGAGCTTCTTAAGGGGGATTCGCAACTGTGCTGCAGACGCTCAGTGAGGGTAGCGTGTGCAGCACAGTTGCGAATCCCCCTGAAGAAGCTCATAAAGAGTGAAACGCAAGAGAAGGCGCCAAGGGATGGCATTGAGGAGCACTTAAAGTTAAGCAGCATTTCGTTTATAAATAATTTGAAGACTTCACTTGTGGGATTTTATTTACATTAGTATAAAAATGTGCCGAAAAGGTCATTGATGCTATTAGGCACCATGATGGATATCTTTACATCTATGCTATAGTGCCGACAAGTCTGAGACCTTCAAAGCACGAAATAAGCAAAGAATTCCCATAAGTAGGAGAACCAATGTCACGTTTGATTGAGGTTAGAGTGGAGTGATTAATATCGTCTTATATAGACATTCATATCCAGCACATCCATGTTTCTGAAATCGTGGCTGAACTTGCACCTGCCTGCATTTTTTTCAGACGATCTGACTTTGACACCCCAGATTGCACTTGGACGTCCCACTGAAAAATGTGCCTTCATGCCCAACAGAAAGCGTTTTGCATCAGTAACCTAGAATTTTGACAAGGAGTAGGTTTGTTTAATGCGCCCTCCCTCCTAAGGACATGTTTATTAACTGAGTTATGCTTTTGCAAGTAATGCGCCACTTTATTACCTGCTATAGCAGTGCGCTATCTGTTGGGGCAGACACAGCATATGCACTAAACACAACCCAACCGCACCATGGCTACAGCTGATGACACCCATTGATATAGTGGTAGCTGCACCCATTCTGTCCACCAAACTGACGCTGGTGGTAACCATGCATTACCAACATGCCAATTCTGCCCCTCTCCCACCCATTCCCCCATTTACCGCATGCTCTGCAATTAGCACAGAGAATCACTGCACTATGATTTTTTACCTGCACTCTCTGTTATCACAGGCCAATACTGTTGCACCCAAACCCATGGTAACAGCTAGTGCAGCTTGGTAAACACACTCCTTGTCTTCAGGAGACTTTTGGCTGCTTTGGGGATGTTCTATGGGGTTTTATGTTATTAGGTGGGAAATACCTATCTTCAGTCCATCTGTGATATCTTCAAAAAATTTAAAGTAGGATATCACATCTATGCGGATGATATAATTCTATATCTTCCCTCTGACATTGCAAACCCCATCCTTCATCAGATTACATCTTGCTTCAGTGAAGAATCAAAGTGGCTTAACTCACATAACCTAAGGATCAACTATAATAAAACTAAGGTGCTATATGTAACAAGGAACCATAACTTTACTTCACCCCCAAGATTACAACTTAGCAAAGCTAATCTAGTAATATAAAATGAAGTTAAATATCTTGGAGTTACTCTAGATCAGGCCTTCAGTATGGCTACGCACATAAAATTAACTACCAGAATAATCTATTATAAGCTCAGGATGGTTCAGCAACTAAGACCCCTGATCTCAAACCATGATTTCAGATCTGTGCTCCAGGCAATGATTACTCCACACTTCGACTATTGTAACAGCATCCTACAGGGCCTACCCAAGCAGGCACTAAATCAATTAGAGATGGCTCAGCATGTTGTTGCATGCATTGCCTGAAAGGCCCAAATAACTGATCACATCACTCCTACACTATATAATTTACAACGGTTGCCTATTCAGTCGTATTAATTATAAATCACTTGTGACCACGTTTAAGCTTTTAAGAGATATAGCCCCATCACACCTCACTTCTCTGATTACAAAACTGACAAATGAACGAATAAGAGGAGGATGCACTCAAAACACACTGGTAGTCCCTTCTGACTTTCGTAAATCCAACCACATTACGAGTAATAGAGCTTTTTCATACTTTACACCCATAATCTGGAACTCCATTCCTGAAAAATTAAGATCTATTAAAGATCTCCTCACATTCTGTAAGGAAATTAACACACATCTATTTGTGGAGCATTTTGGAAATCCACTTGAACCAGTCAAAGTCGATCCAACCTAACCCTCCTATTTCCATACCCTTATCAAGTAGGTCATCTCTTACTTGTTCACATAATTCTGTATGGATCTCAATCACACTTGTAAATATGTTCTCTCTAAATAGCACATAACCAAATATTTATTATATCTCAATATTAAAGTCACAGGGCTTTATTTATTGTAAATATTCCATGGTAGAATCTTATCTACATCTCAATGTTTAATGTCATAATTGATTTTGAACTGTTTCATGTAACTGGTTTTGTTCTTTGTAAACTGCTTTTGATCTCTGGAAAAGGCAGTATTGAAATGCTCGTAAATGAAAAATAAAATATAAATATGCCTGCAAAAGTTTTGAGATCAAACATTTGAGTATTGTTCTCAAATACAGGGAGGCTTAGACAGGGGTGGGGGGGGATTCCAGAGGTGGAGCGAGGGTGGGGTATGGGTGGTCCGTGACCTCGGACATACAGGGCCAATTCTGAGATCAGCCCTGTATGTCCAAGGTCAGCAAACTGGATGAGGGACTTATTCCACCTCAGAGATGGAATAAGTCCGACAGCAGGCCCGGGCAGCAGCGGAAAGATGAGGGGGTGCAGGGGGTTCCCCGCAGCCCGACCCTGGCCATGGAAGGCCAGTTTGGGAGTTGGGCTGTGAGGAAAGAAGACTGTGGTCAGCAGCTGGGGAGCACGGCTCCTGAATGGCGTTGCGGTGCCATGGCACTGTGGCTCCATTCAGGAGCCTAACTGAGGTAGCCGGGCAGGTGGCTGTGCATGCAGGCTGCTCAGAATCGGGCCCTGGCCTGCATGTATAGGCTCCAGATCTGATTCTGATCCCTCAGGGCACATCTAGCTCCCACGGGATTAGAATTGAGTCTATCTCTGGGTGTCCCGATTCTTATTAGCTGTACAGGGGGCTGGAGGCCAAATTGGCATGTGCCTCTATAAAAATTCACCTGCAATTACTTGATAAGTGTTTTTGATTCTGTTTCTTTTGGCTCTTTCATTCTGAATACCTAAACACGTCCATAGTTACTACTGGCTAGTCTCACATTTACTCCTACTCTTGATTTGCTTGGAGGAGGGGGCTTAACGCTCAAGAGAGGTGAAAAGAAAACAAAAAAATGAACTTCCAGCAATACTCCATAATTTGAATACTTTTCAAGTATTTAGTATGTGTATAGAATTTCTACTTCAGTCAAATACTACATTCTTGGGTCTACAGTCACTGACAGGTGTGGCAGATGTGCTTAGCATAGCTCTAGCAAAAGCATGCCAGTGTAGAGGTGTTAGGAGCCGTGGTATGAAGTGGGAAGACCAGATCTCTCAATTCCTAGAGATTTATTTCTACCTCTTTTTATCAGATGTTAAATTACTCCTTATAACATCTTTTTATTGCCCAAGCAACCCTTCTAGATAAATTGTTTGATCCAAATTGAAGTTTTTTCTGCATCGTCATAACAGCAGAGCTATAAAACCTTGAATGTAAGACACAGGACATCCATAGATTTCAGACATTCAATTATCTTAATGCTCCCTTTTCCTAAAGACTACAAACCATATATTACATTTGTAGGATAAAGGTGAAACTTCCAGAAGCCACAGCAGAGTGGAGGAGCAGCCTAGTGGCTAGAGCACTGACTTTCTAAACAAAATACTGGGGTTCAATTCTCACTAGTACACCTTGGGCAAGTCACTTAATCCTTGCTTTCTATATGCTGGGGGAGAGAAAAAGGCCATCATCTTGCCCTTTCCCCTACAGTCCTCTATACAACAAATTGGTGCCATCTTTGGGGACAGATGGAGCTACCTTGAAATAGCGACACAATAGGGAAAGAGCGATTGGAAATGCTCCCTCCCCTTTTGGAGTTCAGAGACCTCATGGATTGGGTAAGGGCCATGGGAGTGGGTGTTGTGGGGGGAGCAGAGATGGAAATTTGGCAGCCAGGGTTCTTAGTCCAGATGCCATTTTCCCTTTTGCATTATAATATCGTTTATGTTTTTTTCCCATTCATTTTGTGATTTATTTTATTTTACATAAATGAAACAAAAAAGAGAAGCCAAAAATAACCCAAAAGAAAACAAAATGAAAAATTCCGAAGTGTACACTCCTATTCTGAAACAAAAGAGCGATATGTAAAGTGCAGTAATGCACTGTAAAGCATTAACATATGTCAAAAGTGCTGTTAGCATGTCTTGGGCCTGGGGTTATTTTAGAAGCCTTACTGGTGATTCCCATTTGCAAAATCAGGCATTTACACATGGAAATGGCCATTTTAGAAAGGGCTGAATTTACAAGTTAATGTCCCTCCTATGTAGAAGCTGCAAGGGGGCATGTCAGGGGCGTGGTTAGAGAGTGGCCTCGGAAGGTCAAAAATCTACATATGTATAGGGAATGCAGCTGTATGACCCCAGTTGTCCACGTTGGCATTTAAAGGGGTTATCCTTAATCTCCTGCTTATTTCTCCTTCCAAATTAAAGATAGAGAAATCTGTAGTTAATTGGTGGCCTTTATCAGTGGTGTAGCAAGGGCAAAGCGATGGGTATGGCCCGCCTTGGGTGCCGGCGTGGAGGGGGGTGTACACCTGCCAGGTTCACACTTCTGAGGCAGTGTGGCAAGCTCACCTTAAAGTCTGGAGGCTTGCTGCGCTGCCTCTAATCCAGGCCCATTGGCTATTTCCTCCAAGGCTGAAGTCTCATGATTTACCACTGACAACTATCGGCCCCTGAGATTTTGCTACAGCTTAGAAACTTTCCTCCCTAAGTCTCTGGCTGATGTGTTTATGATTAGTGAGGCTTTGCACTAACAGCACATGCTAATTCCTACATTAAGGGGCATGTTTACTAAAGGGCACACCGGTAGTATGCATTTGAGCAGCAAAATGAGAGCAAAAGCCCATGCTAACTTTAGGGGGTCATGAGTCTATCCCCCCGCTGTTAGCACATTACTAACACGCGACGCTATGCTAACCAGCAATGCCACTGCACTGAGGTACTGTTAACTGCACCTGCATGAAGCCTACATTCACGGTTAGCCCATGCCAAAAACGCCTGCACTAACCACAATGCTCCACTTTCCACCCCTAACCCACCCAGTCCGCACCCAGTCAGTTAGCATGGGAGTCTTAGTGCAGGGCTCCAGGTTAGCTGTTTTGCACTAACAGCGCACATTAGTAAACGTGCCCCAAACCGCTTACCACACTTTCGTAAAGAGTCCCCAAATATCACACAAGAAACAAGTGCACAAAAAGCAGCGTGTAATTTTTTACAAATTCTTATATGTAGCAATTTCCACGAGGGTTGTGCTGGAGAAAAAAATGTTTCTGAATTTTTTATTTCGTTTCTTCTTCATTATTCCGTTTTGTTTCCTTTCCGTTCGTTTCAGTTTACACGATGCAGGAAACATGTGCACAGGCGATCTGGGCCCATTACAAGTTTAAACAGAAAGTGCCTCTGTATGTTCTCTTTGAAAATCAGTGGAAAGTCTTTGGGGCATGTTTACTAAAGCGCATTAGCTGTTAACATGGCAGATAGCGCTTGCCCAAGTGTGCCGCGTTAAGAGCTAACGTGGAGCAAATGCAGAAAACCCAGCGATTTTCTGTGCTATCTGCAGAATGCATGTCATCTGCTTGAGTGGGTGGAGAGTGGGTGAGTGCAAGGCGCAGTTACCGTGAGCGTTGACAGTGCACAGTCGCTGCATGCTTTGCAGACAATGTGAGTGCTACTACCACCACCTGACATGGGGTGTTAGCTGCATCCATGATGCTGCCAGGCTGCGTATTTTGCATTTTCCATGCGCTATCTGCTGGGAAGGCTGTGCACATCGCTAACAGATGCTAACACAGCGCTAATTTGCATCGTTGCCAAGCGTTAGCTGCAAACGCCTAATGCCTTTTAGTAAACATGCTCCTTGGAGTAAAATCTAGGTGTGTGTATAAGGAAAAGATCTTTTTAATTTCTTTTTTTATTTAATTTTCTTTTAATTTAATTTGATTTTGCTTTGTTTCACTTCCTGGGTATTGTTCATTTTAAAGAGGTCAGCATTAGGGTTTAAAGTACTAAAAATCAGCTGTATAAATCTCACCATTTAAAAATATCCCTTACTACCTTGCAGGTGGAAGGGGAGGGATCCATGTTCAGAAATAGCTTTGATCAGGGATTGGATCTTTCTTTGAAAGTGATATGAATAAATGAATAATAAATAGCTGTAGGCATGACCCCTCTACTGGTAGAGTCATGAATAGGCAGAAGCTCAGTTGATATATTTGTGCTAAAATCCCCTTTCACGTATTGGCAGGTAAGAAAATGCAGATCAATAAGAAATATAAGTTGGTAGATTTTTTTTATTGGACTAATAATACAAGTCTTACTCCAGTAACAAGATATCACTTGATTTTCTTTTTTGCTTCATTGACCTTTATTTCCATTCACTTGTGGATTAACACAGCAACTGAACTAATCTATCCATATGTTGGCAAGGAATTAGGGGCTCATTTTAGTAAATGTCCCCGTCTTCTTGCTACTCTTTTTTCCAAATGTTCTGTTGGAGGCTGATTCTGCAACACATACCCGGTAGGAAACTTGGAAACTGCTGTGACATGATCCTAATCATTACCAGGGACCATGCATCGTTTTGGAGATTTAGAATGTCAAGTCTGGGAAAGACTGCTGTTCCGTTTCAACATCTTCAGAGAACGCACTGGGGGCAATAGTCAGCCCCCCTGCTGCTGCATAATTAGTTTCTAAAACATTCAACAAAGAGTAAAAGAATGAACATTAAATGTGGTTTGAAAGAGGCTCGATTTGGACTTCGTACGGAACTCCAAGTAATCTTGATTTGCACAGAAGAGAGAAGGGCATTCCATATCTTTGGCGTGGTGACTCAGAAAACACGAGATCGTGCTGCTTCGTTACAAATCACGGAGGGGGGTCATACTCTCAGGAAATATTGAGAAGCCAATCTCAAGGTTCCTAAGGGATTGTATTGATGCAAACATGAACATAAATCATTTATAACAAGTGAGTGCAACAGTTTGAACACTAGAGTTAAACATTTAAACTGGAATCGATACAGGACAAACAGCCAGGACAGCTCAAGTAGAACAGATGGAGAGGATCATATTTTCTCAGTCCTTGCCTAGTTTCATGCCAAATATTCAGGGGTCTTATTCCTTCGATAGCTGAATATGTGGTCCTAAATTTAAATGAATAAGCTATTCCCTTAACTTAAGACAGCACACATTTGAGTGGTCCTACAAAACAGATAAAGTTATACAGTAGCGCTCTCCATATAACTTTTGGCCCCTCCCCAGAACTGAGCCACTACCTGGTTCTCAACACGCAGCAAAAGTCAGACGCAGTAAAGGCTGGCCTAACTTTCACTGCAGAAGCTAATTGGGCAATGGCTGAATATCGCCCCCCACCCAATTAGCTTCCTGACAATCCGGGCAACCTCGATATTCAATGCCGGGGCCCAAATATTGCCCCAGCATTGAATAGCTGGGTTTAAAGTTCAGCTTAACCAAGGCATAGATTGGGTACAGCAGGGTGGAGTTGCAATGCATGCACAAAGATTGAGGGAGGGAGACATCTGGGCCGTCTGGACATCCCCAAGGAAGACAAGGCTGTTAGGACCCAATTCTGGTCTGCAGAAACAAAACATCATGCGATAGCCAGAATCAAGCCCAAGAATGGCCAGGCATGCCCCTGCCGCCTGCGGGGACGTCCTCCCCACAGGCACCCCTGACATCTGTAGCTCCGACCCCCCTTTTCTCTGCTGCCCGACCAATGGCTGGCCTGCCATGGCCTGGATCAGGTGGCGGGGACCCCCCCGCATCAGGCCCTAACCCTGGGGGTGTTTCCCAGCCCCAAGCACTCCAAAAGGTGGAATAAGCCTCACAAAACCTGCTCAGTGGCGGCTAAAATGCACATTTACACTTGCAATTCTGTATTCATGAGGAATGCATTTTTGATGGCCTTATATTTCTTTTACAATCTGCCTAGAGTTTGTTTGCCATAACAGATGTTGCACAATGCTGGTGCGAATATAGAAAGTGATTTAGGAATTGGCTGCATAAAGGATGTGGTCAGGATATATCAACCAGGAGGCCATTTTTGAACCCATTGCTCACTCATGCCACCATGGCGACAGGTACATGTGTATGTTTTTGTCGGCTGGGTTTTAAGCATAGGAAAGATTATTTTAAAAACATCTGCACAGTTAATGCGCATATTTGGGACCCATTTTATAAAGTATGTATGTACTTTACAAAATAGGGACATCATGGCGCACCTCAATCTGTTTGCTGCAGTTACACTTTCTCTAGAGCAAGCGTAAATGCCCATGCATAGATTGGTCAGAAGTGCACATAAGTTATATTTTATAACTTAGCATGGGTAAATGTAGGTTCCACCTATTGTCTACCAAGTTCCATCCCTGTGCACCCCCAAACTGCACATATTTACAGAATAGCAACCACCTAGAGCACGTGTGTAGGTGTCAATTCATAGGGACTTAGGGCCCAATATTCAGTTCATGCTGTTAGCACCACTAATGTGGCTAGCTGCTGGCACCGAACAGTACACCCAAATATTCAATGCCGGAGGGTCATGTCCGGCCCTGGCATTAAATATCTAGGTTAGCCACACTTCCCAATTGGGTGGTGGTGATATTGAACTGCTGCCTGGTTAATGATATTTATTTAGCTAGGCTTATAGACTGCTTTTCTAAAAGTCAAAGTAGTGAATGTACTGTATAAATAAATAAATATATATATATATATATCTTGTCCCCAAGGGGCTCTCAATCTGCATTTTTTTGTACCTGGGGCAGTGGAGGGTTAGGTGGCTTGCCCAAGTCCACAAGGAGCATCTGTAGAATTAGAAACCCCAGTCCTTCCAGCCCATGGTTGCTGTCCTCTAGCAGGATTTGAACCCCTGAACCTTCTGGCCTGAAGTAACTTGCCCCAACCACTAGGCCACCCTTCTCTCCATAACAAAGCTAAGGCATAGAAAGGATCTGCTATACAGTGAGACCAAAAAGCTCATCCGTATCTGTCCTTTCCTGATTTGCAGTGGAAGTTAGGCCAGGGTTACCTGTGCCTGGCTTTACAGCATATCACCAACTGGGCAGCAGCTCAATATCCCCACTGACTGGTTACTGATTGGCTTCACCCCTGAACACCCCCGACATGCCTTGATGCTAAGTGGTGTGTAGAGCCAGAAGCCATGTTAGTGCCGCTGAATATCTCGTTCACTGTGATTAATGCAGTTAGCAGCTCTGCTAACCACATTAATCGCTTTGAAGATCGGGCCCTTAAGTATGAAACTTGCACATAACTTTCCTCACATCACTTATAACATCAGCTCCAGAAAGCCTTTCTGAAATCCTTCACATCTGCTGGACATAAATACTTCAGGGGAGAATTATTGAGTGCTGTATCTCAGGTGTACCATATTCATTCCGAAGGCTGTCCTCATTCATGCTCTGACCAGACAACTTGTGCCTTTTCTTGGAGGTTCATTTAAAAATGATTTTGAGACAGTTTGCTACATGGGGCAATAACCTGTAAAAATAAGCTATTAAGAAAATTCCTGACCTGTATGCTTGTAAAGGCAATGTCTTGTACCATGATGCATGTACTTTTATCTGTACTGAGTAGAGGTATTCCTGGGGAGGGGCTAGGGAGGGTTATTTTAGAAGCCTTATTCACCATGTACATATTTATAATCGGTCATATACATATGTACATCACATCCAAAATGCAATTTGCACATGGATGCTTTAGTACAAAGATGTTTTCAGAAGGCACGACAGAGGTGTAGTCTAGGTGTGGCCTAGATGAGACAAAAATCTACACCTGTGTAGAGACTGCTTGGCTGTTACTGTATGAGTGGCAGTACCATTCAGTGTCCCTACTAAATTACTACAATATAGGTTGTAAAAAAGCTCAACATTTTCCAGAACAAGGGAGGTTCTGCCTGACAGTCACATCATGCTGGCCGGAGACTTCTCTGTGAAAGGAAAAAACAAATTCATCAATAAATCACTCCCAAAGACAGAAATCTGTCCTTGGCACACAACCACTGCACCAAAAGGGAATAAGGGTGTCTGCCCTCAGCACAAAGCTCCTCATACCATCCAGAGTGAGCAGCAGGCTCCAAGCAGCAGTATAGGGGAAGCGAGCAGATATCTTTGAAAAACCTACCAAAGCCCCACTATCTCAGAAGAGTAGCTCTGCATGTGTTAACAGAAGGAAAAGTCATAGCCTACCACAGAAAAGGACAGAGGTTCCGAGGAATGTACCAGCAACTCAGCCTTCCATTATATTTCTGCCAGGAGCATCAGGCTTCTGACTCACAGCCTGATGTTTCCAGCCACGTTCTTAATATTGCCGCATCCTCCCTCCAAATGAAGACTCCCCCAACCCTGTGAGACTATCACTACAGCTCCTGGGCATCATTTTGAACCCAGCACGGCGATGGATACGAGTGACTTGAGATCACTCCTGCCCAAAGAGCTCTAGACTATTTGGAAGTAGGCCTGGGGGGCCTGTGGGGCAGGTGGGGGTATTGATGAAGTAGTGGGGGCTTTCTCTGGGTTTGGGGGTCTCAGAAGAGAAAGAGGGGCACAATGATCCACTGGTGGAAGGAGGACAACCAGTGGGACACTGTGATACCTGGGTACAAACTATATCGTAATGATAGAGCTGATCAAATTGGTGGAGGGGTTGCGCTCTATGTTAGAGAGGGCATTGACTCAGAAAGGATTAAAGTTTTGCAGGAAACAAAATCTGTAGAATCTATATGGATTGAAATTCCATATAAAAGGGGGAAGTCAATTGCAGTGGGGGTGTACTATCGAGCGCCTGGCCAGAATGACCAAATGGATGATGAAATGCTCAAAGAAATCAAGGAAGCTAACAAACGTTACAGTGCAGTAATAATAATGGGTGATTTCAATTACCCCGGTATCGACTGGGTCAGTGTCACATCAGGACATGCTAGGGAGATAAAGTTCCTAGATGAAATAAATGACTGCTTCTTGGAGCAGCTGGTTCATGAACCGACCAGAGGGGAAGCCATATTAGACCTAGTCCTTAGTGGAACACCAGATCTAGTGCAAGAGATAAGGGTGTTGGGGCCACTTGGCAATAGTGATCATAGCATGATCACCTTTGATTTAATTAGTGGAGGAGGGATAGTAAGGAAATCCACAGTACTACCTTTTAACTTTCGAAAGGGAGACTATGATAAAATGAGGAAAACAGTTAAGAAAGAACTAAAAGGAGCAGTTGTGAAGGTTAAAGACGTACATCAAGCTTGGGTGTTGTTGAAAAATACTATCTTGGAAGCCCAGACCAGCTGTATTCCACGCTTTAAGAAAAGTGGAAGGAAGTCCAAAAATCTTTCAGCATGGTTTAAAGGTGAGGTCAGAGAGGCTGTTGTTGCCAAAAAAGCATCTTTCAGGAAATGGAAAAAAGAGCCAAACGACGAAACCTGGAAACAGCACAAGCACTGGCAAGTCAAATGCAAGGCGTTGATAAGGCAGGCAAAGGGAGAATTTGAGAAGAAGCTTGCTGCAGAAGCAAAAACGCGAAATAAAGACCTTTTCAAGTACATTCGTAGCAAAAAACCTGTGAGAGAGTCAGTTGGTCCATTAGATGATAAAGGGGTTAAAGGAGCACTAAGAGGCGACAAGGTGATAGCGGAGAGACTGAATGAATTCTTTGCTTCGGTCTTTACTGAGGAAGATTTATTTTATTTAATACACACTTATATACCGCTGCTTCCAGCGATCAGCAGCGGTTCAATTCTTCTTTTGGGGTTGTCAAATCAGGACTGGGGGGGGATAGTAAATACATAGGTCCGAGGGGAAGGTCACAGCACACAGGATTACACAGGATTATACAAGATGTAGGGATGTTACCCATGACTGAAGTGGTATTTAAAGGTGCGGAAGAATTGAAGGAAATATCGATACATCGGGAAGATGTCTTACAACTATTAGATAAACTGAAGAGTAGCAAATCACCTGCGCCGGATGGTATACATCCAAGGGTGTTGAAAGAACTGAAATATGAGATTGCAGAACTGCTATCAGTAATCTGTGAACTATCATTAAAATCATCTCTAATACCTGAAGATTGGAGGATCGCCAATGTAACACCAATTTTTAAAAAGGGTTCAAGGGGTGATCCGGGAAACTACAGACCGGTGAGCCTGACGTCAGTACCGGGAAAAATGGTAGAAACCATCATAAAGAATAAAATTACTCAGCATGTAGATAGTCACAACCTAATGGGAGACAGCCAACATGGCTTTAGACAAGGAAGATCTTGTCTTACTAATCTGTTATGGTTTTTTGAAGGAGTGAATAAACAGGTGGACAAAAGTGAGTCGGTTGATATTGTGTATCTGGACTTTCAGAAAGCCTTTGACAAGGACCCTCATCAGAGGCTTTTGGCAAAACTAAAGAGTCATGCAATAGGAGGCAGTGTACTATTGTGGATCAGGAACTGGTTAAAAGATAGAAAGCAGAGGGTAGGGCTAAATGGCCAATTTTCCCAATGGAGAAAGGTGAATAGTGGTGTACCCCAGGGATCTGTGCTGGGTCCGCTGCTTTTTGACATATTCATAAATGACCTGGAAAGTGGAATAACGAGTGAGGTTATCAAATTTGCAGATGACACAAAACTATTTAAAGTTGTTAAAACCCAAGAGGATTGTGAAAAATTGCAAGAGGATCTTGATAAATTGGAAGACTGGGCATCAAAATGGCAGATGAAATTTAATGTGGGCAAGTGCAAGGTTATGCACCTAGGGAAGAACAACCCAAACTATGGTTACACGATGCAAGGTTTCACATTAGGAACCACCACCCAGGAAAAAGATTTAGGCGTCATTGTGGATACCATATTAAAACCCTTGGCCCACTGTGCAGCGGCGGCCAAGAGAGCAAATAGAATGCTAGGTATGATAAGGAAAGGAATGGAAAATAAAACAAAAGATATTATAATGCCTCTATATCGTTCCATGGTGAGACCGCACCTTGAATATTGTGTGTAATTCTGGTCGCCGTATCTTAAAAAGGATATAGCGATTTTAGAAAAGGTACAGAGAAGAGCCACAAAAATGGTAAAGGGGATGGAAGGATACTCCTATGAAGAAAGGCTAAAAAGGTTAGGGCTCTTTAACCTGGAAAAGAGACGGCTGAGGGGAGATATGATAGAAGTCTATAAATTAATGAATGGAGTGGAACGGGTAAACGTAGATCGATTGTTTACCTTATCAGAATATAGAAAGACTAGGGCACATGCAATGAAGCTACAGGGTAAACTATTTAAGACTAATAAAAGAAAATATTTTTTCACTCAACGTGTAATCAAACTCTGGAATTTGTTACCGGAGGATGTAGTAAAGGCTGTTAGTGTAGCTGGGTTTAAAAAAGGTTTGGACAAGTTCCTGGAGGAAAGGTCCATAAACCATTATTAAGAAGTGACCGAATATATCAATGCTTGACCCAGTACAAGCATTGTGGAACTTGTGTCTCTTGGGGAAACTGCTAGGTACATATGACCTAGATTGGCCACTGTTGGAAACAGAATACTGGGCTTGATGGACCTTGGTCTGACCCAGTATGGCATTTCTTATGTTCTTATGTTCACTGTATAGGGGTGAGGGATGTCAAGAGGGAGTGTTCTGGGAACTGCGGGTGTCTTCAATTAGAAGGGTTGCTGCAAAATATGTTCTTGTCCCTTTAAGAGTATGGGCCAGAAGCATCAAGGCACGTGTTAGAGACCCAACTCTCCCAGGGGAAAAATAACCCCATGTTATTTGATTTGCATACTAATGAGGTGTTTAGCATGCATTTGCATACATTGCATCTCATTAGTGTTTAACGTGCGTTGCCGTGACAAATTGTGCATTAAAGCAAAAATAACACACGTTATTGCCCTGTAATGTGCTTTAAAGACCAAATAATGCTCATTATTGCCATAACGCATTTTAGTAACTATTCCCTGTCAACATTTGCACATGCAAGTTATAAAATGTTGGCACTTACACATGTAAGTTGCCCAGATTCTCTGAATCCAGCTGTGCATTTGCACCATCTCTAGGACTGGTGTAAGTGATTGTGCCTTAGAATAGTGTGCATATTTGACCACTTGCACAAGTATTTTATAAAGAAGGTAGGTGCCTACCTTCCTTTACAAAAGAGGCTTGACCTACTTCCTTAAAATGTTGAAAAGGGACAGCAAAATTGCTAACAGCTGTTAAAGGTTTAAGAACAATGAAATCCTTATTAATCTTCTCTTAGAACTGCTCAGCTTGTCCCTTCACTCGTTCTATAATAAAAAATCATTAATCTAAAGAACATTTATTAAGAATTTGGTTCCACTTTGTCTCAAATTAGTCTCATCATGAAAGAACCATTATATCACTTTGCTGAACGACTGTCTCGGCACTATTTCCTCATGGTTACATAATCATAAATTGAAATGAAATCCATCTAAAACTACAGCCATCTGGATAACAGGTCCAAACTTTTAATCTTCCATGCTCCTTTATTACTTGGGCATTCTAGTTCTCTAACACAGGTCTTTAAATATTTTGGCATCTGGACTGACTCACAATTATCACTTGAAATATGGATCTCTTCTGTCGTCTACACATCTTTTCCAGTCTTACAACAGATTCCTACTCTTCACCCATTTCTAGATATACCAGTACTCCACACTATGACTCTTGCTTTTCTTATTTCACATTTAGACTACTGCAACATAGTTTACCTAGGACTCCCACAGTACCTCCTCGGGCACTTGCAGACCATCCAAAACATTGCCATCAGAATATTAGGCTTCACTTGTCAATACAATCATATCACACGACCCTAACTCCAATTCCGTTGACTCCCAATCAATTTCCAAATTCAGTTCAAGGTTCTCAGCCTGGACCATAAAGCCCTTCACACATCTTGTCCATCATATTTGTCATCCCTCACCATCCCAGCCATTCCCTCCATTCGCTACACGATAGCAAGCTTTCTCTTCCCTCTGCATCCTGTGCTCATCTTGAACTACACACTCATCCATTTTCTGCTTTCCAGCTCTTTTACTTTGGAACAATCTCGACCTGGAACTTAGGATTGAACTATCATACCTTACATTCAGGGATTCACTTCAAATGCATCTTTTTACCATGGCGTTTGGGAGTCGATAGCACTACTGAGGTCCTGGGTGTCGGTGCCCGCACTCCTCCTCATCTTCTGACTATCTGATAGGTCTATTCTTACCTATCTTGTCCTTTCAAATTTATGGCACTGTTTTCATTGTATATAGTTTGTCTTTATTTATATAAACCAACATTGTATTTAGAAAGGCGATATATTAAGGGTTTTAATAAACAATAATCCATTATGTGTTCATAACCCCCTTGGAATACACTGGACTCATCAGTTTTCAGTTAACGTGCCATAATTTAATTCATAGTACATAGTGAATGATGGCAGATAAATTTAATTAGCTTCTCATTCAGCAATTCCAAATCAGATCATTATGGCAAAAAAAATAGAGCAAGAAGATGGAAAAAGTGCAGTTGCAGTCAGCAAAGCATCAATATGCTCGTTAGAGAACCTTAGGGCTGCATATCCCAAAGTGCGCTGTTAGCGTGAGGTTTGATGCACACTAAGGGCACCATGATAAAAATCCTATGCTAACTGGCTAGCACACGATTGGGTGGGGACTGAGCAGGTTGGGGGTATAACGTGGGCATTGTCAGCAAGTTGCAATTGGCGCAGGCATTTTGGGCGCACACTAGTGCGCCTCTTGCCATTATCTTGAGGGCACTTAATGCCACCTCAGTGTGTGGCATTAAGTGCACTCGAATGCTTGTTAGCACAGAGCTGCACATTAGCATCGCCTTTCGGCAGGGAGATGGATGCACATGCCCTCAAAAACAACCATGAGCCTCCATTACCGCCCATTACTGGCACACGCCTTTTTAAACATGCCACTTGAAGTTTTAATCCATAATAGCAAATGTGTGAAACATCAAAGCAATCAAAAAGCTGCAGTGTTCAAAACAGTGAACTATACAAAAACAAACTTACCAGAACACTGGACATTCAAAATGTATAAAATCAACATTCCGCCTTCAAAACAGCCCATATTGGAGGCTCTTACGGTCACTCATTAAATATGATCATTTGCCTCAAAAATCGAGCAGAGAAGGCAGTGAATATTACTTTTTAGATCACAGACCTCTTTGAGCATGACCCAGGATGTGAGGATGGAGAAGGAACAAAATTGAAGAGAGGTCGGTCATGGTCACAGACATGACAATGAACACACAGCAATCTGCTGTCATAGATAATCTCTAAGAATTTATCTGAGGAACAACTAAAATTATTTGGAATTGGTTTGTCTTTTGTTCCTTCGTCAGGATTGGGCATGTTTGCAACTACAGTTGTGTTAGCAAGATTTTTTCATATGTTACAAATAATGGAGCCCTTTTATTAAACACCTACTAACTGGTTAACATGCAGTTCAGAATGCAATTTACTAGATGTGGTGAACGCTAATACACAGGCATGTCAGCTACCAGCAGCTAAAATACATGGTAATCAGCCATCGTATGCTAGGGTGGTGAGTTGGTGAGTTAGGAGTGGAGTAGAGATGTGGAAAGCACCTTGCCACTAGTGTAAGTGCAGTTGTCATGTACTCAGTACCAATGTGGCAATTAGCATGGGTGGGCCTCTGTAGGTATCGTTAGGTGTACTTGCATTATGTAATTAAGGAGGTCATTCAGAAATGTGGGTTGCAAGGCTGCATGTCCCAGCGGGGCGTGCAGCCCTGCTAGCCACGTAGATCCTATTCCCTCTCCTGCCCTCTCCGCATGTCCTGTCTAAGATGGGGAGAGCTTGCAGGGGCAGGGTCTGGGCAGAGCGGGGGGCAGGCCAGCCTGGCCGATTCAGGTCATGGTCCTGTACGTGCTGCCGGGCCCATGGGAACATGATGCTTATAACACCGCAAATGTGGTAGAAGCAGCACTTTCGGGATGATCGAGGCTGGGTGCAGGGGGGTCCCCGCGGCCCGATCCAGGCCCCAACTGGCAAGCCACGGGTCAGGTGGCGGGAAAGTGTGGGGGAGGGGGGGATTGAGCTGCGGTGGCCAAGGGAGCCTGCGGGAAAGACATCCCTGCAAGTAGGCAGGGGCACGCCAGGCCATCCACGGGCACGTCAGGCCATCCTTGGGCCCGATTTTGGCTACCGCGAGAACATTTTGTCTTGCCTGGGGCCGTCCAGACAGCCTGGACATGCCCCTACGGGAATCGGCTTCCATATCACTTATTAACATATGCATTCATGCATTAACTGCCGGGATCATGCTGGTCAAGACACCATTAAAGCAGAGGCTTTGAACTTACCATGTGTTAAAAATGACCATTAATTGCAAAGCTTTAGTGGGTTTTATTAAAAAGGTAGCACACTTAGTTTATGCACATCTCCCAAGAGCCCTTTGAGTTTTTTCACAGATCATCAAAATGGATTCCACCAGGTGTGATAGATCCCCAGATAGCAGTGTATCAAGATTCGGTGATTAGTGAAATAAACAAGTTAAAATTGAAAAATAAGAAATTTAATTTTTCTAGATCTGCATGGCAAGCTTCATAACAACTGTAGACACAGGCAAATATTATTCTCAAGCCCTCTGATAAAACAGTATGGTTGCTGTGTTGGACTCGTGCAGTACAAAACAAAGTGACACGTCAACTAGCTGCCTCTACTTTTTATTGGATCTTTAAAAGCAGCACTTCTTTTGAGATTTATAAGAAGTCCTTTTGACGTTTTAAATTTTTATTGGAGTAGCACATTAACTACTTGTTCTCTAAACTATTTTGAAAAAAGATATTTTGGAGCAAATGATACGTGAAGGCAGATTTTATGTAGGATGTGGCGATCGGAATTGAAACGTCCAGGTCACTACATTTATAATTGTGTCCATATTTTGGAAATGGTTTGGTTAAATGTGGAGTCCAAATGAAGCACGTATCCTCGCAAAACCAAAACAGGACCAACGGGAAGAAGGAAACAAGCACACCCTCTCAAGTTTGGAATAGAGGTTTCTTTTTTTTTTATTTTTTTTTTTTATTTATGCAATTTTCCAAAAAACAACAAGAAACAAACAATTCCTTGCAAGAAAATAGAGTACATGTCAACATATCCATAATCTCACCAACATAATGTAAAGAATAACAATTCAAACATTACTCCAAATAGTCCACATAGTGGGGGGAAAAGCAAAAGAAAAATACTTCCAAACAGAGGTATTTTGGAAACAAAATATATAAGATAAAGTAACTAATAGATAGTCCAAGAGGCGCGGAGGACCCGAGTACTACTATTTCTTAAGAGAACATACTACAGTTGACATTATCATTCTGGTAATAATTAAGAATGTTAAGTATGTTTTTTCAGACCCAAATGATATTAGTACCTTCATCAATGCTAGAATTTCAACAGCCGTGGAATAGCGGTTTCAATAAAGTCTATTTCAAACTTGAGAGGGGGGCTGGTTTCCTTGCTCCCGTTGGTCTTGGTTAAATGTGGAGCCATTTCTAAGGTACACATCTATGGTCTGTGGGAGGAGCAGTGTCAGAAAAATGCACATGGGAAAATTGATGGGGGAAACCCAACAACCTGCACATGTAAATACCAGTATTTCCCAACGAGCACTTGTAAATGTTGGCACTTGCTTGTGTATCTGGGCCATTTTTTGAGATCAGGCAGGGACATCCTAGTCCCTGGGAAAGCCCTGGCCATGCCTCCTCCATGCCCCTGTTCTAATTTGGATATCCTCACGCTAGGGATGTCCCCACAGCCAGCTTCTAAAATGGCTCTGGAGACAGTCTCTGTGCTTTGGAGGCCTCTATGCCTGTTTTTTAAACATCCAAAGCATTCCACCAATAATGAAAATTCCCATTAGATAAGATCACTTGTGGTGCCACAGAAAGACAAATATCTAATAGATTGTTGCTGTGTTTACCTAAATTGTTGGGTACACTTCATGATTTAAAAAATAACTATTTTTAAAGTTAAAACACATGTAATATTCAAAATAACTGTAAATGCTTCCATACCTGTGCTCAAAAATCTTGAAGAGCATTTCACTCAAATATCATATGACATAGAATCTCAATTTCCCATTCACAATACCAATAAATATTCATAGTTCTAATACCTGCTTTCCAATGTTTTCAAGGTGTCCATTAAGCCCGGTGAATTAAGAAAAATATAGGCAGTCAAATTGGCTGAGAAAGTGATTCGTTTTGGTCCAAAAGAATCCCCCATTACTGTCCCACCCACCATCTTTAATCCATACTGCCTCCAACCCAGCACAGGAAGGAAAAGGATGACCCTGTAATCTCTTAAATATGGCAGACGCAATATGCCCATACTTAGTTACCAACTGTATTTATATAATTGTATCATATTAGGAACTAGAAGAAACAGAATGCTTTAAAATCAGCAAAGGTGTATGACAAGGCTGCATACTTTCCCCCTACCTCTTTAATTTATATCCAGAACAATTCATCAGAGAAGCAGGACTGTATGAAAACAACCGAGATGTGGAGATTGGTGGAAGACTCATCAACAACCTTCCCTATGCTAATAATACCACAATACTGGATGAAAGTGAAGACGATCTGAAACATTTGCT
This sequence comes from Ichthyophis bannanicus, assembly GCA_033557465.1. Lineage (NCBI taxonomy): Eukaryota > Metazoa > Chordata > Amphibia > Gymnophiona > Ichthyophiidae > Ichthyophis > Ichthyophis bannanicus. The sequence continues at coordinate 499,086,773 of CM066037.1, read as the reverse complement.
TCTCAAGAACAAGGAACATAGTTTTAAAATGGGCCTGCATCTTAACGTTAAGAAGATAAAGATCCTGACACCTGGCAAACAAGAAGTTCATCAGTGATGGAAAAGAAATTGAAATAGTTGACAACTTTAACCTACTTGGATCAACAATCAGTAAAGAAAGGACAAGCAGTCAAGAAATCCGATGACGCATTGCTCTTGGCAGAATGGCTATGAAGGACCTAGACAAGCAACATGATATCGGTCTACATTTTGGGAATCTGACAGGCACTTGTGATCTGGATTGCCCACTGTTGAAAACAGGATACTGGACTTGCTGGACCATTGATCTGACCCAGTATGACATATCTTATATTCCTATAGAATATTCCAATACCTGGCAACTGTACCCTAGCTATACCCCCCCCCCCCCCCCCCCGCCAAGCATGCATATGTATAGCACACCTATGCGCATATATTTATTTATTTAGTCTTATATACCGCATCTCCAAGGATCAATGTGGTTTACAGAGAGCCAAACTTCAACCATACGTAGAACAATATTACAATATATGTGTGTGCAATTTTCTAATAGCCATTTAGCAGATGTAGAACATGTTTTATGAAATTAAGAGCGCATCAGCATGAAGCTGCCGGCTTGAATCTCCTCAGTAACTTGGTGTTAGTGTTGAAGTTTTACAACACACTCATCATCCTCAGTAATAGTAAAAGAGTTGAGAAGACATGTAAAAGACATGGGGGTGAGAGGGAAAGGAAAGCTGGTGTCAGGATGAATTTTCTGGAATTTCCGGATCTGCTGTTATATCTCTATTAGGATTACTAGGAAGTGGCTTTTCTGCGTGGATATTATTCCTGCTAGCCTCACTGAATTGTGTAATACTTATTGAAATTGCCAAAATGTGTCAGTGAAAATGTATTCTGCTACTAGGTCCCCCCAAAATGACCTGTTTCTCACAGAAGGCCCCGCAGAAGATTCACATCATGGATCAAGCTTTGGGTTCCAGTCTCACAAATGTTATGAAAAGTAAAATCAAAAGATGCCACTAAATGATAAAAAAAAGACATTTATGTATGCTGGAAATTTGTCAAAATAAAAATTCAGCTCATGAATAAAAGAAGTCAACATATTTTTATAAAAACAAAAATGAAAGGTGTGAGGGACTTAAAATTCTATGAAATGAATTTTTGGTCTTGTTAGAAAAAAAATGTATTTGGTCAGAAGTAATTAGAGCTTTCCTGATCCTCTGATAAATATAATGTGAATCTGCACAGCTCTGGGGCCGCCTGGCTGATTATGTTTAGCATCTGTCTGCGAAGTCTGACTATGGGTCCGTCTGGCTCCCCTGGCTCTGAGACAGAGAGAAACTGGAAGAAAAGGAAATGAGAGACTCCACAAGCGCCCCCTCACTTTTGCCCAAGTTAGAGCAGCAGAGAGAATGGAATGAGACACTCACTTATAATATCTCCTTTCAGAGAGAAAACATACAAAAAGCAGGGGAATGCTTTATTTTAATCACAGAGTACCAAAACCATTCCTACTGTAGATTTTGTTGAGAAACTTATGCCACGTTGCCCTGGGAAAGTAACATGTGTACATTTATTCTGTAATATTATTAGACTATCAAGATAGGTATACATCACCCCCATTGTCCACTGGAGCATAGATTTTATGTGCATTAAATCATAAAACTAATAAGCACTGTGCAATATTGCTTTCCATCGAGATTGACAAGTAGCTAAATACCACGTAACGACAGATTAATGCTGAGCCTGTAACTTCACAGTTTTGTAAGTTCTTCCATGTTTCCTGAACCAGGCAGCTTTTCTTTACTCCCCTCATAGAAAATGTTAACAACATATGGATAAAAACATAAAACTCGACTGCAATGCACCCTACCATACATGGAGTTAATGATTGTCTGGAGAGCAAATCACAGCCTTTAACAGCACTGCAGCACCTAAGTATATCTTTCATCAAAGTGTGTTGCTCCCAGATGGTGAAAGGTTGTTTCTGTGTGCTAAACACTTACTCCTGTGGTCTTTACAAAGACTACATGCATACGGTAGCAAACTATGGACCCAAAAGCAAAAGCATGGTATTTGGGTTTTGTAAAACCATATATAGGCATAAGTTAGCCATCCGGTTCAAACTAGAATCCTGTATGTAGCTCGGCTCATCACATCTGCAAACAAAGCAAAGGTTAGAAAAAGGTCATATTGTGGAGAAGGTTAATGACAATGAATGAGGAGGGGGCACTCTGGTTAACATAGGAAGCGATTCAGAAAACAACTTGAGCAGACGTGGTTTACATAGAGGTTATAAGAGCGGGCGAGCTACTGTTATAGAGCTAGGGATGGCTTTCTTACTGAACTACATTTGCTTAAAACTTTAAACAGGGGCCAAGGTAGCAGCAAAACATTTTACTGCACTAATACAGATACTCATTTAGCATCTGTCAGAGTTGTTCGGAGACACATGTTGGAAAATGCAACGCTCGCTCCTTATATGGGTCCAAACGTTCCCTGTGCCTGGTCTTGTGTGTGCATCATGTTAAAAGCAGGAAGAGAGAGCGTCCCTGGTGTGTGGAGGGGGGAGGGGGGTTAGAGGGAGTTTGGAGACACTGCTGAAATTAGAGCAGCCACGTGGCACATGGTCTTTCTCTATGAATGCTACATAGCATGGGATCCGGCGATGGCTGTTAACCAGCTGTAGCTAATGGGCTTTTTCTTTTTCTTTTTTTTCCCCCTTGGTCTTGAACAAAACTGTAAGCTTATCAGAAACACCTGTGGAAATGCAAAGCCAATGAAAAACAGCTTTTTTGTCAGATGCCAAAAAGATAAAATCTGAATGCTAACAATGCAGGCTAGATTATCCTGGACAGTGTCTGTTCTTCAAAAATAGAGTATTTTGCAGGTACTAAAAGCCTTTGAGAAAGAGAAGGTCCTAGAGGAGTGTAGGGCTACATTGGTGCAGTGTGCTGAGGCAGGCAAGTTGCCCGTAGCTGGTTTGTTCTTCATTAATCTCTCATAAAAATAGTTTCCCTATGAATTTTATAATTTTGTGCTGTACAGACGAAGCACAAGACAGGGGTGTACAGCACCAGCTGAACATAGGTAGCCAATGGTTATGCTTGTAAATTACATAGAAGAGAATACCCTCTGAACATCACAGCCCGCTCTGCTATCAATTTAAAGAGTCACTGTTTTATGTTTAAGGAACACACATGACAGAACGAGAAGTTATAGTAGTGTGCCCTTTTCAAAGTTTCAAATTTTTATCCAGTTAGTTGTCTCATTCATTTAAAGCACCATCTGTTTTCTGTCAGAAAAAAGGCTTTCTCTACACCACGAGAGTCCAAATAAGTTACTCTTCCAGCAGCCACGCCATATTCTGGAACGAGTACGCAAGCAATAAATACTGCTGGATGCTTGTCAGTGTACTGTTGGAGTATAGAACTGTTTGGTTCTGAAGATGGCAACATGAGAACATTGGGAAAAGACTAGGAGCCCGATATTCAGCAGCGGCGCTTAGTGCTGCTAAAGCAACTAGCCACTGCCGATGAACTTTTGACCCGGATATTCGATGCCGGGGTCCGGAAGGTCGGGGGTTCAAATCCCACTAGAGGACAGCAACCTTGGGCTGGAAGGACTGGGGTTTCTAGTCCCACAGGTGCTCCTTGTGGTCTTGGGCAAGCCACTTAACCCTCCATAGCCCATGTTCCCTGTAAAATAGTTATCTCCAAGATATAATGCCCTGTTCAATGTAATTTCAGTTTGTTCAATGTAAACCGCACTGATGCAGAATAGTGCGGTATATAAGAGAATGTAAATAAATAAATAAATAAATAAACCAAGCAGCTGCGATATTCAGCCGCTGCCTAGTTAGCTTCAGAGGTGAAAGTTAGGCCGGCATTTACTGTGCCTGACTTTTGTCACATTGTGATAACCGGGCGGCAGCTCACTATGGTCCCTAGAATGTCCCGATGGCAGCTGACTAGGATAGTCGACAGCACTAACCCGAGGATAGTCGACAGCACTAACCGTATTAGTGTTGCTGAATATCCTGGCCAAGGGGCACTTCATTCTTTTTCTGTATTAAGGTTATAAATACCTATATCAGTGGCTCTGTGGTCTATTTTTCCATTAGTGCAGACTGGGAAACAGTGAATACTAGAGAAGAACCTCTGCATTCCTCTTGTGGTGCTGTTTGTAAATATATAGGCCAATATTCAAAATCACATATCCACTGCACAGCACTGGCTAACTGGCGCAATATTCAACAGCATTATCGGGACAGCACCATTGAATATTTCTTCTGATCTCCATAGCACTATCTGGATAGTGCTGGGGAAGGGGGAGGGAGGTCCATAGGTGGAGCCGAGACAGAGTTTTGAATTATCTTGCTAGTGTTGATATTCAGATTTCTAACCAGATAGCAAACCGCATAAAGGGGCCCTTTTACTAAAGTGCATTGTGATTTGTACCTAGCGCTCCAATAGTGTGCGAAACCACGGCACTTTAGATGCAACATCACTGTGTTAACTGGGCCACATCAGCGTGGGTGCTAATTACGCCCACACTAATTGGTCACCTTGTATGCTTATAGAATTATCTCCATTATTTGTATGATTCAAAAGCTGGTTCTGGTGAGATGCACCCCTACACTGACAACAGCCTTATACACCCTCCAAATGACCAAATCGCTTTAAAAGAAAAAGTAATTTCCTCCGTAGTTTGGAACTTTCTTCTGAGTCTGTGGCATTTAATGGTCCTCTAATTATCCCTCCACTGAGTGTACCAAGTTAAAATGCCTCTTTAAAAGGCAGGTGCTGAGGTGATGCATACTTCAAGTGTGCATGTGGTTTGGTTTCATGCACAAAGGGTAGAAATTAATATTGAAGGTTCTGGGTGGTTGATGGAAGAGAGCGAAAAGGAGACATTTTTTCTTTTCTGAGAAGCAATGAGTAGCTACACAGGTAAATAGCAATTTGATAAGAGGTTAGCTAGAAAAAGGGGAAAAAATGGACCTATTTTCTAAAGTCAATATAGGACTGATTCTATATAGGACATCAGGACCGTACACATCAAAACATACATAAGTCCTTTAGGCATGCACTTTAATCGGCACTGTTCTGTAAGCAGGCATGCAAGTCTCTTCTCATATATGTTCAGTTGGGATGTGCATGGAGGCTTAGCTTGAGTGGAGACTAGGCAGGGCCTAAATATATGTGCATAATCTATAGAATACTATAACTTACACATGTCACTGCGCCAATCTAGCTATGGGCAATTGTGCCTACTCTAGAGCAAACATGACCATGGTACCTAGGTTAAGGCACATCCATACGTTCCTAATCTATAAAGTAAGGCCTACCCTTGCTTTACTTTATAGAATCCGCCCCAATACATGTACAACGATGTGCTTTGTCTGCACTTGGGCCTTTATAAAATTTGATCCTCAAATGCTCCCCAATAGTGCACAGATATCTCAGCACAAAGTTAATGCCTGCTCAAGGCAGACATACGTAATGCGTGTACACAGGCATGTATTTTATAAAATATGAGGATATCTCGCTGTTCTGCACAAAGGTCAGCCCTGGAATGCCTACCTGCAGTCCACTTAAAGTTAAAGTTGTTGCCATGTATGTTTTATGTATCTATACCCAGACACGATTTCTACAAAAAGAAACATTTTTTTTCGGACATCAAATGTGGTTTATGTGTGGTAAATGGCTTATAAAATTACCCATATAGGAAGCCACTTACTAAGAGCATGCATTAACATCACTGATCCACATTATTGGCCACAGGACCCATGTTATGCAGTAGGCCCTGTGGCAAATAACAAGCTTTAATGGCATTAGCCTACGCCATTAATAAATGACCCCTCAATGTATTGTCTCCATTGTGTCTTCGTAGCGCGATCCTTGAGTGAAGAGTTCATACGTTAATGAATGTGGCATGAATCTAAGTGAAATTTCTCTTTTTCTCCATGCTACCTTCCTCAAATATATAATTTCTAGGTTTAATAAAAGTGGATGATCTGATAGCCTCTGAGACATCGCAGTGCATGCAGATCAATATTGCCAAGAGATATCCAGTTACGTTCTAATCGAACGATCATCAGATGGCTTTCAGTCTGCTGTCCACCACAAAAAGAGTTTCTTGGGATATAATAGATATGATTATTGAACAAAAAGAGAGACTGTAGAGTGATCGGTAGCCATTCAGGAACCTTTGATAACTTATTGTGACTTATGTCCAAATGACTAAGAGCGAATAATCCTTTAAAAGCACCTGAAGCTATGCTGACAATTTTATTGTTTGAAAGGCTAATATGAGTAAGGTTAGTTAGTTTTAAAAAAGTATGTTTCTTAATGGAAGTTATATTATTTTCACTGAGTATCAGCACCTGCAGTGATTTTGGTAAATGTAGAGGTATTGCTTTAAGTAAATTCTTAGACAAGTTAAGATTTTCAAGTTTAGTCATGTTCTGAAAAGCCTTTTCCTTGATACCTTTACTAGTAATCCGATTACTGTTAAGGTTAAGATTAATCAGTTGGGACGGTTCACTGAAGATGTCATCGGAGACTGATGATATTCTATTACCTTCTAAAAATAATTCCTTGAGACTTACAGTAAGGTTAGAGGGAATGCTCCGCAGATAGTTGAAGCTCATTTTGATAGTTTGCAAATTCTTTAAGGAATAAAATGTTCCTTTTGGAATTGACTCATCGGTTAGTTTGTTACTGTTCAAGCTAATGACTTTTAGGCTCTTACATGTAGCCAAAGCCTGTTCTGACACTTTAGTAATGTTGTTGGCATTCATTCTGATTTCTAGAAGAGCCTCTGGTAGATCTGCAGGGATGTTGCGTAGATGATTCTCATCGATATAAAGACGAGTGAGTTTTTGCATGCCATCAAAGGCTCCTTTTATGGCCCCATCTGTCAACTTGTTGTTGTTTAGCACAAGGAACTCCAGGGACAAATATTCGCTCAGTAGATCCGATTGAATAAAGTCTATCTTGTTATTCATAAGCAATAAATATCTGGCATTATAGGGGGCTCCATAGGGAATTTTAGATAGCTCTTTATCTGAGCATTGGACTATTCTGAAAATATAAGAAAAAAATAAACATATAAATCATACAACAACCATTCTCAGACTACAATAGCTTATAATTGTAGACTATTGTTAACAAAAGACTGTGTTCCTAGATTCTTAAGGGCATGTTTACTAAGCTGCATATTGGTAGCATGTGATTGTGCAGCCAAATTAGCACAGAGGCCCACACTGATATTTGAGGGCATGTATCTCTGTCCACTGCCAATAGCACGATGCTAATGTCTAGAACTGTGCTAAGCAGCATTCAAGTGCATTTAACCACACCCATTGAAATGGGTTAAATGCACACATTCTAATGGCAACAAGCATGGTCAGCACACGCCCAAAATGCTCATACTAACCACAACACACAATCAACACACACATTATGCCCCTAACCCACCCAGTCCCCGCCCAATCACATGCTCCCTGGTTAGTATGGGAACTTTATCATTGGGCCCTATGGGGAGTCCTTCTGTGCCTGGATGTATATCCCCACTACTTGTTTCCCTGCCACTCCTGGTGCAAAGATTCCCCGTACGAACAGTGCTGTTGTATGGGGAGCCTTAGACGGGGGCAGGAAGGGGAGGTCTGGAGCACAGCAAGGGTGGGGCCTTGAGGTCGTCCCTGTACGTCCAGGTCAGCCACATAGACGGGGGATGCCGGAGTTGGGGGGGGCGACGATGAGTTGAGGGGGCACAGGGGGATACACACAGCCTGACCCTGGCCATGGGATGCCAGATCCGGGGTCAGGCTGCAGGGAAAGGATGTTGGGTCTTGCAGTCGGTGACTGGGACTGTGTCTCCATTCAGGAGCCTAGCTGAGGTAGCCGGGGATCTGCTGGGCATGCGGCCCATCAGAAGCGGGGCCTGACCTGAATGTCCAGGCTGGTAGACCCGATTCTGATCCTGCAGGCATGTCTAGCCCCCGTGGGATCAGAATCGTATGCTACTGCTGTACACCCCGATTCTGAGGGGCCACACAGGGCCTGGATGGCCAGAACAGAATTGGCCTCATGCTGTTAGTGTGGTGCCCTTAGCATGCAGGAAACTACATGTTACCAGTTAGCACACATGGGTAAACATGCTCCTTATGGGTATAAGAAAAGCATACATCAAAATTCATACTGTAGATGTTATGTTTGATATCAGTGACATTGGAGCAAGGGATCAAATAGATAAAGGAGGGGTTGTATATATTTTCCTTTAAAATTTAAAGATGGTAGATAGGGGTATGCATTCAGGAGCACACATTCCGTTTGTTTGGATGTCTAAAAGTTTAAAGTGCCCATTCCTATGAATTAGCACATCTACAATAAATTAAGCAAATCTTTATGTTCTTGTGCACATACAAAGCATACCTAAAAAAAGCTAAATAGGTCAAATGAATAGGAAAAGTGTCCAAAAACTGGGAGAATTTGGTTGTAAATAAGCACAGCCTTCATTTTTTTTTTTAAGCTGTGCATTCCCTTAATGAAAGGAGAGTCACTATGGCAAAGGGAGTGAGGCAAAGCAGATAGTATATAGAGATTTTGCAAAACAGCGAATCAGAATGTTGTGTCATCGACCATCACAACTGAAAAGCAAAACTCTTAAGCAGGGCCAGTGCAAGGATAGGAGGCACCCTATGCAAACCTCATTCCACTAGTGCTAATACTATTAAACATTTATAAAGCACTACGAGACATACTCAGCACTGTACAAACACAGCTAGAGACAGGGCCGGATTTACCTATACGCCAACTACGCCATGACGTAGGGCCCACAGCTGACAAGGGCCCACAAAAATTGAAAAAATTGTTAGCCTTCTTAAAATTAAATTAAAAAAAAAAACGCTGGCTGCCGCCGCGGCAGCATGGACTGTCCCACGGCCCCCTCTGCTGACACGGCAGCATGGACTGTCCCGCGGGGCCCCCTCTGCCCGGCTGAATCCGTCCATCCGTCCCTCCCTCCCTCCGTGCCGGCTTTGAGAGGCGCGAAGGGAGAGTGTCTCCCTCGCGTCTCTGTTAAGAACATAAGAACATAAGATATGCCATACTGGGTCAGACCAAGGTCCATCAAGCCCAGTATCCTGTTTCCAACAGTGGCCAATCTAGGTCATACGTACCTAGCAGTTTCCCCAAAAGACACAGGTTCCACAATGCTTGTACTGGGTCAAGCATTGATATCCTGGGTCCCTTCTTAATAATGGTTTATGGACTTTTCCTCCAGGAACTTGTCCAAACCTTTTTTAAACCCAGCTGCACTAACAGCCTTAACTACATCCTCCGGTAACAAATTCCAGAGTTTGATTACACGTTGAGTGAAAAAATCTTTCCTTTTATTAGTCTTAAATAGTTTACCCTGTAGCTTCATTGCATGTCCCCTAGTCTTTCTATATTCTGATAACGTAAACAATCGATCTACGTTTAGCCATTCCACTCCGTTCATTAATTTATAGACTTCTATCATATCTCCCCTCAGCCGTCTCTTTTCCAGGTTAAAAAGCCCTAACCTTTTTAGCCTTTCCTCATAGGAGTATCCTTCCATCCCCTTTACCATTTTGGTGGCTCTTCTCTGAACCTTTTCTAAAATCGCTATATCCTTTTTAAGATACGGCGACCAGAATTGCACACAATATTCAAGGTTATGGGCTGAGGAAATAGTAAGCAGAAAAGTTATCAACAGAGATAGAGAAAGGAGGAAGGGGAAAGAAAGGTTTAAGGGGAAAATAAGAAGTTCTGTTTTGATCATGTTTAGTTTCAGATGGCAGTGAGACATCCAGGTGGCAATGTCAGAGAGACAGTCAGAGATACGGGCCTGGAGTGTCTGAGAAATATCAGGTGTAGAAAGATAGATCTGAGAATCGTCAGCATAAACCTGATACTGAAATCCATGGGAAGAGATGAGATCACCAAGGGAGTGAGTGTAGAGAGAGGAAAGGAGAGGGCCAAGAACAGACCCTTGGGGTACACCAACTGAGAGTAGGATAGCAGTAGAGAAGGAAACATCAGAACAAACACTGAAAGAGCGATGGGAGATATAAGAAGCAAACCAGAACAGCACAGAGCCCTTAAAACCAAGCGAGGACAAGATGTCAAGGAGAAGGTGATGATCAGTAGTATCAAAAGCAGCAGAAAGGTCAAGAAGGATAAGGATAGAGTAGAGGCCTATAGATTTAGCCTGGAACAAGTCGCTGGAGACCTTGGCAAGTGCTGTTTTAGTAGAATGTAAGGGGCGAAAGCCAGACTGAAAAGGATCCAGAAGGGCTTATATAAGAACATAAGAACATAAGATACGCCATACTGGGTCAGACCAAGGTCCATCAAGCCCAGTATTCTGTTTCCAACAGTGGCCAATCTAGGTCATATGTACCTAGAACAGCGATGGCGAACCTATGGCACGCGTGCCAGCTGTGGCACGCGAAGGCCTTGCAGCTGGCACGCGGGCCATACGTCCGCAAAAAAAAGATAAAGCTGTCTCTGACTGCTGCCGCGGACGCGGCAAGGGCAGAATGCAGCGTCCCGCGGGGCCCCCTCCGCCCGCTAAGCCCCTCTGCAAGAGCTTTCAGATTCGCGAGGGAGAGCGTCTCCCTCGCGTCTCTGTTAAGCCCGCAGGGGCTAATGGGAAATTTCCCATCAGCCCCTTTAGACGCGAGGGACTGATGGGAAATTTCCCATTAGCCCCTGCGGGCTTAACAGAGACGCGAGGGAGACGCTCTCCCTCGCGAATCTGAAAGCCCTTGCAGAGGGGCTTAGCGGGCGGAGGGGGCCCCGCGGGACATTGCAATCTGCCGCGGCAGCAGCCAGAGCCTGCTTTTTTTTTTTTTAAATTTGCCGGTGGGGGGGGGGGGTAGGACTGCGAATGGGCAGGAGGAGGGGGGGGGGTTAGGTTTGCGAATGGGCAGGAGGGGGGGGGGTAGGACTGCTAATGGGCAGGAGGGGGGGGGTTAGGACTGCTAATGGGCAGGGGGGGGTTAGGACTGCTAATGGGCAGGAGGGGGGGGTTAGGACTGCTAATGGGCAGGGGGGGTTAGGACTGCTAATGGGCAGGAGGGGGGGTTAGGACTGCTAATGGGCAGGAGGGGGGGGTTCGGAATGCGAATGGGCAGGAGGGGGGGGTAGGACTGCTAATGGGCAGGGGGGGGAGGTTAGGACTGCTAATGGGCCGGAGGGGGGGTTAGGACTGCTAATGGGCCGGAGGTGGGGGTTAGGACTGCTAATGGGCAGGGGGGGGTTAGGACTGCTAATGGGCAGGGGGGGTTAGGACTGCTAATGGCAGGGGGGGGAGGTTAGGACTGCTAATGGGCAGGAGGGGGGGTTAGGACTGCTAATGGGCAGGAGGGGGGGGTTAGGACTGCTAATGGGCAGGAGGGGGGGGTTAGGACTGCTAATGGGCAGGGGGGTTAGGACTGCTAATGGGCAGGAGGGGGGGTGTTAGGACTGCTAATGGGCGGGGCGGGGGGTTTAGGACTGCTAATGGGCTGGGGGGGTTAGGACTGCTAATGGGCAGGAGGGGGGGTTAGGACTGCTAATGGGCAGGAGGAGGGGGGGTTAGGACTGCTAATGGGCAGGAGGGGGGGGGTTAGGACTTCTAATGGGCAGGGGGGGGGTGTTAGGACTGATAATGGGCTGCTGGGGGGTTAGGATGCTAATGGGCGGGCGGGCGGGGGGTAGGACTGCTAATGGGCTGGGGGGGTAGGACTGCTAATGGGCTGTGGGCTGATGGGGGCTGTCTGGAAATGGGGTGATGGGGGTTTAGGGCTGGAAGTGAGTTGATGGGGGGGGCTAGGACTGGTATTGGGTTGGGGGGTTGCTAGGACTGGAAATGGGCTGATGCAGGGACTAGAAGGGAATGGATGCTGGGTGAGGCTGGAACTAGAAGGGAGCTGATGTTGGGGGAGGATTAGAATGGGATGGGGCTGGGAGAGTAAAATGGAGAGGGGAAAAATATTTTGTGTGGGAGGGATAAAAAATCTACAATTGGCCGGGTATTGGGAGAGTAAGTGGGGATTGAGGATGGAGGGGTAAAATTTGAGTGGATGAAATAGGAATGAGGAAAGAGCAAAAGGAGAAAGATTAGTATGTTAAAGCGGATGTAGAGAGAGAGAATGGAAAAAAAAACTAGAAGAGAGAAGAAAGGACAAATGGACAGCAGATGATGGAGAGTTAGCAGAAAACATGAAGAAACCAGAAGAAAGTGGCTGGAGCAATTGCAACTGTGTAACTGAGCTGAGGTATTCTGTTTATGTAATTCCTTTTTGACATTGCCACTTGTTCTCTTTCCCCAGTAGGTCATGTATTGTTATTGTCTGAAATGTATTGGTTTAATATTTGCAGTGTTGCCTTTTGATAGGTATGGTGTGGTGCTTTGTGAGTCCTGGTAGTGCTGTTAGGATACGGCGGGTTTGCTATTGGTTCTAAATGGGCAGTGTTTGTAGTAGTTCCTAATGTGCCTGGCGGTTGGCACTGGATTATAGTAATGTAGAAATCTTTTAGTCTGTCTTTATCCATACACTCATTAAGAGACATGTTTACTAAAAGTTAGTGTATGTTAGCATTATGCAAATATTTATGCAAATTGACGTGCTGGCACTTTGAGGAAATTCTTTGGTTTTGTGCGGCAGTTTGGGCACTCGGGCTCAAAAAGGTTAGCCATCACTGACCTAGAAGTTTCCCCAAGGGACACAGGTTCCACAATGCTTGTATTGGTTCAAGCATTGATATCCTGGGTCCCTTCTTAATAATGGTTTATGGACCTTTCCTCCAGGAACTTGTCCAAACCTTTTTTAAACCCAGCTACACTAACAGCCTTTACTACATCCTCCGGTAACAAATTCCAGAGTTTGATTACACGTTGAGTGAAAAAATCTTTTCTTTTATTAGTCTTAAATAGTTTACCCTGTAGTTTCATTGCATGTCCCCTAGTCTTTCTATATTCTGATAAGGTAAACAATCGATCTACGTTTACCCGTTCCACTCCATTCATTAATTTATAGACTTCTATCATATCTCCCCTCAGCCATCTCTTTTCCAGGTTAAAGAGCCCTAACCTTTTTAGCCTTTCTTCATAGGAGTATCCTTCCATCCCCTTTACCATTTTGGTGGCTCTTCTCTGAACCTTTTCTAAAATCGCTATATCCTTTTTAAGATACGGCGACCAGAATTGCACACAATATTCAAGGTGCGGTCTCACCATGGAACGATATAGAGGCATTATAATATCTTTTGTTTTATTTTCCATTCCTTTCCTTATCATACCTAGCATTCTATTTGCTCTCTGGGTAATTTGGGATCTTTAAGCTCTGTCTGCTCCATACTCGAGGGCATTTGGGCTACTTTACTCTATTTTGGAACCTCTCTGCTTTTTGTAGTATCCTTCAAGGATACATTCTTCCGAACCATGCGCTCTTGGGCGACTGTCGGCTTTCCCCTATAATCTAGTTTAAAAGCTGCTCTATCTCCTTTTTAAAGGTTAATGCCAGCAGCCTGGTTCCATCCCGGTTAAGGTGAAGCCCATCCCTTCGGAAGAGCCCCTCCTTTCCCCAGAATGTTCCCCAGTTCCTAACAAATCCAAACCCCTCATCTCTGCACCATTGTCTCAACCACGCATTGAGACTCCGGAGCTCTGCCTGCCTTTTGGGTCCTGCGCGTGGAACGGGAAGCATTTCGGAGAATGCTACCCTGGAAGTTCTGGATTTCAACTTCCTACCTAAAAGCCTAAATTTAGCTTCCAGAACCTCCCTACCACATTTTCCTATGTCACTGGTACCGACATGTACCAAGACAGCAGACTCCTCCCCAGCACTATCTAAGACCTTATCTAGGTGGCACGTGAGGTCCGCTACCTTCGCACCAGGCAGGCATGTTACCAGGCGATCCTCACGTCCACCAGCCACCCAGCTATCTACATGCCTAATGATCGAATCACCAACTATAACTGCTGTCCTAACCCTTCCCTCATGGGCACTTGGCCCTGGAGAAACCTCCTCGGTGTGAAAGGGGTTTACATCATCTGGAGGACAGGTCCTAGTTACAGGATCACTTTCTGCCACACCAGGGTGATGCTCTCCTGTCACGTGACCTCTCTCCTCCATGGCAACAGGGATGCTGCCAGACTGGAGGTGGGACTTCAGGACTATATCCCTGTAGGTCTCGTCTATGTACCTCTCTGTCTGTCTTATGCTTTCCAAGTCTGCTACTTTAGCCTCTAGAGAACGGACTTGTTCCCTGAGAGCAAAGAGCTCCTTGCACCTAGTGCACACGTAAGACCTCTCACCAGCTGGGAGAAAATCATACATGTGACACTCAATGCAAAAGACTGGAAAGCCCCCATCCCGCTGCTGGACTGTTGTCTGCATCTTAGTTTTAAGTTTGTGTTTAGATCTAAGTTCTTTACTTACTAAGGGTTGCTATGGGTATTTATACTAATAAAACTGAACCTAATACGTGTAATATACCTTGTTCACCTGAAGCTTAATTAATCTCAGGTCCTAAGGGGCATGTTTACTAAACGGCGCACCTGTGCGGGGCGCACCTGAGCGCCCTAAAATGATGCATTTAAGTGCTCTTAAACGCCCCGTACACGTGCGGGTCACATTAACGGGCCCCGCACACGTGCGCCGACAACGCGCACATTTGCGGGGCGGTAATGTGCGAAAGAGGCGTGCCAAGGCGAAATGAGGGCGGAGGAAGGCCCCCTAGGGGCGGAGAGACGGGGTCAGTGGGCGGAATGTGGGAGGGGAGAGACTCGCCGCACAGGAGCGTGCCCGAATCTGCAAAGAAATTTACCGCCAGTGAAACACTCGCGTTAGAGGTGCTGTGCAGGGAAAAGAAACCGTTTCCGTCAGCAATGTGCAGCACAATAGTGGAAGCCCAAAAACCGTGAGCAGTGTGATCTATGTGCACAGATCAAACGCCGTAATGTCACAGGGCACTAACCACACGGGCGCCGCGCACCTTAGCGCATCTGTCAATCACAGCTTCTGTTCTTCACGACGGAACGCCCACTCCTTATACGGCACCCGCTCGGTACCGCGGACCGCACAACACCGGCCTTTAGTAAACAGACCCCTTAGTGTATGACTGATTTGGGTAATGAGCTTCACCTGAGAGCACCTCCTGTCTTTTAAGTTGTGCAAGTACCTATAAAGCTGTGATTATCCCAGGGGAGGGTGGGTGTGGGGAGGGAGGGAGGGATATAACACTTATTAAAAGAGGGCTGCTACACAGTACCCTGTCCTGTGCTGCTGAGGTAAGCTATCTTCTGATTTGATTTAAATTATAGCTCTTTGCTGCTGCTAGGCTCTAACCTATTATGAAATTTAAACTACAAGCTCTCTGCTGGATTCTAAAGTTAACCAGAAAGCTCTCTTCTGTGTTTTAAATTGAAACTAAAAGTACTTTGCTGATGCTAGGCCCTGAGTGCCTATGAAATTTAAACTACAGCTCTCTACTGGGTATGAAAGGTAACCAGAAAGTTCTCTTCTGTGTTTTAAATTGAATCTTAAACTGTTGCTACTAGGCCCTGACTGATTTAACAAAAAATAGTGGGTTCACAGATTAATTAGCTTTAAAAGAAAAAAATTCCTTTCAGAAAAATTCCCAGAAGTATATACTCACAATTTCAGATTTCTCTCCAGAAGTAACAGCCCCCCTTTCTAGTTCTTCAAGATGGGAAATTTCCCATCAGCCCCTGCGGGCTTAACAGAGACGCGAGGGAGACACTCTCCCTTCGTGCCTCTCAAAGCTTGCACAGAGGGGCTCAGCCATCGCGGAGGAAGGGAGGGAGGGATTCAGCCAAGCAGGGGCCCCGCGGGTCAGTCCATGCTGTCGCTGCCGCGGCGGCAGCGGTAGCAGCCAGCGTTTTATTTTTTTTATTAAATTTTACTTTAGGCCGATGGGGGGGGGTAGGACTGGTAATGGGCTATTGGGGAGGCTGGGACTGGAAATGGGCTGGGGGGGTTAAGACTGGAGGTGGGCTGATGGAGTTAGGACTGGTAATGGGCTGTGGGCTGTTGGGGGGGTTAGAACTGGTAATGGGCTATGGGGGGGGGGTTAAGCCTGGTAATGGGCTGTGGGCTGATGGGGGCTGTCTGGTAATTTATTTATTTATTTATTTATTTATTTATTTAACATGTTTTGTATCCCGCCTTTTCCTTCAATCAAAGCGGTTAATACAGCACAAAGTTAAACAAAGGTGAGGGAAACATACATTGCATTATCATTACATCACAACAAAACACTAGGAGTACAAACAGGGAACACAGTACATAACTTACATTACATTACCTTACATTAACTACAAACAGCTATGGGCTATGGGGGGGCTAGGACTGGAAATGGGCTGGGGGGGTTAAGGCTGGAGGTGGGCTGATGGGGTTAGGACTGGTAATGGGCTCTGGGCTGATGGGGGGGGTTAGGACTGGAAATGGGCTATGGGGGGCTGACTGGAAATGGGTTGATGGGGTTAGGACTTGAGGTGGTCTTATGGGTTTAGGACTGCTAATGGGCTGTGGGCTGATGGGGGGGGGTTAGGACTGGCAATGGGCTATGGGGGGCTGACTGGAAATGGGTTGATGGGGTTAGGACTGGAAGTGGGCTGATGGGGGGTTAGGACTGGTAATGCATTATAGGGGGGGCTTAAACTGAAAATGGGGTGATGGGGGTTAGGACTGTAAGTGGGCTGATGGGGGGGCTAGGACTGGTATTGGGTTGGGGGGTTGCTAGGACTGGAAATGGGCTGATGGGTGGCTAGGACTGGAAATGGGCTGATGCAGGGACTAGAATGGAATGGATGCTGGGTGAGGCTGGAACTAGAAGGGAGCTGATGTTGGGGGAGGATTAGAATGGGATGGGGCTGGAAGAGTAAAATGGAGAAGAGAAAAAATATTTTGTGTGGGAGGGATAAAAAATCTACAATTGGCCCGGTATTGGGAGAGTAAGTGGGGATTGAGGATGGAGGGGTAAAATTTGAGTGGATGAAATAGGAATGAGGAAAGAGCAAAAGGAGAAAGATTAGTATGTTAAAGCAGATGTAGAGAGAGAATGGAAAAAAACTAGAAGAGAGAAGAAAGGACAAATGGACAGCAGACGATGGAGAGTTAGCAGAAGACACGAAGAAACCAGAAGAAAGTGGCTGGAGCAATTGCAGCTGAAAAAAAATGCACAAAAGGTAGAAAAATATCTCTTTATTTTGAATTTATTAATTGGAATATGTCAGCTCTGGTAAATGTGCATCATTAACATCTGCGCTTTGTTTAGTACAAGAGCAAATTAATGTATAGTTTTATTTCTACAGTGTTGTACATTCCAAGTTTGGCTTTTGGGATTCCCAGTTTAATTATTGTCTTCCTGTTTCTAAATTGTGATTACTTGTTTGGTGATGGTCTATGTTCTGCATGTGTAACTGAGCTGAGGTGTTCTGTTAATATAATTCCTATTTGACATTGCCACTTGTTCTCTTTCCCCAGTAGGTCATGTATTGTTGTTCTCTGAAATGTATTGGTTTAATATTTGCAGTGTTGCCTTTTGATTGGTAGAGTATGGTGCTTTGTGAGTCCTGGTAGTGCTGTTAGGATACGGCGGGTTTGCTATGGGTTCTAAATGGGCAGTGTTTGTAGTAGTTCCTAATGTGTCTGGCAGTTGGCACTGGATTATAGTAATGTAGAAATCTTTTAGTCTTTCTTTATCCATACACTCATTAAGAGGCACGTTTACTAAAAGTTAGTATATGGTAACATTATGCAAATATTTATGCAAATGAGGCCCCTTATGCAAATGAGGCCCGCACCCCCCTTGGGCCGCCCCTGCTGGGGGCCCACAATTTTTGTTGGCGTAGGTCCTCACTCAAGGTAAATCCGGCCCTGGCTAGAGACAGTCCCTACTCGTCAGAGCTTGCAGACTAATCAAGGCAGACAAGACAAAAGATACGAAGGATAGAATAGGGAAGGGTAAGGAGACATACAGAAAAAAGCAAGCCAGTAGAAGAGAGGAGTTCCCAAGGAGGGGTGAAGGGAAAGGAGAAAGGAAAGGTAGTGACGAACAGAAGAATGAATGCATTTAAAGGTCAGAAGGAGGAGTTTGAATTGGATACGGAAACGGAAGGGAAGCCAATGAAGTGACCTGAGGAGGGGTTATATGGGTATATAGAGGCTGGTGAAAGATTAGCCACGCAGCAGAGTTCTAAATAGATTGAATGGGAGAGAGATGACTCAGAGGAAAACCAGCAAGAAAGAGGTTGCTATAGTCAAGACGGGAAGTAACTAGAGAGTGGACAAGTGTTATAGTAGTGTATTCAGAGAGAATGTTATAGAGATAGAAATGACAGGTTTTAGCTATCTGTTGGATATGTGAGAAGGAGAGGGAGGAGTCAAAGATGACCCCAAGGTTATGGGCTGAGGAAATAGTAAGCAGAAGAGTGTTATCAACAGAGAAAGAGAAAGGAGGAAGGGGAAAGAAAGGTTTAAGGGGAAAATAAGAAGTTCTGTTTTGATCATGTTTAGTTTCAGATGGCAGTGAGACATCCAGGTGGCAATGTCAGAGAGACAGTCAGAGATACGGGCCTGAAGTGTCTGAGAAATATCAGGTGTAGAAAGATAGATCTGAGAATCGTCAGCATAAACCTGATACTGAAATCCATGGGAGGAGATGAGATCACCAAGGGAGTGAGTGTAGAGAGAGGAAAGGAGAGGGCCAAGAACAGACCCTTGGGGTACACCAACTGAGAGTAGAATAGCAGTAGAGAAGGAAACATCAGAACAAACACTGAAAGAGCGATGGGAGATATAAGAAGCAAACCAGAACAGCACAGAGCCCTTAAAACCAAGCGAGGACAAGATGTCAAGGAGAAGGTGATGATCAGTAGTATCAAAAGCAGCAGAAAGGTCAAGAAGGATAAGGATAGGGTAGAGGCCTATAGATTTAGCCTGGAACAAGTCACTGGAGACCTTGGCAAGTGCTGTTTCAGTAGAATGTAAGGGGCGAAAGCCAGACTGAAAAGGATCCAGAAGGGCTTATATAAGAACATAAGAACATAAGATATGCCATACTGGGTCAGACCAAGGTCCATCAAGCCCAGTATTCTGTTTCCAACAGTGGCCAATCTAGGTCATATGTACCTAGAAGTTTCCCCAAGGGACACAGGTTCCACAATGCTTGTATTGGTTCAAGCATTGATATCCTGGGTCCCTTCTTAATAACGGTTTATGGACCTTTCCTCCAGGAACTTGTTCAAACCTTTTTTAAACCCAGCTACACTAACAGCCTTTACTACATCCTCCGGTAACAAATTCCAGAGTTTGATTACACGTTGAGTGAAAAAATCTTTTCTTTTATTAGTCTTAAATAGTTTACCCTGTAGTTTCATTGCATGTCCCCTAGTCTTTCTATATTCTGATAAGGTAAACAATCGATCTACGTTTACCCGTTCCACTCCGTTCATTAATTTATAGACTTCTATCATATCTCCCCTCAGCCGTCTCTTTTCCAGGTTAAAGAGCCCTAACCTTTTTAGCCTTTCTTCATAGGAGTATCCTTCCATCCCCTTTACCATTTTGGTGGCTCTTCTCTGAACCTTTTCTAAAATCGCTATATCCTTTTTAAGATACGGCGATCAGAATTGCACACAATATTCAAGGTGCGGTCTCACCATGGAACGATATAGAGGCATTATAATATCTTTTGTTTTATTTTCCATTCCTTTCCTTATCATACCTAGCATTCTATTTGCTCTCTTGGCCGCCGCTGCACACTGGGCTGAGGGTTTTAACATGGTATCCACAAAGACGCCTAAATCTTTTTCCTGGGTGGTGGTTCCTAATGTGGAACCTTGCATCGTGTAACCATAGTTTGGGTTGCTCTTCCCTAGGTGCATAACCTTGCACTTGTCCACATTAAATTTCATCTGCCATTTTGATGCCCAGTCTTCCAATTTATCAAGATCCTCTTGCAATTTTCCACAATCCTCTTGGGTTTTAACAACTTTAAATAGTTTTGTGTCATCTGCAAATTTGATAACCTCACTCGTTATTCCACTTTCCAGGTCATTTATGAATATGTCAAAAAGCAGCGAACCCAGCACAGATCCCTGGGGTACACCACTATTCACCTTTCTCCATTGGGAAAATTGGCCATTTAGCCCTACCCTCTGCTTTCTATCTTTTAACCAGTTCCTAATCCACAATAGTACACTGCCTCCTATCCCATGACTCTTTAGTTTTGCCAAATGTCTCTCATGAGGGACCTTGTCAAAGGCTTTCTGAAAGTCCAGATACACAATATCAACTGACTCACCTTTGTCCACCTGATTATTCACTCCTTCAAAAAAACATAACAGATTAGTAAGACAAGATCTTCCTTGTCTAAAGCCATGTTGGCTGTCTCCCATTAGGTCGTGACTATCTACATGCTGAGTAATTTTATTCTTTATGATGGTTTCTACCATTTTTCCCGGTACTGATGTCAGGCTCACTGGTCTGTAGTTTCCCGGATCACCCCTGGAACCCTTTTTAAAAATTGGTGTTACATTGGCGATCCTCCAATCTTCAGGTATTAGAGATGATTTTAATGATAGTTCACAGATTACTAATAGAAGGTCTGCAATCTCGTATTTCAGTTCTTTCAACACCCTTGGATGTATACCATCCGGCCCAGGTGATTTGCTACTCTTCAGCTTATCTAATAGTTGTAATACATCTTCCCGATGTATCGATATTTTCTTCAATTCTTCCGCACCTTTAAATACCACTTCAGTCATGGGTAACATCCCTACATCTTCCTCAGTAAAGACTGAAACAAAGAATTCATTCAGTCTCTCCGCTATCGCCTTTTCACCTCTTAGTGCTCCTTTAACCCCTTTATCATCTAATGGACCAACTGACTCTCTCACAGGTTTTTTGCTACGAATGTACTTGAAAAGGTCTTTACTTCGCATTTTTGCTTCTGCAGCAAGCTTCTTCTCAAATTCTCCCTTTGCCTGCCTTATCAATGCCTTGCATTTGACTTGCCAGTGCTTGTGCTGTTTCCAGGTTTCGTCGTTTGGCTCTTTTTTCCATTTCCTGAAAGATGCTTTTTTGGCAAAAACAGCCTCTCTGACCTCACCTTTAAACCATGCTGGCAGTTTTTTGGACTTCCTTCCACTTTTCTTAAAGCATGGAATACAGCTGGTCTGGGCTTCCAAGATAGTATTTTTCAACAACAGCCAAGCCTGATGTATGTCTTTAACCTTTGCAACTGCTCCTTTTAGTTTTTTCTTAACTGTTTTCCTCATTTTATCATAGTCTCCCTTTCGAAAGTTAAAAGGTAGTACTGTGGATTTCCTTACTATCCCTCCTCCGCTAATTAAATCAAAGGCGATCATGCTATGATCACTATTGCCAAGTGGCCCCAACAACCTTATCTCTTGCACTAGATCTGGTGTTCCACTAAGGACTAGGTCTAATATGGCTTCCCCTCTGGTCGGTTCATGAACCAGCTGCTCCAAGAAGCAGTCATTAATTTCATCTAGGAACTTTATCTCCCTAGCATGTCCTGACGTGACACTGACCCAGTCGATACCGGGGTAGTTGAAATCACCCATTATTATTACTGTGCTGTAACTTTTGTTAGCTTCCTTGATTTCTTTGAGCATTTCATCATCTATTTGGTCATTCTGGCCAGGCGCTCGATAGTACATCCCCACTGCCATTGCCTTCCCCCTTTTACATGGAATTTCAATCCATATAGATTCTACAGCAGATTTTGTTTCCTGCAAAACGTTAATCCTTTCTGACTCAA
Source organism: Ichthyophis bannanicus (assembly GCA_033557465.1). NCBI lineage: Eukaryota > Metazoa > Chordata > Amphibia > Gymnophiona > Ichthyophiidae > Ichthyophis > Ichthyophis bannanicus. Next base: position 499,064,919 of record CM066037.1, on the reverse strand, counting down.
TGCCCTCTCTAACATAGAGAGCAACCCCTCCACCAATTTGATCAGCTCTATCATTACGATATAATTTGTACCCAGGTATCACAGTGTCCCACTGGTTGTCGTCCTTCCACCATGTCTCTGATATTCCAATCATATCTAACCTTTCATTTAGTGCTATATATTCTAACTCTCCATCTTATTTTTTAGACTTCTAGCATTTGCATACAAGCATTTTAGAGAATGTATTTTATTCATATTAATTTGGCTGTTGTTAGACATGGGTAATTTGGGATCTTTAAGCTCTGTCTGCTCCATACTTCAGGGCATTTGGGCTACTTTACTCTTTTGTGGAACCTCTCTGCTTTTGGTAGTATCCTTCAAAGATACATTTTTCCGAACCATCCGCTCTTGGGCGACTGTCGGCTTTCCCCTAATATCTAGTTTAAAAGCTGCTCTATCTCCTTTTTTAAAGGTTAATGCCAGCAGCCGGAAAGAAATTCAAGACAATGGTGGAGGACTCAGCGCTCAAGAAATTTGGAAATGAAGGGAAGAAGAGAGATGGGACAATAATTATAAGGAGAGATAGGATCAAGAGAAGGTTTCTTGAGCAGGGGTGTGACCACAGCATGTTTGAAGGCTGCAGGGATAATAGCAGTGGAGAACGAGAGATTGAGAATATGTGAGATGTAAGGGATGAGGATGGGTATATAAACCACTGACAGCACAAGGTACATTACCTCATGCTAACTATCATGGCTGCAATAGTGTGGGTGCCATCTCCAAATAGTGTACCCATGCTACCAGCAGCCATGAAACTTTACGTGTGATAATATATCATGCACTGTCAGTGATATCATATCCATTCTTTGTCCATATCCTATCCAGTTCCCTGCCCACAAGGCTTTAAGCAGTTAGCATGTTATTTTTAACCTGCTATTGTTTTAAACATATGGTAGCCGTTAGTGCAGGCATGCGTTAAATGTGCAATTGCGCAATAACTGCCGCTATCATTGACATTGTGCTGAGTACTGGGGATGATGGCGGGCTTTCTCCTCTACACCCTCTGGATGTTTTCCAACCAAAATGAGCACTTTACAGATGCCTGTTCATGCTGGGAACAGGTCTAAACTTCAACATGATGCCGATATCCATGCCATTTCTGAGATCATGTAGGGATGTCCAAGTTCCTGGGAATTCCCTGGCCACCCATCCACCATGCCCCGGTTCAGCCTTGGAAATCCTCACGCTGGGGACGCCCCCAGAGCCAGGTTCTAAAATGACTTTCGATGTCTCTGTGCCCAGTTTCAGACATCCAAAGCACAAACAGGGCTCCCAAAATGACCCCATTGCTAGGTGGAACACCCTCTCATTCTGCCCCTGCACTTTCTGGATGGTGCCGGAGCATTTAGAAGCAAGTTCCAGATGCACTATCTATATAATGCTACTGAAAATTCATGGACTGGGGACTTACATGTTTAACAGCCTTCGCTTTCAATAGTTTCCCACAAATGTATGTATTATCATACTATCTGACTGGTTACTTGTACTGCAGTCAAAGAGGTTCTTACCTTGCATAACAAGCACATTCAGAAGGGCAATAATAATCCTCAAAAAAAGGCAATGATTCAGTTGGATTGGCATTCCTTGTGTTTGTATGCTTGATGACTTGCAGGATGATGTTCTGCCCTTTCGCTTCAGCTCTAGGTTTACCATTGTGTCGCACTGTCTTATGTCGTCTATTTTCTCCCTTGCTAGACTCTCTTGCCAGGTTTTTCTTTTTCATTGCTAGCGCTCTGTTTTGTCCTTTCTTCTTTCTTTTTCTATCTTTAGACACAGATGATGAGAGATTTCTATTTCTCTTCCTCAACTTCATGTCAGGTCTCGTGGTTTTAATGTATAGCACTTTCACATTTAAATTAGCATTCTTATGGAGCCTTCTGTTCTTTGGTCTTTTCCTTATGTTTAATGCACGATGAATCAATTCAGGAGCTGCATATGACCTTAGCAGAGTACTACTTCTAGTGCCCACACCTGCAATACTGTTATTTCTTTGTAAATAGGTTTTTGGTAATATTTCTGCTTCTATTACTGGAAGGAGGCTTTCTGTCTGCAAGTTCTCTGTTGCTAGGTTGCTATGTCCTATAGCCTGGGCAGCCCTCTTGACTGTAGTGGTCACCGATGTGTCTTTGAATGGAGCTCGTGCGCCAAGGAGATGTTCATTTTGTATGCTGAAAGGTGAAATGGACATTTGCGACCATGAACGTAGGTCAATCTTATTCTCTGTTGCATTCATTTCTTCTACTGCCTTATCATTTTCCTCTGTTGAAAAAGAATAGATATTTGTAAGTGAACTAAACAAAAAAAATTGATATATTGTACAACAGACAGAAATTGTAAGACTGATATTCAGCATTGTGGCGAGTGGCAAAATTAACTGGATAAACAGTATCCACACTGACTATATCTGGATAAAGATAATCAGCTAACTTTGGGAGACCCTTCCTAACGTTTAGCCAGACAACGCTGATGTTGGCTAAACTCAATTTGCTCTCCATTGCCACCTCTTTTTGTGACAGCTGGATTTTGTCTGTGAAAGTGAGCATGGGAAAAGGGTCCAACTTTCTATGGGATTTTGTCTTTTGTATTTATTGTTTTGTACTGGTGTTATTTTTGATGATGTATATGGTAATATTGTATATGGTGGCAGAGCCAGCCCAGTAGTTGGATCAAAGTGGTGGCGCCCTAGGCAGACCTTAAGCCCTATGACCCCCTGGCTGTCAGAATCTATTGTTTAGCTTTGAATGTCTTTCTCTTTGGTGCTCCCCCCCCCCCCTTCAAGAAGCTGCCTCTTTAGGCAGCTGCCTAGTCTGCTGGATGGTTAGGCCGACCCATATGTTGGGATGGGCCAGTTGCATAATTCATTCACTGTTGACTTGTCCCATTGAAATTTGTGAGTAAACTGAAATTACATTGCATTACATATTTAACATTTTGGAGAATATCTATCCTGGACCTTGTCTTTGTAAGGATGTGCAGTCATTATTGCATATTTGATTTCTTTGGGCACCCTAAAACTTTTAGTGCATGCAAACTCAATTGTACATATATACTCCTACAAATTAATCATTGATTTGCATATATTTAAAATTTAACAACCTACTTAATCTATAATCTACAAGAGCAAGAACAATACCAGCTTTGTTTTACTATGACATGTACGGCATGGTGAAAAGCCTTCTTGTACATCCTCTTAGGGGGTCTACCCAGGGCCGGCCCGTCTATTGAGCGAGAATGTCTTTTGCACAGGTAAATTTAAAAAAAAAAGCTGGCTGCTGCCGCTGCCACCGTGGCAGCAGTAGGATCGAGTGTCCGTGGGGCCCCCCTGCCCAGCAGAGCCCTCTCTCCCTGCATCCTTTCCCTCTCGCGCTGGCTTTCAGATCCGCAAAGGGAGAGTTTCCCTTTCATGGCTCTGTTAATCCTGCCGGGGCCTGGGGCTGATGGGAAACAGGAAAAGCCTGTTTCCCATCAGCCCCAGTGGGCTTAACAGAGCCACGAGGGAGAAACTCTCCCCTTTGCGGATCTGAAAACCAGCGCGAGAGGGAATGGATGCAGGGAGGGAGGGCTCTGCCGGGCAGGGGGGGCCCGCGGACACTCGATCCTGCCACTGCCATGGCAGCAGCGGCTGCAGCCAGTTTTTTTTTTTTGTTTGTTTAATTTTGCTGATGGGGGGAGGGGGGTTAGAACTGGCTATGGGCTGATGGGGGGGGGTTAAGACTGGTAATGGGCTACAGGGGGGCTAAAACTGAAAATGGAGTGATGGGGGAGTTAGGACTGGTAATGGTCTATGGGGGGGGCTAAAACTGAAAATGGAGTGAATGGGTGTTAGGACTGGTAATGGGCTATGGGGGGCTAACACTTAAAATGGGGTGATGGGGGGTTAGGACTGGAAGTGGGGTGATGGGGGGGTTAGGATTGGCAATGGACTACGGGGGGAGCTAGGACTGGAAATGGGCTGATGGGGGGTTAGGACTTGAGGTGGGCTGATGGGGTTAGGACTGGTAATGGGCTGTGGGCTGATGATGGGTTAGGACTGGTAATGGGCTATGGCGGGGCTAACACTGGAAATGGGCTGATGGAGTTAGGACTGAAAGTGGGCTGATAGGGGGTTAGGACTGGTAATGGGCTATAGGGGGCTAAGACTGAAAATGGGGTGATAGGGGGGTTAGGACTGGAAGTGGGCTGATGGGGGGCTTCGGACTGGTAATGGGTTGGGGGGTTGCTAGGACTGGAAAAGGGCTGATTGGAAGGGGAGACTTGAACTGCAAATAGATGATGGGGACGGGGGCTTGGAATGGAAATGGGCTGAGTGGAGGGAGCTAGGATTTAACATGGGCTGATGGTGGGGCTAGGAAAGGACTAGAAATGGGCTGATGGGGGGCTGGGATTGGAAATGAGCTGATGGAGGGACTCGGATAGGACTGGAAATGGATGGGGAATCTAGGACTGGAAATGGACTGATGGGGGGGGGCTAGGACTGGAAATGGGCTGATGCGGGGCCTAGAAGGGAGTGGATGCTGGGTGGGGCTGGAACTAGAAGGGAGTTGATGTTGGGCGAGGATTAGAATGGGATGGGGCTGGGTGAGTGAAATGGAGAGGGAAAACTATTTTTGGGAGGGAAGGCTTGGAATGGAAATGGTCTGAGTGGAAGCGGGGGCTTAAACTGCAAATAGCTGATGGGGAGGGGGGCTTGGAATGGAAATGGGCTGAGTGGAAGGGGGGCTTGAACTGCAAATAGTTGATGGGGAGGGGGGCTTGGAATAGAAATGGGCTGAGTGGAAGGGGGCTTGAACTGCAAATAGCTGATGGGGAGGGGGGCTTGGAATGGAAATGTGCTGTGAGGGGAGGGAGCTAGGACTAGAAATGGGCTGATGGGGGTGCTGGGATTGGAAATGAGCTGATGGAGGGGCTAGGATAGGACTGGAAATGGGCTGTTGTGGGGAGCTAAGATTGGAAATGGGCTGTGTTGGGGGCTTGGATTGAAATGGACTCATGGAGGAGCTAGAACTGGAAGTAGGCTCATGGGGGGCTTGGATTGGAAATGGGCTGAGTGGAGGGGAGCTAGGACAGGGGTCACCAACCTGCGGCCCGCGAGACTCTACCCCGGTGTGGCCCGCCAAGGCAAACTCACCGACTCCTTCTTCTGCAGCCGTGGCTCCCTGCCTCTTAGGGAACCGCGGCTGTGCTTGTAAAATCATCGCGGAGCCCTTCCTGTCTTGACGGGCTCCGTGCAGCATTGTCCCGCCTCCAAAGGAAGTGGTAAACAACTTCCTTTAGAGGCGGGACAATGCTGCACGGAGCCCGTCAAGACAGGAAGGGCTCCGCGATGATTTTACAAGCACAGCCGCGGTTCCCTAAGAGGCAGGGAGCCGCGGCTGCAGAAGAAGGGAGGGAGCTGACATGGAATAATCAAAGTACAGGTATGAGCAGTTTTTTTTCACGCAGGGGGGGAGGGGGTTGCGGCCTGCGAGTCTGCCGGTAGTCGGCTGTGCGGCCCGTGGCCCTCTGGAGGTTGGTGACCCCTGAGCTAGGATTTGACATGGGCTGATGGTGGGGCTAGGAAAGGACTAGAAATGGGCTGATGGGGGGCTGGGATTAGAAAGGAGCTGATGGAGGGACTCGAATAGGACTGGAAATGGGCTGATGGTGGGGCTAGGACTGGAAATGGGCTGATGCAGGGACTAGAAGGGAGTGGATGCTGGGTGGGGCGGGAACTAGAAGGGAGCTGATGTTGGGGGAGGATTAGAATGGGATGGGGCTGGGAGAGTGAAATGGGAAATTATTTTGTGTTGGAGGGAAGAAAAATCTACAATTGGCCGGGTATTGGGAGAATAAGTGGGGATTGAGGATGGAGGGGTAAAATTTGAGTGGATGAAATAGGAATGAGGAAAGAACAAAAGGAGAAAGATTAGTATGTTAAAGCAGATGTTGAGAGAGAATGGAAAAAACTAGAAGAGAGAAGAAAGGACAAAGGGACAGTAGACAATGGAGAGTTAGCAGAAGATGCGAAGAAACCAGAAGAAAGTGCCTGGAGCAATTGCAACTGAAAAAAAATGCACAAAAGGTAGAAAGATGCCTCTTTATTTTGAATTTATTAACTGGAATATGTCAGCTCTGGGAAATGTGCATCATTAACGTCTGCGCTTTGTTTAGTACAAGAGGAAATTAATTTATAGTTTTATTTCTACAGTGGTGTTGTACATTTCAAGTTTGGCTTTTGGGGTTCCCAGTTTAATTATTGTCTTCCTGTTTCTAAATTGTGATTCCTTGTTTGGTGATGGGCTATGTTCTGCATGTGTAACTGAGCTGAGGTATTCTGTTTATGTAATTCCTATTTGACATTGCCACTTGTTCTCTTTCCCCAGTAGGTCATGTATTGTTATTCTCTGAAATGTATTGGTTTAATATTTGCAGTGTTGCCTTTTGATAGGTAATGGTGCTTTGTGAGTCCTGGTAGTGCTGTTAGGATATGGCGGGTTTGCTATGGGTTCTTAATCGGCAGTGTTTGTAGTAGTTCCTAATGTGCCTGGCTGTCGGCACTGGATTATAGCAATGTAGAAATCTTTTAGTCTTTCTTTATCCATACACTCATTAAGAGGCACGTTTACTAAAAGTTAGTGTATGGTAACATTATGCAAATATTTATGCAAATGAGGCCCCGCACCGAATCTTCGCACATGGCCCCTTGGCCGCCCCTGGGTCTACCTAGCAGTGCATGTGCTGGGACGTGCATTGCCAACTAGTACAGGGACATGATTATCCCTGTGCTCAATGTTCAACCTGCATTAGGGTCATGAGTGGGTGAGTTAGGAGTGGAAAGTGGCGTGGTGAGCTCAGTGCCGTTAGTGCTGGGTTTACACTGCATATTAACTGCCTTAGCAGGGGTTCATCTAACATCACCTCAACAGATACAGTTAAGTGCACCCACGCTACTGCTGCCCATGTTAAGGGAAAATGCTCTGCATTAGCTGCTAGGGAAATGCTTTCCACACGCCTGACAGTTAATGCAGTGGTGCTGCACCAAACATGCCATAGTATCAACACTTTTGGCACATTGGGTGCAATGCCCTAGTGCATTTTAGTACAAGGGCCCATAAAATAGGGATGTGTACTCATTAGTGCACATTTGGTTCATTAGTGTGCTTTGAAAAATTTAGTGTACACTAAATTGTTTTGAAGGGACATTTTACAGAAGACGTCCAAGTCAGAATGCCTGAGAAAAAAACAGGCACGTGCAAGTTTAGGCAAGATTTAACCGACATGGGCATGCCCAATATGAACATCTATGGAGACAGCTACATAGACATCCCCAGACAAGCATTCCAGAGTGGGGATGTCTAATAACCTAATGGCTAGTGTAGTGGGTTAGTAGCAGAATGGCTAGGGTTCAAATCCCAATGTGGGTGGTTGTGATCTTAGACTATTCATTTAACTCTACATTCTCTGAATATTTTAAGGGCAAAAACAATCACCTTCCTTCTACCTATTCATGGCTGCTGACATCCCTGATATTCCTTAAATAGAATGGGGACGTCTTCATGATTTGGCCAACATGTGCATGTCTTCAGACTTCCAAATCACAACCAAGACTTTTAAAATCCCCCCTTAATAGATGTTGATATATGAATTAATGTGCATTGCATTGATTAGTATGCATTAAAAATGTTAAGCATATTTACATTTTTTATTCAAATGAATAAAACTGAAAAAAACATTGGGAAATCAGGGAAAAAAGTCCAGACGAACCAAAAACAAACTGAAAGGGGCTGCAGAGTAGAGATGGCATCCATCTGTCCAAAAAGGGTCAAAGTGTCTTCTGCAGCAGACTGGCTAACCTACTGAAGAGGGCTTTAAATTAGATTTGATGGGGATGGGTGAAGAAAGCCCCCAGGTAGGTGAAACATTAAATACCTCAGTAGAAATGGGTAAAAGGGGCAACAGCTGGAAAGCGGTGTGTATAAATGCCTGTACCATGGGAAATAAGATCCCAGATGTTGAGGCTTTAATGGAAGAGGCTGACTTGGATTTAGTGGTGGTTACAGAGACATAATTCATAAAAAAAAAACATGACTGGGATGTAATTATACCGGGCTATACTTTATTCAGGAAGGACGGGGTAGGAAGAAGGGGAGAAGGAGTGGCACCATATATAAAAAATAATATAAAAGCTATAGAATTACAAGCTGTAAAAGGGAGTGAGAGGAGGCACTGTGGGTTAAACTAGAAAGAGGGAAAGGGAAATCCATTTGCATTGGTGTGATCTACAGATCTCCATCATAGGGAGAAGCAGGCAGGGAATGAATAGAAGACATATGCAGTATTGCCATGAAAGGAGAAGTGCTACTGATAACTGACTTCAATATGTCAGATATTGATTGGCACATCCCTGCTGTAATGTCATCTAAAAGTAGGGAATTCCTAGATTTTCTACAGGGAGATCTATGCCGGCAACTTGTAATGGAACCAACATGTGAAGGGACCATACTGGACTTGGTGCCACTAAGGGGAAAAGTGTTTCTGATGTCATAGTGGGAGATCATCTCGCATCCAATGATCACCAGATGGCGTGGTTCAGTATTAGGACTAGGGCTGATAAAATTTATTTACATTCTCTTATTTATTTACATTCTCTTATATACCACACTATTCTGCATCAGTGCAGTTTACATTGAACAAACTGAAATTACATTGAACAGGGCATTATAACTTGGAGATAACTATTTTACAGGGAACATGGGCTATGAAGGGTTAAGTGGCTTGCCCAAGACCACAAGGAGCACCTGTGGGACTAGAAACCCCAGTCCTTCCAGCCCAAGGTTGCTGTCCTCTAGTGGGATTTGAACCCCCAACCTTCTGGCCTGAAGTACCTTGCACCAACCACTAGGCCACTCCTCCATTCAAAAGCAAGGGTCTTAGACTTTAGGAAAACTGACTTTGCCAAGATGGGAAAATAACTTAAGGAATAATGGGAAGGGAATATCAGGGGGATGTAGAAAGGAAATGGGCAAAATTGAAAGGGGATATTTTAAGGACAAAAAAATTTTTTTGTTAGAAAGGTAAATAAATGTAAAAGGAAAGGGAAGCCTCTGTGGGTCTCAAAAGAAGTAGTTGAAAAGGTGAAGAAAAAGAGGATGGCCTTCATTAAATATAATAGATCACAGAGAGCATCTATATTTGGAAAAACTTAAGGAAGCAAACAAAGTAGTCAGGAAAGCAAAGATACAAAAAGAAGAAGAAATAGCCAGTGCAATAAAATGGGGGATAAGACATTTTTCAGATATGTTAGTGAGAAGAGGAAGGGCTAAAGTGATATTGTCAGACTCAAAGGTGAGACGGAGGAAAATGTAGAAGCTGAAGAGGGTAAAATAAAATTGCTTAACAAATATTTCTGTTCTGTGTTCACAGATGAAGGGCCAAGAGCAGGACCTCAGAAAACACCCACAAGGAGGAAGAGAAGAGATAGGGATCTTGAACAATTTTCAGAATACTGTGTTTGTGAGGAGCTAGCTAAACTAAAAGTAGTCAAGGTGATGGGACAGATGGAATCCAGACAAGAATATTGAAGGAACATGGGGATATTCTAGTAGCTCCACTTATTGATCTCTTCTTTAGAATCAGGAATGGTTTCAGAGGACTAGAAAAAGGCACATGTGGTCCCAATACACAAAAGCGGAAGTAATTATGAGTTTGACAACTACAGGCCAGTTAGTTTAACCTCTGTGGTGAGTAAATTATTGGAAATGTGGCTAAAGCAGAGAATAGTGAGGTTTCTGGAGTCCAATGAACTGCAGGATCCAAGGCAGCATGGGTTTACAAGAGGCAGGACTTGTCAGACAAATCTGCTTGATTTCTTTGACTGGGTGACAAGAGAGTTGGACTGAGGGAGAGCCCTAAATGTGGTGTACTTGGATTTCAGTAAAGCCTTTGACACAGTTCTGCACAGGCAATTTATAAACAAACTAAGGACTCCAGGGATCATCACTGTACCTAGCCTTGTGCAAACAGTGCAGCCACACATTGTGCAAAAGGATTAGGGGTGCAGGTCAGGCTGCCGGCCCTGGCCTGCACCCCGCAATGCCCTAGTGACGCTGCCGCTCTTTTTTTTTCTCAGAGGCGGCAGCAGCAGTAGTGAGGCAAACCAGTGTTTGTAGGCAGGTTGGATCCCTCCTTCCCTTCTCTGATGTAGTTTGTGTCAGAGGAGGGAGGGACCAGGCCAGCCCTGCAAATGTGGGTCTTTGCAACTCAGCGTTTGCATGGCTGGCCTGGTCCCTCCCTCGTCTGATGCGACCTACATCAGAGGGCTGGGGGTTCAAGCCCCACCTGGGGACAGCAATCTCAGGCCGGAGGGACTGGGATTTCTAATCCTGTAGGCACTCCTTGTGGTCTTGGGCAAGCCACTTAACCCTCCATTGCCCATGTTCCCTGTAAGTATTAGTGTATGTGTCTCATATCCCCTCGTGTTAAATGTATCCCCCAATTGACCGCTTTGACCCGGTGAAAAGCAGGATATAAATACAGCTAAATAAATAAATAAAATAAATAAATATATACGTTAGAGTAGTGGTTCTCAACCCAGTCCTCTGGTACCCCCAGGCTAATTTGTTTTTCAAGATATCCACAATGAATATGCATGAGATAGATCTGCATACAATGGAAGCAGTGCATTCAGATCTATCTCATGCATATTCATTGTGGATATCCCGAAAACCTGACTGGCCTGAGGGGTACCAGAGGTCTGGGTTGAGAACCACTGCATTAGAAAAAAGGCAGGATAGAGGAGATATGATAGAGGCACTTAAATACCTCCATGACATAAACACCCAGGAGGAGAGCCTCTTTTGATTGAATGCAACCTCTGCAATGAGAGGACATAGGATGAGGGTGAAAGGGGATAGACTCAGGAGTAATATGCAGAAATATTTCTTTATAGAAAGAATGGTAGATGTGTGGAATAGTCTCCCAGTGGAGGTAGTACAGATGAGAACGGTATCTGATTTCAAGAAAGTGTGGATCTCTGAAGGATAAAAAGGGACTATTGTTTTGGATATGGACACGCATGGACAGTTTCCATGGTGACTAGATAGGCCATATGGTCTTTTTTTCTGCCGTCATTCTCTACGTTTCTAAAAGGTCTAGCCCTGTGCACATACCTATACCTAAATGTTTTGGAGCATGTGTCCTTTCAATGACCAAGAATTGTGAAACATATACATCCAGTATTTAAATGTTACATGGCATTTATTTGCAAGGTGTTGAAAAGAAGTCGTGGTGAAACCTGCTCAAATTCTTGAAAGAACTTTATGGCTTTTCTCCACTCTCTCTTCTCCTGCCACCCTCTGTCTTATTAGCTGTACCCTAGTTGCTAAAAGCACCACTTTATCATACTCAAAAAATGTGTCCAGTTAGCCAAGATGGCTTTTATCATCCAAAGACTGAACTCTGGACACTCCAATTACAATCTACAAAGCCTACAAAGGTGTCTGGATTACATCATGTCTTGTGGCAAAAAAAAAAAAAAAAGTTGAATAAGAATATCCCCGGACTACCTTTCTAATAATCTGTAAACAGTTAAAGTTGACTGTTAAAAGTTCCTTGTTTTATCCTTATCTTTATTAAGTTTTTGTTCTCTGTACAAGAGCTGTATCTACACTGTTACAAGTTAAGTTACATGTAAACCATCTTGAATTGTTGAAAGACGGTATATAAAAAGTTTTAAGTAAATAAATATCTTTGTGTTACTTTGTTAACACAGCAAATGTACCTGTTCATATCAATGTTTTCAACTATATTTCATAGTGTAAAGAGGGATTATTTGAAGACTGGAAGCCCGAAATTGTCAAATCCAATGAGACAATTGGAGTTTTTAAGTCATGTAGACTGCTTCTTGCTTCAGTGTACAGTGAATAAATATTTTAAACTAATTAAGCTCTAAGTCAAAGACTTGGTTACAAATTGCTATTGCAGGCATAGAAGTGATCGTTGTTTTCTGTCAGGGAGCCTGCTTGGATTTCAAAAAAGATTTTGAAAAGAGGTGAGGGATGATTTAAAACTTAGCAGACAGAAGAATCTTCAATCATTCTATTGCGTATTTGTAGTCTGTGGGAAAAGAAAACTGTGACAAAGAAGCAAGCCATTGCTGAGATTTATCAGTTACTTTTCCAGTCATTTCCTTGGCTGCAGATCTGATCTTAATGTTTGCTAACATTCTAATGGAATCAGTATTTTACAATAGGCAAACAGGTTATTTTGCCTTGGAAAATCAAATGGAACATGGACCTTTCTCCAGTATTTGAACACCAGTGAGTAACATATTTTTGTCCAATATAAATAGTTCCCAGTTATTCCAAAACTTTGCTGTGTGCATGAAAAATAGTGAAAAGGCACTAAGAAGCCAATGCACTTAACCTGCGATATCACAAATGGGACCTTGCATGAAAAAATGCACACTAATCACTCCAAAACATAGAAAGTTTGGGAGAGGATGGTTAAATATTTTTTTCATGCAAAAGCCTGTTTTCCAAACCCTCACAGGTTTTGTTGTTCACAAATATTAACAATTCAAGTGTAGTTTGCTGTGCACACAATTTTATTCCAATTCTATATTAATGAGCTGCTGCAATACAATATCTTGCGAAGCAACCCATTAATTCAGGATTTAGTGACACTCCGTGCAAGGCATCTTCCTAGGCTGGTTTTCACAGAAAGATAGTCCTCAATGAGCTATAGTTATCTTTCTTTCCAACTGCCCCATAGCTAAGTGTCTCATGAAAATTTGCTTCGAAGCTCATTTACACTCACAGCAAACTTTCACAGGAAGCGGCTACTAACTCTCAGGCAATGCCATGGATTAGTACCATAGCGTCTAACTATGTTAGCACATGACACTAAAAAGCAGACAATAAGGGGGTAATTAACAACTGTATATGGTCACATGTGTTCATTAATGATGACTCATAAAATATTGACCGGCTTAAATGTACACACGTTGCATGGTCATGCGGACTTTGTCAGTAGCCATGAGTATGGAAGGAGCACTAAGTACTGGATTTGCTTTTATGACATAGGCTTAACATAAGCACCTTCAATAGGGTTTTAACTTGCAGCCAAAATTACCCTCTAAACTCAAAAGCGACTGATTTTATGACCTTTTATCTACCTCAAAATTATGGCTGAAGAAAGACAAAAGTCTTACGGACTCAGGGGAGCCAACTTGGAGGCATGTTAGCAACGTGAAAGAAATAATTCAAGGCTGTAGTCCAAAGTCAGGTACACCTATTACTGGAAGAAATGCTTCTTTGCTGCTATTTTCTTGATTACACTGAGGTCTGCACGATACAATCATTATTGTAGATAGTTTAAATGGAGAGTCCCACTGCCATGCATAGAGAGAGATGAGTGCTCACTTCTCAGGTCTGGTCCTTTGCCCATCAAGCCAGTAAGAATTGAGGGTATCACTAGTGGGGAGAGGAAGAACTAATCACTATAGAACAGAGACACCAGGAGAATAATCGTATAAAGGGTCAAATACGTTGAGAGGTTTTACTAAACCATGGCAATGGTTACCGTGGAGATACTGCAGCAAACATGATAGGGTGGGATAGTGTGGGGAGTGGGCATGTCAGCCAGTGACAGCAGTGGGATGGCTCAGCATACCAGCTGTCATGACTGCTGATAGCTGGTAGTCTCAAGATACTATCACTGAGGGTCAGAGCCACCATTTTTTTAAATTATGAAATTTACATAATTAACAATAAAGCAAATAATACTTATACAGAAAAACCGTCTGTTCATCTAGTCAAAAATAAAAAGGAAAAAAAGCTTAAACAAGCTACAAAGGTAAAAAAAAATGAACAAATAACCCAGCTGAAGTCCACCACCAGGGAGAAATCCAAGTAGATTTAAAAAAAAACCTCATTCTAGAGCATTGAAGAGCTGCCGTTTTATCAGCCATCGCAGCTGCGGCAGGAGCAAAGGGATACTGCTCTGGCCCATTCTCATTGAGACCATCAGGGACCCCCTGATTAGACCTGAGAGGGAGGTGGTGGGAGAGTGCAGGGGAGGGGCAATCAGGGGTGAAGGGTCTTGTTAGGTTGCTTTCCAGAGGCAGATTCCAAAAGGGGGGATGATCAGTATAGGGGGTCAAATTGTGGGGAGGAGGGGGGTTGATCAGTAGGGGAAGCTGCGTGGGTTAGTTGGGGTGGGATAGGGATTAGGGGGGAGCAGGAACTTTGCAGCCATTGCTGCTGTCTTCTCGCCACACTGTTGTGGCTCCTGGCCCACGTTCTCTGCCTCGGCAGGTAGCCCAAGTCCTCCCAAAATACCTGCCAGGTATGACCACCCTGTATTTACCACATAGTCTTTGCACTTAGTGTACCCTTGAGTGCAAATCTTTAGCACACTTTAGTAAACAAACCCCATGGACACCTACATGTCTTTATGCAATGCTTGTGATAAACCAGCAGAAATGCCCTTACATACATTTACCCCGTCTTGGGAGCAATGGGTGAAGAAGTTGTGTAGGTGTTTATTTAATTATCCATGCACATACTTTGCAATTCTGCCTATGCTCTGCTCAAACCCCACCCTAGAACATCCCTACACGCTGCTCACATACAAGCACGCGTGGGGTAATTTTATCAAAGCTGCTTTAAGTGTATGAAGCCAGGTTTTACGCGCAGGAAAATTGTATAAAATTATTCCTCAAATGGTCAGAGGGGCCCCGGTGCATGGTCCTAGCTGAGGTTTACCACTGCACCAATTTGATTAAAGTAAATTGGGAGGTGATATAAAATAAGGGAATGGCAAATGAAGACTCATGACAGGTGGCGGTCATTTTATCCATTGTCACGCAGGCAACGCACGGTAGTGCGCACATATTTGGGGCTTATTTTATAGAGTGATTCCCCGCACACTTTCTTTATAAAATAGGGTATACTGACATGCCTGAACCTAGTCGCGGCAGTCTAGAGCAGATGTAACTGCACAGGACTCAGTCATTGAAGAAACCTGCATAGGGAATAATATTCTATAACTTAGGTGTGTGAACTGAGACCCTGCCTCTGCTATGCCCAAGCATCTCTCCCTTGCACACCCAGAGTGCATGTGAGTGACTATTCACACATATGGGTCCTCGAGAATAGGAACTTGCACATGGTTCTAGTATGTAACTGTCCATGCATGCCATACAGATTCAGCCTCTAAATGCCCTCCCTGCTTCCAGTTGAACTGGAAGTCTAGAGGAGCAGGACTATAAAAAATATTTATATGTTGGCAAATGTGATCAAATACATTTAAAATTGCTTAATTTAAAGCCATTGTTTCTTTTGCTTGATTTTAGATAAGTGCTTCAGCACCTAATACTCCAGAATCCTGCATTTATATCACTGGAAAATATTCTATTTGCATTCAAATTCCGATTGTATTGCTAGACAAAAAAGGAGGAATTGTCCATGTGAGAAAATATTTAGTGTATGGCAATTCACATGCAATAGTTCCAAAGGAGGCACATTTAACAATGGTCTGCTTCCACCAAAGAAAATTATGATAAATTAGTGAATGAAGAGGCAAACACATTAAACAAAAAAAACTTACCATGTTGTCGTGCACTGGTTAATTTTGCAAGGAACAATGACGGTATTATAATTGCCATTAGAGAGATCTTCATTCTGTAAAGGAAGCCATACGAATGCCTTGTTAGATCACTTGTAGATGGCTGGACCTCTACACATAATACAGAAATGTAATGTCATTATAGATTTAAAACTTTTTAAGATATCTTACCTTGGCTATATTGTTATAGTATTTTCTTTTTTCCTGGCACTTGTAAATTTTATACCTCTGCTGCTAAGTTCTGGTGTTGTTGGTTGCTGCTAGTTCTAACGTTCATGACTTGGGCATCACTTTCTTTTGGTGGGTGAAGGTGCGCCTTAAGATCTGTTCTTTTTGTCGCCTTTATCCAAAAAAAGGAATGCTTCCTTGGAATTTTCACATGCAACTGCTAAAGAACAATTTCAATAGCATGAAGAGGTCAGGAAAGGTCAGAGTGGTAAGAAGGTGGCCGTCCCTGCTTTTAAGGTAACTCTTTAATATTGTAACTCAAACTTGCAGCTGCTTATTTAGACTATTCCAATAGGACTCCATTTGCCCCAATTTTTTTTTGGCTTCTGGTGGGCAAAAAAATATTCATCAAGGAAAGGACATATTTATCATAGCCGGGAAAAGAGATATTCAGGAAGGCAAACCCTAATCAATTGCTGACCTCCATTCCATCCACTGCCACAGCTCTGATCTCCCAGGACTTCTAATGGACATGGTTTGGAGATTTTTTTCTATATATTTCCTGAAGAAAAAATGGACTACAAAAAGGAACAAACTAGGGGATTTCCGGAAAAGCCTTTTGTTTCATTATTTCAGAAAATATTATAGTGCCTAAAGTGACTGACTGGGTTAGAAATTCGTTGAGTGGGAGGCGACAAAGGGTACAGGTAAATGGAGCTCTCTCTGAGAAGAAGGAGGTTATCAGTGGTATGCCGCAGGGATCTGTCCTTGGTCCAATTCTTTTTAACATCTTTGTTAGTGATATTGCAGAAGGGCTGTCAGGTAAGCTTTGCATCTTTGCTGATGATACCAAAATCTGCAATAGAGTAGACACCCAGGAAGGAGTAGTAACATAAGAAGGGATCTAGCTAAGCTTGAAGAATAGTCGAGAATTTGGCAGCTGAAATTTAACGCTAAAAAATGCAGGGTCATGCATTAGGGCTGCAATAATCCAAGGGAGCGGTACAGTGTAGGGGGCAAAGTACTTCTGTCCACGAAAGAAGAGCGGGACCTAGGTGTGATTGTTTCAGATAATTTTAAAATGGCTAAACAGGTAGTAGAGGCAATGGCAATAGCCAGAAGGATGCTGGGATGCATAGGGAGAGGAATGGCCAACAGACAAAAGGAGGTGATAGTGCTTCTATATAAGTCTCTGGTGCAGACAGATTTGGAGTACTGTGTGCAGTTCTGGAGACCGCACCTTCAAAAGGATATAAACAGGATGGAGTCAGTGCAGAGGATGGCTACTAAGATGGTTAGTGGTCTTCATTATAAAGCATATGGGAACAGACCTAAAGATCTTAATATGTATACGATAGAGGAGATAGGATAGAGAGGTTTATGTACCTCCATGGAATAAATGAACAATAGGAGAGCCTCTTACGATTGAAAGCAAGCTCTGCTGTGAGGGGACATAGGGCGAGGGTGAAAAGGGAGTAATATGTGGAAATATTTCTTTATGGAAACAGTGGTAGATGCATGGAATAGTCTCTAGTAGTAGAGATGAGGACAGTATGGGGCCGATTCCCTATCCTAAGCTCCCCATATGTATAGAGGAGATGTGTGAGGAGCTCTTGACGGGGCGGGAGGGGGCGGGCCAGAAGCGGAGTGTGGATGTGCCGGAGGCATGATCCCAACCCCGGATATACAGGGGCGATTCTGGTCTCGGCCCTGTATGTCTGGGGCTGCTGAGTTAGACGGGGGACTTATTCCACTTTGGAGGTGGAATAAGTCCCTCACCGACATTGCCAGACAGACACGAGGGGAACACCGGCACATTTGATCCTTTGTTACTGATTGGGGCTCCTGCATATCATCCTGGTGCCATGGTGACAAGACACCATGGCACTGGGGCTCCATGCAGGAGCATTGGGTGATTTGCATGGGGAGGAGGCTGGACGTGCAGCGGGCCAGAATCAGGGCACATCCTGCCCATCCAGGCTGTTGCATCTGATTCTGCTCCTGTGGGAGTGTTTAGCTACCGCAGGTGTAGAATTGGGTACACAACAAGCCCATCCAGATTTTGGATGGCCGGACAGGCTGGAGGGGTCCTGTATGGAACTTGCCTCCACCAAAATTCAAGAAAGCATGGGACAAACACATAAGATCTCTAAAGGAAAAAAGGGACTGTTGTAGTTGAAATGGAAGGGTGGAATAGATGAGCCCTATGGTCTTTTCTACTGTCATGTTTCTATGTTTCCATATCAGTCTATGGTATTACCATACCTTGGGTGCATGTGCAGTTCTGGATGCCCCATTTCAGAAAAGATAAAGCAGAAAGGGTACAGATAAGTGTGATCTAAACAATAAAAGGGATGAAATGGCTCCCCTGTGAAAAAGTGCTAAACAGGTTAGGGCTCTTCACTTTGGAGCAATGATAGTAGATCACTACACTGGAGCACCTGCTGCATTGATAGAGCAGTGAGGACATAGGCCAGAATGGTGGCATGCAAGAGAGAGCCCTGCACAGCTGCTGACACATTATAGAGAGGGCCCAAGGTGGGTCCAGCAGAACATGGTATCTTCAAACATATGGAATGGGGAGGGAGTGAACCAGAGGCAAGGATCTGGGACCTACAGGATGGACCACATGGATAGAGAGAGATGTTGTAGAGGACCCATCCAGGTCAGGATGCCATAAGCGATGGATGGTGATGGCATGAGGAGATGGTACACAGGAGCAGGTGGCACTGTCAGCACCCAGGCAAATGTGTAGACCACAACTGTGTGTGGGATAGTGATGCCAGTCAGTGAAGTGCACCAACGGGCATGGTGAGTAATGAGCCCCTGGCACACAGCTCCCAGATGTTGTGAGGGCCATCACCACCCCTCTTTTCCAATATATTGGGACCCCTGTCCCATGGAAGTGGAGACCCCCCTTCACTTTTCCCCCTTCCATGAGGGCTTGCAACAGTCTTCTGTGCTGGCTTAGGTCTCCAGTGAGACAAGAGCCAGTGCAGCCAAACACCAAAATAGGATTAGGAGGTTAAGGCAGGGTGTAAGTTGTGGAGGGGAAAGGGGTTTGGAGTGAGGATGCAGGAAGAAGTAACCCTGTCTTCCTATGGGCATCCTTTTGGGGATGGTGGGGGATGTTGCGAGGTGGGGGGAGGAATTGCAGGGGGCTAGCTCTTGGTGTGTGGATTTGGGTGCTGAGCTCTTGGGAAGGGGTTGGTTGTTGGGCCTGCCGAAGATGAACTTATCGAGTATGGAAATATGTATCTCTCGGGCATTCTAAAATGACATTTTATATATAAGCGAGGCTTCAATGTTTTCTGTTGCCGCATCCACATTTAAAACACAAATAGGGCTTCTAAACTAACCCCCAGAGAGAGTGCCTGCCTATAAAATCTCACCCCAGCAATGCTCCTTTGCTTGCCTTCTCTCATTGCTAATTTTTAAGCTCTTTCCCTTCACCAAGATCTAAAACAAGGAATTTCAAAGTAACCTTTCAGTTTCATGAGTACATCATGTATCTTCGTCAATTTCATGACTGTTTTTCAGAAAGCTTTGAAGGCGTATCTGTTTATATAATTGTTTTATTATGTGTTTCTGTTGTTATTTTTATTATGTACTTGTTATCTCAGTTGTGTTATTTTAATATGTGTATCGCTGTAACTCTGTAATTTTATGATGAGATAGAGAGAAATATAAATAAACGAAAATGAAATGAAATGAAATCATCACCCTTGAAGATTTGAAAGACGTGAGGATAGAATAAGCTTCTTAGGCTGTTTCCCAAAACGTTTCACCATAATAGATCAGGTGACTCCTACAATATCCATAGTATAGCTTTGCTTTGTTTTTCTTGCCCAAGAATAATAAAATCTATGGCAATGAGGGGGTTTTTTGTAACATTTTACCATTCATTTCAAAGGGTATGCATATCTTCAAGAAAGAGCTTTCTTTTTGTAGAAATATGCAAATGCATTTTAATTGTTAAATGTGGATGGGCAAGGCTACAAAAGTTCACTTTGTTTGTGGGATTCCCATATTTTTCCTGCTTTTCCTTTCCATTTATTCACCCCATTCCTTTTAAATGCACACCTTGCATGCACAATAGGACTTTTTTACATATGTAAATTGATTGGGCATACATTAATTCACAGGTATACGTGCATACAAGTCATTTGCATGCACTTAAAATTTTCAGGCCCCCAAAGTGAATGCAAGCTTGTGCATCTCCACCCTCTTATCACACAAGGAGAGAAAGAGAATTCATTTCAATTTAGCTCAAAGTGAAGATGCCATCTGTTCTAAATTTATTTTTTTTAAGTTGAGATTGAAATAAATAATTGGGCTATAGTAGATTCCATGCCACAAAAGTTTATATAATTTTAACAGCAGGCAAGTCTTTCCAGAAATTAGTTTAATTTTATGATTCATTTTATCTGTCCTAATTTGTGGTTCTGTATATATAAATCGGACTAAGCGGACAAATATTCAAAATAAAATAAAGATTTGTCTCTGCATTTGCTTAACGGAATATGTCTGTTCCTCTTGAATACTTCTCATGTTCTTGTCAACCTTCAGTAACAGCTCTGGAAAGAGCGGGGTTGTGGCCTACAAGCAGTGCCAAATTATGCAGAAGAAATCTGACGAGGACCACCATGTAAATATTCCTGCTATGGCCATTCTCCAATCCTTTATCAAATAAATAACATTTGTTCTTTGTGTATTTATGAAATATCAGTTTTGATGGCTCTTATGCCACCTAAGAAGGGACACGAGTAATCAGTAAGATAATGAATATTAAATATGCTTTGACTATTTAAATTGGTTTCTTTCTTATGTCTTTGGACAAGATGATCCCTGAGGGTTGTGAATTATACTGCAATGCCATGTTTACTTATGATATTCGCAGAAAATGCCTGACTGATGGTTGATAGCACTGGCATCATTGCAGGCATGTATCAGTACTCGGATAGTAAGACAGCGGCTAAAAGCAGACATTACGCAGCTGCCTTTCCTTACAACTAGATATGCAAATGCAATACATGCCTTTATTATGTTATTATGTTTATTTGAATTTGATATACCGCTCAGGCCGAAGCATTAGAGCGGTTTACAATAATATATCATTTGAGGAAATATGAAAGGAATGCCATTTATAAGATAGGACAGAGTAGAGGACAGAAACAGTCAAAAGGATAGATAAAGAAAGGGAACAGCAAGATACCATAATATATGCATATGACAATCCAGACCACATCTCCAATGCTCCCCACAGGACAAACGCCATGGACCAAAGCCTAAGAGCCACGCCAAAGGGCCCTTGGCGCGGGCCCGCACGGCGCGGGCGCGCCCCTGAAGCAGCGGTTTAAGCCGTTGTTGAAGGCTTCCCATAGGCAGGCTAGAGGAGGGAGGAGGGGCTCCTGCTCACAGCTCCGGTAACAACTCTGCTTTCCAGCGCGCCCCTGAAGCGGCGGTTTAAGCCGTTGTTGAAGGCTTCCCATAGGCAGGCTAGAGGAGGGAGGAGGGGCTCCTGCTCACAGCTCCAGTAACAACTCTGCTTTCCAGCGCGCCCCTTCAAGCGACTCAGCAGCTCCTGCCAACAGCATGCCTGGAAGTAGGTTGACAGGCCTTTCTTCTGAGGCAATGTGACCTGCCAAAGACCACAAGGAGTGCTAGTGGGAATCAAACCCTGGTCAATTGGTCACCAAGCCCCTAGGCTACGCCTCCACTCCATATATCTTTAAAAAAAACCGTTTAGTTGTATTAACTGAGTTCTTGTCACCAAAATTGATTAATAGGCAATATTTTAATAGCAGTCAGATTCTGATCATAGCTTCAAGCCCATTTGTTATGAATGTAAATAACACTAACATGCAGTGCTAACATGGACAACTAGCGACATGCAAATTTGTATATTTCCCTTAGATGCCACCACCACATGATCCCTGTTTTCTCTCTATCTGCGGGGGAAAACTGAGAACATCCCCTGCAGATTACAGCTAACACTGACTTTTTGCAGCTATCTCTTGGAGTGGAAGAATAGCCTACTGGTTAGCGCAAACCTCTAGTACCAAAAAGATCTGAATTTAATTCCCATTGGTGCTCCTAGTGACCGTGGGCAAGTCAATTTGCTCTCCATTGTTTCAGAAGAAAAGGCCTGACAGTTTACTTCCAGTCATACCTTACCAAGAAAACTCAGGGGCTGCTGGGTTTACAGGAGTCAGCATTGCCATTAAAAAAAAAAATAGGAGGTAAACATCCTTCAAGTATCTCCAAAATGTCCTTTAAATGTTTCCTAAAGGTCTCCATAGGTGATAGGGCTGGTATTTTGGGGAAGTTTAATACCTGTAAATGTAGGCATCTTAAATTATTTTCAAAATTTTCTGTCTTCTAGTGTATCACAAGTTTGTCTTTCACCAAAGCATTAATTACTGACTTAGCATTCTTCACTTCCACTTCTAGGGCCGCAATTTTTTCCTTAGTATCTTTTGCAAAGGATTCAAGCTGCTGAGACACCCTGTCAGTTCTCTGAAGTAGCATATTAATATCTTCAGAGGTCTGAGAAACTGTAATGGCCAATTTTACAAGCATACCCTAAACTGATTACAGTCACTTCACTTAATCCAGGCCCTAAAGACCATGAGGTAGCAATTTCCTTACTGGGATCCTGCAGTCCCAATGGCCATCTTTTCTATTGTTAATCAAGCCTTTTCTCATGGAACCAGAGCCAGCATCCACCATCGCCACTTCATCTAAAGATGTTAACTGCACACCCTATCAGGGCTGGGTATGGAAGTTGTATCCACCACTCTGGAATAACCCCCCCCCCCCCCCAACATCAGACTCTTCAAAACTCACATCCACCCCATTCTGCACTAGGGAGGGTAAGTCCAGGCTAAGCTGTGGCACTGTTAATGATTCTTTTCAAAGAGAGGGGTCACCTCCACTCATGTTCCCCACAATGGAAAGCTCTGCCGCAGCTCCTTGCTTCAAAGGATTCAGATTGAAGTGACTATCCAGATGTTGCTGCTTCAGGTCTTGGGAAACAGCCTTGAGGGAATTTGGCAGGTCCTTTCCCATTGAATTTGGGAGGTATATTGGAAAAAAGGTATTGGCAAAGCAACAGAACCACAGCCAACTTTCAGCCCATCACCATCTTGACTCCATCCTTTCTTACTCTAGTAAAGAACACTTTTTCCTGAGGCAATTTCTAAATGGAAAGTATATATGCATACTTTCCATTTGAGATCTAATGCAAAGACCCCATCATTCCTAAACATTTCACTTGTCCATTGATATTTATGAAGACATGCTCAGTTGGAGAAAAGAAGCATCTTAAAATGAATGAAAGTAAGATTGATTGAAAAACTAAAAGCACAATCACAGAATGGTTCTGGTAGAACTTCCTTTAGGTCAATACGTCACTGAAGAAATAATGATAGAATTGAAGGTTTCCATTTCCAATTAGATGGCAACAAAAAAAGCTCCTTTCTGCCCCAGAAGGACTTGCAGAAGCAGAATGCTATGCCAAGTGCAGCAGATAGTTTGGTTTTTAGAATATCATGCTCCTAGCCCAACCATAGAGCTAATCACTTGTGCTCTGTTGAATATTTGGAATGATGAAGACTGCCTGCAAGATTTTTCCTGTACTTTCTGACATCAGAAGATTCAATGGCTTTATACTGTAAATTTATATTCTGACTACTGAAGCTACACTCTGTTGTACAGATTTCAACATGTTTTTTTTCATCTTTAACCCTACTGTACGCTGAAGGCTATGTTCTTCATTGTCGTTTGTGTGATCTGCTTGCCAGTTAAGGCTTACCTGGAAGACATATGTGCAATTTAATATGACTATTTTTTTTCCTGAGGATTAAACTTGTAAAAGCAATAGCCGTTGAGGAAGAGACATTTCCCAGTCTTAATTGGTTCAGACTTCTAGACTGAAAATCACCATTATTTCTTTATGTAGTGAAATCAAACCAAGCCAAATATAGGGGCCGATGCAGAAAATTGGCGCTGAAGTCGTGCACTATTAGTGATGCATGCCTCTATGCAGAGCACCGATAGCGCACGATGTCAGTGCCAGCATGCAGAAAGGGGTGCATATGCAGATTGTTATTGTTATTGTTAAGTGCCGTTGAGTCGGTGTCTACTCATGGCGACCCTCTGGATAGCTATCCTAAATTGTATTCGGTCTTCAGTCAGGCGGCTCATTGTTGACAGACTGGTACCCGTAGCTGCTGTTATTGTATCGATCCATCTCATTGCTGGCCTTCCTCTTTTACGTTGACCTTCTATCTTGCCAAGCATGATGTCTTTCTCTAATGATCTCTCTCTTCACATGATGTGTCCAAAGTATGAAAGTCAAAGTCTTGTCATCTGAGCTTCTAAAGAAAGCTTAGGTTTGATCTCCTCTAGTACCGACTGGTTTATTCTTCGGGCAGTCCATGGTATACGCAGTATTCACCGCCAGCATCATAATTCAAAGGCATCAATTTTCTTCCTATCTTTTTCACTGTCCAGCTTTCGCATCCATATGATGTATTGAAAATACCATGGCTTGAACAAGTCAAATCTTTGTAGGGAGAGAGACATCTCTGCTCTTGAGAATCTTGTCTTGGTCTTTCATAGACATTCTGCCAACTGTGGCACAAATGTCAGTGTTAAGCTGAGAGATCGAGTCAAGCACATGTGCACAGAAGTTGACACAAGTTTGGCATGCTCTCCCAGAGAAACAGGGGCATCTGAGGGGAAGTGATATCTCACCTCAGATGATCCATCAGAATACTGTCAGCAGATCAATGTCACTGGGCCACCAGGGTGTTTTTTAATTGTGGGGGAATCGGGTCCACTGGGCCACCAGGAATTTGGTTTCTGTCAGGGAGTCAGTGTCTGGGGCACCAGTTCCCCTACAGTATTTTAATGGCATCTGGGGCTTTCCCGATACCTGGATCATGTGAGAGGAAGTGTGCTATCAAAATACTATCAGGGGTACAAGCAAGATGTTTAAGCCACTTCAGACCAGGCGTAGAGATATTGGTGCTTTGGCCTGGTTACATATGCGTTTCTCTGCATCGGGGCAAGACAATATTAGAATGCCATTTTAACTTTAATTTACTCATTGTAAATAGTTACCCCAGTTACCCAAGTTTTTGTTCCTGTTCCATGTAAAAAACAGATAATATGTATCTTATCTGATGTTTTATTGTTCTTTGTAAACCGCGCTGATTATAAATAGTGCGGTATATAAGAGATGTTAAATAAATAAATAAATAAATAAATACGCACAGCTCATTTGCCTATAAATACATTTGGCATTATCGTGTCCGCGTACTTTTCCTTTGCTGTTTGTGTGCACATCAAT
Organism: Ichthyophis bannanicus; assembly: GCA_033557465.1. NCBI lineage: Eukaryota > Metazoa > Chordata > Amphibia > Gymnophiona > Ichthyophiidae > Ichthyophis > Ichthyophis bannanicus. Next base: position 499,039,748 of record CM066037.1, on the reverse strand, counting down.
CTCTTTCTGCATTTAGCATGGTGGAACTTGTGCTTATAAGTTATATTCTCTGCATGCAAAGGGCGTGTCAATCACTCTGTTAGTTTATTGCCACGATACTACCCTGGCATGACAGCGCATGCAAATTCAGTGCTAACTGCATATTCTGGAATGGCCTGAATTGCATCTTGCAGTTAATGCATGGCAACTTACTGCACGCTGTCACCAATTCAGGAAGTGCAAAATTGTACCGCAATTTCGTCAAAGTATCACAGAGGTTTAAAACGTTTGACCAAGAAGACAAGGTTGTAGCTGGAAAGTAGGTGAACAAGTGAACCCTTCAGAAGATAGCCTACAGATTATAATGTATTAGGGATGTGCAAAATGTTCATAAAAAGTTTTAGAAAGGACATCCACGTCGAATGCAGGACATCCACGGTGGAACTGCAGATAAATGTCAGCGGTATCCATGTTTTCTGCCAATTTTAGTAACATAGACATCCCTGACATGAAAGTCTATGCTGGCAGCCATACAGACATCCCCTTAGGAAAGCATGGGGCGGAGATGTTCATTTCATGCAAACTTGGAGATGAGGACATTCAGTGCCATAGCAAAATGAAAACCATCCCCTGTCAATGTTCACTGTTATATTGTAAAATAAAGGAGATGATAGTATGGCTCCTTCTCCACACCCTCTAGACATTTGCCTGACAAAATGATGACTTTTGAGATGCCTGTCCATGCCTGGGGCAGGTCTAATCTTACATGAGACTGTGGTTGAGCAGGACATTTCTGAGATCAGATGGGGATGTTCAAGTTCTTGGGAATACTCCGACCACATGTTCGTCACGCCCCCGTTCAGAATTTGACAGCGTCACGCTGGGGACATCCACAGACCCAGCTTCTAAAATGGCTCTGGAGACTTCTCCATGTTTCGGATGTCTTTATGCCCATTTTCAGATGGCCTAAGAACAAATAGGGCTTCTAAAATAACCCCCTTAATACACATTACCCTATAAACTAACATGAGACTAGAACTGAGTATGTGGGCATAGCACGCGGTTATTGCAAATGGGTATGGTACTGGTGACATCTTCTGATTGATGGGCATGGAACTTTAGATGCATGTACTCAGGTGTGTGCCCTTGTTTGTTGACTCTGGTAATAGTCACATTATAGAGAGTTGTTGGGATTTGATAATTAAGTCTTCAAACTCTTTCTCTTGTGATGGTAATTCTTATCATTGGGAAACCTGTTGATCTCAAAGTAACAAAAAAGGGTGACAAGACATTGGCAAGAGCAAGAAGAATGCAAGAGGGGTACTGCTAAGCCGCGCTGTACCTAGCTCTGTGTGAGCAGTGTAGCCACACAGGCCGCAAAGGCTTAGGGGCGCATTTCAGGCTGCCAGCCTCGGCTTCCCCCCACGCTGCCTGCTGTTGCCCTGCTGCTGACACTTTTTGTTTCCTCAGCAGTAGCGGCACTGGCAGCAGCAAAAGAGACCTGACTTCCAATTTTAAAAAAAAACAAAACACCCGGGTCCTTCAATAGATGGAGAGTGGGCATGAAGAGCGCATTAGCTCTCGTGCCAGGACAATTGCTGTGCACTCAGGGGCAACACGGCTCTTAACATGGGTTCACTTAATGACTTCTTGATGGGAGTTTTTTAAGTGAACCTGCTTTAGTGGAGCAGACATTTGAGTGGTCCATCATGCATTGGCTACCATGAACATACTGGTCACGCCCCTGATAGCTAACGTGGAGGTTTTACAATCAACATGCATTTGTTTGGTGCATTAATTGCAAATCTTTTTTGGGCTTTACCATGAGATAACAGCACACGCTAGTTCCTGTGTTAAAGATTTAATTTGGAAAATGCCATTTAGGGGAGGGAATCAGTGGGGATTGGCATGGACTGCTCCTTAGAGTTACTCCATGCATCAAGAGGATCATTTTATTATAGGGTGCCAAGAGTAGGTGCCTACTGTACATAGGCACTATCTTATAAATACAAGTGGGCGCCTATTTGTATTTATAAAATACTGCCATAGAGGCGCAAATCGGTGCATTTTTCCTAGCAAAAAAAAGGTGCTGGTCCTCATATGCAGGGCTCTTTCATTAATATATGGGGACCCATGGGTCAATTTTAGCAGGCAACGAAAAAGGTGCCAGTGCTCAGTACCACCACATACCCCCTCAACCAAAACCTTGGGCGCAAACATATACACCTGCTTGCAAACTGGTGGAAATGATTGCATGTACTTTACACATGTATGTGTGGAGATTAAGGTATCTTGGAGTGGAGTGGAGGAGTGGCCTAGTGGTTGGGGGCAAGGTGGTTGGGGGCAAGGTACTTCAAGCCAGAAGGTCAGGGGTTCAAATCCCACTAGAGGACAGCAACCTTGGGCTGGAAGGACTGGGGCTTCAAGTCCCACAGGTGCTCCTTGTGGTCTTGGGCAAGCCACTTAACCCTCCATAGCCCATATTCCCTGTAAAATAGTTATCTCCAAGTTATAATGCCCTGTTCAATGTAATTTCAGTTTGTTCAATGTAAACCACACTGATGCAGAATAGCATGGTATATAAGAGAATGTGAATAAATAAATTTTATAATCTCCATGTATACATGTAAACTCATAAACTCCACCCATACCATCCCTATCCACACCCACCAGCAAAGTATGCACCATTAAGCCAAAGCGTGTACTTTTATGCTGATCAGTATTTTATAAGAGGTCGTTTACATGTATATGTGAGCACATACAGTACAAGCAAGAATTACTTTTTAAAATTATCTCCCAATTATTAACATAGCAGTTAATGCCACCTCAAGAGGTGTAGCTAACTGTATCATGAACTATCTACCATACAGTTAGCGTGTGATAGTAAACTTCTCTCCGGCTCTCCCAAAAATGCTGGCAACACCCCCAACATTTAGGGCAGAGGTTTTGCAAAACATTCGTGTGTTTTAATAAATAGAGCCTATAGGCTTAGTATTAAAGATTCTCTTACATTGTACAGTTAATACACATTTTCTAGAGGTAATAATCACAAGCCCAAGAAATTGATGATTTTTTTTTTTTTGGGGTAGACCCCATTACTCAACAAAGGGAGCTTGTTAGGGTCCCTCATTTTTGGTGACTGATGCACGTTAAATAGTTCTTTAAAAAGTAGTGAGAGGACTGGCCTGGTAGATCTTGTGCTTCCTGGATCAGCTAAGACTGGGGTGCTCAAAAGGCAGCATTTGCAACCCAAAGCAGTGGAAGGGAGTCACAGTCCATGTGCAACAGTGGCACCTAGTGGCCAGATTTATGGCCTGTGATTGCACAGTTCCAAAAGGAATTCTGGCGTGTGACCCCAGTCAAGAAATATTTCATATTCATCAGAATCTGGCAAATGACGTTAGGATATATGGTTTATTAGCTGAATTACAATCTTGATTCAGTTGATCTATTATGATGTGCTATAGCTCAGACCAGACAGGGACAATACCCCATGAGGTCGAAGTATATTCCTGCATCCAATGAAGTTTACCACCAGGAAAAAAGGTGGAGGCCTATGTCAGAATTGCAAGCTTAACTAGTAATGCAAACCTCACAGTTTTAGGAAAGAAATATATAACATAGTAACATAGTATATGACAGTAGATAAAGACCAATATGGTCCTTCTAGTCTGCCCAGTAACTGCATTTGCAGTTTCTAAATATTAAGAAATTACAATCTCCTAATATATGCACAAAATAATATTATAATCTTGCTACCAGTTTCTGATTGGAACTAATCTGTTATATTTAAGGGCATGTTAGCATGGATATTGACAATGCACATTTGCTGTCAATGGGTGGCATTCATTGCATCCGCATTGCTGCTGGAATCAGTGCGGTATCTGCTGGGACCATGCTGTACACCCCCTTCCCCCCAAAGTGCACAACTTTTGCCCATGCTCTGCATTGATATGTACCCTAAAGACATGATACCTGCAAAACCCTAGCACACTTAACATACCCTTTAGTTCACCAACTTTAGTCTGACCCATTGCTCAGACCCTTTGGGTTAATACGTTGAACCTTTATGGACTACATGATCAGGATATGAAAAATTCCTTTTTATTTGCATGTGCTCCATGAAGACAGTGTTAGACAAGCTTACAGAAGGCGTCCTCCTCTGCGGAAGGTTGTAGAATGTGATAGTTGTGACATAACATTGCAGCACCATCTAGTGGATTTCAGAAAGCAGGGAAACATCTTGGATTTTGATTTTAGGCTTAAACAATAAACACCAATAAAACATGCCCCCCTTCATCAAAAAAAGTGTTTATTGGATAAACGCTGGAAAAAATCTACTTCCTCTGGCAGTCTTTCGCCCTTCCCCTTGTCTGCCTTGGAGACCACCACTCATTTTTTGTGCTTTTTCCATGGTGACAACTCCTCAGCTACACAAACGTATGTATTTGATTCCACCAAAAACGGTACCTAACAATGGCACCTTCATTCCAAAAACACTGATAAACACTGATTTTTTGCACTGCCATAAAAGCCTTAATTACTGGAAATTAAACATCTAAACTTACAGTTTATAAACACCTACAAATAGAAGCCCTAATATAACTTGCTTGCAACCAACCAATCAACAAGAGAGTTACTATAATGCCCACTGTATAAGAAAGCCAGATATCTACCTCCTTCAGCAATGCATGTCCTTTTATTATCACTATAGTATGAAAAGGGTCAGCAGATCTTCACTGGCTACCATGCAATTTGTAGGCTTTCAAAACACAAAAGAGAGTTGTGTTCACTAGAGGTATGCATTCATAAGTGTGCATTTGTTTTATTTGGACACCTACAACTTTTAAGTGCACACAATTCACTTATATTTGCATATACAGTACTTGTGAATTAATACATGTATGATTTATTTGTGTGCACAAAAACATCCTAGCACATATTTAAAATGAATGGAAAAATACAGGGAAACGCCCCATGAAAATCAGCTTAGGATTGTTTCTATAATGAATTGGTTAAGTGAGTTGGGAAGGGGATATAAAATGGGCTAGAAAACCACCTGGCAATTATGAATGAAAACTGCCACCATAGCCCAGTAAAAGCTAGCTCCAGTTCAGCTAACGATCTACTGTAGCACCAAAAAAAGAAAAAAAATTAATTCATTAAGGAGGAAAAAACAAATGAAAAAAATTCAGTTCTGTAAAGGAAAACGTTTTGGTACAGTTGCTGTTCGGATAAAAATGGCCTTGCGCTTAATTTTCAGATTCCAGAAACTTCATTTGCTTTCTTGCATTCGTGTCCATTAATGTCGATAGGGAAAGCAATTTTGCAGTGGGGTTTTCAATCCATTTTTATAGAAACTCGTTTAAAATCTTCTGGAAGGCATCTGTGACAGGTCAACAGCATTCCAAGACATCAAGAGTAGCATGATGATCCTGACACCAAACAAGGAGCAAAGGCCACTAACAAAGCAGCATGAAGCCTTCAAGCCACCTTGAGAGGGGCAAAGTGGCAAAAAAAAGTGGATCGACGATCCCAACGTTCTTGGAGAGAGGCAAATCTGTTCCAACATTGTTCACCTCACTTCTACTTGATCTCTCTTTAACTCAACATGTTACTTTCCCCAATCACTCAGCAGGCCACATTCTAGATCTGATCATCACCTCCTCCACTTCCTTTGTTCAGCCCTCGTCCATCTCCCATAAGCCCATCCCCTGGTCTGATCATGTTTGTCTGTCTTTTTCCCTCCCTTGTACCCGGTCTCAACTGACCTCTTCTTCGTCTCATGCCGAGATCTCTCTACCGTCTGCTCAGTTAGTCCGTCGTATCTCTCCCGCGATTTTAGCCAGATTCCCCCCTTCTCACTCTCTTTTTCCTTCTGACTTCTCATCCCGTTCGCCCACATCTCAGGTTTCATGTTGGAACTCGGTTTTTTCCACTGCGTTGGACTGAGTTGCCCCTCTGCAATCCCGCCAGTGCCGTCAGCAACCGGCGGCCTTAGTTCCATTCTGGGCTCCGCTTACAGCGCTCCCACCTCCGCAGAGTGGAACATCTCTGGAGGAAGAGTCGGTCTCCGGCTATGTATCAACACTTTAAAACTTGCCACCAGCAATACCGCACCAGTATTCAGCAGGCTAAGTGCGATTTCTACTCATCTGCTATAACTTCTGCCCCAAATAGATCCCGCCAGTTATTTTCCACTCTCCAGACTCTCTCCTGCATACAATCCTCTTCTACAATCTCCACTCCTTCATCTAGGCCAGACTCTTTACAGCTTGCCTCCTTTTTCTCCTCTAAGACACAAGATTTACACGCCTCTCTCCCTCTTTGTCCCCAGCCGCTGGCTTCTCCCCCACCCAATTCCCCTCCCTCGGTTTCTCTTCTCTCCCATTCTTGGACTAAATTTTACCCTCTCACCTCTGCCGAACTACTCAAGCTAGTGTCCACCACTCATAAAACTCACTTTGCATTACTATCTGCTTGGCTAGCTGAACCGTCTCTGGAATTGCTCCCTCCATTACTCACTATAATTAATTCCAGTCTTAGTACGGGTATCTTCCCCCACCCGTGGAAACATGCTTTGGTCTGTCCTCTCTTAAAGAACCCCTCTTTAGACCCTCTGTTACCATCTCATTATCGACTGGCCTACAATTTATCCTTTCCCTCTAAACTTCTGGAAAAAGCTGTCTTCTCACAACTCTCCCATCACCTCGATACAACTCACTTTCTGCACCCTCGCCAGTCTGGATTTCGACCAGGCCATAGCATATCCGCCGTATTGAATGAAATCCACTCTGCTCATGACCGGGGTGATATATCGGTGGCAGTATCTCTTGATCTATCTGCAGCGTTTGACCTAGTAGATCACTCACTTTTACTCTCTAGGCTATGGGAGGCAGGTCTTCGGGGAACTGTTTGCCATTGGTTTCATTCCTTCTTACACTCTAGGACGTTTGCAGTCACCTCTGGTTTCTCTGCCCCTGCTTCACCACCTCACCCTTTGCCGTGTGTGGTTCCTCAGGGCTCTATTCTTTCACCTCTACTCTTCAATGTTTTCCTAGCCCCATTAGCCCTTATGGTCCAACAGCTTGGCCTATCATCCTATTACTATGCCGATGACATCTTTCTACTACATCACACCTCTTCCGTATGCCCGGATATTACCATTCTTGACTCATGTTTAGCCATGATCTCCACCTGGCTCTCCGATAACTGTTTTGTTCTCAATGTTGCCAAGACAGCAGCCATTTGGTTCCCACATAGTTCCCCTTGTCCTTCACTAATTCCTTTGTTCGCAGGTACACCTATTACTATCATTTCCAAGCTTTGCTATTTGGGTGTCCTCCTGGATTCTAACCTGTCTTTTCATGATCACGTTTCCCTCGTGTCATGGCGCTCTTTTTTCTATCTTCGACGGATAAGGGCAATCAGACTGTTTCTTTCTCCACAAGCCCTCACCACACTTCTCTTTTCACTGGTTATCTCAAGATTAGATTTTTGTAACCTTGTTCTTACTGTTGTTCCCAAATACTAGCGCCACCGATTACAGTTAATTCAAAATACTGCAGCCTGGCTTATCTTTCACGCCTCTCCACGGGATCACATTACCCCTCTTCTTTCTCAGCTCCACTGGCTTCCGTTAGATTTCCAGATCAAATTCAAATTACTCACATTGGTACACTGCGCTATTTACACTCGCACTCCTCAGTACCTAGCGGATCTATTGACTTTTCACACTCCTTCCCGTAGTTTGCGTTCAGTACACATTAACTGTCTCCACCTACCCTCTCCAACTCAGGCCCATCTGCAATCAACCAGACAATCTGCTTTCTTCTACCTTGGCCCATCCCTTTGGAATTCCCTTCTGACAGCCCTGCGTTTAGAGGAGTCCTACCCTAAATTTCGGTCCCTCCTGAAAACCCACTTCTTTGCCTCCGCCTTTAATCTCCCTCCCTGACTCTCCTACCCTTCCTTGGTCTTTTCTCCCTCCCTGAGTATGTATGATTGTCTATCGCTTTCTCCTTCTATCCTGTATATGAATTTGTAGTTCTTTTTCTTTTCTATTTCCTTTTTGTCTCCTAATAATATTGTAAACCGCCCCGATGTAATGGGGGGTGGTATAAAAGTCTCGAAATAAACATAAACATAAACATGAACATGTTGAACCCAAGGTACCAGGAAGGGAGAAAAACAGCACCAACATTGATAGAAACATCCCAAGCCAATGAAGACAAGACGTTTGAATATTGATGTTCAGTGGGGGGCGGGCTGATCCCCAGATATTTGGCCTTTGGGCTCCACTGGGCTAGACAGCATTATCAATATACAAGTGCCTCAAGTTTCCCAAGGTACTTGATTGCCCAAACTTTGTTAGTCTAGGACATTTTCTATGGAGGCACTTGGTAATTAAGAGCTAAGAGGTGCGGCAATCATTTCCTCTTTGTACCATGAAGGGAAGAAGATCCCAATTTACTGCGAGGGTAAATCAGCAACATAAACTACAGAATGAAGACCCAAGATACCAAATCAGGCAGAGGAAGACTTCCATCTACATACAAACACACTTATCACAGAGGATGTAAACTAATGGTGTGATTGATAGGATCAGATAAGCAGATTACTTGGGTCATGCATAAGCAATGTTAGGAAGAAAAGGTGCAGAAGACCCTTTATGCCAGAAACCTCCCCAATAACATCAACAGGAAGCAGCATAATGACCTCTTCTCCAAGTATTACCCAAAGAATACCAGGTTTGCTTCTTTAACTACAACCATTATATTTAAGGATCTGCTAATAATGTCAAAATGACATCTTTCAAAAGACTTTCTACAATATTAATAATATCAATCAGAACGCATTTAATAGATTGGATAGGCAAATGAAGAATTCTGTTGGTCTCATTTTGGACATTGGAAGCAAGTTCTCTAAAGCTGTATATCACTGTCCACATTGAACATATTTATCTAAAGCAAGTCAGTCTTTTATATGGACATACCACATTCTTACAGCAATCTCGAACTTTCTGCATTAACTGATGCAGAAGCTTGAAGGTAAGCGCTATGTGGCTGTTTATGGCTATTGCCATGGCTGTCAGTCCCGAAGAGGGGCAACAGCAGCAGCAAAAGGCACTGCAAGGGAGGAGGGGCACAAGGGATGAGTTTTGCCAAGGGTGCATCTCCTTGCGCTGGCTTTTCATACCATTGAGCATGCTGGTTGATAGTAGGTAAGGAAATGCTGGACCCTCTTGGTCAGGTCTGGACAGACTGTGGGCCTGTCTGCCCAATATGCTAATGAGTCTGTGGTCATGACCTTGAAGGGCTCTGCAAGTATTCTGTCACCAAAATTCATGCAAGGGCCTAAGTTGCAATGGACTAATCCTTGCCCCTACTGCTTATTGCTGTAGCTATAACCTGTGTCAGCATAGATGGTTCTGTGGTGTCCATAGGGGACTGGCAAATAAAGGTGGAGAGTAAGCAATAACTCACAGAGTACTACTTATGGTGCAGCACAGCCTTCTAGTGTGTCTACTCTTTCTCCCGCTGCATCCCCACTGCCCTCTACTTGAAGCAAGTTCCCTTTCATTCGCCTTAATCAACGGCTTATCCTTCCACTAAGTCAATGTTTTGCAATGGATGATGATATTCCTTTTACTCATGAGAGACAGTGGCATTTTTCACTTCCAGCCACAAGGAGTCCACCAGCACAATACCTCTGATGTCAAACCCTCTTGCTGCCAGAATTCCTTTCATTTCATCTCCAAGATGTCCACTTAGGATAGTCCTTCTCAAACTCATTTTCTATATGGCGTCCTTGAAGGACTTTAGAACTATGACTTGAGTCATGTTTGTCCAATCCTGGCAACCCAGGGGTCTTTCAGCACCGACCTTGGTCTCCAATGACATCTGAAAGAGGCCTGCCTGTTGTTCCACTAACCCCTCCAGCATCAGATAGGTGAAATTCCACCTGGTGCCAGCATCCCGAATGAGTTGGTGCACGAGTACCCCTGCTACTTCCTGCTTCTCATGTAACTCATGCCCACCTTTCACACTAAGGTGAAAATAGCACTTAGATCAGATAGATCCTTAGAACAGAAATGCCGCTTTTCTTACTGCCCAAGCATAGGGAGTCTTTCGCTACCAGGTGCAGAAAGTGTGAAAGGCATCTTGTACAACAAAATCCTTCCCTCTTCTGTCACTGCCTTAATCATGTTCTCCCCAGCATCACTTACAAAATAAGCAGGAATCACAATTGTGTCGCTCCAGCCTAGCTGCTAAACCTTATATCTGATGAGATATAGGCCTAAGTATATCATCCATCACATGGATATGCTGCACATCCCACCTGTACCCTAGTGCTATACTCACAGCTTTTCCCTGCCTTGTAGAGCTGCCACCAGTGTGTCATGAGGGAGACTAGGTATAGTATATAAAAAATCGTTCAATATTAAATCTGAAGCAAGTCAGAGTAAATCTATATAGCACGAGTGCTATATAGATTTACTCTGACTTGCTTCAAATTTAATATTGAACGATTTTTTATATACTATAGCAAAACGTTCAAATAAGTAGACCTAAACGGTTGTGTTTATACATGAGGGAGACTAGGGACATCCCTCACACTCTCCACTACCTGCTGTACCTGTTGAGTGCTCTTAGCCCTTTCCTACCTTTTCATCTTACCAAAGCAATTTATGCCTTTGGAGCCATTTAATTGCACATCTAGGAATGTTCCTTCTAAACATTTGGGACCTAGGCACATCCTAGTTTGCCTGTGCTTTAATCGTACCCTTATTGGTACTGGTCTCTCTTGAACCACATCACCATGAGTCTTCATAGCAATTACCCCCATACCAGTCATCTCACCTGTCAGTTAATTTTATGGATGGTATACTCTATATACTACTCATATCCACTCAAGTAGCCCAGTCATTGTGGTGACAGTCTTTGGCCAGAGGTCACAAACTACTTTTCCTTCAAAACCGTGCTCACGTGGATTCTATGTAGGGCCACAAGATCCACCACTGATGATGATTGGGAATCTCTTCCCCCAGGAACTAAGTTTGCTGCTTACACAGCAGCCTCAGCCTCAGCCCCAGCTAAGCAGGGCAGCAATATTCTGGAGCAGGGAATTCAACCCAAATCCTCCACGTGGCAGCACAAAACACTGACGCTGAGATGCCAGATCCAACCTCCATAAGTCAATTTTGTTGCTATTGTATTGTACATATTTACCAGGCATGTAGTTCTTCACTGCACACGGACTGATTAAATGAGATAGATGGAATGTTATATTGTCTGTTCAATTAGGAAGACTCTCAGAACTAGAAATCTGACATTCTATTACATTATGATGATCTAATTCTCCTTCGAGTCATCCTGCATTATCCTGCCTAGCTGTTGCTGAGGCAAATCTGTTTTGCAAAAAGTAAATGATGTCATTCCAGAGAGAGCTAGACATCAGTTTTCAGAATGGAACAGAAAGCAATTTGTGTTTTTATGGGAAATGAGTAATTATATCGGTGCAGCATTGTCATGCTGATAATAGATTGGATTCCTGACATAAGAACACCCTGGGGTTCTTGCAGTGATGCTCTTAAAAGCCAAATCCTGTTATAACTGGAATTTTTAGCAGAGAAATCAATTCTGAAGCCTCAGGACTCACAGATTCCTGTCTGCTAAGCTCTCCAAACACTAAAAACAGATGGCTTCATCTGTCAACTTTTAATTTACTCCCTGTATTGGCAGCAATTAATGTGTCAACGATAGGGAATGCATATTAGAACAGAAGACATTTTGAGGTTCAGTGCTAGTGTGTGTTAGTGCTAGACAGAATCTGAACGTATCAGATAGCATCAGACTTCCCCCACAGAAACAGCATTTCTATCCTCTTTTAAATAGTTGGGAACCAAGAGAACAAGGTTCAATTCCTACTAGTACCCCTTGTGGCCTTGGGCAAGTCACTTAACCCTCCATTGTCTCCGAAGAAAGTTATCAATGTCCCTATTGAATGTACATTACCAAGTTTAAGTTACAATGTAAATCACTTTGACTGAAATGATAAAGCGGTATTTTAAAAAAATGATTAAATAAATAAAATGTGATGATTTAATCAGTGCAACTCAAATGCAGGTAATTCCTCGGGAACACCCCAATAACAAACCAAAGGAAATAGTTAAATAAATGAATGCAATTATTGCCAGGCATGTAGGCTGCAAAAAATGGGATCTGAGATAGCAATGGAATGAAGGAACACAGGAAACTGCATTAGGAAATTATGGCAACAAACATCTCCTCATATTACATTGCCCTATGGATTTGAAACTCTCAAAGGTGTTCCCAACAGAGTCGCCATCCTATTGTCTAGTAAAAAAATGACTTAAATGTAAGGGTTCTAAGAAAGCAGCTATCATCTCATCAAGCTGAATGGTGCTCTTACAAAGAAATAAAAGCAAAACCTTTTGTGGAGCAAAGCCAGGGACTGCTTCCATCTCTCCTGGGTTTCTTTGCACACTACAGGAAATAACATAATTTATCCTCTTGCTGAAAACACAAATAAAAGTACATTGCTGTGGCCTCATCCTGAGCAGACATGAAAGATATCAGCAGTGTTGACTGCTTAATCACTTGCAGAGTCTCCATCGTTCTTCTTGCTGCCCTTCCCCATTCTAAGAAGGCAGATAATAAATGCTCTTAAGAGGAGGCATAATCAGGAAAATTCAGCACTTCTCTCAGATACTTAGACACATTTTTACTAAGGTGTGCAATGAGGTTCACATGCGTTAACCATTTCCATGGGCCCGTGGAAAATTGGACCGTACAGGCAGAAGAATTACCATCTGCTAAAATGTGCATCAACTATGCATTACACAGTGGGGTGGGGTTGGATAGAGAATGGATATTGGCTGCACATTTATTTATTTATTTTATTTTATTTAACAGCTTTTATATACCGCACTATTCATCATCAGCGCGGTTTACATTTTAACAACTTTGTACTTAAGCATAAAACATATGTCAAGTTTACAGGTAACAGGGAATGAAACATGGATAACTGGGGTTAAAATAAATAACAGAATTCACAACTATTTACAATAAATTCTCAAATGTTTTGAGCTCTAAAGAAGGGGGTCTACGAAGATTTGATCTGGGGCGGGCAATGAAGTTTCAGGAACATACTTGACTAACCATGATCATTGATTTGTGTTGGAGGGGGAGGGGGTGGGGAGCCATTGCCTTGTGAGAAGTGATGTAGGAAGAGGTGTGTTTTTAGAGACTTTATGAACTGGGACAGGTCTTTTTGTGATCTGATGTTAGGTGGCAGCATGTTCCAGCATCTAGGGGTGAAGGATGAGAATGCTCTTGTGGTAGTTGTCTGGGTGAGTTTTGCCAGGCCTTTTGGGATCATTAGCGTGTTCTCTGTTACAGATCGTCTAGATCTGGTGTTCTGTGTTATAGTTGCATGGCCAGCAGAAGCATATGTTCATCGCCAATGTTGTAGTTAACACAGGCTACACTAGCTCCCTGAGGGAACCCTGAACTCACATCTCATAACTTCTCTTGCAAGTTCTTGTGAGTTCAAGGATCCCCTTCTAAGGAGTCAGTGTAGTCTTATGGTCAGCACATTGACCTGCAAGTCAAGAGAAGTTATGCGTAATTAGCATCATTGCATTTGAGGCCACCCCAAGCAGCGGCATTAGCTGTACCCATGCTAACTACCATGGGTCAGAATGTGCACTAAAAGGATTTTCTGCATCATGTTGCCATGCCCCCCAGCAATTACCGCAGTGTGATTGTAACTAATGCACGTTGATTTTGACTCGTCACACATTTGGGGCAAACAACTACTGCACTTCAGTAAACTTGCCACTTATAGAATAAATCCTTAGGAGTGATACCTAGTACCTTCAAAAAATTCAAAATTCAGCTTTTTCTAAGTTTTCCGTTTTCCTATGGATTGTCATTTTATATTGAACCAACAATTCATGAGCAGTTTTAACACAGGTAAGATCTTTACCCAATTCTTCCATCTTAAGAACATAAGCCATGCCATACTGAGTCAGACCAAGGGTCCATCAAGCTCAAGTATTCTGTTGCCAACAGTGGCCAATACAGGTCATAAGTACCTGTCAGGTTCTCAAAAAGGTACACAGATTCCATGCTGCTTGTCCAATGGGAAAGCAGTGGATTTCCCTGGTCCTCTTTAACAATGGTTTAAGGACTTTTCCTCCAGAAACTTGTCCAAACCTCTTTTAAATCTATCAACACTAACAGCTTTTACTCCATCCTCTAATAACAAATTCCAGAGTTTGATTATGCATTGAGTGAAAAAATGTTTTCTACAATTATCTTAAATGTGCTACATTGTAGCTTCATTGTGTGTCCCCTAGTCTTTCTACTTTTTGAAGGGGTAAACAACCAATCTACATTTACCCATTATACTCCATTCATTATGTTATACCCTTCTTTCATATCTCCCCTCAGCCATCTCTTTTCCAAGTTGAAGAGCCTTAACCTTTTAAGCCTTTCCTCATAGGGATATGATTTTATCCCCTTTGCCATTTTTGTCGCTCTTCTCTGTACCTTTTCTAATTCTTTTATATCCTTTTTAAGATATGGTGACCAGAATTGCACACAATATTCCTGATGGTGTTGCAACATGGAGCGATACAGAGGTATTATAATATTCTTGGTTTTAGTTTCCATTACTTTCTTTATGATGCCTAGCATTCTATTTGTTTTCTTGACCACCGTTGCACACTGGGCAGAGGGTTTCAACGTATTATCCATGATGAATTCTAAATCCTTTTCCTGGGAGGTGGTTCCTAATGTGGAATCTTGCATCCTGTAACCATAGTTTGGGTTGTTTTTCCCTAACTACATAACTTTGCACTTGTCCACATTACTTGTAAATGTAACCTGCCATTTGGATGCCCAGCTCCCTGTTTATCAAGGTTCTCTTGCAGTTTTTTTAACAATCCTCTTGTGTTTTAACGACTTTGAATAATTTGGTGCTATCTGCAAATATGATCACCTTACTCATTATTCCCATTTCCAGATAATTTATAAATATGTTAAAAAGCAGCGAGCCTAGCACAGAGCTCTGGGGTACTCCACTATTCACCTTTCTCCACTGGGAAAATTAGCCATTTAGTCCTACCCTCTCTTTTCTATCTTTCAACCAGTTCCTAATCCACAATAGTACATTGCTTTTTATGCCAATGGCTTTTTAATTTCCGTAAGAGTCTCTCATGAGGGACTTTGTCAAATGCTTTCTGAAAATCAAGATGTACTGTTTCAACAGGCTCACTTTATCTACCTGTTTATTCACACCTTCAAAAAAATAAAAGAGATTGCTGAGACAAGACTTTCATTGGCTAAATCCATGTTGGCTTTATGCCATTAAACAATGATTATCTAAATGTTCAGTAATTTTGTTTTTTATAATTGTTTCTACCATTTTGTCTGGTACTGATGTCAGGATCACCGGTCTGTAGTTTCCCGAATCACCTATAGAACCCTTTTTAAAAATTGGTGTTTCATTGGCCACTCTCCAATCTTCGGGTCTATAGATAATTTTAATGATAAATCACAGATTATTACAATCTACATATTTCAATTTGTATGTATGCCATCTGGTCCAGGTGATTGGTTGCTCTTTAGTATATCTTTATCTTCTTTATCTTTATTGAGGATTTAATATACCGCTCATAATGGAAGTTCCAGAGCGGTTTACAATACAAAAATTTGAGACTGCTGAAGAAAATGAAAAGAACGCCAGATTATGGTGGACAGGATAGAGATGTCAGAGATAGAGGGTAGAGGCTAAGCACTCAGGCTCAGTGTTTATGGGGGAGGAGAGCAACCAGGGTCAGCGGGTGGGAGAGGGATAATGGAGCAGAGGGAAAGGGAAGGTCAATTAGTTGTGTTACATCTTCCTGATTTGTCGAGATTTATTTCAATTCCTCTGATACATCACCTTTAGATATCATTTCTAAATTTCCTACATCCTCTTCAGTAAAGATTGAAGCAAAAAATGAATTCAGTCTCTCCGCTATGGCCTTCTCCTCACTCAGTGCACCCCTCTACCATCTAATGGTCCAATGACTCTCTCACAGGTGTTTTGCTATGAATATATTGAAAAAGTTTTTATTAAACGCTTTTGCTTCCACAGCAAGCTTTTTTTCAAATTTTCTCTTTGTCTATCTTATCATTGTCTTGCATTTAACTTGCTAGTATTTATATTATTTCCTGATTTCATCATTTGGCTCTTTTTTCCATTTCCTGAAAGATTCTCTCTTAGTTATAATAACCTCTCTGACCTCACCTTTAAGCCATGCTGCCTGTCATTTGGTCTTCCTTCCACCTTTCTTTAAGCATGAAATACATCTGGTCTGGGCTTCGAAGATAGTATTTTTAAATAATATCCAGGCCTGATGTAACGCTTAACCTTTGCAGTTGCTCCTTTTAGTTTTTTCTTAACCATTTTCCTCCTTTTATTTTAGTCTCCTTTTTGAAAGTTAAATGCTAGCATAGTGAATTTCCTTGCTGTCCTCCCTTCATTTATTAAATCATATGTGATCATGTTATGATCGCGATTGCCAAGTGGCCCAAAACAGTTATCTCTCACACTAGATCCTGCATTCCACTGAGGATCAGGTCTAAAATAGTGCCCCCGTGTGTCAGTTCCTGAATCAGCTGATCCATGAAGCAGTCTTAAATTTCATCTAGAAACTTTGTCTCTCTAGCATGTCCTGATGTGACATTGATCCAGTCAATACCAGGTTAATTGAAATCTCCCATTATTACTGTGTTGTAAACTTTGCTAGCTTCCCCAATTTCTGTCAGCATTTCATCATATGTCTGTTCATTCTGTCCAGGCGGACGGTAGTACACCCCCGCTACCATTCCCTTCCCCTTTTTATATGAAATTTCTATCCATATTCTATAGTGTTTTTTGTTTCCTACAAAACCTTTATCCTGTTTGACTCGATGCTCTATTTAATATATACTAGAGCCACCCCTCCACCAATGTGATTCACCCTATCATTATGATATAGTTTGTAACCTGGTATCACAGTATCCCATTGGTTATCCTCCTTCCACCAGGTCTCTGAAATGCCAATTCTATCTAACCTTTCATTCATTGCTATATATTCTAACTCTCTCATCTTATTTTTTAGACTTTTAGAATTTGCATACAGGCATTTCAAAATTTGCTTTTTGCTAATATTAACAGTCTGGCTGATGAGAGCGATCATTTGGAATCTTTCAACTCTCTGATTTTTACTTCAAGACACCTGGGTTCCTTTTACCTTTATTGGAACCTCTCTATTGAGATGCCCTGACTTCCTTGTTTTGCTAGAATCCCGTCGGCGAGGCTGCCCTCACCTCCCCGCCATCAGCCACAGCTCCCCCGATCGGGGTAGAAGCGCCTGAGCGGGAAACCGTCATGCTCAGAAGCTCCTGCCCAATCGGGGCAGTGGGAGGCCATCAAAAGAAGGCATCCCGTCAACAAGGCTGCCCTCACCTCCCCGCCATCAGCAACAGCTCCCCTGTTCAGGGTAGAAATGCCTGAGCGGGAAACCGTCCCACTCAGAAGCTCCTGCCCAATCGGGGCAGTGGGAGGACATCAAAATAAGGCATTCCGTAGGGCGCACCCGTGTCTGGTGGACCCATGCCTGAGGGCCTCGCCAGAGGGCCCTTTGGCATGGCCCTTAGGCGAGGCGCTCACAGAGAGACCAAAGAGGTCCATCTACAATATCCCAAAAAAAACCCAACATACACGGCCGCAGGAAAAAGCACTGAAAACAATCAAGAGCAGCTAAAAGTAAGTGAAGCCATATCCTAAGGACAGCCAAGAAGAAAACATGTATTGTGGTGAGGAATGCCCTCCAGAAGAGATGGAGATAGGGGAAAATCCTGGTAGAAGTAATGAAACAGCACTAGCACACAGGATTTCCAATGCAGAGTTGAAAAAAACACAGCTCTCTGCTGAGCACAGGACATGCCCCAGCTCAGGGGAGGAGACAGGCTTCTGCACTGATTGGGCACGCTCAGGGGAAGGTCAGGGCGTGCCGGGAAATGAAGCCCTTTTAAATCCCCAAGCAGAGAGGGAAGAGGAGAGGAGGAAAAGAGAAAAGGAGGAAAGAGAAAAAGAGGGAAAAGGAAGTAGGAAAACGCTAGAACCCTGGAGCAAGGCAGAACCTTGGAGCAGTAAACCTTGGAGCCAAGCACACTCTAAGAAAGAACCTTACTACAAGGTAGAGCCTGGGCGTGGGAAGGCTAGCAAATTCAGCACATGGAAAGAAGGTATCTGGTCTGGTAACAAACCAGGCTACAGAAGCAAGGAAGTGAAGCAGGAAGAAAGCTTTTCAAAGAGAAATTCACAGAGCAGAGGAAACAGCAATAAGGCTGCTGAGTTTTTGAACCAGAGAGACTTCTGGAGGAAAGGTGCCACTTCTTATTCAAACCCTGCTAAAGGTAAAGCTGACTTTTCTACTTTTAATGTTTTACTAGAGAAACCTTTTATTTGTGCTAACCTTCACAAAGTAAACCCAGCTGCAGAAGCTGATAGCAAGTGGGGGAAGGGTGTTACCCTTACCAAAGACTTTCACACTTTCTCCAATGGATTGCTCAATCTGCCTCAAAGAAGACAGCAATGTAAGAAACCCTTGAACACTGTATGAAAAGAATACAGGGAGTTTGCTGTACTTGCTGCCAAGCTAAAAGGTTTACAAATTGTTTTCATTTGTTGTTTTGAGAAGCCACGCTGTGGAAGGAACAGCTGTTTGTTTGGTGCTGCAATAATTCTGAAAGACCACATGAGGCACTGCTGAGTTAAAGCTGCTGTGATTGTGAAGAGCCAAGTAGAAGCTAACTTAATTTCAGTTGTACTTCCTATGTTCCTGGTTTCAGCTGTTTGGATTAAAGTTACACCTTTTGCATTATATACCATTGAATTTTGATGCGCTGGAAAATATCCCCACAACAATAAATTTCTTGCAGCCTTAACATTCGTGTCACGACTACAATTTAATCCTGAAGGAAATAGAAGCACACTACAAGTCCCAGAATTCCCAGGGACCAGTACAAGCTTTATTCCTCAGGGACATTACAAGGCCACTCCTGCCTGTAAGCTATCGGGCCCGGGCAGGAGCGTCACAGTATGCAACTCTGATTCTCCCCATCAGCCTCCTCCTCACACAACTCCATCCACTTCATGCACTGTCCCCAGGCGCCCCTACTGGCGTAGGAAATAAGGGCGTCCGGTGACATTTAATTTATATTAAGGAGTGGTTGAGCTGAAGGACCAAGAGGATTCTGGTCCTTGTAGTGCAGAACTCCTTATAAAGAACAATCTACGCCAAAGTGTAGGGTAATAAGGCTTTTTTTCCCCGGTCAACGCTTAGGTTCAATAAGACACAAAAGAAAATGAAGGTAATTCTTTCTTCTAACAAAAAGGTTCCACCGTTATATAAACAGTTAAGGGTTGTAGGCTTCACAATTAACTGTTTATCTGGGTTAAGGCTTCTTTCAAATCAATGGAAATTAACATCAGGAAACAAATGGCTATCGACTTCACCATATGCAGAGTTCTCTTTTCTCTATACATCTAGCAAGGCAATTAAGCTAGTTCTTGAACAAAAGTTACATTCCATTGGTTCACTCTGAGGAATGGGAACACTGGTTTCACAATCAAAGTCCATTGACTCTGGGTCAATATCTTCTTCAATGCTATGACTGTCTTCAGTATCTGTTAACTCCTCACAAGGGTTCTTCGGTTTCTCATACAACTTCCTTAGCACACTGTTGGGAAGTGCTTTTAAAAGGTTAGCTTTACTTCTTCTAACTTTCTGAGGCTTATCTATTTGCATAAGGTTTTCATCACTTAAACTTTCCCTTATAATGAAAGGCTTTTCATACCTTGGCTTCTGTAGGCTGCCACACCCAGGACTCAGCTTGCGACGTAGCTTCTCAGGCTGACAAGCTGTTCTGTGCACTGCTCTATAATCAGAGTTACCAGGAAAACCTGACGTGGGTTTCCACTCTCTGTGTTTCTTGGCGAAAGTGTCACTGTAGAAGGAATCTCCTTTCCTTGTGCCTTTCTGGTTTAGCATAGGAGACTTACTTGGGCTAGGAGAATTGCTTTCATCAGGCAAGCTGCTTCTTTGGTTTGCTTGGCTTTGGACTCCATTCCAATACCTTTGGCCTCTCTGGACTTTATCCCTTTGAGTATACCTCTTTTGGATTCTGTCTCCTTGAGTTGGCTGCACATGGAAGCCTTCCTGTTCCAGGCTTATCTCACTGGTCCTGCTGCCGATCCTTCTGATCTCGCTCTTGCCTCTGCCTCTGGCTGTTCCTCTTCCTCTTCCTGTTTCTCCTCCTGTTCCTCCTTCACTGATCATCTGGTTTCCTTTATAAAGGGATTTCTGGTTTGCACATTCTAAGTTTGAGGACAGGTGAAACTGCTTGTTACTAATGTGATCAGTGCTAGAGCACGTTGCTTCAGGTACTGTGTAATTGTTCATGCACCCTCTGGCTGAGCTGCGCTGGAACTGTGCTCTCTGCCTTTTCTGAGTTCCATGAAAATCAGGAGTTTTTTTCAACCCTGTTTCTTCTCTAGCTCCAGCCTCATGACAGCACCCATCCATCACATACACACAAGCACACCATGGCTTCCACCAACAGCACAGATATACAAACTCCCACAGTATACTCACAGGGACGCTCACAGGACACCCACGCACAAAAAGCAAATCAAGCACAGGACCAACACCCACGCAATCCCATAGGAAGCTCACAGAACACTAAAACCCCCACCAACTATCTCAATAGAGCTCATAAATGCCAGATCCATACGAAACAAAATTAACACAATAGCTGACCACATAGAAGATCAGTAACCTGACATACTTTGCATCACAGAAACATGGCTCACCCCCACAGACAATGTACTACTCAATCAATTAGCGCCCTCTACTTACTCAACATTCAACTGCCCACACACACACCGGAGAGGAGGAGGGGTTTTGATCATTGCAAAGAACAGCCTAAAGCTCAAGTCAGGAAGTGCCACAGAAACACAACAATGCAGCACCATCACTGTGGAGAACAAACGGATGGCCCTATGCCTCATCTACAGAGCACCTCATGTGCCACCAGAGGAACTAGCATCCACCATAGAAGTGGTCTGCGCAGTCAACACAAACCACAAACCCCTGCTACTGATAGAAGACTTCAACCTCAAATCCACCACCAACAAGGACGCGGAAGCTTTCCTTCGAGCAATGGGTTCCTTTCAATACACCCAAATGATTAATACCCCGACACACAGACACGGATCTTCACCAGACCTCATATTTGCACCCAACTACCTACTTGACAGAGGCTTCATATCAACCCCCACTGTCACACCTGTACCATGGTCAGACCATCACTTACTTAAAATAAATATTGTCCCACAAGGCAGAAAGCACGACGAGAACCGGGACAACCCACCCACACAAAGAAGATTCAAGAGCTTCGACAGGACCAATTTCTACAAGACACTCTACCCCACCTGAACTCAGAAGCAGATTGTCTAGAAGATCAAATCGGAAACTGGAACAATGTCATCAATGCCGCAGCCAAAGCCACAGAATATAGACCTAAGAAAGCTCGCTGCAACAAATCACACCACAAACCATGGTACTCAAAAGTCATACGGAATGAAAAGAGGGAACTTAGAAAGCTAGAACAGCAATGGAGACACACTAAGTCGCCCAACACACAGGCTCTATACCTAACAAAACAAAAGGACTACAACAAATTCATCAACCAAACTAAAAAAGAATACCACAGAAACATTATACTCAAATCCAACAACAAACCAAGAGAGCTCTTCGAAATCGTGAAAACCCTCACCAAGGAACAGAAGACCGAAAGCGAAGTCCAAATAAACCCACAAGCATTTGCAGACCACATCCAAGAAAAATTCCATTCCTCTTCACAACCAAAACCAAACACAACCACCAAATCAAACACACCTCTAAAAACCTGGGGAAAATTCAGCACCCCATCCACAGAGCAGCTCTCACACATCATCACCGCACTCAATACAAGCACAGCTCCAACAGACCCATGCCCAGTGACATGGATTAAAGTTACTAAGTCAAACTTCATCCACACCATACACAACATGGTGCACAGGTCACTGACCCAAGGAAACATGCTGAACCAGCTAAAGATCGTTACAATAAGACCAATCCCGAAGAAATCACCACTTGACAAGAACAACCCAGCCGCTTACAGACTGATTTCAAGCACACCACTACTGGCAAAAATTATTGAAAAGGCAGTACAGCATCAGTTACAGGTCCATATTGACAACCACACACCACTAGACATCAATCAACACGGTTTCCGCCCCGACCACAGAGTCGAAACACTCCTGTTATACCTCTTCGACAACATACTCCACCTCATAGACAACTGCAAGAACGGAATGCTGATGATCTTCATCGACATTTCTTCAGCGTTCGACACAGTGGATCACAGAACTCTACTAGAAAGACTACAGAACATTGGGCTACATGGGTCCACCCTGAAATGGTTCCACTCATACCTAACGGACAGACAGATACAGGTCAAGGTCGGCCCCAACACATCCCGACCCATAAAGGTCAGGCAAGGCGTACTCCAAGGATCCGCCCTATCGGCACTATTATTTAACCTCTACATTCAGCCAATATGCGACATCATGAAAGAATACAAAATACAATACACAATTTATGCAGATGACATCATGATATACACACCAATCACACTTGACAACCCAGATTACACCAAAATCACGGATTGTCTCATGCACATGACCAGCTGGCTTCAAGCCAACAACCTGACCATAAACTACAGCAAGACCGAGGCACTAATCATCACCCGAAACACCGACTTCATCCCTCCACTCAACATCAAGATAAACAACACAACCATACCAATAAAACTGGAAGTAAAATACCTCGGAGTGACTCCAGACAAGGAACTGAATCTACAATCACACATAAGCAGAACCACCAAAAACACCTACCACAGGATGAGACTAATCAGACGCCTCAAACCCCTCCTCTCCCCGGAGCACTTCCGCATAGTCTGTCAGGCATTAATAAGTCCAATACTAGACTTCTGCAACCCAATCTATCTCGGTCTCACAAAGCAGACACTCAGGTCACTGCAATTGGCGCAAAACACAGCAGCGCACATTATATCTGGCAGAACGAGACAAGAAAACATCACACCCATTCTAAAAGATCTTCACTGGCTACCAATCAGCTCACGCATCAAATATAAGACAGTCATAAACATATTCAAAATCAAACAACAGACATCAGCTCTCAGCTTACAACCACTCATACAATCCGACAGAAGCACACGACCAAGGAGGAGGGGCATTTCCTACCGTGTTAACATACCAAAAGTCTTCACCAAGGCCCGCAAGGACACTGTGGACCGAGCCCTTTCACTGGCTGCACCAGCAATTTGGAATGCCCTCCCAGATGAACTACGATTAACAACTGACATCAAGGACTTTCGGAAGCAGCTCAAGATGACCCTCTTCATCGAACACTATGGGGGCGCCACATAAGCTGCTCGCCAGCCAGGACCACAGACCAACCCTCCCCCCCCCCATTCCCCCATGTATATAGTATTGTATAATAGCACACGCTGTAAATAGCTCAACAAGAATCTACGTCATCCTACTACACACGCATTCACTGTTTCACTGCATGCACACACAAAAATCCATTACTTGCTGATTGTTTGCTGTGTAGATCGCCTTGATTGAAGGAGATGGCAGCATAGAAATCCTTTTAAATTAAATAAATAAATCATTCCAAACCATGCACTCTTGGAAGACTGTTGGATTTCGTCCATTATCTAGTTTAAAAACTGCCCTGTCTCCTTGTTAAAAATTAATGCCAGCAGCTTGGTTCCACCCTGGTTAAGGTGAAGCCCATTCTTTCAGAAAAGTCCCCCTCCCCCACACCCGACCTTCCGTAGAATGTTGTCCAGTTCCTAACAAATCCAAAACCCTCTTCTTTGCACCATCTCATCCATGCATTGAAACTCTGGAGATCTGCCTGTCTCTTGGGTGCTGCGTGTTGAATGGGAAGTATTTCTGAGAATGCTATCCTGGAAGTTCTGGATTTCAACTTTCTACCTAAAAGCCTACATTTGACTTCCAGAAACTCCCTCCCACATTTTCCTATGTCATTGGTACCAACATATACCAAGAAAGCAGGGTCCTCACCAGCACTCTCTAAAACCTTATCTAGGTGGTGCATGAGGTCCAGACAGGCATGTTACCAAGCAATCCTCATGTCCACCAGCCAACCAGCTATCTACATGCCTAATGATCAAATCTCCAACTATAACGGCCATCCCAGCCCTTCCTGATTAGATTGTAAGCTCTGATGAGTAGGGGACTGTGTCTTACATCTATACGTACAGTGCTGCGTAGGCCTTGTAGTGCTATATAAATGATTAATAGTAGTAGTATTTATTTAACATTTCTTCTCTACCGCTTTTCATGTTATCAAATATACAAACACTAGCAAAACATTTTGCAGAAAAACTAAAAAACAAAACCACTACCTCAACTCCTGTATTATCAAACACGAAAATCTCACATGAATGGACAAGTTTCCAGTTGGTAGAACAAAAACAACTCCTCAAAATCATAACTATGATAAACACCACCACTTCCCCACTCGATCCATGCCCCGTGTCATGGATTAAGTGTGCAAGAGATGAACTGGTGTAAATAACAATACATCGTTAACCAATCCCTTTCACAGGGCATCATGCCTGATGCCCTAAAACTCACAACACTCCGACCACCATAATAAAGAATAATAAGCTCGACTCAAAAGACCCGAATTCATACAGACCCATAGCCAGCATTCCATTCATAGCCAAAATAATAGAGAAAACAATTCAAATTCAGTTACAAGAACACATTGATGAACACAAACCTCTTGACTCACACCAAGTTGGTTTCCGCCCATTTCCATGGAGTAGAAACCCTCCTAATCACCCTTATGGACTTCCTCATCAAGGGCACAGATGACAAACATCAAGGCTTCTTACTCCTATTTATAGATATCTCTGCCGCCTTCGATAACATTAATCACATAACACTGATCAACAGATTAGAAAGCCTAGGAATAGGCGGGATTGTCTTAACTGGTTCAAATCCGATATTTCACATAGATTAATACGAGTCCAAAATTGACCAACAAGCATCAGAAACATTCCCTCAAGGACAGGGAATAATACCCCAAGATCAGCCCTTCAGCCCTCTTATTTAACTTGTACCTGCAACCGATAACAGACATATTTAAAAACACAGGATTAACCATTTTATATAGGCCGAGACATCATGTTAGCTATCCCCATAAATGCTAAAAAACCCTACATATGACTCGCTATCCAAATGCATGGCTGAGACCTCCTCCGGGATGGAAACTAACCACCTTAGCAATAAACCTCAAAAAAACTGAGGCAATGTTGTGACAAGACCACCCCGACTGAGAACACATACCCAGAAACAATCACAATCAACAAAACCTCCAGACCCGTCAGAAAACAGGTAAAATACTTAGGAGTAATAATAGACCACACCCTCACCATGCTACCACCATAAACCAATAGTAAAAACCATTTTCTATAACTCAAACTATCAGCACCTAAGACCACTCCTTGAACACAAGACTTTAGATCCGTAGTAAGTACACTGATCACCCGCACTTCGACTATTGCAATAGTCTCCTAATAGGCCTCCCCCAAAAAAGCATATACCTTCTCCAAAGAGCACAAAACATCTGTGCAAAGGTAATCTCTAAAGCTCGCCTAACAGACCACGTAACCCCAATACTGCTGGAACTCCACTGGCTCCCTATAAACAGCCCGAATCAAAAATATAAGATTATCCTAACAACCTATAGAACTCATAAATGACATAACCCCTTCACACCTATCCACATTACTGCAATCTCCAACATCGACAAGGACCCTCAGACAGAACGCAGCCCACTCCCTCATCATACCAAAAGCCATCCGTAAAACTAAGAATTCCACTAGCTCCAGAGCATTCTCATTCACTGCCCCTACACTCTGGAACGACCTCCCTATTGAACTTCGCACCATAAGAGACCTCACCCAATTCAGAAAAGAATTAAAGAGACCTACCTGTTCACTGAACTCTTCGAAATACCCTTTTCCCCCCACGCCAGCTCCACAACATACCTGTTCACACCTACACAAACTCCCTTAATCACCTAACCCAACAATGTAACCACAGACTTTTCCCCCCTAACACCTATAAGACGAAAAAAGCAACTACATTCAAGCACCTAAACCAATTCCTGCCCCACACACCCCACACTGTAACTATTCATTTGTATAAAGTTTAATGTTTTTGCTTTAAAACCTATAAATGATATATTTACAGTTTAATGAAAATAGTTGATTTCTATAGATCTATGTTCTATGTAAAATGTATACAAACTGTGTACATGACTGTTAACTTGTTATATGTAAACCGCCCTTGATCTCTGGAAGGGGCGGTATAAAAGAAATAGTTAAATAAATAAAATAAATAAATAAATAAATCAAAGCGGTTTACAATGAACATTAAATTCTTTGTTTACAGAGAATATTGGTACAGGGGGAACAAAGAGAACAATAGAACTAATATTAATAAAACTTATAATCAAAACTTATAATAATAAGAAAAAATGATTTTTCAGGGAACATGGCTGTGTTAGTGGTAGGAACATTCTTGGGATGTGGTTTTGGTTGGGGCTGGAGGAAAGGGTTATGGTGGGAAGAGGGATTTGTATGAGCTTGATGGGGAAGTCTTTTAGGTGTCAGTTCCAAAGAATTCTTGGAAGAGATGGGTTTTTAGCTTCTGTTGGAATTTGGTTATGTCACCGATGACTCTTTGGTTGTTTGGGAGTGTGTCCCAGATTGAATTTCCTTATATGGAGAAGATTCTGTTGCAAGTGGCCTGGGAGCTTTTTGCTTTATGGGTTGGTATGTTGAGAAGATTTAGGTTTGGTTGTCTTCTTGATCTGGTGTCGGGGGTCCTCTGTAATAAAGTCTGTAGGTATTCTGCTGATTGATTGTGAATTGTCTTGAAAGTGATAATTATTGCTTTATATTTGATGTGTGCTGAGATTGGGAGCCAGTGTAGGTTCTTAAGGATAGGGGTGATGTGTCCCTGTGATTAGGTGGGCTGCAGTTTTTTGGGCTAGTTGTAAAGGGTGTAAAACATGTTTTGGGAGACCTAGGAAGTTAGAGTTGCAGTAGTCCAGATGGGGGGGTTATTACTGCCTGACATAATGTGCAGAAGTGGTTGGGGGCTAAGAGCAGATATAAGTTGTGGAGGACCCTCTTCTTATAGTATACTGTTGTGGTGATTTTCTTAATTTGGGATTGTAAGTTCAGTCTCTGATCAAGGATGACGCCAAGGTATTTGACTTCTGATTTTACTTTGAGGTTGATGTTGTCAATCTTAATCATTGTTGGAGGAATATAGGTTGGGTCTTTGGTTGTTTGGAGGATTTCTGTCTTATTGTAATTTATTGAGCATTTGCGGTCAGCTAGCCAGCCTGTAACTGCTTTGAAGCATCTTTTAATAGGTGTATGGATTGGATTTTTTGTGGAGAAGGGGATGTATAACATTAAGCCATCTGTGTATATGTGGTACAATATGTTGTGCTGTTGGACAATGCTGCAGACTGATTGCAGATACAGATTAAATAGTATTGCAGAGAGTGAGGAAACTTGGGGTATTCCTTGTTGTTGTTTGAATGAGTTGGATGTCTTGTCTCTCATCTTGACTTGTTGCAGATGGTCCATGAGGTAAGATCAGAACCAAGCTAGTGGTGTTTTAGATATTCCTATGTCCTTCTGACATTATTTTTTTTTCCTTTTAGTGCCATCAAGTCAGTGTTGACTCATAGCAACCCAGCTACCTCTGGGTTTTTTGGCAATGTATCACTGGAAGTAGATTGCCAGTGTTTTCTTCTGAGGCAATGGAGGGTAAAGTGACTTGCCCAAAATCACAAGGAGTGCCAGTGGGAATTGAACTCTTGATCTTCTGGGTACTAGGCTACTCCTCCAGTTTATTATGGTTTCTTGAATCAAAAGCTGCTGGTCATTGAATATTAGTATGAATCCTTGTTCTGTCTTTTCTATTCCTTTGGTTATTGTGTTTATCGGAGAAGTAAGCAGGGTTTACACAGGGGCAAATGCATTGCTGTATTCTTGTAGCTGGAGTATAACTGTTTTTTTTCTTCATTTATTTTGGCTAAGAAGGGGATGCTGGTGATGGATCTGTAGGAACTCGGTAGCTTGGGGTCAAGTGAAGGATTTTTTATGATGAGTCTTATGGATGTGGTTTTTAGGTTGACAGGCATGTGTCCTTGCATAAGAGATAAGTTGATGATTTTGAGTGTAGCATTTCTGACCATCTTGATCCATGAAACGGGGCATGAATCAAGTGGGGAGGTGGTAGTATTAAGAGAGGTGAGGATGTGTTCGAGTTGTTCACTAGAGACCAATTTGAATGTTTTCCACCTCTGTGAATTTCTTGTATTTTTGATGGATGGGTGAGTAGTTGAGGTAGAGTCATTGTCAGGTGTTAACTTGTTCTATAGGAATGAAGCCATATCTTGTGGTTGAAGCTCTGGGTTTTGCTGTTGCGGCGGGTCCTGGGTAAGAGATTTGACTATTTTGAACAATTCTCTGGGACGATTCAATGAGGTTAAAATGAGGTTTGTATGGTATTCTTTCTGTGTTTGTTGATGAGATTATAATATTCTCTTTGCTTGGTTGAGTATTCCGTAAGGTGTAGTGGGTCTCTAGTGCGCCTCCATTGGTGTTCGATCTGCATGAGTTTGCATTTTGTTTCTCTTATTTCTGAGGAGTACCATGGTGCTTGGGGTTTCTTTATGTTGCTTTTTCTTTGTGGTGCTAGGGCAAAAGGGGCTACGGTGTCATTCCAGTTGTTAATTATTGTTGTTAGGTCGTTTGAGTTTGTGCGCCAGCAGCGATTGTTTAGAAAATTTCTTAAATCTACAAGGTATGTTAGGTTGAATACGAGGTGTGACAAAAAAGAAATGAGACTGTCCCATAAATGTTTTATTACAAAATCTACAGAGAAATTACGCATTGTCCCCTTCAAAGTAATCCCCCCCAGAGTTGATGCACTTCTGCATTTGCTTCTGCCATGTATTGAGGAGTGGTCTAGTGGTTAGGACAAGGTACTTCAGGCCGGAGGGCCTGGGGTTCAAGTCCCACCTGGGGACAGCAATCTCAGGCCGGAGGGACTGAGATTTCTAGTCCTATAGGCATTCCTTGTGGTCTTGGGCAAGCCACTTAACCCTCCTTTGTCCATGTTCCCTGTAAGTATTAGCATATCCCCTCATGTTAAATGTATCCCCCAATTGACCGCTTTGACCCGGTGAAAAGCGGGATATAAATACAGCTAAATAAATAAATGTATGGAAGCACTCTGTAAAGTCCTCCTCCTTGACGTCCATCAGCTCCCTCATCACAGTGGCCTTGATCTCTTCTACAGAGGCAAAATGAGTTCCTTTGAGCACAGTCTTCAGCCTGGGGAAGATCCAGAAGTCACACAGTGCGAGATCTGGGGAATAAGGAGGGTGGTCAAGAGCTGTGATCTGTTTGTTGGCCAAGAACTGCCTCACACTGAGCACGGTGTGTGCGGGCGTGTTGTCATATTGGAGCAGCCACGATTTGTCTCTCCACAGAGCACACCTGCTGCGCCGAACCCGGTCATGGAGGTGATTGAGAACCCGCTGGTAGAAGTGCTGGTTGACTGTCTGACCCTTAGGCACAAACTCATGATGGACCACTCCCTTCTGGTCGCAGAATGCGATCAGCATGACTTTGATCCTTGATTTGGACATGCACGCCTTCTTGGGTCTGGGTGACAGTCAAATCTTCCACTGCAGGCTCCGTCTCTTGCTTTCAGGGTCATACAGGAAGACCCAAGTCTTGTCTCCTGTGATGACATGGCCAACAAACTCTGGATCTTTTCCGATCTTCTCTAGTAAGTTTCAACAAACATTGACCCGGTGCTCCTTCTGGTCGTTCGATGAAAGCTTGGGCACCGTCTTGGTGCACACCGTCCGCATTCCCAGCTCCTGCACCAAGATAGTCCGCACTGACTCCCTGTTCAGGCTGAGCTCCTCAGCTATCATCCACACCATTAATCTGCGTTCACACCGCACCAGCTGGTTCACTCTGTCAATGTTCTCAGCCGTCTTTGTTGTGGAAGGCCGTCCTGACTTGGGGTCATCCTCCACCTCCTCGCGGCCAGTCTTGAAGCATTTGTGCCACTCGAAGACTCACGGCCATGACATTGCATCTTCTCCATAAGCCTTTTGGAGAAGTTGGAGACACTCATTTGGGCCCTTCTCCAACTTAACTAGAAATTTCAAGTTGATTCTTTGCTCCATATTTCTGCCACCTCCAGTTTCGTGACAAAGCAATGGAGCAGTGTGCTACAAAATAACCTGAAAAAGAAAAAGAGTGAGAGAGATGAAAAATATTATAGCAGAATAGTGACGAGATGTTGCACAACACAGTGACATAAGCAGTTAGCCAATTGGCATTGAGTAATGGGCATGGCTGCCACAGTCTCATTTCTTTTTTGTATGCTGGGTGCTATGTGGGTTAGTTGCGGTAGATCAAACGTGATCATATGTTGGTCTGACTGGTGTTACATAGGTAGGAATATGGGTGATGTTTGTGTGAAATTCCTTGGATACAATGAAAAGGTCCAATGTGTTTCCTTTTTTATGGGTAGAATTGGTGATGATTTGTGTGAGTTCTAGTGTGTCCATAGCTTCCAAAAAAGAATTAACTTGGTTGGCAGAGGCTGTGGTAAGGTTCAGGTCACCGAGAAGTATGAAAGGTTTATATTTTTGCAGTGTGAGTGCAGGCTGTTTCTAGCAGGATGGAAAAGTCGTCTGAGTTGGCGTTGGGTGCACAGTAGATCAGCCATATTGACCAATGTTTGTTTTCAATTACCAGGATGTTTGAGTTGTCCATGGAGTTGGATGTTGTGGAAGAGAAACTTAGATGTTTGCTGCTCAGGATGAAAATACGCCACTTCTCCTGCTGTTACTTGGGCAGTTGTGAAGGGTGAAGGATTGAGTGATGAGTTGTTTAATTAATATGTTGTCCGTTTTAGTAAAACAAGATTCAATGACACATATGATACTGAGTTTGTGTTCATTTATGAAGTCAGTTATTGTATGGACTTTGTTACAGGCAGAACATGAGTTGTTCTGAGTGGGTGAACATGTTCTGAGTGGGTGTTAAGTTGGGTTGTAGAGATGTAGTAGTTGAGTATGGTTTGATATTTATGAGTCTGTGTTGTTTCCTGTGTCCTTGACCTAAGGTGGTGTTGCATGTTGTGAGATTTCTATAAATGTGTATAAATGAGATCATTTCTGTTGTGAAGAGCTATTGATCTGTTGTGATTCATTAGGGTGAGGGAGAGTAGCAATATTGCACCAGTGGTGATCCACTTCATGTTTGAGGTTAGTGAGAACTTTTGGATCAGTGTGGTGAATGCTATGCTGTTGAGTAGGATTCCTTGTGTTTACCTATTTAGCATTGAATAGTCTATAGTGGGATCTTTAGAAGGCTTGAATAGTCTATAGTGGGATCTTTAGAAGGCTGGGTGAAGGAATTGTAGCTAAGTGTTATGGATTGAGTGCATGTAATGATCCGAGAGAGGAGTGGCAAGTTTTTGGGAGGCAAATACAAGTTGTAAAATAAATCTTACCTTGTTTCTTGCATGTTGGTCCACTCTAAGGACCATGCCTAAGATTTTAAATGCTGAGAGGCCGGCACGGAGAATAGACATCAGGTCAGTGGAGACTGTACTTTCTGTTCCCTTCAGGGCCAGAGATCGCTGC
The DNA here is from genome assembly GCA_033557465.1 of Ichthyophis bannanicus. Classification (NCBI taxonomy): domain Eukaryota; kingdom Metazoa; phylum Chordata; class Amphibia; order Gymnophiona; family Ichthyophiidae; genus Ichthyophis; species Ichthyophis bannanicus. The sequence goes on along the minus strand of CM066037.1, from coordinate 499,007,773 downwards.
CACGCTGTGCTGGATAAGGAGACAGAGGCCTGCAGGGATTCTGATGCTGCCGGGGGGTGAGAAGAGGAGCTGATTCCTGCAGCATGTTGATTTTAAATGCTGAGAGGCCAGCATAGAATGGACATTGGGTCAGAGAGTGGAGCTTACCACCTGCTGGAGACCACTCTTTCTGTTCCCTTCTAGGCCAGAGATCACTGCCGCACTGTGCTGGGTGAGGAGACAGAGGCCTGCAGGAGTTCTGATGCGGCCAGGAGTTAGTAGTAGTATGAGCATATGGGAAGCTTAAATTTGATTTATTTATTTATTTAACCATATTTTTATACCATCTTATCCTTCAGTCAAGACGGTTTACTATGTAACTCAAGAGTATACATGGAACATTTAACCAGTGTACAACAAACGCTTTAAAGGGAGGGGGAAGGGTAGGTTAGTAACATGATTAACTATGTACAGTGTCATGTGTGTATCACATAACTATGTACAGTTCAGTGTGTATGGTTAAGGATGAATGACTGGTCCATTGCCAGGGGTCAACAGGTAGTGGTTTGGGTCTTATCATTGGTCAGGTGGTTAGATGGTTTTCCCCCAGGTGGTTTGTGTAAAGCAGAGTTTTCAACTTGTTCCTGAAGTTTTTTATGTCGGTGATTGCTCGCATGTCGTCTGGGAGCAAGTTCCATAGTGACGGATCATATAGTGAAAGTGCTCTTCCAGATGTGGCTTGGTTGGTTTTTTAGTATCCATGGGGTGTAGCAATTATTTCTCCTGGGTCGGGGGCTTGGGTCTCTTATTATGCAGTCTTGTAGGATTGATTGTTCATTGGGCAGTCCATAGTATGCAAAATATTCTTCGCCAGCACTATAATTCATTATCAAGCAAAAATAGGACTTCGGGGCAGCAGCTGCCATCAAATCACCATCTTGGTTCTCCTTCTTTTAGGTTATTTGTATTTGGAGCTTCCTCCACACAGCAGTTCTCCGCAGCTCCCCCGATTGGGGTAGAGCGCCTGAGCGGGAAATCCTCCCACTCAGAAGCTCCTGCCCAATCAGGGCAGTGGGAGAAACACAGCAGCAGCCCGGACACCTTAAAAGCGGCATCCCTGCATACAGGGAGCCGCTTCAGCCTCCTCCACACAGCAGTACTCCACAGCTCCCCCGATCAGGGTAGAGAGCCTGAGCGGGAAATCCTCCCGCTCAGAAGCTCCTGCCCAATCGGGGCAGTGGGAGCAACACAGCAGCAGCCCGGACACCTTAAAAGCGGCATCCCTGCATACAGGGAGCTGCTGCAGCCTCCTCCACACAGCAGTCCTCCGCAGCTCCCCCAATCGGGGTAGAGCGCCTTAGCGGGAAATCCTCCCGCTCAGAAGCTCTTGCCCAATCGTGGCAATGGGAGCAACACAGCAGCAGCCTGGACACCTTAAAAGTGGCATCCCTGCATACAGGGAGCTGCTGCAGCCTCCTCCACACAGCAGTCCTCCGCAGCTCCCCCTATCGGGGTAGAACGCCTGAGCGGGAAATCCTCCTGCTCAGAAGCTCTTGCCCAATCGGGGCAATGGGAGCAACACAGCAGCAGCCCGGACACCTTAAAAGTGGCGTCCCTGCAGGGCGTGCCCACGCCTGAGGGCCTTGCCAGAGGACCCTTTGGTGTGGCCCTTAGGTGAGGCACGAGGGCAAGCAAAAGAGGAAAGAAAAGAGGGAGCAGGCCCACTGACAAGCCATTCAGAAGGTGCTCAGAAATTACCAGGAAGCAGCCAGAGGGAAAGCAGCAAAACGTAAGTGATGACAACAGGACCATACAAAGACAACATGCACACCACAATGATTCTCCACCTCACCCTCCTCCTCACACAACTCCTTCCAACACATGCACAATTCCACCACCCACACACAAACACACCATGGCCACTACCAACAGCATGGACATACCGAAGCCCACAGTATTTCCACAAGGCCACACACAGAACACCCATGACAAAAAGACAACCCAGGCACAAGTGCAACACCCACGCTAACCCAAAGGAAGCACATGGAACAACAATCACCACAAGGTCAATAGCAATAGAGCTAATAAACGCCAGATCCATACGCAACAAGATTTACACCTTAGCAGACCACATAGATGACCAACAACCCGACGTACTTTGCACCACAGAAACATGGCTCAGCCCCACCGACAATGTACTACTCAATCAATTGGTGCCAGACACATATATGGCATACAACTGCCCATGCACACACAGGCGAGGAGGGGGAGTCCTGATAATTGCAAAAAACAGCCTAAAGTTCAAATCACGAAGTGCCACAGACACCCAACAATGTAACACCATCGCTATCGAGAACAAAAACATGGCCATATGCCTCACCTACAGAGCGCCTCGTGCACCACCTGATGAACTAGCCTCAACCATCGAAGCAGTCTGCGCAATCAACTCAAACCACAAACCTACACTACTGCTAGGAGACTTCAACCTCAAGTCCACCAACGCCAAAGATGCAGAATCTTTCCTACAAGCGATGAGTTCCCTTCAGTTCACCAAAATAATCAACACCCCGACACACAGACACGGATCATCACCAGACCTCATCTTCGCACCCAACTACCTAACCACGAGAGGACTAATATCAATACCCACCATAACACCAGTACCATGGTCCAACCACCACATAATTAAAATAAACATTGTACCACAAGAAGATAAAACAGACAAATACCCGGACAACACACTCACACAAAGAAGATTCAAGAGCTTCGACAGGGACCAGTTCCTACAGGACACGATACAACTCCTAACAACAGAAAAAGATGACCTAGAAGCCCAAATCACCAACTGGAACAACACCATCTACAACGCTGCCAAAGCAACAGATCATAGACCCAGGAAACATCGCTGCAACAAATTACAGCACAAACCATGATACTCAAAAAACACACAAAGCGAAAAGAGGGAACTCAGAAAATTAGAACGGAGATGGAGACAGAACAAGTCACCCGAGACCCAGGAATTATACCTAACAAAGCAAAAACAATACAACGAACGCATCAACCAAACTAAGAGAGAATACCACACAAACATCATACGCAACTCCAACAACAAACCTAGAGAGTTATTCGAAATCATGAAAACCCTCACCAAGGAGCAGAAAACAGAAGACGAAGTGCAAATAGACCTTCAAAAATTTGCTGACCACATCCAAGAAAAATTCCACTCAGCAGAACAAATAAGACCCAGCCCAGCCACAAAGCATAACGCACCCCCGAAAACTTGGGGCACATTCAGTACCCCATCCACAGAGCAGCTCTCCCAAATCATCACAGCAATCAACACAAGCACAGCTCCTACAGACCCCTGCCCAGTGACTTGAATCAAAGCCACCAAATCAAGCTTCATCCACACCATCCACAACATGGTGCATAGCTTCCTAACACAAGGGCTCATGCCAAATAAACTAAAACTCGCCACAATAAGACCTATCCCGAAGAAATCCACACTCGACAAGAACAACCCAGCAGCATACAGACATATCTCCAGCATACCCCTACTGGCAAAAATAATCGAAAAAACAGTACAGCACCAACTACAAGAGCACATCGACAACCACACTCCACTGGACAACAACCAACACGGTTTTCGCCCCAACCATGGGGTGGAAACACTTCTGCTATACCTCTTCAGCAGCATTCTCTGCCTCATAGACAACACCAAAAAAGGAATCATAATGATCTTCATAGACATCTCATCAGCATTTGACACAGTGGATCACAAAACTCTACAGAACAGACTACAGAACATCGGGTTACATGGTCCCACCCTGCAATGGTTCCACTCATACCTCACTGACAGACAGATACAGGTCAAGGTAGGCCACAACACCTCCCATCCCATAAAAGTACTTCAAGGAGTACCACAGGGATCGGCCTTATCATCACTCCTATTCAACATCTACATCCAGCCAATATGTGACATCATGAAAGAGCACAACATACAAAACACAATCTATGCAGATGACATCATGATATACACACCTATATCAGTTGACAACCCAGACTACTCCAAAATAACAAACTATCTCATACAAATGACAAGCTGGTTTCAAAACAACAACCTCTCTATAAACTATAACAAGACCGAGGCACTAATCAATCAAAACTCGGACTTTGTTCCCCCACCCGACATCAAGATAAAAGACACAACCATACCTATAAAATCGGAAGTAAAGTACCTCGGAGTGACCCTGGACAAGGAGCTGAACCTCCAATCACACATAAGCAGAACCACCAAAAGTGCATACCACAGAATGAGACTCATCAGACGACTGAAGCCCCTCCTCGCCCCTGAGCACTTCCGCACAGTCTGCCAGGCACTAATAATCCCACTACTAGACTTCTGCAATCCAATCTACCTGGGTCTAACAAAACAAACACTCAAACCGCTGCAATTGGTACAAAACACAGCGGCCCGCATAATAGCTGGCACAACAAGACAAGAACACATCACACCCATACTGAAAGAGCTACACTGGCTCCCAATCAGCTCGCGCATCAAATACAAAACAATCATAAACATATTCAAGATCAAACAGCACTCCTCAGCCATCAGCCTACACACACTCATACAACCTGACACAAGCACACGACCAAGAAGAAGAGGCACCTCCAACTGAGTGAACACCCCAAAAGAATTCACCAAGACACGCAAGGACACCGCGGAACGAGCACTCTCCCTGGCCGCCGCAACAATCTGGAACACCCTCCCAGACGAGCTAAGACTAACGGCAGACTTCAAAGACTTTTGCAAACAGCTGAAAACAACTCTATTCATTGAACACTATGGACACGTCACATAACATACAAATCAAGCTAGAACAACGGACCTACCCACACCCTGACCCTTGTATATAAGAATGTATAATAGGTCAAAATGTATAATAGCGCACATTGTAGAAAGATCAAATTGAATCAAATGCACACCATCTCAAACACACAACATGCATCACTGCATGAGAACACATGAACACTTTTATGATTGCTGTGGAGACCGCCTTGATTGAAGGAGAAGGCGGTATAGAAATACTGTTAAATAAATAAATAAATATGTTGGAAGATATGAGCATTGATTGGCTAGGAAGCAATGATAAAATTCTTAAAACAAAGTTAAGTCGCTAATTTATAAGTTTTAAGTTGCTAGTTCATATACAGATTCAATATCTGCTTCTTTCATGGCTATTTGGTTTTCATAAATCATATAAAGAACAAATAAGGTTGGTTTCCTTACTGAAATTTAAGACATACAGATGTAAACAAAAATTATCATTTATTTGTATGTAAAAGAGAACAAGTAGGATTAATAAAACTTTACACTATTATTTTCAATTTTCTAAGGGTCCTTTTAGTAAAGCACAGTAAAGTTTTGCATTTGTTTATTTAACAGGACTTTTATACCACTTTCTCACGGAAACTTAAGCTTGGTGATGCACATTAAACAGGAACATTGATAACTTGGATTTTGCTGAGGTAATGGAGGGTTAAGTGGCTTGTCCAAGGCCACAAGGAGTGCTAGTGGGAATTGAATGTTGGACTCTTGGTTCCCAAGCCAGTGTACTAACCACTAGGCTACTCCTCCACTTACCATGCTATAAATGCAAAGCCAGTGCAATAACTGTGCTGGATGTTCCCAGAATATTTCTGTCTTTCGCAGGAAGGTATCTTTTGCAGTGGGCGAGTCAGAATCGAAAAGGGAGGTCTGTCTCTGTACAGCACCCGTGTATGCCTTGTAGCACTATACAAATGCTAAATAATACTAAATGATAGTAGTAGTAGTACTAGTGGTGTGGGGGACGGGTATGCACATATCAGTAATGGTGTCTTGCGAAGGGATGCTGAAAGAGGTTTCTGAGTTGTGGAGAGAGAAATCTGATCAGGGAGAGGTCACTGTTTCCTTAAATGGAAAATCAGATTGGGTGGAGAATGCGATTGGAGGAGCTGGGGGTAATGGGTTCATCAGCATTGCAGCAGACAACTCTGGTGCTGGGGCTATGTGATTTGCCACTTGAAGGGTTTTCTACTTGCTGCACTACTGGACTGCCAGTCTTGTGCTACTGGTAGTGGAGGAATGGCCTAGTGGTTGGGGCAAGGTACCTCAGGCCAGAAAGTCAGAGGTTCAAATCCCACTAGAGGACAGGAAACATAGAAATATGATGACAGAAAAAGACCACATGGCCTATCTATCAAAGACACACCTCCTCAAACACACTACACACACCACTGCATGAGAACACATGAACACATTTGATTGTTTGCTGTGGAGACCGCCTTGATTGAAGGAGAAGGCGGTATAGAAATAATGTTAAATAAATAAAATCTAGTTTGTCCTTCCATAACAACTACAACAGTCCCCTTTTTACCTTTAGAGATCCTCTGTGTTGGTCCCATGATTTTTTGAATTCAGTTACTGTCCTCATCTCTACCACCTCCACTGGGAGACTATTCCACGGATCCACTACTCTTTCTGTAAAGAAATATTTCCGCATATCACTCCTGAATCTATCTCCCTTCACCCTCATCCCATGTCCCCTCGTAGCAGAATTTGCTTTCAATTGAAAGAGGCTCTCTCCCTGAACATTTATGCCACGGAGGTATTTAAACATCTCAATCATATCACCTCTATCCTGCCTTTCCTCTAAGGTGTACATATTAAGATCCTTCAGTCTGTCCTCATATGCTTTATAATGAAGCCCACTAATCATTTTAGTAGCCACCCTCTGCACCGACTACATCCTGTTCACATCCTTTTGAAGGTGCGGTCTCCAGAATTGCACACTATACTCCAAATGAGGTCACACCAAAGACTAATACAGAGGCATTATCACCTCCTTTTTTCTGCTAGCCATTCCTCTCCATATGCACCCAAGCATCCTTCTAGCTTTTGCCATCGCCTTTTCTACCTGTTTAGCTATTTTAAGATCATCAGACACAACCACGCCTAGGTCCCGCTCTTCTTTAGTGGACAAAAGTACTTCACCCCGTATATTATATTGCTCCCTTGGATTGCTGCAGCTCAAATGCATGACCTCACATTTTTTAACATTAAATCCCAGCTGCCAAATTCTAGACCATTCTTCAAGCTTAGCTAGATCCCTCCTCATGTTATCTACCCTTCCTGGGTGTCTACTCTATTGCAGATTTTGGTATCATCCGCAAAGAGGCAAACCTTACCCGAAAGCCCTTCCGCTATATCACTAAAAAAGATGTTAAAAAGAATTGGACCAAGGACAGATCCCTGGGGCACACCACTTGTAACATCCTTCTCCTCAAAGTGAGCTCCATTTACTTGTACTCTTTGTCGCCTCCCACCCAACCAATTTCTAACCCATGCAGTAACTTTAGGGTTCATCCCTAGGGTACTCAGTTTGTTTATAAGTCGCCTGTGAGGAACAGTGTCAAAGGCTTTACTGAAATCTAAATACACCACATCTAGGGTTCTCCCTCGGTCCAACTCCCTGGTCACCCAGTCAAAGAAATCAATCAGATTTGTCTGACAAGACCTTGAGCTGGAAGGACTGGGGTTTCTAGTCCCACAGGTGCTCCTTGTGGTCTTGGGCAAGCCACTTAACCCTCCATTGCCCATGCTTCCTGTAAAATAGTTATCTCCAAGTTATAATGCCCTGTTCAATGTAATTTCAGTTTGTTCAATGTAAACCACCTTGATATCATGAAAGATGGTATATAAGAAATGTAAAATAAATAAATGACAGTTAGTGCACAGCAATATCAAAGTGCCTGCTATCACCGGCCAGCATTGCCCACTCTCCACCCAACCAATCTCTGCACCTTGCTGCTCCTTATGTCTGGAACAAATTGCCTGAGTCAATACATCAGGCTCCATCTCTGGCTCTATTCAAATCCAGACTAAAAACTCACCTCTTTGAGGCTGCATCGTTTCCTGTTCACCTTCTATGTGTTTCCTTACCATTCCCCTAGATATATTCTACTCCCCAGTGTGCTGTCTGTTTTGCAGGGGCTGTCTCTTAATGTCTCTGAAGAGCGCTGCGTATGCCTTGTAGTGCTATTCAGACGATTAGTAGTAGTAGTAGTGGTAATGCTGCCGTGATCCCTCCTGGAGGTGCTAAGAGCGGTTAGTGTAGAATTTAGGCTGCTCTTAGGGCATGATCGTGATATCTTGCCCCATCTGCCCTCGCCACTCTTCTGCTTACTCTGGTAATTTCACAGATTGACTATTGTAACATCATCTTCACAGGCCTTCTTCATTAGTTAATCCAGAACACCGCAGCAAGGATCCTTTCACATACCACCCGTTTTGCTCACATCACCCCTCATCTCATCACCCCACACTGGCGGCCTGATTCTCACCCATAAGGCCCTCCATACCCACACCCCGCAATACCTGGCTGACGTCCTGCAGTACCGCTCAGTGCCCCGCACTCTTCGCTCAGTCCACATTTACCGTTTGCATCTCCGATCCCCTGCCCACGTCTGTCTGGAACAGACTCACTGTACTGCATTCTTCTTTCTGGCCCCCTCTCTTTGGAACTCGCTCCCCCTCACTCTCCACCAAGAACAATCCTACCTCAATATTAAGACCCTCCTCAAGATGCACCTTTTCTGACTAGCCTATGAACTCCCCTCCCCTGACCTGTAAGGCTGCTCTGCTCTCTCTACCCTTTTCTCTTCTTCCAATGTGTGACTGTGTTCCTTTCCTGACAAAATTGTAGTCCCTTTTCTATTTTCTGGCATCGGCTGCTGCTTATTTGTAACTCTGTACACCGCTCTGATGTTACGAAGGGCGGTTAATCAAGCTTTACAATAAAGATAAAGATGAAGATGGTAGTGGTTACCACATAAACTAGCATGTCCTAACGCCTGCAATGACATTACCACAGCTTGATAAAAGGGCCCCTTATTGTTTAGACTGCAATATTTCTCTGATGGAGCTACCATATTGCAAAGTGAAGGGCTGACGGAAGTAAGGGACAAAAATTGCAGTATGCTACCTAAGGTGGCCACCAATCTTTCCGAGAAATTATTGAATAGAATTTCTGATTAGTATTACTGATGATGGCCGTCTCATTAAAGAGGAAATAGGTTATTTGCATCCTTATTTTACCAGACTGCAAAACAACACTCTCAGATGGTGCTACTCAGATAAGGCATATGTAGTAAAGAGTAATTCCAAAATAAATGCATCCCTTGTTTTTTGCTCTCCAAATAGACTTCCTACTTATGTTTTCATCATAACATTTCCCATTTTTACCAATGAGAATTGGCCTCCTATCTGTGATTTCATCTGTGCATAAATCTTGCAGTCTCCTGTTTTCTTTATCTTTCTACATGCAAACATTTTTCTCTTTTTTCAACCCTAGCTTAAAAAAATCTAAGTCTTCAGGCATTACAGTGAAATAATTCACTTTCCCTAGTTTTTAATTGTTTTTATTTTGTGTTCATGAGAAGCTATTTGGAAATGTATTCCACTATGCAATGATGTTGAATACCTACAAGCCACAAGATGGCAGTGTAGCACTTGTTTTCTTACCGATTAGACTATTCTTACAGCAGCTTGGCTGTTTACCAAATAAAAACTGTGCTTGCATATGCAATGCAATTCAATGTGTGCCTTCGAGTCAGTCCTGACTCCTGGCGACAGTAGCTTGCAAAAAATGTAGAGCACATTTTTCAAAGCAATTTATCTTGGTAAATGGTGTTTTAAATCGAAAGCTCCGAAAATAAGCAGGAGGAAACAGCTGGCTCAAGAAATAAATACGTGGATTACCAGGGTAGATATAACAGTCTAGCAGACATGATAGGATCTCATAGTTTTCCTTGCTGCTGTATTAGAGGATCTGTAAATGTGCCCTGGCCTTGCTAGCACCAGCTTTTAAGGAACGCATCTTCCAAAATTCCGTCCTGATGTGGCATTGCCGGCCGGTGTTGTTGACTCCCCGATTCTTGACATCTCATTCCATGCTCTTTGATAGTCCATCCTTCCCTCTTCTCTCCTTTTCCCTGTGCCTACTGGGCCTTAACACTGGATTCTTCATTCCCTTCTCTATCTTCATTGCACTCCCCTCTTACAAACCTTACCATAGCAGCTAACAGTAATCAGGGCCAGCCCCAGAGCTGGTTCAAGGTGTTGGCACCCTAGGCAGACCTTAACATATATACCCCCCCGAGCTGTAAAAATCTATTGTTTAGCTTTGAATGGCCTGCTCTTTGCAGTCTCCCAGACATTGCCACCCTAGGTGACTGCCTACTTTGCCCAATACTTGAGGCGCATGGGAGCCAACAGTCAGACACTGACCCTCACAACTATCAAACAATAAGAAGGGTAATGAGTGAAAGAACAGGAAGCAAAAGACACCCTGCATACAACGCTCTTCCCAAAGCACCTTTTATTTCAGTTATTTGTATTTATTTACCAAATGTATATGCTACCTATCCCTAAGAAGGCTAAATAAAAGAATAAAATGCAATAAAACAATCAAACTTGGCAAATCCATAAAACAAATATAATGAGAAATTAAATGTAATTACTTTAAACCACCATGACTTACAATATTTCCAAAATATGAGCAAATTGTTTACGTTTGCTTGCTGTGCGGTATGGTGGGCACTATACTGCGTAGCAAGCCCAGTACATGAGAAGGCATGTTGCTGAGTTGTTACCAATCTAATACTATCTGAGTCTCTGAATAAAAAATTACTGGGAAGAGTCAGAGTTCCACTGGGGACATTATATTGAACTAAGGCCTAAAGGTGAAAGAGTACTTTTCTAGGCAAAATTTTGTGCATCAATGTTAGCAGCTTGAATTCAATTCTCTGCTGAACAGGGAGTCAATGCACAGATGTCAAAACTGGCTAGACACAATCATAGAATTTAGTATTCATTGGAAGACATACTGCAGAATTTCCAGTTTTTGAAGCCTTTGCAGCTGACTTTTATGGCTTATGGTTTAAGGCGACTTGCTATACCGTCTTTTGTGAACATAGCTCAATTTAAAAAGCAGAAAGGAGCTCTGATATCAGAGGAGAGAGAACAAAGAGAAAGAATTTCCCTAGACAAGGCAGCAATGGCCTGGGACTCAACAGTCAGGGATCTTGTATGCTTGCTTGAAAAGATAGGTTTTAAGCCCAGTTTTCAACTTCTTGTAGGAGGTTCAAGGCACAACCATGGAGGCAGACTATTCCAAAGAATAGGGATGGTGAAGAAGGCGGCGGACTACCTTGTGGCTTCATATCTGGCTTGAGAGGGAAGAGGGATATGTAGTCAATTGCTAGGGCTAGACTGCAGTGAGCGAGCTGAGGTGTGCTGGGTGATGAGCGAAGATTAGTAATCAGGAGGGCAGATAAGCCTGTGTGGTGCTTTGTGAGTCAGTCAGAATCTGGGCAAAAACAGGAAGCCACTCATGTTGTACCAGGAAAAGGTGGGGTTGGAGGGTGATATGATCACATTTTTGGGCATTGGGAGAAGATACAAATAGCATTGTTTTAGACAGATGGTAACTGTATGGGTTCATAAATGGTGTTAAAATAATCAAGTTGCAAGATAACGATGGACAAGATGACATTGATTTGGGCAGCATGTGTTTAGGGAAGAGATGGATTGCACAAAACCAATGGAAGTTGACAAATGAACTCTTGACCAATGCACTAAGTTGCTTGTTGAAACAGAGCACTCTGTCAAGGAGAACACCTAGGTATTTGAAAGAAGGTGCAAGTGTAATTGTTGGAGGAGCAATGACTGGGGAGGTGGAGGTTCCAGTGAGCCAGGTAGCGGTCTATTACACATTGCAGGAATCCAGGCTTGAGTTACTGTACATAATTCCAAGGCCCCCAAATATGACTGTAAATAACAGTTGCTCCAAAGAAGGAAAAACCACACTTGTACTCCCAAACTAGTTTGCTTGTGCATAATCCAAAGAAAGACTAAGCATATTTGCAAGATTTTAATTTCAGACCTAAGAGTGAGTACTGAATCATCGCATTTTATCTCTGGGCAAATACAACTGCCAAGACGCTCTGCATACCCAGAACATCGCAGTCTGGTCAAGGTTCAGTTTCAGCATATTTGTAGTCAGCCAGACCACTCTGCCAAGCAGGAAAGAATTCGGTTGAGCAATTACCTCATCTCTTTTGTTACTCAAAGCATAAAAAAGTTGTGCATCATCCTCGGACGTTATGTAATGAATGCCTGCTGCCTAAATAAGTTTAGCTGAAGGTAGAATGGGTGAGAATAAAGAATCCTGAGGGACTCGTGACTCAAGAGGCCAACCTGTGGCTCTCTGATGGGTCCCATGCGGTCTGCTGGAAATTTAAAATTAGAAAGGAAAGTGACCCGCGAAGAAGGAAGACAAGATTTTTTGGTAAAGGGCATTGGGAATGGGTCTCTCTGGAACCTAAGACACTGAGTCATGCTAGTGTGCAGAGTATTTGGGACATGTTCTCGTAAGGTTATCAGATGTCTCCAATTGTCACTGAGGTGCCTTCAAGCAAGCCGCAGACCACTGGCACGTTTTGCTCTCGGCATCGTCTAGTGCACCAAACTATCTTCTACACCTAGTGCATCTGCCTGGTACTGCTGGCTTCTACCTTTGCCTCCATTAGAGTCACTGCTTCCAAATCCTGCAGCCTACCTTCAGCTATGGCCGCAATTCAACTCAAGTGAAAACCACTGCAGCTATAAGGCCTGTGTTCCTCCACGGCCTTAGTTGGTCCTGTGCCTGCTTGCCTGAGTGCTGTGCCTGCCAGCTATTGGTCGTGTCATGAACCACAGACCAGGTTAGCAGGAAGAGGAGGATGGACGGCTGGAATGGGGAAAGTGGAGGGGGCAGAAAAAGGTGTTTTGAGCTCTCTCTGACCACCAGTCCTTCCCCTACACTCTCTACTCCTACCCAATCCATCTCTCGTAATGAGCAGGGGCAACTTTCAGCAAGGGCAATCCGCCCCAGTAGATCACTCCAAAAGTTATTTTCAAGGCTTTTCTTTGATCGGAGTAATTCGTATTAAACAAAACTATAAAATGGTTAAGTATAAGACAATACGGCAATGCCACCTGTAGAGGATGGTGCTGCTTCTAGTGTGTTTCATGAGATTTGGGTGGATTTCTGAAGGCCAGTCTCCTTCAGGATTGTTTCTCTTTTTGTCTGGTCTGCTGCTTGGAAATTTTTATTTCTGTCTAACCAATCTTTTAAGCATGGGAGCTCACACAGATTTTATGGTACTTTTCCTCCAGCTGTGATGGATACTGATGAGCTGGGCCAAAACATTTCTTTCCAATCTGTGTATAATATTTTTTGAAGAACAAAATAATTACTTCATTTCTGGTAACCGGAATGCCTTTTTGTTGGTGTTTTTCATAGAAAGTTTGGGTGGGGGGACAGAGAAGAGGACTGGGGTGCATGAGAGAATGTCTTGGGGTATGAGTAAAAAAGAACATGGGCGAAGGTCTGGCACGAGCCAAGAAAGCAGGAAAAGCAAGAGACAGAGATGCCGAGCTTAAAAAAAAAAAAAGGTAGAGCTCCCATTATCGTATGAGGTGTTCGTGTTGGGGGCGGAAGAAGATTATGTTTTCTCTGAGTATGACATACAACTCTTTCTGTGCCTGTTATTAGCTGCAAAGTGTGTGTTAACCAAGCATTGGAAAAACTCAGCCCCACTAGGAAGGAATGGTTGCTTAAAGTGGAAGTAACTATACTATGGAGAGATTGACTTTTCTAGTGAAGGATCAAGTGCTTAAGGTCCATCACATTTGGTTGCCTTACCTGACTTTTAAATCGGCACCGAACGATTAGTGGAACCTATGTCCTTCTGTTCTACACAGTGGTTCTTCGCTTCCTTTGGGGTAAACATCCCCCAAAGGAAGGGGTAAAGTTCTGGGGTAAAGTTTCAGAGTGTTGGATGCCTACGGGATCTTGTGGATAGGCTGATGAGTTGCTAATTGACTGTTTTAGTTCTCCTTGCTTTGTGAATGGTGTAAGGGTATGGATTAATGCATTTACATATTTTCCTGTTTATTAGCTTCCTGTAGTTGCAAGTCTAACCAGATAGAAGTGCGGTTGGGGGGGGGGGGTTGATGGGGAGTTTAATATTACCCAGCAACTGTCAGAAAGCTAAATGCTATGATTTGGTGTTTATGTAGCTGAAAAAAGCTCTGTTGTATATTCATTTGTATACTGATTTCACAATAGATTCAAAGAAAAAAAAAGAGATGCCAAGCTATCAAATCAAGCCAGAGAGTCAAACGTTGGATATTTTTTTTTCTGATGATAGCGAATAATAACTCATCAATGTAAAATGTCTTGGATCTTGGGACCCAGTTCTAAGTTTCAGAACCTAAGTATATATGAGGTGTGACAAAAAAGAAACGAGACTGTGGCAGCCACACCCATGACTCAATGCCAATTGCTAACTGCTTATGTCACTGTGTTGTGCAACATCTCGCCACTATTCTGCTATAATATTTTTCATCTCTTTCACTCTATTTTTCTTTTTTAGGTTGTTTTGTAGCACACTGCTCTATCGCTTTGTCACACAACTGGAGGTGACAGAAATATGGAGCAAAGAATCAACTTGAAATTTCTGGTTAAGTTGGAGAAGGGCCCAACTGAGTGTCTCCAACTTCTCCAAAAGGATTATGGAGAAGATGCAATGTCAAGGCCGTGAGTCTTCAAGTGGCACAAATGCTTCAAGACTGGCCACGAGGAGGTGGAGGATGACCCCAAGTCAGGATGGCCTTCCACGATAAAAATGTCTGAGAACACTGACAGAGTGAACCAGCTGGTGCGGAGTGATCACAGATTGATGGTGCGGATGATAGCCGAGGAACTCAGCCTGAACAGGGAGTCAGTGTGGACCATCTTAGTGCAGGAGTTGGGGATGCAGAAGGTGTGCACCAAGACGGTGCCCAAGCTTTCATCGAACGACAAGAAGGAGTACCGGGTCAATGTTTGTCGAGACTTGCTAGAGAAAATCGAAGAAGATCCAGAGTTCATTGGCCAAGTCATCACAGGAGATGAGACTTGGGTCTTCCAGAATGAAGGGGAAATCCCATCAGCCCCGGCGGGATTAACAGAGCCGTGAGAAAGGAAACTCTCGCGGCTCTGAAAGAAGCCCGCATTTCGGGATTCGACGCTAGCCTATGATGCAGGGAGGCTCTGCCGGGCAGGGGGGGGCCCCGCGGCGGCACTCTTGATGCTGCCGCGGCAGAAGCAGCTGGGTTTTTTTATTTTTTAATTTGGGATGATAGGGGGGAAGGGGGTTTAGGACTGGTAATGGGCTATGGGGGGGAGGCTAAGACTGGAAGTGGGCTGATAGGGGAGGGTTAGGACTAGTAATGGGCCATGGGGGGGTGCTAAGACTGGAAGTGGGCTGATGGGGGGGGGGTTAGGACTGGTAATGGGCTATGGGGGGGGCTGACTGGAAATGGGCTGATGGGGGGTTAGGACTGGTAATTGGCTATGGGGGGGGCTAAGACTGGAAATGGGCTGATGGGGAGGTTTAGAACTGGTAATGGGTTATGGGGGGTGGGCTAAGACTGGAAGTGGACTGATGGGGGGGGTTAGGACTGGTAATGGGATATGGGGGGGGCTAAGACTGGAAATGGGCTGATGGGGGGTTTGGAAGTGTAATTGGCTATGGGGGGGCTAAGACTGGAAATGGGCTGATGGGGAGGTTTAGGACTGGTAATGGGTTATGGGGGTGGCTAAGAATGGAAGTGCGCTGATGGGGGAGGGTTAGGACTAGTAATGGGCCATGGGGGGGGTGCTAAGACTGGAAGTGGGCTGATGGGGAGGTTTAGGACTGGTAATGGGTTATGGGGGGGGCTAAGACTGGAAATGGGCTGATGGGGGGGTTAGGACTGGTAATTGGCTATGGGGGGGCTAAGTGGAAATGGGCTGATGGGGAGGTTTAGGACTGGTAATGGGTTATGGGGGGGGGGCTAAGACTGGAAGTGGGCTGATGGGGAGGGTTAGGACTAGTAATGGGCCATGGGGGGGGGGGCTAAGACTGGAAATGGGCTGATGGGGAGGTTCAGGACTGGTAATGGGTTATGGGGGGGCTAAGACTGGAAGTGGGTTGATGGGGGATTAGGACTGGTAATGGGCTATGGGGGGCTAAGACTGGAAATAGGCTGATGGGGGGCTAGGCCTGGAAATAGGGTGATGGGGGGGTTAGGACGTAATGGGCTGATGGGGGGTTAGGACTAGTAATGGGCTATGGGGGGGTTAGGACGTAATGGGCTGATGGGGGGTTAGGACTAGTAATGGGCTATGGGGGGGCTAGGACAGGAAATGGGCTGATGGGGAGTTAGGACTGGTAATGGGCTGGGGGAGCTAAGACTGTTAATGGGCTGGGGGGGTTGCTAGGACTCAAATTGGGCTGTGTGGAAGGAGGGCTTGAACTACAAATAGCTGATGGGGACGGGGGCTTGGAATGGAAATGGGTTGTGAGGGGGAGGGAGCTAGGACTGGAAATGGGTGAGTGGGGGGGGCTAGGACAGGAAATGGGCTGATGGAGGGGCTAGAATAGGACTGGAAATTGGCTGTTGGGGGGTGCTAAGATTGGAAATGGGCTGTGGTGGGGGTTTGGATTGAAATGGACTCATGAAGGGGCTAGAACTGGAAGTAGGCTCATGGGGGGCTTGGATTGGAAATGGGCTGAGTGGAGGGGAGCTAGGATTTGACATGGGCTGATGGGCTCATGGGGGGCTGGGATTGGAAATGAGCTGATGGAGGGACTCGGATGGGACTGGAAATAGATGGGGGAGCTAGGACTGGAAATAGGCTGATGGTGGGTCTAGGATAGGACTGGAAATGAGCTTATGGGGGGCTAGGACTGGAAATGGGCTGATGCGAGGACTAGAAGGGAGCGGATGCTGGGTGGGACTGGAACTAGAATGGAGCTAATGTTGGGGGAGGATTAGAATGGGATGGAGCTGGGAGAGTGAAATGGAGAGGGAAAAAATATTTTGTGTGGGAGGGAAGACAAATCTACAATTGGCCGGATATTGGGAGAGTAAGTGGGGATTGAGAATGGAGGGGTAAAATTTGAGTAGATGAAATAGGAATGAGGAAAGAGCAAAAGGAGAAAGATTAGTATGTTAAAGCAGATGTAGAGAGAGAATGGAAAAAAACTAGAAGAGAAAAGAAAAGACAAATGAACAGCAGACGATGGAGAGTTAGCGGAAGACACAAAGAAACCAGAAGAAAGTGACTGGAGCAATTGCAGCTGAAAAAATATGCACAAAAGGTAGAAAATATCTCTTTATTTTGAATTTATTAATTGGAATATGTCAGCTCTGGGAAATGTGCATCATTAACGTCTGCGCTTTGTTTAGTACAAGAGCAAATTAATGTATAGTTTTATTTCTACAGTGTTGTACATTCCAAGTTTGGCTTTTGGGATTCCCAGTTTAATTATTGTCTTCCTGTTTCTAAATTGTGATTCCTTGTTTGGTGATGGTCTATGTTCTGCATGTGTAACTGAGCTGAGGTATTCTGTTTATGTAATTCCTATTTGACATTGCCACTTGTTCTCTTTCCCCAGTAGGTCATGTATTGTTGTTCTCTGAAATGTATTGGTTTAATATTTGCAGCGTTTCCTTTTGATAGTTAGGGTATGGTGCTTTATGAGTCCTGGTAGTGCTGTTAGGATACGGCGGGTTTGCTATGGGTTCTAAATGGGCAGTGTTTGTAGTAGTTCCTAATGTGTCTGGCGGTTGGCACTGGATTATAGTAATGTAGAAGTCTGTTAGTCTTTCTTTATTCATACACTCATTAAGAGGCATGTTTACTAAAAGTTAGTGTATGGTAACATTATGCAAATATTTATGCAAATGAGGCCCCGCACCGAGTCTCCGCACATGGCCCCGCACCCCTCTTGGGCCGCCCCTGATCAAGGTCACGCTGATCACATTCTTCAAACAGAAGGGAGTGGTCCATCATGAGCAATGTTCCCTCTAATTTTCTGTAGGCTGTGTGCGCATAAAATATCAGCTGTGCAGCTTTTGAAGGAAGGTTAAATTTTTGTGCGCCACATAACGACACTCAGCGTTATATACTTTAAAATTTGACTACATGTCAGTATGTACACCCCATTGATTTTAATCAAATTAAATGAAAACAGACGATTACTAAATGAAGCAGAAAATTTCTAGTAATTACAATCACAACTTTTAAATTTTAAGACGTCTGTGTTGTTTTCTATCAGAATCAGAACCGTAATTTTTGTGCGCTCTGTTGTAAAGTATGTGCGCTTGCTCGGCGAGTTGTGTGCGCGCGCACACGCGCACAGCTTAGAGGGAACAGTGATCATGAGTTTGTGCCTGAGGGTCAGACAATCAATCAGCACTTCTACCGGCAGGTCTTCAATCGCCTCCAAGACTGGGTTCGGCGCAGCAGGTGGACTCTCTGGAGAGACAAGTCGTGGCTGCTCCACCACGACAACGTGCCCACACATACCACGCTCAGTGTGAGGCAGTTCTTGGCCAACAAACAGATCACAGCTCTCAACCACCCTCATTATTCCCCAGATCTCGCACCGTGCAACTTCTGGTTCTTCCCCAGGCTGAAGACTGTGCTCAAAGGAACTCATTTCGCCTCTGTAGAAGAGATCAAGGCCTCTGTGATGAGGGAGCTGAGGGACCTCAAGGAGGACGACTTTACCGAGTGCTTCCGTATGTGGCAAAGCAAATGCAGAAGTGCATTAACTCTGGGGGGGATTACTTTGAAGGGGACAATGTGTAATTTCTCTTTAGATTTTGTAATAAAAGATTTATGGGACAGTCTCGTTTCTTTTTTGTCACACCTCGTATGTCCCATACAGTGTTTATATGTTGAGAAAGCTGGATTTTTATTTTTTTTTTACAATAGTGTGTTAATAGCTTTTTGATGTGATTTTATATATTTAATGGGATTGGTATTCAGATGGGTTTAACTGGTTAACAGGGCCTGCTAAATGGTTAAATCCCACTTTGCCTAATATCATCACAGACTGCCTTAGAATCATGCGGCTTGTTTCAGGGCGGTCTGTGAGCAGAGCTGGGGACATCCAGGTGCCTATCTACTTGCCTATTTGCCTATTCAGTTGCTGACTGGATAGGCAGATTTCATAAAGTTAGGTCAATGGTTATCCTAACTTAATGTAGTTTTTGCAAGCCAGTTAGTGGCTGAGTATCACTGATAACTGGATAGGAAAAGCGTGGACGGCGAAATTGAAATTCAGCGCTGAATACCAGACAGATGACAGGTGCTTTAAAAACACTGACCAATGTTGCTAAATATCGACCCCAACATTTATTGATAGCATATGGTATTTATGGCCCTTGAGAAGACTGAAAAAAGTACAATGTGGATCCTGGACATAAAAGGTTGTGCACCCCTGCTTTACAATGAGTGGCTGCTCCTGTCAGAAGGGATCAGAACCATGAAAGTGCTCACCCTTCAACACCATGATCTTGCAGTCTGGATCCCCTGTGTCAAATGCTTCAGAAGGTGTAGCGATACAATGACACCGCTATGGCTATCCTCCAGACTTCCTTATAAATAATTGACCATATATAAAGTGCAGATTCTGTGCTATGGCCCATTCAAAACCCAAAATGACCTTATGTTAGAACCTGGTAATTGATAGGAGCCCACGAGCCCCTATTTGCCCCTTCAGCATCTCTGAGCTTTGAAGAATTGCTTCCCTTTGATACCTCCCCAAATCTTTGGACAGAATCTCCACATCATTTTCTTCCTGTGAGTACTGGAGGCCTGGGAAGCCAGAGTTCAAATCCCACTGCTCTTCCTTGTGATTCTGGGCAAGTCACTTAACCCTCCATTGCCTTAGGTACAAATTTAATGGCCGGTGGTAGTGTGGCATGTGGTGGGAAGGGGTCTCCTGTTAAAACACCAGGGAAAGCAAAATGTGTTTTTATTCAGACCCAGTTTGTTAAGCTTTCACAAAGCTGGTCTCCTGGCCCTTTCTCCAACCCAGTTAAAGTTCCTTCCTTGCCCAGTTAAAGTTCCTACCTTTGTACGGCTTGCCTTGAAAGAACTCCTGGCTCCACGGGCCTCTCCCCCTCCTGCGTCCAGCTGGGTTTTAACCCCTTCCTGTGAGCCATGCCCTCCCAGCCCTGAACTCTGGGCTGCAGGCTCTCTTAAAGGGGCCTGTTGATAATCCCTCTGGAGAGGAACGGGCAGCACGCTATAGACCCTTTTACTAAAGTGTATCGTGATTTGCATATAACGTTCCAATAGGGTGCAAAATCATGGTGTGTCAGGTGCAATACCACTGCATTAACTGTTGGGAGTGTGGAAAGTATGTTCCCATCAGTTAATGCACAGCACTGTGCCCTAACACATGTCATAGAAGTGTGGGTGCACTTAATCTTCCAGTACAACTAGAAAGGCATGAACTAACTACTAATAATAAATGACAAGAGATCGAGGCCAATTAGCCTATCCAACAGTTTAGCTCTACACTGCTAAGGATATGCTGCAGCCATAAAAACATAGCCACTTGTAGGATAGAATACTGAATTTAATCAACATTTATATTCCATGTTATTCCTTTGCGGATTCAAGGCAGATCACACAACAATAGTGTAACAAAATTCCTTTTACTTCCATGATTGAACAGTAACAGCTCAAGTTATATGATGTTGTCATATCAATTAAAAACATATATCAAAAAGTATTCAAAACAGAAATTTACAAAAGTGCTGTCACCATTTGTAGTCTCCTCCTCACCACAAAAACATCTGAAAAGGCCATATTTTAACCTCCTACATAAAGTGAATAAGATTGTTCCATTCTTAAATCTACTGGAAGACTATTCCAAAGCTATGTGCCTTTCCCTTTAATAGTTCCTTCTTTCGCAACAGCTAGCTTGCATTTTTGTTTAGATGGCAATTGCAAATGAAGTTCCTTTCTTGATCGTAAATCTGTAACAGGGTTATTCATCTCTATTCTTCCCATCAAATAAACAGGGACTGTCCTTGTCCAAATGATTTTCATGCCTCTTCTCCCAGGTAGATAAGCATTCAGAAATGTCTAGAAGAACATGGATTTCTGAGGACGAGTTATGCAGTGTATTCGTCTTAACAGCAACCACTTAAGAAAACAGCTTTTCAGAGGTACAGTGTGTTCCTTCCATTAAGGTAATTCTGCTTCTAAGAACAGGATGGCCTGGTCCCAGGGAAGATCTTTTGCAAGAATCAACTTTGCTTATATTTATTCTTAAATCAAGCCGTTTCATTGCATGTGAGCACACTTTTTACTTTTGATATAGTGGTTCAAAGTCTATAGCTCGGTACCTCTTGGGATATTTGTTCACAGCATTCATTGAAGAGCAGCTCTCTCCTAGCTGCTGAAACTGTCTTGCACATAAAAAAGTAAGTCACCTTGCCCATTAACCATTTCAGCTTCCAATAAGCTAGCATCTAGCTAATCTTCCAAAAACTGGGCCATTTGCTGCACCACAAAATTGCAGGTTATAGTTTGCATAGGTCCCGGCTGCATTCCAAAGAAAGCACAGCATCATTTTTCTAAACTAAACAAAATATTAAAAAAAAAAACAAAATAATGTCATGATGATTCTTAAAAGTTGTAGTTGCACTCGTGCTTTATGGGGATAATTTTATGAAGTTTTTTCTTCTTTATTATGCAAAGAGAGAGATCATTAGAGAAAGACATCATGCTTGGCAAGATAGAAGGTCAACGCAAAAGAGGAAGGCCAGCAATGAGATGGATTCAACAATGAGCCGTCTGACTGAAGACCGAACACAATTTAGGATAGCTATCCAGAGGGTCGCCATGAGTCGACTCCGACTTGACGGCACTTAACAACAACAACAAAAAGCCTATTTGATAGGCATATTAAGGCTTCTGTAAAACGTCCATGGGTGGAAAGTATGTGTTTTCTTTTACTTGACCAGCTGCAGCCCTGGTCTTTGTCTGATTATTGATGACATTGTTTAGCATTTTTGTCGAGTCAAATTGATCAATGTATTTATACTGACCCCTAACTCAGGCATTTGTGACAAATCTTGGCCAAGTGAGGTTTTTGAATAAAGTCTTGTGTCCGTGAAGGTCCGATTGCTGTGGCCATGGTCCTTCTCCACTCCCTTGATGTGCTACTAGCCCTGACTAGCCAGATTTTATTACACCGTGGCAGTTGGTATTTAAGAAAACCTTGAATGCCATGGTTAAATACTAACTCTTATATTTCTATTTCTTAAATTCAGCTAGCGTATTACAGATACAGATGTTTTGTCTTTTATTTTTCTAGCGAGAACTTAGGAATCCCGGGTATCCAACAGAGTAAGGGATATCAGTGCTATTGGTTAAAATCTTACCGTGTCCCCTGGCATGTCTCAAGACGTGTTAGTGCAGCTGGGTTTAAAAAAGGTTTGGACAAGTTCCTGGAGGAAAGGTCCATAGACCATTATTAAGAAGTGACCGAAGATATCAATGCTTGACCCAGTACAAGCATTGTGGAACTTGTGTCTCTTGGGGAAACTGCTAGGTACATATGACCTAGATTGGCCACTGTTGGAAACAGAATACTGGGCTTGATGGACCTTGTTCTGACCCAGTATGGCATATCTTATGATCTTATGTTCTAAGACCTTTCAGAATTAACCAGTTAACTTTTTGACAGCAAAAAGTCTTCTTTTGAATATCACCACAAAAATAAAAAAATATATAGGTTACCCATCGAAGTGTATGTGAGGTAAACGTAATTCAAAACATACAGATAGCTCAGAGAAAGAATTGTGAATCTCAGCTAGGTGAATTAGTTAATGAAACACTGCCAGGCTCTTTCGGTTACTGACTTGTAGAGACTTGGAAGAGAAAAGGAAAGAGTTATTATCTGTACAGCTAAAGGTGATGTACAAGCAGCAGTCTTTAGTGGAGTTAAAATTGTGAATGTATGACTTACCAATTAATTCAAAACCTGTTTAAAGAAAACACAATTATCACTGATAGGCTGAGACATCGATGCTTAACTTGCCTTTTTATTTCCTGAATTCCATCTTCCTGCCCACTAGCAATTGTACCTTGGCAGAAACAGAAACATAAAGCTATTTATTAAATTGTCTGGTTCTTCAACTAGTTCTAGACTTATAATTTACACGTCATCTTAACTGAACAGTTTTTGTACCCGGTATCTCAGCCTTTCCTCCTAACCTCCAGGGCATGTACTGACAACGTGGGCTGTTCTAGTGCACTAGGAGTCCCGGCGGAGAGGTGGTAATGGGGGGACTGGTAGGAACCCCTCTTTATGTAGCTCCCTGAGAAAGCAATACACATACCATCAGAAATGTCGCTGCACCTCCCCAGCTTCCTGGCGCTAACAGCTGACACCACAGCAGGATCTTCATGAACTTGACCATGAATAGCCACCATCATACCATCCTGCCTACTTACCACCCAATAGCTCTAAGGAGTGTTGTTTCTGCAAATAGTGCGGCATGCAAAACTATTCAGCAGATGGCCCGGCTTTCATCTGCTACTGCTCTACCAACAGTCCATCCATTATATGACTTCTCAAGCACTTTCTAATGCCTCTGATATTTACAAAACTTCTTTTTTGGATTCCTTGGGGGCTTCTGGTGCTTTACTGCCTCCGCTGCTGGAACTAGGCATGAGGGCAGAGCAAAAGATAAACCACTAGAGGCATCCTTCACACTCTCCACTACTGCTCTACCTATGGGGCCCTGGTAATATCACTTCCTAGTCCCTTGTGTAATGATTCCTATCCTATCCCTCCCAAACATTTTCATTTAATCAGACAAGACTGTAAACTCTATAAAGCAGAACTGTCTCTCTTAGATGCATCTATACAGTGCTGCTTAGACCTAGTAGCATTTGAGAAACAAGACGGATGTAGGCAATCTTCTCTTTCTGAACTTTCTGATTTCCTTTTCTCCTTGATCTCAGTAGGAATTAGTAGCTGTCTGGACCCACCATTTCTGTGATATTGCCGGGAGCCAGCCTGCCTGTGCCTCTTTGCCCTGTTCTGTATGGGGGAGTTTTTCACACCCTCTCTCTGCTCACTATGCAACTCTAGTTTCATACCCTGACAGACAGCCTGAGAGATTTTTACAAGAGAATCTGCTGAGAGAAAAATGGTGCTCCTGTTGCCCATCCCCCCACCCCTTTCTATCTCTGTCTCTCATGGCTCTGCCTATACTGTTATGAGGCTTTCTCTTCATTTTCAAGTTTATGACTTCAGTAACTTTTTTCGAGAAAACACCTTTCTCTCTGTCCTCTCTGATTATAAGAAAGAAAAGGCTACTCTGGTGTAATTGTATTTCACTTTCCTAGTCAAGTGTTAAAGACATCATCAACCATGGGACTGGGAGGAAGAAAGGCAGGGATAGGCCTATTTAGCTGCTTGTCTAAAAGTTTCAACATGATTGGTAAAGTGCCTTATGCTTTTGCTTTCTCTTCCCAAAGTGGTTTCAGTATGTCTGCCCTCCCCCTGCCCATGGGCATGGTTTGCCACTGAAAATGAATGGAATGGATTAGGATAACACCCAAAATAGCTCCTTGCCCATTTGGTTAATTTAAAGGTATGCAAATGTAATGTGTGCTTTCAAGTCAATGCTGACTCCTAGGTTTTCTTGGCAGTATGACCAGAAGTAGATTGCCAGGCTTTTCTATTGAGGAAATAGAGGGTTAAGTGGTTTGCCCAAGGTCACAAGGAGTGCTAGTGAGAATTGAACCTTGGCCTATTGGGTACTAAGCCAGTGCTCTAAGCACTAGATTACTCTTCCACTAGCAATATGAACTGAAAATGCCCTCATTTGCCATGCTTTACCATTCATCCAAAAACAAAAGCATACCCCTAGTCATCTGGATTGGAAGAGCTATAAATAATTCTAAATGTGCTACCACTTTAATAAAATAGCGATTCTTCTTGTCTGGTCATCATGATCAACCTAATTCATATCTGCCACATGATATAGTTACGTGCCACAGAACTCATTTTGCAGTCTTAGGTTGGGTCTTCTCTAGGGATGTGAACAGTCAAAAAAACTCATTCGTTTTCATTTTCTCATGAATGTTTACTGATTTTTGGGTGGATTTTTGGTGAATTTCATACATTTATTTTAATAGAGAATTTTTAGTGCATGGTAAATACAGTATATTTAACATGCACTAGCCAATGAATTAAGGTGTACTAAATCAATTAGTGCATGGTAAATCAATTCAATGTGCACTAAGGTTTTAAGGCACACTAAAGAAACGATTGCGCACTAGCTAATGCCCATAGCTAGTCTTTTCCTTAGGCTGTATCTTCGGTTCACACAGTGGCCTCATGTCTTTCTGCTCTGCAGCTTTCTGGTGCCCAGCTCGAGGTGCTCCAGGGGCTTCCTTGGAACTTCTCTGGTCCAACTCCTCCTCATGTTTTTCCTCTTTAAAGATAGACTTCCTCTGCTTCTCTTCTTCTTCACATTCTTTTTTCTTTCTTGGCAGGTGGACGTCCTTTGGTCTTCCACTGCTCCTCCCCTCTTTCTAGGGAACTGTTCTTCATCCTTCTTCTGAGCTTGCTGGGGGTGGAACCTTTCTTTGCTCTACTGGCTGTTGGATGTCTTTTTCCCCTTGGGCCTGGCTTCTCCTTTCTCTTCAGCTCTCTGCTATCACAGCCCAGCCAGCATTGAAAGTTTTATTTTTTTCACTGCTGTTTCTTCCTCCAGTCGCAGCTTGTGGCTCCTGAAGCTTCCTTTCTCAGCAACCTCAGCAGCTACTTCCTCGGTCTACAGCACCAACCCCACTCTCCCCGGCAGCCTTCAGTGCTTCATGTTTTAGTGTAGCAGTAGAAAGTGGCTCTGCTTCGTGGCCCTGTGTATCCATGACTGCTACACTTTGCTATCTCCAGTGGCTGCTCACTGCTGCCCCGGTTCATTGCCACCTGTTGCTCTTTTCATTGTGGTTTCAGCTCACTTATCCTGTAACTCAGCGGTTCTCAACCCAGTCCTCTGGTCCAGTCGGGTTTTCAGGGTATCCACAATGATTATGCATGAGATAGATCTGCATACAATGGAAGCAGTGCATGCAGATCTATCTCAAGCATAGTCATGGTGGAGATCCTGAAAACCTGACCTTGCCTGGAGGTCCCAGAGGACTGGGTTGAGAACCACTGCTGTAGCTCATTTCACAGTCTCAATTTGCAGCTACCATAGTTTCTCTTCCCTGCTGCTGACGCTGTGGTTCTCAATACCCACTGCAGCCCCCAGAGGGTAGGGTAAGTAAGTTGCACATATGTCCTGAAATAGTAGCCTTCGTTCATTCTGCATGGAGCTTCTTGTTATAGCTTTAGTGGACAATAAAATAAGGGGCACATAAAACTATATTTTAAAAAAAATGAATGTCGCCACATGTGTGAAGAGCATAACATTTTAAAGTTACAAACAGCTAGCAATAATCTCCTAGGATTAAGTACAAATTTGAAATGAAGTGGACCAGTTACTAAGGGGCAGTAACGCTAACATGCAAATTCGCTGTTAACCCAAGTGGTTAATAACCAGGTCGCACTGAATAACATGGGGTCTGCGATAAAACAATGTGCATTAATGGTGAATTCATGTGCATTCACACTAGGGCACCATAGGAACTAGCTCCCTAAATCATTATCTTTAAATTTATTTCAGCTGCTTTCTTGCACATGCCCCAGTACCCTTTGGAATAGTCATATTAGAAACAGTCCCTAATGACATCACATACTGCAGCCCTTTTATCCATATCCATGCTTTGGGACGAGGGAAATATGTGTGTATATATACAGTACCTGAATGTACATGACTCGTAGAAACGTAGTATACTTGTATAAGCCTAGCTAAATAAAGAAATAAAATAAATATTAGTTGTGATGTCATAACCAATATCATACGTGCTACAAGAGCCAATCAAATATCACTGTTTAATGTAGCATGTGATTCTTTTCCAAGCATGGCTACTCCCAGATTGAGTAATGTTCCCTCTCTACACGTGTTTGAAAGGTTGTATGGGATATATCCAAAGCATGCAGCTCTGTTTTAACAATATTATGCATCAGTGCTGAGGGAAAACCTGCATCTAAACTGAAAGCATTGGAGCCCTGTACTTGAATTATGAAATGCTCATAGCTTAGCATTGCCTAAACAGCCCTGCACTGTCTGTGGAAAAAAGAACCCAGCAGGCTCAGTAATAAAGGCAGAGCATCAGCTTTCCCAGAAAAATTGCATTAGTACGTTGACACAGTTACTGCAGATACGACTGACATAACAAACTCCTTCCGCATATTTTGCTAGTGCTAGTTTTATAATCAAATACAGTAACATCTTTCATGTTGGCTCTGAGAGTCTTAGGGGTATGTTTACTAAACCTGTTAACGTGCGCGCTGTGCAATTAGCGCGGGCTAAGGTACCTTAGCGCGCGCTAATGACGCTTTATGGGGCAAAAATGCGCTTTAGTGCACGCTCACGCGCGCAGCGGCGCAAACGAGCGCTGAAGGCGTGGAAAGGCTCCCAGAGGGCGGAGGAAGGCTCCCCAGGGGCGGAGAGAAGGGGTCAATGGGTGGAGAGGGGGAGGGGAGAGGCTCCCCGCACACTAACGATGTGAAATTCGAGGCCAAAACTAACGCAAGTGTAAACCTCGCGTTAGAGCTGATTTAAAGGGAAAAGAAACCATTTCTGTCAGCAATGTACAGCAAAACCAGGGAAACCTACAAAGAAGTGATAAGTGTGATACATGTGCACGGAACAAAAGTGCAAATAAACATTGAAAATGACCCCAACAAAATAAAAAAAAATCATAATCAAGCTGGGCAATAGTGATAGTAATGGGAAACATCAAAAAACACTCCCAAGAAAGCCCCAAAAAATAAATATGAATTTTGGAAGGGTCTACACTCTGTCCCCATACAAGGTGAATAATCCCACAGTGAAATAGCACTGATCAGGGTTTCCCTCTCCATTGGACAGGTTACCTATGGCATGCACATGTTCCACAACAGCAGCATCTGTCCAGTTGCCCATTCCGACTGAATGGGCAACTGGACAGATGCTGGGAAAGGGGATACAGAGGGCTGCAGGCGGCACATGCTGTGGTGCAGCTGGGGCACAGTGCGGATTAGGCAGATGCCTAGGTGGCACTTAGGAATGCTGAAACTGAACAGCAGCCAGACAGCAACTGATGAGGGCCCAACATGATGAGTGGAGGAGTGGCCTAGTGGTTGGGGCAAGGTACTTCAGGCCGGAAGGTCGGGGGTTCAAATCCCACTAGAGGACAGCAACCTTGGGCTGGAAGGACTGGGGTTTCTAGTCCCACAGGTGCTCCTTGTGGTCTTGGGCAAGCCACTTAACCCTCCATAGCCCATGTTCCCTGTAAAATAGTTATCTCCAAGTTATAATGCCCTGTTCAATGTAATTTCAGTTTGTTCAATGTAAACCGTACTGATGCAGAATAGCGCAGTATAAGAATGTAAATAAATAAATAAACATGGGCATGAGAGTGTTTATCACAGTGTCACAGGGGATAGTACCCAGCAGGTACCCCAAGGGCACAGAACATTGGCAGGCGGTGTTGGGGGGAAGCGTGGACGCTTATGCAGGCACCCCTACCCCACAACACGCACCATAAGCAGCCGCCTACCTGCACACTGGATGGCTTGAGACTGCACACCACCAGCACCACCAGCAGAAGGGCATGTCAGCATGGTGGCACAGGGGTACTGGAGGTGGAGGGGGGCAGTGGCAGCTGCCCAGAGCTAACCATGGCCTAGCCCTGTGTAGGTGGGTGCCATGCACTGCAACAGACAGGCTCTGTCTGACAAACAACCATGGTATCTCCAGGGACTGCACAATTTCTGTGACCACAGTGTGGTGCGGTGAACACAGCCAGTGTGTTCAGGAGCAGAGGATCACAAGTTCAAGTCCCAGCTATGGTTCCTGCCAACCCAGTCCCCATATTTTACCCACAACTGAAACGTGCTACTACAGACAGAACCTTTATTGCAGATGATGTAAACATGCCCAAAACACCTACGTTTTACTCAACAGAGCACAGACACCAGAAACAGGCGCATTACCTAGAGCAGAGTCTCCCAAATGCAGTCCTGGAGGGCCAAACACCATTCAGGTTTTATGCTGCCTCTAATAAAGATGCCTGTGCTGCATTTCTATGCGCCGCCCCCATGGTATGCAGATGTATTCCATGCATATTCATGCATATTCATGAGGGACAGCATGAAAACCCGAACAGTGTTGCGCACATCAGGACCGGGGTTGGGAACCTCTGCCGTAAAGCAGCAGCCAACAGGGGCAGACAAACCCGCACCCACAGGCTCCATTATCCAATGCCTCCTGGAGAGGCAGAACATTGGGCCCTGCGTGCATCTCCCAATACTAGCACCTGCATACCTTAGGAATGCCACCCTAAACCAGGGAATACAGTACACAGCTATCAAAAAGTTGCTATGATAACTGGCAGATAGCAATTCCGAGGTTAAGTACAATTATCTGATTGAGTTGCATCATCTGTGGAGTGTGCTACAGGTCTTGTGTCTGACAGTGTTTACCACCCTGGGGAGTGACCCCAACAGTATTGCATGCCATAGCCATGCCTGCACTGTGCCCAGGACTGGAGCGGTGGCCAGGGCTGCCAAACACCCCTATAGTTCTACAATGCTGGCATAGGTGTGGGAGTGTGTATCTGCTGTCCAGTGTGTGGTGTTGCAAACACCCCCCACAGCCCACACTGCCAGCACTGTTGCCAGTATTGGCCTCCAAGGGCACAGAGCAGTGGCAGGAGGTGCTGGGGGGGAAGCGTGGATGTCTATGCAGGCACCCCTACCCCAGAACCCGCACCATAGGCAGTCGCCTACCCGCACACTGGATGGCCCGAGACTGTGCACCACCAGCACCACCAGCAGAACAGCATGTCAGCATGGTGGCAGAGGGGTACCGGTGGTGGAGGGGGCAGTGGCAGCTGCCCACAGTAGACCGTGGCCGAACCCTGTTCAGGTGGGTGCCGTGCACTGCAACAGACAGGCCCTGGCTGACAAACAGTCATGGCATCTCTAGGGAATGCACTGCCTCTGTGGCAACAGTGTGGTGCAGCACACACAGACAGTGTGTTCAAGCGCAAGAGGTCAGAGGTTCAAACCCCAGCTGTGGCCCCTGAGAACCCAGTCCCCATATTTTACGCAGTACGAAACCATGGAAGTAAAGGCCGAACCTTTAGTGCAGTGAACAGAACCATGTGTCCAACGCCCATATTTTACCCCACAGAGCACACACACCATACACATGTGCAGTACCTAGAGCAGAGTCTCCCTAATGCAGTCCTGGAGGGCCACACACCATGCAGGTCTCATGCTGTCGCCAAGAAAGATGCCTGTGCTGCGGTCCCATGTGCCGCCTCCATGGTTTGCAGATGTATCTCATGCATATACATGAGGGACAGCATGAAAACCCAAATAGTTTGTGGAACAGCAGGACTGGAGTTGGGAACCTCTTCCCAGAGCAGTGGCCCACAGGGGCAGACACACCTGCACCCACAGGCCCCATCATCCAAAACCACCTGTAGCAGCAGGATGGCGAGCCCCGTCTGAAGCTCCCAATATCAGCCCCTGCATACTGTAGCAATGCCACACTAAACCTGGTGATATGGCACACATATATCAAAAGGTTGGTATGATCACTGGCGGATAGGAATCCCTACGTTAAGCACAATCTTCCCTTTAGTCGTACCATACCAACCTCTCTGATGTCTGCGGAGTATGTATCAGGTCTGGTGTTTGACATTGTTTACCACCCTGGGGAGTGACCCCAACAGTATCGCGTACCAGAGCCATGCCTGTACTGTGCCCAGGACTGCTGAGGTGGCCAGGGCTGCCAAGAGCCTCTATTTGCACAGTGCTGTCATAGGTGTGGGAGTGTGTGTATGTCCATCCAGTGTGTGGTGGTTGCCCACACCGTTTGCAGACCACACTGTTTGCACTGTGTCCGGTGTTAGCTTGCCTATGTGCATAATGAGGAACAAGGTAATGTGGGTAAAGCCTGGACAGGGCTGCCTGGGCAGGATGCAGCAGCACAGGGCTCAGGGCAATGGTCGGGACAATGTAGTGTCTGGCTGCCACCTGCATGGACAGAGTGGCCAAAGCAGGTCCTGCTGGAAAGGCACCCCCACCCTGACTGAGCAGTGACCACGGCATGACTAGGTTCCCCCATAGTGCCACATAGTATGTTATATAATTGATATATATGGGTCCCCTTTTCTGGGGGCCAATCACTGACTTAACTGTTCGGTGGGTGTACACAGCATCCCCAGTAATATGCATTATGGACTAGCTAGCACATTGTTTGCAGTTGGTATGTGTATGGCTGGGGACTCATTGTGCCCGCTGCTAGAGAATGTCAGATAGGTGTGGGGGGCAGCAGAGCATTTCCAGCCCTACTGTTGCTGTATGGCTCTGTACAGGACTGCCCCCAAGGTTGTGTGTACCCCTAGCTGGACTGAGGTAGATGGTCCCCACCATCGCAGGAATGTGGAGCCGTTGGTGGGAGATCCTGAGCCCCAGAGGACAGTTTGGGTGGTACTACATAATCTGCCAATGGGCCCATACAGGCGCCCCGCCCCCCCATCACAGTAACCATGTGGCCATGGCACTCACACAGAATATGCACTATTCTTGGTGCATCATAGTCCACAAGGGCCAGATGGGACTGGGAAACCAATATGGATGGAGGTGTATCTGCAAGGACTACCTATCTCACACTGTCACTGATGGTGACCTGCAGCATAGTGTATCTCATCTATGTCTGGGGCTGAGGACATGGTGCTGGGTGCCCCACGTCCCCCTCAGGGTGGGCACAGTACTCACACAATGTGATGGTCTGTAGCCACTCTGTGCCAGTAACACACATGGTTAGTACCCCCTACCAGCCTGAGGTGCTGTGGGGGTGCACACGGTCAGTGCCCCCAACCTGGCCGAGGTGCTGTAGGGTTGCATACCCCATCCTGTGATCATTTGTGGACTGCTGATATGCATGTGCAGTGCATCATAGGTATGGGTGGGTTAACCCCAACCTGATAACCACAGCAGTTGGTGTGGAGACCTGCAGTCCCTCTGTAGCCTGCCAGGGGCCCGGATTTGGCCATACAGCTGTAGCCCACTGGTTACATCACTGTCTGTGTGGCAGAGGTAATGGGTGTGAACCCACAGTGGGTCAATTGCTAGGGCTGTCTGAGGCAGATCGTTGTTTAATGTTTGATTAGTGCGGCCAGCAAAAACACCCTCAGTGCTGTAGCCTGTAGGTCCCTCATATAGCACTCTCGACGGCACTCCATGGGGCACCCCATAGGGAACATTATAAGGTGCCTTAGTGGACAGTGCATTTTAAAATGTGCCCTCTTGGGTACCTTATGCAGCACTTTATGTTACAGCGCTTTGAGAGTGCGTTTGCTAGCAGCAGTAATTAAAATAAAATTAAAATGCCTCATAATGCAATATTACACATAACAGGTTGTGCCTCAGGCAGCCTTATTCATTGGGCACAGTGGGGGATTGAACCCATGACCATCAGTCAGTGTCTTAACCATTGTGCTACACTGCTGTTTCGCCTTGCATGTCAGCGCACCTACTGAACATTTCCATGCATTACAATGCACAGTGCTGCCATCAAAAACAGTGCTATGATATTGCCGTGCCTCATAGGGCACTCTATATGGCGCCCTATAGGCCACCCTTTAAGCAACATTGTAGGGTGCCGTGGCGGACAGTGCACTTTAAAATGTGCCCTCTGGGGTACCTTATGGGGTGCCTTATGCAGCACCTTATGTTACAGCGCTTTGAGAGTGCGTTTGCTAGCAGCAGTAATTAAAATAAAATTAAAAAGCCTCATAATTCAATATTACACATAAACAGCAGTGCCTCAGCCAGCCTTCTTCATTGGGCACAGTGGGGGATTGAACCCATGACCCCTGCACCATCTGTCAGTGTCTTTACCATTGCACTGCAGCCCTGTTCCTCTGTTTGCACATCAGCGTGCCTGCTTATGCTTCCTACGCACGTTACTCGTGTGCTAATGTGCGCGGCGCACAAGAGCGCGCAGCGCAGCACGCGCTAATCCCGTTTTGCTATTTTTGACCGGACCGCCCACTCCTTTTATGGCATCCTGCAGACTAACGCAGCGCGCACGTTAAGAAGGTTTAGTAAACATACCCCTTAGTTTACATGTTAATATGCTCAATGATCAGCCTTGTTAATAAGTCAAGTTTTTGTCAAAATCAAACAGTAATCCGTTAAAAGCATAACAAAAAAAAGTCAGCATACTTCTACACTGCATGACCTGAAGATTTATAAAAGTGGAATTTTTCCTGGAACATTTACAGTGAAATTAAAAACTATTAATGTTTGACTAGAATTTCAGCTATGATTACGCCGCTTGATCTTGATTGGTTGCTACAATGCGTCGGCAACTTATCTTTGAAACCCCTTGTACCTGGGAAGCTCTAAAGACATGGATTTGGATTTGATGACTGGCCTTTCCAAATCTGTCAAGGCAAACTGCAAATTAGTCTTTCTTGCCCCTATGAGAGGTGATTTTTGGAGGCATATGCCCCATTCACACTTGTAAAAAGCTGATTTACATGTGCAAGTTGTCATTCATGTGTAAATAGGATTTTGGAGACGCCACTGCTTGTATGTATATTTCAGTGGCATGCCCAGATTTGAAGGAGAAGTGGGTTTGTTCTGGACAAGGTTTCAAAGACCTTTAAGGTTTATGTGAAATGACAATTCATGACTAACCAAGAAACTGTTCTCGACATTTACACTTGCTTTGACTCACATGTAACCGTGGGCTAACTTCATTTAGGCTTGTGCTTGAAGGGGGAATTGTGCTTACCTCTCTGGAGCAAAAAATAACTTTTTGAAATACCAGCTAGTGTGAAAGTGTGCGCACCATTTGCATAGTGCATGCTTTCACTGTGGGTGTACACATGGGCGGAGTTTGGACCGAGCACGGGCAGTACCCATAAGTGCATGCATTGATTACAGGATAATTTACAAGCATACTTGCAAAAAGCAGGCGCAATCATATACACCAGCTATAGGGCAGGTATAAGTGACTGCGCCTTAATTTCAGGCACATTCTCTGCCACTTAGGCTAGTATTTTATAAAGTCAAATATGCCCCCGCTTGACTTTATAAAATAGGCATAAAATAGGTGCATTAAAACACCCGTTAACTAGGCATAACTTTATAAAATGACCCTCCTGGGAAGAATTTTATAAAATCATTTTCTCGTGAATGTGACAATATATGTTTGTAAAATGGCTCCCATAAAATTGCACCAGGTGTGAAAGCGTGCATTATGGCATCCACGTATGCACCTGTACAGTAGGCATTGCTTGGAGCATGGTCTGCGCAGAGCATGAGTAGAGTCACAAAGTACAAGTGCAAATTATAAAATGCATGCATGCCTCAAAAAGTAACATATGGGCATTTATCCCCAGCTCTCAAGCAAGCGTAAGGTTAGCGTCTATAGTGTAGACATGATCTCTTCAGAATTTATGCTAGCATTTTATAAAGATAGATAGGAACATATTTGTCTTTGTAAGAGAAGCACCTTCAACCCACTTAAGCTAGGTGCCCTGTTATAAAATAACTCAAGTTCACATTCAAATGTCACCAAAGTACAACGGGAGGCTATTAAGCAATTGGTTGACGACCCCCGATTGGTTGTCCACAATGCGGAAAAAGGGGGGGCTGTGGTGATCCAGTCCACCACAGCTTATTTAGATGGAATAACCTCACATCTTGGTGATGTACTGTGATGGGAAAAGTGTATCTGAGCCTATGGAACTGGAAGAAAAACAGGCATTTACCTTTAAGTAGAGAGACAGGTCAGAAAGCAGTGGTTTTCAGACTGCAGGCAAAGAGGAAAAAACACACGTAGTTGCTGGGTACAGACCACGCCCAAGCTCTGAGGCAAGCTGTGAAGTTAATGAGAGGCACCTGGGGGAGGAGGACGGCCCGATAGTTCAGGCACACTCATATAAGCCCAGGGGACTAGAAGAGTGGAGAGAAACCACCAGGGAAACGGAAGGAGAGAGGACCACCAGGGGTGCGGAAGGAGAGAGAGCCTTCAGGGGAGCTGAAGGAAAAAGAGTTACCAGGGTCAGCACCAGAGAGGATTCCAAAGAAAACCAGCACATAGGGAGCCACGTTCCAGAAGGAAGTCAGTACTGCAGGGGAACTGCATCTGATTCTGGACACAGGAGGGTTTTGCCTGGGAGAGCTACTGACAAGGAGCAAGGTACGATAGCAGCAGCTCGGGAACCTGCTGGAAAACTGCCAACTCCCAAAAGGTGTGTGACTAGAACTGTTAATAAAAGTGATGTGAGCCAGTTAGAGGCTCTATGCCGGTTAATGAAAGAAAAGAATCTCCATGTGCCTGCTAAGAACCCTGAGTATAAAGAGAAGTCTCACTGGAGAAAGGCCCTAGAGCTGTTAGAAGAGATTAAGCCTGAGTTTGTGCAAGCTGATTCAAACCCAGATATAACAGACACAGGTTATGAGGAAATGCAAACGGAGTGTTATGATTCTGACCAGGACTCTGTGAAATCATTAATGGATTGCTCTCTATGCAAGAAAACAGCGTAAAAGTTTTAGGTTTTGAAAGGAGAAAAACCTTGAAAGTAATTGTCTTAAAAAAAAAGGAAAAAACTGACAGAAACAGTTAAAGTTTTATTTTGAATGCTGACAGCTTTGAAAGAAACAGATACATGTCCTTAAAGCTGAGAGAAGCAGTTAAAGCTTTATTTTTGAATGCTGGAATTTTGAAATAAACAGCTACATGTGCTAAAAGCTGATAGAAGCAGTTGTGGTGTTCTGTTCCGAAAAAAAAAGTTCTTTTTCTTGTTAGAGTTTTGTGTGGAGAAGAATCCCATTTATTTTGCCATGCGTTGAGCTTTAAAATGCTCTTTTGGAAAGGAAAAATAAAAATTCCTGTGTTTGCCTAAAACCCTCGAGTCACAACTTTATTGTTTGAAACCTCACAACTACAACTCCCACAAGCCTCGGCTCTGGATTCCTTATTTAAAGGACAATACAAAAAGGCACGTCCCTGCCCATAGGTGGCCGCCTGGGCACGGGGCGCGACAGTACATTATTATTGTTTATTATGTGAGGATCCCACTCCTGAATTGCAAGCCTGCCATTGTGAAGCCTGCCATTGTGCATCGATCACTGCACAAGAAGCATCTTTTCTGACAAATTCATATCCTAAGAGACCTGTATTATATACAGTTCCCAAAATTCATCATGCAGAGGTTCTATATTGGAGCTGTTATCGCAGTTTTGCGACGTATTTTTACGACCTGAAGCACGGAAGGTTCGTTCATATTTACGAGATACATCACATTTCTTACAGTTGTTATCTGCTTATGAAGGTCCCATTGATCAGCTTTACCTGGTCACGTTGGATGTCACATCACTCTACACTAATATTCATCAGGAAGAAACTTTGATGCTGCTTCAATCAGCTTTTTCGTTGGCTCCTGCACGTATACCGCATTCGTTATTGATGGATTTGATTTGTTTGGTTCTAACTCGCAACTATTTTCTATTCGATGGGAGCTTTTATCAACAATGCAGAGGGATTGCAATGGGGACAACAGTAGCCCCTTCCATTGCCACTCTGTACCTGGCAGAAATGGAGGAGAAACTTATTTATCCAGCTGGGGTCTTTCAATTTGTCCCCTTGTGGTTGCGTTTTCTAGATGACATTTTTTTCTTGTGGTCATCTACCATTGAGCACCTTCAGACATTTATATCTTGGCTTAACTCTTTAAAGCCTAACATTAAATTCACCTCTCATATTGACCAGCACCAGTTGGAATTCCTTGATGTTTTAGTGAATAAATCTACCGGCACATTTCAGACCACACTCTAGAAAATCAAGCCAGCGGAACAGCCTACTTAGATTTCATAGCCACCATCCTTACCCTTTACGGAGAGGTCTCCCTTTTGGCCTATTCCTGAGGTTCTGACGTATTTGCTCTACTTTAGAGGATTTCAAGCATCAGGCCACAGGGTTGCGACATCGACTGCTGGAACGTGGCTATCCTAGGAAGGTAGTGAAAAACGCCTTCACTAGAGCTCGATACTCTCATGGCTGTTACAAGATCGGATTGTTGAAACAGCTCCTGCTGACGACCAAATAACAGGCATTCTGCCCTTTATGTCTCATTCCTCTGAAATAGTAAGGACACTTCATCGACATTGGGCTATTCTGGATTTACATCCCTGTTTTCAAAAATCTCTCAACTTTGTGTTTACACGAGGGTCTAATTTCCGGGATCATCTAGTCCACTCAGCTATGTCAGTTGATCGTCCGACACGAGACTCTCATTTTCAGGGGCATTTAGCCTGTAATTCATGCCAATTTTGTAACACCACGCTTGAAGGGTGTTATAAGACAAGAAGAATGAATTTTTGAAGAGGGCAGTTTTTGCATTTTTGACATTTAGGATTCTGTAAGGCAAGAAATTATTTATTCATCTTTAAATACTGCCTTTTTTCACACCAACTAGACTCACTGATCCCTCCTACTATGTGATGTCATTTGATTTGGCCACTCCTTCTTGGGGCGGGCATTGCATAAGAATCCCACGATTCTTTGGTGTCTGCCTTACCATATAGCAGTTGCAATTGACACAGGGCTGGCGTGGCCCGAAACACACGTGTTGTGCATCGGACATACTGCAGGGATTCAAATAACTGCATTAAGTTAAGTAGACGCTTTTTCAATTTCTTATAATTGTTGTGTTGCATCGTAAGCACATATTGGGTGTTAAAAGAAAAGAAAAAATTAAAAGGGAACAGCGGACACCGGGGGGCTGAGCGATTGCCTACTCTTTCCCCGGTCTACTGGACCCAACAATTTCTTCACAAAGATTTTCTGGTGTAGATGAAATTTAATACTTTGTCTGCCATTTGAGTGATCTTGGATTTCTGGATAAAATAAATCTCAGCAATAACAAACTTATCGCTTAGATATTTTTTTATTTATTTAAATGTTTATACCGCATATCCAAAAGTGCTTTTAGTGGGTATATATCAGAATAAAATCACAATTTAAAACAAAACAGATTGAAATCTCAAATAACGCTAACAGCATTACATTTCATAATCCCCCCTCCCCCAAAAGCCTCAACAAATATATGTGGCTTCAATTTGACCTTGAAAGTCTTTAATTCAGTCTCTCTACTTAAATGGTCCAGGAGGGAATTCCACAAGACTGACTCGGTAACTAGCGCTCAATATGCATGAAGGAGATCTATATAATTCTATTTTTTCTATATTCTATTTTATAAAATGGCTTCTTCCAATGAGCATTGCACCAAATACACCTATGTTTTTCACAGCAGTACACATATTTTATAAAAGGCTCTAGATTCAGCAAGCCTTTTATAAAATACTATCACAGCTTAGCATGTAAAGACTTAAATACCCATTTTTCGACCTAAACCCAAAACATCACACTTTCAAAACTCAAACCAAATTCATCCAAAACACAGTGACATCACTGACTGGGAGCATCGGAAACATAACACCCACTGTAGCAATCCATATGCTGCTAATAAAGGTTATTTATTTATTTCATCAGTTCCAACCTAGACATGCTGTACAAAATTAGATTGTAGTGGGCATGTTTACTAAGTGTAGTAACAGCTAATATGTGCTTTAGTGCTCATTAATGACCCATGTTAACAGTTACATTGCATGCTAAACTCCCGCGCCAACAGCTTAGCATGTGATGGGGTGGAGATTGGGCGGGTTACGGGCGAAGAGCGGATGGGGATTTCACATTGTCGTTAGCATGCGGTGCTCACTGCCCACTGTCAATTTCATAATGAATGTGGGTGCTCTTAACAGTGCCTTAAGAAGAGGCATTAGGTGCAATCACATTCATTGCAAAGGAACCTAATGCATGGTAAGGGACTTGTTAATGCAGCAACTGTTGGGTACCCGCTGGCCATGGCCATGACACTACACAACTTTGCAGTTAGCATGAATTGTTCCCGTCTAACACACTGTGTCATACCTTACTTCAGTTTAGTAAACATGTCCCTAGATGTACTAATTTGTGTTAATATGCTAATGCAATATAATGCAAGCGCCATTATTATCAATGGGGCCCATTTACTAACAGCTAGAGCTACTACTGTGTGCTCCCGCTTTAGTGCATGCTAGCGTTAATGTATGTTATTTTACTACGGTTAAAGAATGTGTGCTAACAGCATTAACATGCTAAAGAGGTAACTCTAGCTATAAGAGCATAACTCATATTAACATGCATTAATGTGTGTTAGTAAGTCTCACCTTAAGCTTGTAAGTGAGGCCGTGAAGGGTGAAGCAACTAGTCCAAGGTCACAAGGAGAGTCTGAGGGAGGAGAGGAATCTGAACCCTGGCTTCCCTAGCTCAGGGCCTGAACTCTTCCACCTTGTATCATAGCGGCTCAGTGGCCCAAGCAACAGTTATTACTTTAATGTTCTGATTTACTGATATTGGTCAAGTCTCTAGTCACCTGAGAGAAGGCGTCACCCTGAATGGAAGCTTAGATGAGAGCTCCCCATTGCCACCATATAACCACTAGGCAATCTACTAATATCAGCGGTTTTTACATCTTTAATTCATCATACCAAATTTGGGGATTGACCCCCAGCATCAAAAATAATGTCCTCAAGGCATAGAACTGTGAATTTAAAAGAAGTTTCTTACCCCTAAGATGGACTGTCTATGGGAGGAATATAGTGACAGAAGGACCTGTTCCCCCTCAGGGTACAGACAGAGAAGGTAACATATAGGCAGATATTTCTCCTACCACCTTAAAACGAAGAAAAGACTTTAAGGTAATAACAAGGAAACTTAAGCCAAACTATCCACTAAAGTTGACTCTATTCCTTTGTTCTTGAATTCACTATTAATGGGACCACCGGCTGGGTAAAGTTAGTGGACAAAGCACTGTCAGCTGTCCCAAAGAAGAGGATTACAGGAACTAAGACAGCACCGGCACCGACTGCACCTTCATGCCATGAATACTCAAAATGGCAGGGTGTACCCAAAGGCGGTAGATATGGCCTTGTTGCATCTCAGAGGTGACTTCAAAATTACCAACCACGTTTTGATGTGATTTGAGCTCATGTGTGTTGTAATAAAGTGACATTACCTATTGGAAAAAGTTGGTCTATTTACATACAATTCCATCCTTGTAAGAGGATGTATCCCAGAAAAGTGCCTAGCTTATGCTTATTTTATAAAGCTGACAAGTTCCTGTGTGCCTTTTTAAAAGAGGCACCCTGGACTACCCTAGGCAGAGCACAAACACACAGGTGCAACTATCCTCCTGCTCCCAAGAAGGTACAGCTGTGTGTGACCTCTATCCATGTACTCAGTATTTCATAAAATATGCAGGTACATTGCAACACCACACAACTTCTCGGATTGAATGAAACATTCTTCTACTAACGTGCACACAAAGCACAGATGACGCATCTATTTTTTCTCTATTGACGAACAATGCTTCCAATATGGTATTACGTTTTGTGTTTTCTAAGTGCTGTCACGTCAGTGCTGATTCCTGGTTACCCAGTAGCCCCTGGGTTTTCTTGACAAGGTAGGACTGGAAGTAAATTGCCATCCCCTTTGGGTAAAGGGGATGGAAGGATACTCCTATGAAGAAAGGCTAAAAAGGTTGGGGCTCTTTAACCTTGAAAAGAGCGGCTGAGGGGAGATATGATAGAAGTCTATAAATTAATGAACGGAGTGGAACGGGTAAACGTAGATCGATTGTTTACCTTATCAGAATATAGAAAGACTAGGGGACATGCAATGAAGCTACAGGGTAAACTATTTAAGACTAATAAAAGAAAATATTTTTTCACTCAACGTGTAATCAAACTCTGGAATTTGTTACCGGAGGATGTAGTAAAGGCTGTTAGTGTAGCTGGGTTTAAAAAAGGTTTGGACAAGTTCCTGGAGGAAAGGTCCATAAACCATTATTAAGAAGGGACCCAGGATATATCAATGCTTGAACCAATACAAGCATTGTGGAACCTGTGTCCCTTGGGGAAACTGCTAGGTACGTATGACCTAGATTGGCCACTGTTGGAAACAGAATACTGGGCTTGATGGACCTTGGTCTGACCCAGTATGGCATATCTTATGTTCTTATGTTCTTATGTAATGGAGGGTAAAGTGACTTATCCATGGTCACGAGGACTGCTAGTGAGCATCAAACCCTGATGTATTGTGTACTAGGCTGTTGCATTAAATACTGGGCTTCTCCTCCACTCTATGGTAGCATGCTCAGGAAGCTAAAATCAAGCTTTGGTCAGTGGAATAATCCATGAATTGTAGCGTGTATTACGGTATTTTCCTCTGCTAGCATACTTATTATGCCTTGTGATAATTACTGCAGTTCTTCATGTTTCTAACATGCAGGCTGTCTCTTGGAGGCCTTCTGAATGACAACTAGAGGAAAAGCCTTCTCTAAACGAATTATAATTGTTTGGCCACAGGGAGGCAATGTTGCCCTTCTGCAGCAAATGCAAGTCAAGCAGGATTTGCCTTTGAAACTCTCAGGCGTGTGTGTAAATGCAGAAAGAGAGGATTGCGTAATATTACATCTGCCTTAGAGATGTACTTTACACATGCAAGCCCATATATTTTTTTCATATTTTTCTTTCAATCTCTGTATTTCCTGGAGTCTTCTCTTTCGGCTTTTTTCACACTTGACAGAACAGAAAATAGATAGAAGGGAATTATACTGTTATTTCTGCAATGCAGTTCATAGCGCACTGCGATAAAATGCATCTTGCTCTCTGTCCTGGATTATTGCCAGATCCATGAAAACACGGCACAATGAGGCAGCTAGAGCATAAACAATGATGCAATTCTCTTTTCTGACTCTCTAAGTCTTCCAAATATTCTATAACAGGAATCTCTCAGAGTGGTTGACTGAGGATCCATGCAGGCACCCTCTCCTATCCTGTTGTAGCCTAGATGGGTGATTAATCTTAGTACCAGACTCATCCAGTCTGCATCTA
Source organism: Ichthyophis bannanicus (assembly GCA_033557465.1). Taxonomy (NCBI): domain Eukaryota; kingdom Metazoa; phylum Chordata; class Amphibia; order Gymnophiona; family Ichthyophiidae; genus Ichthyophis; species Ichthyophis bannanicus. Next base: position 498,965,671 of record CM066037.1, on the reverse strand, counting down.
TAAATATTTCTCATGTAGGTGGTAGTCCTCTGCCTTCTTTTTTAAAGTGCCATCAAGTCAGGATTTTCTTACAAGGCAATAGAGGGTAAAGCAACTTGCTCAAGGTCTACCAGTGGTAATTGAATCTGGCTTTCTTAGGTACAAGGCTGTTGCGTTAACCACTAGGCTGCTCCTCTACTCCATAGATGCACCTCAAGTAGGTGGCAGTCTTCAGCTTATTTGAGTTATATCCAGTACGGTGTGAATTTGTTAGTACACATTTGATTCATTAGTGCATCTTAGTTAATTTAGGGGAATATGTACTAAAATTTAGCAAGTGTTAATGGATGTTAGCAATTCGTCTGTGGTAATGAATGATTCCACAGCAGCACATAGCGCACCGTAAGGAACTTGCCACATGGTAAGTGTTAGTAAATATGCCCCTTAGTGCATGCTAAATTGATTTAATTCACACTAATTGATGCAGAGCCCATTTCCCTAAGGGGTATGTCCAGGGCGTCTGGGCACCCCTGTGCAGGACGGGCCCATTACAACCCGATTCTGCAGCATGGGAGCAGGATGGCCCCACTGATGCAGGATCGGACTCTGGGACGGTTTGGCCTGCCCTTGTATCACCACAGAGACGTCCTCTCTGCAGCACTACATGCTCGCTGCCTGCCGAGACCCCAATTCTCTGCTGCCCGACCCCAACAGGGACCACTGGGACCCAGATCAGGAGGTGGGGACTCATTGTCAGTGACTTTTTGCCCCGGTGGGGGGACCTCTGGGCTCTGGGGGGGTGGGTGCTGTCAGCCAGGTTTGGAAAGGCGTCCCACTCTTATTCTTCCTTAGAATGGATTAAGCGTCCCCCTCCCGGCGATCCCCGGACATACAGGGCCATCACTGGAATCGGCCCTCTACATCTGGGGATCAATCCCGCCCACGCTCTGCCCTCACTTTGCTCTGATGCCGCCCCCTTGCCCACAGCACGTACGGTGGCTCAGTGTGTGCAGGGGGGATGGGAGGCTGCCTATTGCGAAGGAGGATAGCAGGGCTGCATGTCCCGGTGGAACGTGCAGCCCCGCTATCTGCCTTATAGAATCGGGGCCATAGTGTGCTTGAATTCATCGTTTTATGCATCTTAAACCAATTTAGCTCATACTAAAAATTCCCTATTCAAACGAATAGGTGAAACTAACTGAAAAGAACACCGCCAAAACTGGGAAATATTTGTCAAATAAAATTAAAACTAATTGAATTTTTCTTGCCTGTGTATATCGCTAATATCCAGTCTGCTAGCTGTTTCTCTATGTAGTCTTCTGCCCAAGACGTGTCCCTCCCCTGACGTAACCTAGCTCCAATAATTTCCACGTCTTCACTGTGTCGTCACCGTCTGTCTGCTAAGTGACTCTAGGATATGACTTACCGGAACCACCAGTCCCAGAAGTTTTCTATCCTTCATATTTTCACTTTCATGGTTTAGCGCTTACCTGGTTCTTTCTGATTTTGTGCATTTTGGTGTATGTAGATTTAGATTTAGTTCAAGCCTTTACAATAGCAGATGAAGGCGAGTTACGATCAGGTAGAGTACCATTTCCCTGTTCCCAGAAAACTTACAATCTAGGTCTGTACCTGAAGTAATGGAGGGTTAAATGGGTGCACTGCCTACTGGACTACAATATGATGATAAGTTTTCATTGAGGCTTTAGGGCATTTTATAACATTTCATCAGCAATAAAAGTTTCAAAAATTTGTCAAACATAGAAGTCATTAATATCAATAGGTCGGACAGAGATTTTTCCTGATAACTTAGGATATCTCCATAACCTTTAGTTTATAAAAACTTTATATGGGCACATTCCCGAGGTCTTTTTCCCCTATATTTAACTCAATTGCATAAGTTTGTTCTGTGACTCCTTCAGTGAATTATTTGTCTGTGTTAGGGTTAAATGACTTGCCATATTCTCTACCATTCCAGTTGTCTTTGTGATGGAGCCTGCCTCACCATACACAAACACAATTAGTATTTTCTATATTTATAGATGATAACATTCATTCAGTGGCACATCTATAGAATTTTATAAAAAACTGAGGTTTTATAACAGAGTATTTGACATGATGAATTAGCGCAAATAACAACTGATTGTCATGTGAAAACAATGAGGGGATACTTTCTAGCCTGCTGTAAAAGCTTGCTTTTTATCGCAGCTCAATTTATCATGGCAGTCACTAACTTGCGGGTAACTCAGTGTCCATGACCTCTAGTGACAGTGTCATAAGCTTAACCTGTAGCAGTGGTACCACTAGGGAACACAGGCGCCATTTTAAACCTGGCACAGGCTTGGACAGGAGTGAGTGGGAATTGTTCCTGTCCAGGTTCCACTAGACCACCATGGAGAGTTGAAGGTAGGCCCAGGATGACCTTTGGGAGTAGGGGTTCTTTGGAAGGGTGCTTTTGATTTGAGGTCGGGTGGGGAGGGGGGCTTTCAATGTAGCTTTGGGAGACCAGGATCTGCGGAAGGAGGGGTTATCTTTCGAGAAGGGGGAATATAGGGGCCTTTTGCTATAATTTATTTATTTATTTAACATCTTTTATATACCGCGCTATTTGTTATCAGTGTGGTTTACATTCAACAAAGTTACTCAATTCAGTCAAAACTGTTTTGCGCTTACATTGTAACAGGGGATAAAACTTGGAGTAAATACAGGGTAACTATATACATATTGACATAGAACATGAGATTAAAACTTGGCTGTACTTGTCACGAAATACTAATGGGAGTGCTGCTGTTACTTCAGACCCCACTTGTATATGAAGTATATGGGGCCGTTTGTGAGGGTTGGGGGGTGTTGAATGCGTCTTTTAGCACATGCTCTCCGTCCACGGCGACACCTAATGTGTGGACATGATAGCGAGCGATTGCTAAGATGCACAGTAGTCGACCATTGTGCAGTGGAGTGGAGACTGTGAGTTAGGGGTGGAGTGTGGGCATTGACTGTGCATTGCGCTTAGCGCGAACATCATTAGTGCGCATTGAGGTAATAAGTGTGGCTGCACCTCTATGGCTATCATTAGGCGCACCCATGTTAATTGCGCTGCACGTTAGCATGCGCATCTCCACATTAACTACCATGAACATGCTGGTCTCACCCCCACCATTACGGTTAAAAACACACGTAAAGTACACAAACTTAATGGGATTTAGTAAAAGGGCCCCATATAGGGACCCGTGATTTCATATTAGGATAGTACTGCAAGATTACTCCTATGAGTTACTGCTGCGATTTTGGATGCAGTTGCCAACTGAAGAAGGAGCAGAGGAAGACAGCGCCTGCCCTTGAACCTTTCAAGATAGAATCCCCCTGTAGGTCCCTAAGGGAGGAGGAGGGTGGAGAGTTGAGGTCTGCTCTTATGGGGAGAGGCACTTCTTTCCAAAGGCATCAGTTCCTAGGAAGGGCCTTTGCCTTGAAGAAGGGTGTCATCAGACTTGGTCTTGGGGCCTGCGCAGTAAGTGTCTGCCCTGCATGATAAAAGCAGGGACAGTGCTGCATGGGGTTTGCACTTACTGTGCCTTAACCTTTGCAGTTACTGCAACTTAACACACTCTAGCATACAGGCCCTATAGACTTTTAGCTAGGTTGAAGGAGAGAACTTTTCAGATAATGCAAGTAATACACTTTACCCTCCAAATCACTTTGAGCATCCACTCCCCATTCCAGAGGGGAAAATGCCTAGTAATAAGAATAGGCCTTCTTGACACAAGCTGTTTTAAGCAAAAACTGACTGAAGGCTTGGAAGATAAAGAAATAGCAGAAGACGCTTAGTGAATAGGTAACAAGGGGCAAAACCTATAGAGCTGGGAACTTGGATACGAAAAGAAGGATATTATTATGAACGCATAACCACAGCAAGCAATTCATGATAAAGAAAGAACAAAAGAACCAATAATAATGATTCAAATAAATTACATCTGCATTTATATTTTGCCTAAATAAATAAAAAAAAAAGCATACCACTAATTTCAAGAAGCTGTTGATGGGAAGGTTTATAGTTTGAGGCATGTCACCACTCGTAATCTAATTATGTGATTTATGTGTTTATGGGGTAATTTTTTAAGGGGGCATATATGTTTGTGCCTAACCAGTGATGACTTTAGTCATTAACATGCATATGTGCCCACATAGGTGTGTTAATGATCTCTTGGAAATACTGACCAGCGTACAAGTATGTGCATTGTTTGATGATGTGCAATTTGCTGGTGGGCATATGCATGGACACATTTTGGGTGGACAGAGGACACAACTATACGCATAGATTTTAAAATATGATATTTTACACACATTCTTGCAATGTCCATGCATTCACAAGGCATGGCTTCTGCCACTCAGGATGGTATTTTATAAAGACAAGCAGGCACCTACTTATTTTTATACAACAGGCTTAACGCAGACTAAAAGGCACTATAACTGGCTGCTCCCTTATAAAATTACCCTCAGTACATCTATTACCAAGGAGCATGTATTACCAAGGAGCAAACAGTGGCTTGTGATTGGCCAGCCAAATTAGCACAGAAGCCCGCACTTATTTGGGGGGGGGAGGGGACATGTGCATCATCCCTCTGCTAATGTGCAACTCCACACTAACAAGCACGTGGGCGCACTTAATGCCAGCTATTGAGGTATCAGAGTGGAGGAGTAGCCTAGTGGTTAGAACACTGGCTTGGTAACCAAGCAACCAGGGTTTGATTCCCACTAGCACTCCTTGTGGCCTTGGGCAAGTCACTTAACCCTCCACTGCCTCAGAAGAAAGGCCTAGCAATCTACTTCCAGTGACACTGCCAAGAAAACCCAGGAGCTTCTGGGTCACCAGGAGTCAGGACTGACTTGAAGGCACACACTGCATTTGCATTGAGGTATTACTAAGCACATCAATGCTAACTGCAACAGGTGTGGTTAGGTGCACCCAAAACACCTGCACTAACTGTAACACACTGTCAACACCCACCTCACTCCCCTAACCCAGCCAGTCCCACCCAATCACAATCACACACTAACTGGTTAGCACAGCTCCCTTGTCATGCATCAAAGCCCATGCTAATGGTTAACATGGTTTAATAAACATGCTCCTAAATTTTATGTTGGGAAAGCTTCAAGACGTTTATGTAGTAGGTTGACAGTGTAGCAGCAGAGCGCAGACAAACCAATGATACCAGGAGTCTGTTCAGAAGGTCCAAATCATTTATTTGTGCACAAGTCTCAAGCAAAGTCAAATTCAAAATGGCTGAGCCAAGTTTTCTAGCAATACAACAACTTTTATAGACTTTAGCTTCATTCTAGGTATTGGAAAAACATTTCATTGGTCCCGGTACTGATATGATTATCCAATTATGTTCTTTCAGTGGGCTCAGCACCTGCTTACCCCCCTTCTAGTCCCAATTACAATGGCCTGTTCACCAACTTGTTACTTTCCTACTTTCAAGGCTATTGGGCTAGTTAATACGTGCCGGGGAGCAGGGCTCTGTAACCTTTCTGTCATCAGTTTTAATTAAATCCCTTACAGCTGTATTTTTCTTATCAGTGACTTTTAAACATGAATTTCTGTATTTTTCCATCTGTTTTGCTCGTCTAAGCTATTTCAATACTTTTTTCCTGAGTTCTAGTTCTACAGCAGCATATTGGGGGATGTGCAACTCCTATGGGCCTCTTCACAAGCTTCATTTACAGGTCAAGCTAGTTAGGCTTGCTTGCTTATATCAGACAATGTGGATCACAGGCCTTCACCTGCCACAACAGAACAGAAGAAACTTGTTGAAGTCCCTTTGGTATTCCTTTCTTTGGAGTCTGGGCATATGTTTGCATCATTAAAAAGTTTGGCAATAGGTTGTTTAGAGAAATCTAAATGAGAAAGTGATCGTAAGTTAGCACTGGCCCGTCTTGAGCAAAAATGGATTTATGATCTATGTACAGTAGAGCCATTTGAGCACATAAATGCGTTAATGACTAAAATAACCCTCAAATGTATCCTCAGAATGGTTATAAATGTACATTAATAAGTCAGGCCCTAGGATACCTAGAAATAATGTCACTGGACATCTCTGATTTTTGCCTATGAGCCTCCAATTGGTCTTCTCAGAAAGCCCAGCTGGGGAGTTGTGGCGGCAAAGCATGAGCTGTCCTTCCCATTTTGTCTCCATTCTTCAGTCCTCCCTCCAGTACTACATTTGTACTGCAGACTGGCCTACGGTGACCAGAGAGAGTGAGAAAGCAGCAGCTATCTGTTCTCGCATCCTCTTCTCCTGCCGGCTTAGCAGGGTCTGTGGCCCTGCAGGTTTCAGAGTACCGAAGCAAGCTGGCGGAGTCACAATGCGATCGCTGCTCCCAGACCATGATCTGATTTTTAGTGTGTTTTGACAATGAAGGAGAGACGTAAAATGTTTTATCAGTGAAACTGAAGACTTTTTTCTACCTCCATTTGAAATTGGATATGCACGCTGCTTTTTTTTTTTTTTTTTTTTAGAATGCACAAGCATGAAATGATTTTCATTTGAGTTAAAATTGCTGCCGTCTCCCTTTCTAGGGAGGATTTGGGTAATTTGGCACTAGAGGCTTCGTTCACAGATGCAGATCTTACAGTTGTCTGCTCTTCGTCGGCATGGATTGCTGCCTTCTTGTTAACTCCCTTTACTCAGCCCCTCCCCAAATAAAGTTCTTTAAAGACAGTGGTGAAAAAAATTGCCACAAAATTATTTTGAGGAAACTGAGGAGATGCATGTCAAGGGAAATGGGAAAATGTTGCCAAGCAGGTATGGTGTAGGGGCCCTGCAGAGTACTTCAGTGGGTTTCTGTACATTTTTATTTTTTCAAGGTGTCAAGCTCGTAGGGCCCCTTCTTTCTCAGCAGTGTGCAATCTGAACTCTTGATGTCTTCGTGTATCATAGGAGGGTGTCAGCACATTAATAAAACTGAATTAATGCTGCTGTAGGACCTGATGTTATTTAAGCATTTACCCTTTTGTGTGTCCGTGGGGAAACATTTGTCCAAATCCCCCATATTGATTAGAAGCAAATTTATTTCATCAGACAAACATAGAAAGACGACTCCTGAAACTGAGACAAAAGACAGTGAATGGGGTATGTGGTTAAGCGCTAATCAGATAACATAGTAAACCAAAGTTTAAAAAAAGGCAAATGCTAATATGACATTAATACAAGTATATAAAATGATAAACCAAAAAAACACCAACTGTTTATTATGCAGTAGTGTATAACAGAAATGGGTCTAGTTTATACACCAAGATAGATAATTAAGCAGAAGGTGTCAGTTTACACAGAAGAATATATAAAAAATAGAACACAATATTTTTTAAAACACTAGGAAGTATGTATTCAGTTTAAAACAAAACTTGAGAAAACACTGAGATTCCTGTGGATGGACCCCCCCCCCCCCATAATCCTCATTTATATTGCATTTTATTAAGATTTAATTTATTCCCTACCCCTTAGTTTTACTGTGTTTGTAATTTCATGTTTTGTATATTTGTATATCATGTAAACTGCTTTTGATATATATTATGAAAAGCGATATTGTATTCAAATAAACTAATAGAAACTATTTCTTTTGGATGTTCCCATGTTATAAAATAACAGAAAGTCTGTGAAATATGTAAATGATTGTAAATGAACCCCTTCCCCCTCCCCCAGGGTTTAGGGGGCTAGTGTGAGCCAAGGAGCCTATGGGAACCTGCCTGGAGATGAGGCAAGTGGGAGGGTCCCTGAGGTCTCCTGGAGGAGGGATATGGCTGGGGCATAAAACTCCAGGGATTATGCTAATGAGGGTCTTTAATGGCAGTGACCGAACCATACGGTAAGAGAAAAGGAAAGGGAGCCTGTCGAGCAGGGGCAAGCTACCAGAATGAAGCTTCTCGGGTCCAGTAGGAAATATCCAATAACCCTGGCAGGGACCAGACACAAGAAGAAAGAATCAAGAGAGGTTCATCCACCCATGATCCAGCGGAAGGTGCTGATAATGTGATAGACATTTGGGATTGAAGCTGCAACATCTGAGGAGTACCAGGGTTGTAAAGATCCTTGATGTTCTTGCATCCAACAGAGGCTGCAAATAGTCTCTAAATGCACTCAGACTGTAAATACCGAGGTACCTCCAGGACTTTGCTATTATTATGGAGGCAAACCTGCAATCCCAATTCCAAAAATACCAGCAAGCTATGGAACTAGTTGTTTGTTTACCTGCTAAGAGTTACCACAGAGGGACGTAAACTATCATCGTGGTTGGTTGGTGAAGTTACAGTAAAGCTGAATTCAGGTTCAGAATCAACTCCAGACTCTGTGCATATTATTTAAGAGAAAGGGGGAACAAATGGCTGCCTGAGAGCGAGAGTACGATAGGCCTCCTGGGATACCTGCTGGTCCCATCCCAAGAACCCGGCAGTAAAACCTGAAGCTGGAATAAATGTCATTTCTAAACGCCGGATATCAGGGGTTTCACAAGGATTTCCAGTTTTGTAACCGTCTCTTTCCTTGAGAAAGCATGTCTAGTTTACTCCACATCCCATCATCAGACCAACAGAATTTCCTGTCATCAGCAAAATTGCTCCGATAGTGTGGCCAGAGTCAGATTGGATCCTTGATGCTCAGAACATGCCCATGGTTTACGGGAAAGGGGGGTTAAATGAGTGCCTCAAGGGAGGGTAGGCAGACACAGAGAGGAAAGGGATAGTGATTATGTTGAGAGATGACAGGGGGAGGAGAGCAGGCACGAGGATACTGTGTCATGACACAAAAAAAGATTCAGAAACACTTGTCTAATGAATGCGATGCCTGAGTTTCAGCACATGCTCACAACCCTCTGTTGACCCTGCCCCTGCAGGCTCTTTTTATTCTTTCCCACCCAATGGTAGTTGGAAAGAATTATATAAGAGGGGTCAGGAATGTCTGTCTGTCCATCTTGAGTCAAAATAACTCTCCAAAATTGAATGGACAGGGATGAAACTTGGTAAGTTGGAAAAACTGATAAAAAGACACATCGGGTCCAATATTCAGCAGCGGCGGCCAGCACACTTACGACGGCTGGCTGCTGCAGCTTTAACGTAAACCCAGATATTCAATGCGGAGGTCATATCCAATTGCCGGCACTGAATATCTGGGCTAGCCGGATTGCCTGCTTGCAATCCGATCAATGGCGATATTCAGCCACTGGCCAGATTGCAAAACTGGCTAAAGTTAAGATGGCAATTCAGCTGTCCTAACATTAACCAGTTTAGGTTAATTGGCCAGTAGCTCAATATCTCTGCTGACCGGATAATCCCCGGTGCTGCCCCCGTGAGGCACCCGGAATACTCCGATGCTCAGCAATTAGTGTCAGGGCATTCAGTAAGGATTGGGATATTCTGCTGCCCCCGCCCCCATTGTTGCCACTGCTGCCCCTCTCTGGGGCTGCAGTGGCAGCAATAGGTCCTCGAACTGTGACACAGCGCTTACTAACACTCCGGCCCTGTGTCATGGTTTTCTCTGGTTCAGAATGTGCTGTTTCTGCTCCCTTCTGATGCCGCTTTTGGTTTCGGAGGAGGATGGAGATGGCACGTTCTGAACTGGAGGAAACTGCGGCACAGCGCCGGAGTGTTGGAAAGCACTGCATCACGGTTTGAGAGCCTATTGCTGCTGCTGTCAGCCCCAGTGAGATGGCATCCTAGGAGACTGCCTAATTCACCTGGTGGTAGCACCAGCCCTGGATATCCAGCAGCATCAAACGGCTATGTGCTGCTGAATATCCCACTTGTGGGGAACGGTGCAACTAGCAGGACTCCTAACTGCATTCATTCTTTGGAAAATGCCCCTCATCAAGGTTGAAAAAGGGTCAAATTGTACTGGGGCTTCCAGACAAATAAGCCCTCCACGAACTAGCCCAATGTATTCCTATGGGATGAGTTCCAGCTTTTGTAGCATAGAAACTTACATACAGTGAAATATAACTGGTAGGGAATTACTCCTTTCAAACTTCCTCTCCCTGTTCTTTACTCTACCAATCCCCCCAAACTTCCCCACCACCCAAAAATACCCCTTCCACACAATTGCCCCAGCACCCCACACACGGCCGCACCACCAAAACATATTCCCTTGCAACTGCCCTAACAACCCATCAAATGCTGTCACCACAAAAAATACCCCCCCAGCCGACTCGCCACTCTGAAAACTGCCTCAAAACCACCCCCACAACTACTCTACCACACCGATAACCATCCCCACCACAAAGCACAACCTCCCAAGAAAGCCTCACCATCTTGCAAAGTGCCTCACTTTACAGAATACCCCCTCACAACTGCCCTACCACACCACAAACTGCCTCATTCCTAAAACAAACCCCACACCCTACCAACTGCCCACCCCACTCCGCCAGTGTCTATTGCAGTGGGCGGGGCTAGATTAAGGAAATGACAAGATAAAAATATACTGAAAGTCAAAGGTTTAGAGGGGTGCTGTGCTTAGTACTCGGGATATTAGCATCGACCACTCTAGCTCATGATTCTACTGATTTTTGCATTAATGTCTAGAAACTATAAGGAAGGCTAACATGTCCAGACATTTTTCATAGTTTAAAACGTCTATCTGCAGATCTCTAATCCTCCTCACCCCTTGTGGGAGTAAGCCTGCCCTGCCTTCTTCCAATGTAACTAGTAGCAGAAATTGTGGGTAGATTGCAGCTAATGGAAAGACCTTGGGGGCAGAGCACTGGAATGCTGCTCTAGTCACAGGAAGGGAGGCCGTGAGCTGGGGGAATTTCCTGTGCTATACAAATTTAATTTCTGCATGTGGTTTGAGATGGAAGAGAAATGAAGCCTGCAACGCCCGCCCCCCTCCCCCGGCCCTCCCCTGCACACCCACATACTAAAATAAAAAACAAAAACAAAAAAAAACGCCTCAATGCATTTCTCTAGAAAAAGCAATTTCAACAGCTGCAGTATACTATCACTAATTCACAGTTAATATAGCAATTACTGGGTCAGTGTCACAGCAGGACATGCTAGGGAGATAAAGTTCCTAGATGAAATAAATGACTGCTTCTTGGAGTAGCTGGTTCACGAACCAACCAGAAGGGAAGCCATATTGGACCTAGTCCTTAGTGGAACACCAGATCTGGTGCAAGAGATAAGGGTGTTGGGGCCACTTGGCAATAGTGATCATAGCATGATCACGTTTGATTTAATTAGTGGAGGAGGGATGGTAAGGAAATCTACAGTACTACCTTTTAACTTTCGAAAAGGAAACTATGATAAAATGAGGAAAATAGTTCAGAAAAAACTAAAAGGAGCAGTTGCAAAGGTTAAAGACTTACATCAAGCTTGAGAGTTGTTGAAAAATACTAGCTTGGAAGCTCAGATCAGCTGTATTCCACGCTTTAAGAAAATTGGAAGGAAGTCCAAAAAACTGCCAGCATGGTTTAAAGGTGAAGTCAGAGAGGCTGTTGTTGCCAAAAAAGCATCTTTCAGGAAATGGAAAAAAGAGCCAAATGACGAAAACGGGAAACAGCACAAGCACTGGCAAGTTAAATGCAAGGCATTGATAAGGCAGGCAAAGGGAGAATCTGAGAAGAAGCTTGCTGCAGAAGCAAAAATGTGCAATAAAGACTTTTTCAAGTACATTCATAGCAAAAAACCTGTGAGAGAGTCAGTTGGTCTATTAGATGATAGAGGGGTTAAAGGGGCACTAAGAGGCAACAAGGCGATAGCGGAGAGACTGAATGAATTCTTTGCTTCAGTCTTTACTGAGGAAGATGTAGGGATGTTACCCATGACTGAAATGGTATTTAAAGGTACGGAAGAATTGAAGGAAATATCGATACATCGGGAAGATGTATTACAACTATTTGATAAACTGAAGAGTAGCAAATCATCTGGACTGGATGATATACATCCTAGGGTGTTGAAAGAACTTAAATATGAGATTGCAGACCTGCTATTAGTAATCTGTGAACTTTCATTAAAATCATCTGTAATACCTGAAGATTGAAGGATGGCCAACGTAATGCCAATTTCTAAAAAGAGTTCCAGGGGTGATCCGGGAAACTACAGACTGGGTAGCCTGACGTCAGTACCGGGAAAAATGGTAGAAACCATTACAAAGAACAAAATTACTGAACATGTAGATAGTCATGGCTTAATGGGAGACAGCCAACATGGCTTTAGATAAGGAAGATCTTGTCTTACTAATCTGTTATGTTTTTTTGAAGGTGTGAATAAACAGGTAGACAAAGGTGAGTCGGTTGATATAGTGTATTTGGACTTTCATAAAGCCTTTGACAAGGTCCCTCATCAGAGACTTTTGGCAAAACTAAAGAGTCATGGGATAGGAAGCAGTGTACTACTGTGGATCAGAAACTGCTTAAAAGATAGAAAGCAGAGGGTAGGTCTAAATTGCCAATGGAGAAAGGTAAGTAGTGGTGTACCCCAGGGATCTGTGCTGGGTCTGCTGCTTTTTGACATATTCATAAATGACCTGGAAAAGGGAATAACGAGTGAGGTTATCAAATTTGCAGATGACACAAAACTATTTACAGTTGTTAAAACCCATGAGGATTGTGGGAAATTGCAAGAGGATCTTGATAAATTGGAAGACTGGGCATCAAAATGGCAGATGAAATTTAATGTGGACAAGTGCAAAGTTATGCGCCTAGGGAAAAACAACCCAAACAATGGTTACACAATGCAAGGTTTCACATTAGGAACCACCACCCAGGAAAATGATTTAGGCGTCATTGTGGATAACATGTTAAAACCCTCCGCCCGGTGTGCTGCGGCAGCCAAGAGTTCAAATAGAATGCTAGGTATCATAAGGAAAGGAATGGAAAATAAAACAAAGGATATTATAATGCCTCTATATCGTTCCATGGTGCGACCGCACCTTGAATATTGTGTGCAATTCTGGTCGCCGTATCTTAAAAAGGATATAGCGTTATTAGAAAAGGTTCAGAGAAGAGCCACTAAAATGGTAAAGGGGATGGAAGGATACCCCTATGAAGAAAGGCTAAAAAGGTTAGGGCTCTTTAACCTGGAAAAGAGACGGCTGAGGGGAGATATGATAGAAGTCTATAAATTAATGAACGGAATGGAACAGGTAAACGTAGATCGATTGTTTACGTTATCAGAATATAGAAAGACTAGGGGACATGCAATGAAGCTACAGGGTAAACTATTTAAGACTAATAAAAGAAAATATTTTTTCACTCAACGTGTAATCAAACTCTGGAATTTGTTACCGGAGGATGTAGTAAAGGCTGTTAGTGTAGCTGGGTTTAAAAAAGGTTTGGACAAGTTCCTGGAGGAAAGGTCCATAAACCATTATTAAGAAGAGACCCAGGATATCAATGTTTTAACCAATACAAGCATTGTGGAACCTGTGTCCCTTGGGGAAACTGCTAGGTACTGTGGCAAGGAGAGAGTAGTGCCACCTAGAAAAGCAGGAAACATTGAAGGTTTTACCTTGGCTGGGGGGATGGGCACATTAGAAAACACTTGTCAGAGAAAACCCAGGGTTAGAAGTTCACAGCAGAAAAACCCCAGGGTTGATAGTCAGTGGGCCAAAACTAGTGTTGAGTCATTCCCACGTTACACACCAGATAGGAATCAGAGAAGCAGGTACTCGGAGGAGGAGCCTGCAAGGGAGTGCCCTTGTCACGTAGCTGCTTGTAAAAAAGGGCAGACAGAAACGGAAGGGAGGGGGGAGAGAGAGAGGAGAGCAGAGGAAGAGAATCACCTGTCTTACCAGCACGAGGATTCTGAACCTGACTGGAACCAGGCTCCCAGGCTCTATGCTGAGAGGAAGGGAAGACCGGAAGCCAGATTCGCTCCCCAGGAGAAAGGGAAATACTGCTGCTCTCCAGGAAGAAATACTCACAGGCCAGGCAGCTGCTGTTGCGAGGCCCAGAGATACACTGCTAGTGCAGTGAAACCACAATGCAGGTTAGTGGGCAAGCTAAACCCTGTATTTGAAAGAAGCTTAAAGAAGCCACAAGAAGGCAGAACTTTTACCCAGGCAAAACCCTTGCTGGAACCTAGATGCAGGCATTGCTCTGCTAGGGAAGCTTCCAAAGCAAGAACTTTTTATAGAGCCCGAAGGAGGTCTGACCGGTCCTCTGATTACAGCTCAGAAGAGGATTTTATTGATAGAAGGCCTGTATGTAAAACTGTGCAAGTTAAGCATCAAACCAGGAGAAAGCCTAGGCCCAAAACTGAACACAGGGACAGTTCTTCAGATGAGGAGGAGATTACCTGTAGACATTTACATGAAAGGAAAGGAACTTTTAAACCACGGCTTTTGAAACCCCATGAGCTTTTACTTAAAGGGGAGAAACCTATTAGGTGGCCAAGACTGAAGAAACTGTTAATGTATGGAACTAATACCATTCCAGTTAAGAGTCCAGAACCACTACCTGAGAGTCCTCCAGAGAGCATGGAAATTGACTCTTTCAAAGGGGATTCAGATCCTTCAGTCACTGACATGGAATGTGATTGTTGCACTGTATGTGAATAACTGTTAAGAGGGAAAATACCTTTTGTAAGAGCTAATAAGAAAAGCTTGTTTAAAAGACTTTATTTTTGACCTGGCAAAGTTTGCATATATTTTCTTTGGGAGGAGTATCCCTACTTTTGTTTTCCTATGGACATTACCTGTTGTGAGTCTCTGAGAACCCAAATAAAAATCTGTGATCTTTAACCAACGGCTCAACTACAAATTCTTATACAACCTCAAGGTTAAGGTGCAGCGCCTCCTGCTGGTCAAGCTATTTGGCACAGGGGCGGGGCTCACAGTACGTATGACCTAGATTGGCCACTGTTGGAAACAGGATATTGGGATTCATGGACTTTGGTCTGACCCAGTATGGCATATCTTATGTTCTTATGTTCTTACACAATTGTTCCTGTCAAACAGCCTACCCCTCTTATCTCCTCTCCCAATTAGACACACAGAGAACAAACATACATACTGGTATTCACACACACATGCAAGAATGAACAAACACACATACATGCCAACCCACAAAGATACATACACACACACAAAGATAATAAACATAAAAAACAAAGTTATACATGCACACACACATACACAAACACACTCATAGGCTCACTCATACAGACACCACATTCACAAGACACACACACACACACACACACATACACACACAAAGGGATTGGAAAGAATTCCATGAACCATGCAGTGCCTGCTTTCCCCACTTGTTTCAAGAAGGAATCAGAGCAGGAGGAGAAGGCAGACCCGCACTGGGTTTATTAGCATGCACTGAGAGAACAGGCCCCTATTCTCCTGCAGCCTTCTGCAACCTGTGGATTGCCTTTCCATTTCCTCCATACTCTCAAGGCCTCTTCCTACTGCTATAGTCTAAGGATTCCCTTTCTTCTGCCTCTCCCCTCTTCCTTCTACCACTGTGGTCTGAGTCATTCTTCACGTCCCTGCCTTTATGGCCTCCACTTCCTGCTGAAACTTGCAATGAGTAAAATGAGTAGAAAAGGGAAGAGAATCTGGTAGAAGGGATAAAAGGAGTAGAAAGATAAAGGAAGATGGAAAATAAAGTATTTAAATAGCCATTGGTGAATGAAAGAGACAAAAGAGAATGAGACAGAGCTGAAACAGAAAAGAAAAAGGAGAACATCAGAAAAAGAAAAACAAAAGAATCAGAGATGAGACCAGAAAGCAAGAAGAGAGAGAGAAAGACACGGAAGTGCTGAAAGTTGGAAATATCTGTTGTCTGATAGTAATAGTTTAAAAAGTCCTAGAGCCCAGTTCAGGGTTTCAGGGCTTGTGGCATACGTTCCACATAGTATTTGCATGCTGGTAACAACTGGGTTTTGTTAGCTGATTTGGCTTTTTCAATGCATAATTTAATTCTCTTCTATGTGGTAATCACCTGCTAGCCTAAGACCTTTTTGCACTAAGTTCTAAATATTTTATATCCAAAAAACTAAAAAAATATTTGAGCAAATTATCATTTTTATGGGAAAAAGTCACAACAAGTGGGGAAATGAGCCCTACTCTGGCACCATTCATGTGTCCGAAATATGCACACCAAATTTCTACTTAGTAACATTATTAGAAACAGAAGTGAGATGTTTGAAAATGTTGATACCTAGAGATTGAAATTTAAATCTTATAGTGCTGTAGCAAAGTGCAATCAATGAATAAGTCCAGGAGTCAATTGACAGGGTCCAAGCCAGTTTATTGTGCACAGGCCCAGTCAGTCAAAGCTTCAAAAGGAACTGAGCAAACGTTTATACAGAGACATAACCATTTATACCTCTTTTTCAGTTTGATACATGAGAACTTTCTATTGGTTCCAACTCGATACGTGCAAACTCCTCATTGGTTTTACATTTCCCTCATTTGTCCAATTAGAAATCCCTCCGGAGCCTAGCAACCGGCCCCCTCCCTTAGGATTGCTTGAACAATGGTACAGTTCTTGATTTCGTTACTTCTCTACTGCAAAGTTATCCCTGGCTTCAGGAATGCATGTATTGAAACATTTCTGTTCTTTCACACACAAGAGAATAATAGAAGACTTATGAATTCATAAAAACTTCTTATTAAGCATTTTAAAACAGTTTTCTCATTTTTCACAGATTTTTGGTTCTTTTCTAGCTATAATGGGAGTTAGGATCCAGGCCTAACTTACAGGCCTTTCATAGTAGCAGGCCATGCTAGGCCATAGCCTACCACATTCCCCCCCTTTGATTATTCTCACCCGCAAGTGAGGAAGGGTGAGAATTAAATCACTCATTAGTCAATTAATACATTATACTGGTGTAATAGCATCATCATCGTGGGGTATAGGGTAATATTGCCACATAGCTAATACCTTCACAGCTGCCTTCCGCTCTATAGTGTTATCAATTGATGATGTTATCATGCGTAAGCAGAGGGGTAGGAGACAAGGGAGCAATAAGCACATGGCTAATATGAATAGTACAATAAACATAAGGGATTTCAGACCACCAATCCAGGAAAACAATGAACCAAACCACCCATCCATCTTTAAACTGCGCCAAGTCTGGACAGGCACAGATGTCTGCTCTCTCATCTGAGTGGCCAAATCTTCAACTACATGCCCATTATTATCAATCTGTAAACAACAATTACTGAGATTCAGCTTCCCACATACCCCACCTTCAGCCGCTAACAAATAATCCAAAGCTAAACGATTTTGATAAATGGCTGTGCGCATTTGCGTACTTTGCTTTGCCAAAAGAGTTAGTGCTTTACTAGTTTCATTGGTTATTATTTCAACAACAGCTTGCAAACGTATTATTCGATTAATCATATAAACAGGAGTACGATTTCCCCAAGTCCCATCCTGCTCCCAGGTAGGGTTGCCAACCGGCCGGTTTTCAGCCGGCCTGGCTGGTTTTTCCATGGCCAGGCCGGCTGCCGGCACAGATGTAAAACTGGCCATTGAAAAGCCAGTTTTTTGCTCTGGCCGCAAGATCGGGAGCGGCCAGAGCAAAAAAATGGCTTTTGTCCCGAAGTCCGCGGCGCGAACGCAAACGCGATTCCCCATAGCAGTGCAGCCGCTGCTTCTGCTTTGTACAGAGCAGCAGCTGCAATACACTTACATTGTAAACTAAAGATAAACTGTGTGAGGAGCCCTCCGGTCATCGCAGATCCCGAGGAAGTGATGTCATAGGGGGCAAGCTCCTCACAGGTTGTCTTTCCTTTTCAAATTAACTTTAGCTGCACTAAAGTTAATTTGAAAAGGAAAGACAACCTGTGAGGAGCCCACCCCCATGACATCACTTCCTCGGGCGCTGCGATGACCGGAGGGCTCCTCACACAGTTTGCCTTTACTTTTCAAAGTAAGTGTATTGCATCCGCTGTTCTGTACAAAGCAGAAGCAGCGGCATGGGCAGGGGGGGTGGTGGTGTGAGTGAACCAGCAGGGAGGGTGGTGTGAGTGAACCAGCAGGGGAGGGGGGTGATGGTGTTAGTGAACCATCAAGGGGTGGTTGTGGTGTGAGTGAACCAGCAGGGGAGGGGGGGTGATGGTGTGAGACAACCAGCAGGGGGGGGGGTGGAGAGAGTGAACCACCCGTGGCGGGGGGGTGGTGGGATTGAACCAGCAGGAGGGGGAGTTGGGGTGAGTGAACCAGCAGTGGAGGGAGGGGGGGTGAGTGAGTGACCCAGCAGGAGGGGTGAGTAAGTGACAGGGGGGTGGGTGAGTGAACCAGCAGTGGAGGGGGGGTGGTGTGAGTGAACCAGCAGTGGAGGGGGGAGGGTGGTGTGAGTGAACCAGCAGGGGAGGGGGGTTGGTGTGAACCAGCAGGGGAGGGGGTGAGTGAGTGACAGGGGGGTGGGTGAGTGAACCAGCAGGGAGGGGAGGGGAGGGGTGGTGTGAGTGAACCAGCAGGGGAGGGGGGGTGAGTGAGTGAACCAGCAGGGGAGGGGGTGAGTGAGTCAGCAGGGGGGTGAGTGAGTGAACCAGCACTGAGGGGAGGGGGGTGAGTGAACCAGCACTGAGAGGGGGTGTGAGTGAATCCTCGGTAATTTTTGTGGGTGTGGCTGGGGGCGGGGCAGGGGTGGGGCATGGCGAGCCACAGGTGTCGGGTTTTTCTCGGTGAAAAAGTTGGCAACCCTACTCCCAGGTAGCAGGTCCACAGTATGAGATGATTCTTTCAGGTGGCCATTCTTCAGATGATGCGTCCCATTTGTCCCATTGGCCTATTTTCAAGGCCTCCTTCAGCTGTCGACTTCTGTACACAGGATATCCCAGTTGTTCTCCCTGGGATGTTGGCAGAAGGAAAAAGGAAGGTCGTATGGTTCCCAATACACATGCACCTCCCCAGTGGTGAGGAAGTCTGGCATATGCTCGGGTTCCGCAAATCCAGTACAGTCCAGGTGGTGCTTGCCAAGAATTATATGCTGCTAAGTTAGTCCAGATACTGGCAAGTTTGGGGAACTGAACTAGAGGATTGGAAGGTTCAGTAGCATTGACTCCTGACCACCAAGATGTCTTCTTAGTGGTACTATTGTAGAACTTCTGATTGAGACAGACCAGCTGCCCCACTTCCATATTAAACATTGGTCCATAGCGAGAAAAACATAAGTTACCCACAATGGAGTGGGCCAATACCCATTCACTTGTGGTATTGTGTATATTAGTCTGATTATATGGAATAGAATAGTTCAGTTCTTGTGCCTCCCAAGGCCATTGGTCTCCCATTGTTGTTCCCCCACAAAACAAACAGTCTGAAACATGGAGACTAGATGCGATTGCTCCTGCTAATTCAAGAAATAAGTTCTGGGAGGCAGGAGGAATTTCAAACTCTGATTTCATGGCTTCATAGAAGGAGTGATGTATACGATAGGGTGAGGATACATGGGTTTTGGTGTTAAATTGCAGATATAAGATAGGTTTTGTGGGGTTGGTGAGGGGCTTTGTCGCATTCAGAATGGCTCCATCTTCATCATTCCAGTGTATCTCAAAGGTGTAATATGAAGGGTTTTGTCGGGGGTTATAACAAGTCTTACTTTTCCCCTTTGTGCAAATATTCAATTCTGTGCCATTATAAATACACCGGCTGACTGTACCAGTGCAAGTATAGTAGGAGTGATAGAGCAAAGTCTGAGTAATCTTTTGTCCTGTTCGGGTGGTGGTTATGCAGGCTGCACAAGGGGGTAGGGCAAAAGTCTTTTCCAGGATTCCCAGGATCACCACTCCCACAAGGCAATAGTGGAAGAACATTATGATTACAGTCTCTAGTGGTTAATCTGGAAAGTTGGGTATGATGAACTTGTTGAGTTTTCTTCTGTTTTCTGCTGTGACGGTCAATCTCGCGTGACGTAGGTGGATTCTGAAGATTCTCTATAAAGCTGGCTGTCTCCTCAAGGTGAGTCGCAATGGAGTCTCAGGATCATCCAAGCAGCGGTAGAAGAGCAGCCGCCGCCGGCGGGAAAGAACCCTCTGTGACCAGCCATCTTCGGCTCCCCCGGTCGGGGTAGAGCACTGAGCAGGCCATCCATCCAGGCCGCTCAGCCCTCCAACCCAATCGGGGTTGTGGGAGGGGCCAAGCAGCGGTAGAAGAGCAGCCACCGCCAGGCGGGCCCGCGCCTGTCGGGCCCGCGCCTGAGGGCCTCGCCAGAGGGCCCTTTGGCACGGCCCTTAGGCAAAGGTCCTCGCAAAAAACCTAGGACTCATCCAAGAATTCCACAGCTCCACTACCATTCTACCACAGGACCACCCTGCATTCACCAGCATATACATGCACAGCAAGTATACACTATCCATAAGACTGAATTAACCTCTTCTCTAGACAGATTATTACAGTTGCCTGTATTGCCTGACTTGTTACAGTTGCCTGTATTTGTAATATTTGTAATAACTGCCATTGCTACAGCCACTTGCATTGTACTATACCATCTATTACAGTTGCCTGTATTGTACTATATTGCACTATAACTGCCACCTGATACAGTTACCGTTTTTGCACTATTACTGACATTGCTACAGCTATTACAGTTTTTTACAATTCCCTGCATTGTACCATAACAGCTTCTATTTCCTAATCAATTGTAAACAATTTTAATCTGACACATAATTCTCTCAACATCTAATAACTTCTTCACAAGAAGCCAAAATGTGTCATCACCTCTTTACTCTTCTTAGTTTTTACCTTCTCACAGACTGGCTCGGGACCTCCTCAGCCTACTCTTCTTCCACCACTCATATCCCCATCCTCAAAAACTACGCAAAGAAATGGTCAAGTAACTCGTACCATTATCCAGCTAGGGAAGCTCGAATACGGCACTCCCACTTGATTCACATTGCATTACTCCAAACCAGTAACCCAAAGCAACAAGTCTCCCTGCCTTCCAAAAGCCTAAAATGTGCCCTTATAAACGCTCGTTCGATAAAAACAAAATGGCCTGTAATCCAAGATATAGTTACACTTCACAACCTGGACGCACTCTTGATCACAGAAACCTGGCTATCAAAAGAAGATAATGTCCTTATTAACCAACTCATTCCACCAAATTTTTCCATACACACATCTCACAGAGAAAATAAGAAGGGAGGAGGTGCACTCATTCTCACCAAGTCTGAACTCCTTTTCAATACAACTAACTCCTACAGCTCAGACAATATGGAAACAATCACCATAGTGAACAAGCAATGCTCCATCAACCTGATTTACAGAACCCCCTCAAGCTCCCCAGATAACCTGCCTACCATATTAGACATTGCTGCCAATACCAGTAACATTAACATTCCAAACTGGATATTGGGGGATCTCAATCTCCCATCACTACAACAACATCAGTCCTCTGCATTCCTCAATGCCATCGAAACTCTTGGATATCAACAACTAATCTTGGAGCCCACTCACATCAAAGGAAACATCCTTGACATGGTCTTCGCACCACAATCGGCTTCTGCACAAAACAGCAACATTATAAAATCTATCAATGATGTGCCATGGTCAGACCATAAACTAATAATCCTACAAATTCCTTTGGACAACACTCATTCTTTAAACAACAGAAACCTTGACAACACACTAAGAGCCCCATTAAGAGGTTTTCGGCCCTTCAATAAGGATGTTATAATGACAAACACCCAACCACTCCTCAGCAATACAACACTTAACCTGGAAGAAGCAATTGAAGCCTGGAATAACAGCCTCAAAACCATTGCTATGCTACCACACAAAAACACATCAAGGAAAAGACCCTCAGCTCCTTGGTTCTCGCCCGATCTGCGATCTTCTCTTATGCACCTCAGAAGACTCGAAAAACGCTGGCGCCGATCACTGGCCATTGATGATCGTACAGCCTACAATCTCTATTTAGCAACTCACCGTGAAGCAATCACAAACAAAAGGAAGCAGTATCACACAGATATGCTCAAAAGATCACTAAACAAACCTCGTGATCTGTTCAACCTAGTAAAATCTTTATCTAATGAACCATCTTCAGAACAAAAATGTGATATTCACCCACAAGAATTTGCTGAGTACTTGCAATCTAAACTCCTACAGACAGATGAGCTACAGAATACAGTTATTCAAGAATCAACTTGCCAAAACACCTTATCTTCACTGTATGCACCCTCAGCTAAACAAATTGAAGACATAATCTCCTCACTCAATACCTCCACCGCTCAAACCGATCCTTGCCCAGCCTTCTGGATAAAGGACCTTAGAAGTGTATTCAGCCCATTCATTGCAAGAATCATGAACCTTTCTTTCTCAACTGGATCATTCCCATCTGCTCTAAAGCTCACATCCATCAGACCATTATTAAAAAATTCCAAATTAGACCCTAAAAGGGCTGACTCATACAGACCTATCGCCAGCATTCCCCTCCTAGCAAAAATTTTTGAAAAAGAAGTGCAACGCCAAATTCAAGACCACATAGACTCCACAGCTCCTCTCGACCACTTTCAACATGGCTTCAGAGAACACCATGGAGTTGAAACACTCCTCACCACCCTCCTCAATAACATACTCACCAATATAGACAACATCCGCCAAGGCGTCGTGCTAATCTTCTTAGATATTGCAGCAGCGTTTGATTCGGTAAATCACGAGATACTCATTACACGATTAAAGGAAAAAGGCATCGGTAGTTCAGCGCTGGAATGGTGCAAATCTTACCTGGACACCAGAATGCAATATGTAAAATCTGCAACAGGAGAATCAAACCTTTTCCACCAAAAACAAGGAGTACCACAAGGGTCATCTCTTTCATCTCTCATGTTTAACATCTACATGCAACCCATCTGCAATATCATCAGATCTTTCAACGTGGAAGGTATGATATATGCAGACGACATCCTACTTTATATGCCATTTTCTACAATGCAATTGGATCTACTTCCCATAATAAATTGCTTCAATGCCGTATCAGAGTGGCTCCTCTCACAGAACCTCCGCATCCAACATAAGAAAACTGAAGTTCTCTTTGTTACAAGAGACCCTAACTTCATTCCACCAGCACAAATAAGCGTCAAAGGAGCTGATCTATCCACCAAGGAAGCAATAAGATACCTTGGAGTCACACTGGACCACCGTCTCAATATGAAATCACACGTTAACAATATAACAAAGGCTGTATACTTCAAGATACGCACACTCAGGCATCTACGCTCATTACTGGACCCAGACGATTTTAGAACCATCTTCCAAGCACTCATCCTACCACATTTTGATTTCGCAAATTCAATTCTACAAGGTCTCCCACAATCCACCCTAAGTTCTCTTCAACTTGCCATGAACACTGCTGCAAGGGTTCTACAAGGAGCATCCAGGAGTAGTCACGTGACACCAATTCTCAAACATCTTCACTGGCTCCCGATACAAGGCAGAATCATATTCAAAACCCTAATTCTCACATACAAGGCCATACATGGTTTATCTGCAAACTCTCTAACTGATCTCACACAATTTTTACCTCCAACTAGAACCAGAAGAAAAATAGCGACAAACACCCTAATGATGCCGAAGGCCATAACAACCTGTAGCCAAGCAACAGCGAACAGAGCCTTCATGTTTTGCGCACCAAAACATTGGAATTCCCTACCACCCGAAATTCGTGCCATAACCGGCATAGTCCAATTCAGAAAGGCCCTCAAACATAACTTATTCATCAAATACTACCCCACATAATATTCACCACAAACTTAACAGAATCCCCTCCTTTTCCAAACATTATTGATAATATTACATAAATACTTCTCTCATGTGATCGAATTAGCAGATCAATATTCTATGTATATAGTTCAATGTATATAGTTTTACCCCCATATTATCCATGTTTATCTTATCCAAATTTATTTTCCTGTTTTATGTAATACCGAACAGCCTGTTGTTCTGGTCTTTGGTTCTCTGTAAACCGCGCTGATTGTAAATAGCGCGGTATATAAAAAATTGAAATAAATAAATAAATAAAATAAATTCACTGACGTCCATTGGCCAGGATCAGGAGCAGCTGCCAGCTTCACTCGACTGTGGTGGATCCAGGGTTCGAATTCTGCAACTTTCACTGCCATGGGGATTGACAGGATGATGACGTAGGGTCCCTTCCAATGCGGCGCCAGCGGGGTCTTTCTCCACTCTTTCACCCACATGGACGTTCCTGGCTTGAAGGGATGCAGAGGCTCGGTCAGGTTGATGGGTAGTCGGTCTTGCACCCATGTTTGAAGTTTCTGCAAAACAGAACCTAAAGCTAATAGTTCTTGTCTAGTTATTTCAGATCCTATCTGTCTCATGTCTCCCTTTATTCCCTGCACTATGGGTGGAGGTCGCCCATACAAAATCTCAAAAGGGGAGACTCCTAAGGATCTGGTGGGAGCTGAACGTATCCTAAGAAGGGCTATGGGTAGAACTTGGAGCCACTTCAGGTGTGTTTCTTGGCAAAGCTTGGTTAACTGAGTTTTCAGGGTTCTATTCATACGTTCTACTTTCCCTGAGCTCTGGGGTCTGTAAGCAGTGTGCAACTTCCATTTTATTTGCAGAGCTTGAGCTAACTGTTGGGTCACTTGGGATACAAATGATGGACCATTATCTGACCCTATAGTTGATGGTATTCCAAATCGGGGAATGATCTCATGGAGCAATACCCTAGTGACTTCTCGGGCTTTCTCAGTTCGGGTGGGGTAGGCTTCTACCCACCTTGAAAATGTGCAGACTAATACTAACATATAGTGATATCCATTTGCACGGGGCATTTCAGCAAAGTCTATCTGTATATCAGTCATTGTGGTCACCCCTACTGACTGAACTCTTGGGGGTGGAACAGGACCTTGCTTGGCATTATTTTTGGCACATATCAGACATTGCTGTGCCACCGAGGTGGTCAGGGATCCTAGCAGTGAAATACAGAAATGGGGTCTCAGGGTTTTCTCCATGGCTGTTTTTCCATAATGTGTAGCTTGATGAAAAGCTTGAACAAAGGCTGGCCCTAATGCTTCAGGGATGACTGTAGGACCTGGAGATGGACTACCTTCGGGGGTGGCAACACTATCCAACCTTGTTCTGTCAAGACTCCTCCCTCCTTTTCACAATAATAGTCTAAGGGGTATGTTTACTAAACTGCGGTAAACGTGAATAACGTGCGTTGTACGACGTTAACGATCGTAAGTGCAGTATAACATGCATAATCACGCGCCAACGACCGTTAACGTCATACTATGCGCGTTAACCGTAGTTAACGATCGTAAAGCCCTGCAGCGCGTTAAAACAGCGCAGAAGGTGGAGAGTGGGCGGAGAGAAGGGGTCAATGGGCGGAGAGTGGGCGGGGAGAGGCTCCCCTCACACTAACGCGCTGAATTTCTGAGCTCAATTCCAACGCGAATGAAAACCTGTCGTTAAAGGCATATTAAAGGGAAGAGAAACCATTTCCGTCAGCAATGTACAGCAAAACCGGGGAAACCTACAAAATGTGAGCAGTGTGATACATGTGCACAGAACAAAATTTCACCTAAAACGTTAAAAATGACCACAAGAAACATTGTACAAATTATAATCCAGCTGGGCAACAGTGATAGCAATGGGCAACAATGAAAATCACTCCCAGGAAAGCACCAAAAAAAAGAAATGATGTTTGGAAGGGTCTACGCTCCGTAGACCCTTTCAAAGATCATCTCATTGTAATGGAGCTGTCCTGGGAGTGTTTTGTAATGTTGCCCAATGATAGCATTGTTGCCCAGCTTGGTTATGGGTGTTTGCCCCTTTTTTTGAGGTCTTTTCTGAGGTTTATTTGCACCTCTGTCTCCATACAAGGTAAATGAGCCCACAGTAAACCTGTGCAGAGCAGGGTTTCCGACTCGACAGGCCGGTTTTCCTATCTCCAGGGACTGCACTGTCTCTGTGGCCACAGTGTGGTGCAACGGACACAGCCAGTGCCTGTAAGACCAGAGGGTCACAGGTTTAAATCCCAGCTGGGGCTCCTGCCAACCCAATCCCCATAATTTTACCCACCACTAAACAGTGATAGTAAAGACACTCCTTTATTGCAGAGAACATACGCATGGTTAATACGCCTATATTTTACCACACCAAACACAGACACCAGAAACAGCCGCAATACCTAGAGCAGAGTCTCGCAAATGCAGTCCTGGAGGGCCCCACACCTTTCAGGTTCCATGCTGCCTCTAATAAAGATGCCTGTGCTGCATATCTATGCACCACCCCCATGGTATGCAGATGTAGCTCATGCATAGTTATGAGGGACAGCATAAAAACCCGAACAGTGTTTGGAACACCAGGACTGGAGTTGGGGAACTCTGCCGTAAAGCAGCAGCCAACAGGGCCAGACACACCCACACACATACCCACAGGCCCCATTGGCCAATGCCTCCTGGAGAGGCAGGACATTGGGCCCTGCCTGTATCTCCCAATACTAGCAGTTGCATACCTTAGCAATGCCACCCTACACCTGGGTACATGGTACACAGCTATCAAACGTTTCCTATGATAACTGGCAGATATCAATTCCTATGTTAAGCACATTTTGCTCAGTGAGCTCCACCATAACAATCATTCTGATGTCTGTGGTGTGTGCTGCAGGTCTGGTCTCTGACAGTGTTTACCACCCTGGGGAGTGACCCCCAACAGTCTTGCGTACCATATCCATGCCTGTACTGTGCCCAGGACTGGTGTGGTGGGTATGGCTGCTGAACACCTCTATAGTAGCACAATGCTGGCATAGGTGTGGGGGTGGCTGTCTGTCTATCCAGTGTGTGGTGGCTGCAAACACCTTCCACAGCCCACACTGCCAGCAATGTTGCCAGTATTGGGCTGCCAATGTGCATAATGAGGAGCAAGGTACCATGGGTATAGGCCGGACAGGGTGGCCTGGCCAGGGTGCCTCTGCACAGGGCATACGGCAGTGAGAGGCACATTTTAGTGCCCGGCCACCACCTACACAGACAGGGTGACCTCAGTATGTCCTGTGATCACTCTCACCCTGACTGTGCAGTGACCAGTTGACTAGTGGGTGCTAGGCGCACACAGAAAAAGGCATCTTCCAGGTCCAGGACGGTGAAGTGAGTAGCCTCAGCGGGGATCAGTCCCAAGAGAGTATAAGGGTTTGGTACTACTGGGTGTATAGTTTCAACTGCATAATTTACTCGCCTTAGATCTTGTACTGGGCGGTAGTCCCCTGTCCCAGGCTTCTTTACTGGGAGAAGGGGGGTGTTCCACGGTGACTGACATTCCTTGAGAAGTCCGTACTT
This sequence comes from Ichthyophis bannanicus, assembly GCA_033557465.1. Lineage (NCBI taxonomy): Eukaryota > Metazoa > Chordata > Amphibia > Gymnophiona > Ichthyophiidae > Ichthyophis > Ichthyophis bannanicus. Next base: position 498,938,441 of record CM066037.1, on the reverse strand, counting down.
CAGCAGTTTCATCAAATGGCAGTGGATTTCTTCAATGGCTGGTCGAGGGAGAGGATATTGCTTCACATGCACTGGTTCCGCTCCTGGCTTGAGGGTGACAATGACAGGGGCTATGTTTTTCGCTAGGCCAGGTGGATTATCTTCTGCCCATACTATAAGGTTGGTAGGTATACAGGGACTGGTTGACTTGATTGGAGGTGCACTATAGAACCGCCAATCTTCTTCTCGGGGAACAGTAAGCACCATCAATCCAGCAGGCTTTGGGTTCACAGTCATTTTCATTTCTCCCCCTTCAGCAAAGGATATTTGTTCCTGGAGCTTGGCAAGCATGTCTCGGCCCAGTAGTGGAATAGGGCACTCAGGCATATACAAGAACTGGTGCGTTATCTTCTGTCCCCCTAGTTCACACATGCGGTTCTGCAAGAATGACTTTGTGGCTTTATTTCCAGTGGCTCCCACAATGGTGACAGATCGTGAGGACAGAGGAGCTACTGGCTTGGCTACTACTGAATGTTCTGCTCCTGTATCTACCATGAACTCCATATATTGGTCCCCTATCTTTAAACTGACCATAGGCTCCTGGGGACCCAGGGTGAACTTGGAGCCCGGTCTGGCCTAGTCTTCATCTATGTCGTCTAGGTCATAGCCCATTGCTACTGCCACTCCCTCAATGGCTTCTTCCCTTTCTTGCTGGACCTGTGTTCGATTCATTCCTCCCCTCCTTTGAAATCGTCCTCCGGGCCTCCAGGGACTCCCTCCTCCCCTTGCAGGGGTGGAGTCCGGATGCGGGCACTCATTTCTCCAATGTCCTTCTTCCTTGCAGTAGGCGCACTGATTTGCAACCAATTGAGGCCTTTCGCTTCCGCGGCCTCTTCCAGGTCCTCTGGTCCTTTGATTAGGAAAACCTCCTCCATGTTGTTCGGTTTTAGCAGCAGCAAGAAGATCTGCCTTCTTCTTTATCTTTCGTTCACTTTCTCTGTCTCGTTCATTTTCACGATTCACAAATACTTTCTGAGCGACTTCCATTAACTGAGCTGTATTCATGCCCGCAAATCCATCCAATTTCTGCAATTTTCGTTTTATGTCTCTCTGGGACTGACTAACAAAGGCCGCATTTACCATGCGTAAATTTTCCTGAGCGGCGGGATCATATGGGGTATACAGTCTATAAGCTTCAGATAACCGCTCATAAAAGGCCGCTGGGCTCTCATCTGGACCCTGGAGAACTTCCGATACTTTCCCGATATTCATGGCCCTCTGGCCTCCCTTCTTCAGGCCCTGCAATAAGGCCTGGCAAAATCTGGTTAGGGCCGCCGCCCCCCTTTCCTCATTCGGGTCCCACCCGGGATCTTCATTGGGATATTCTGCAACAGCTGCTTGCGGGGGATTTATTCCTCCCCTTTCTACAGGGTTCTCTTCTAACCATCGGAGGGCTGCTTGCCCGATTCGCCCTCGCTCCTCAGTAGTGAAGAGGGTAGACAGGAGCTGGCGACAATCGGCCCAGGTAGGCTGATGGGTTTGCATAATGCTAGACATTAATTCTGTTAATTCCTGGGGCTTGTCTGTATAGGATGCATAATGAGTTTTCCAGTTTAATAAATCTGTGGTGGAAAAGGGTACATAAACTAAGCTGGTTGGTCCTGGCGCCATCTGACCGTGATCATTTAAAACAGGCATTCCAAGCACTTGACGTAATGGCATTAGGTGCCCTGTTTTCTCCTTCTTCTTGGGTGTTACGCTTCTTAAATCATAAGGCTCTCGGACACAAATCTCCTTGGTGGGTGACCCTGAACTGGCAGGAGAGCCTCCGCTTTCTATCTCGTCAGAGGACTCGCGTCTCCCTGCTGTGCTTGGGCCTGACTCGGGACTTTCACTCGGGGTAGGGCACTTCTTAGGCTGCTGTATTGGTATTCTCTGGGGCTCCTCTTCTGGCTCTACTTCAGGTCGTGGTGCGTTGGGGACTAACCTCTGTGGGTGCTGGGGTAACCTATCCAGAATATCTCGGGACTCTGGGTCAGAATACACAGGCGGTTTCTCTTCCTTAGCTTTTTTGGTTCCCCTAGTAGTAGCTACAAATATTTTACAGTGCTCCTCATAACAGCACTTCATCCATGAGGGCTGCTGTTCACATACACATAACCAGGATCTATATAGGGGAACTGGTCAGGATACACTCTTAATATGAGTTGATGAAGTCGTAAAACTGTCTCAAAATCAAAGATGCCCCCTCGGGGCCATGAAGCAGCTAATGCGGGCCACTACCTTACAGCAGAGATGTCTCTCTCCATACAAAGATTTGACTTGTTCAAGCCATGGTATTTTCAATAACATCATATGGATGTGAAAGCTGGACAGTGAAAAAGACAGACAGGAAGAAAATTGATGCCTTTGAATTATGGTGCTGGCGGCGAATACTGTGTATACCATGGACTGCCCGAAGAACAAACCAGTCGGTACTAGAGGAGATCAAACCTAAGCTTTCTTTAGAAGCTCAGATGACAAGACTTCGACTTTCATACTTTGGACACATCATGCGAAGAGAGATCATTAGAGAAAGACATTATGCTTGGCAAGATAGAAGGTCAACGCAAAAGAGGAAGGCCAGCAATGAGATGGATCGATACAATAACAGCAGCTACGGGTACCAGTCTGTCAACAATGAGTCGCCTGACTGAAGACCGAACACAATTTAGGATAGCTATCCAGAGGGTCGCCATGAGTCGACTCTGACTCGACGGCACTTAACAACAACCTTTCACATAACATTTTTAATCTGGATGGAGTCATTTTCGTACCATAATCGCCTGAAAATCCTTTACGGAAATTCTTGATCATACATGCCAACGGAGTTTGCGTGGACTCCGTCCCTCCCATAATCTAAACGTACCTACGTACACTACCTACATACTCAACGTACCTGCGTATGTTACGTACCCTACGTCCCTACGTACACGTAATGACGTACAAGACAACGAACAATAAGGATAGGTAGTATGGCTGTAGGTAAGGGGTCCGTACAGCCCACAGAACACTGGGGGGGACAAACACCACTCGCTTCCTCCTGTTCGCGACCTGGGCGCGGTCGCCCAGCCAGGAACTGCACTACTTAGGAGTCCGCTCTCGCTCGGTCTATATTTCAAGACCTCTCACTCACACAAGCAAGCATATTTCAACAAGATATCATATTTCAATACTTCAAGTGCCCAGGTTTTCTGACTAACTGACTATTCCAAACAAGAAGGGTCGATGGCTTCGGCTTCTGCTTTCCTTACGCGGAGCTTACTAGGACCGCCCTTATGGGAGGTGATCAGGCTCCCTTGTCTCGCCCACACTCATGCGAGATTTCCCAGTTAGTCTATACCAAATATACCAAATTAGTCCTGCGCACGCAAGACGCTGTCCCAGGCTGTTCTTTCTGACTATTAAATCACAAAAATGTCTACTCACCGGATCCAGTCCCTGATACCACACCAGCTTCTGAGTTGGAACCTGGACTCCCCCGGGTCGGAGGTGTTGGCCAGCTGTACCCGATGGCCCGCCGAGGCAGTCGGAACCCTCTCCGGCACAAAGGGGCCGGCGGCGCCTGAGGTTTCCCCCGCGGTCGGACAGACACGGTTCCAACCGGGCCAAACCTCAAGGCGAATTGCATGGATTATTCACTTGAATACCATTTACCACTCGCACTTCCCGGCCAACGCACCAAGAATATGCTGTAGCAAAGTGCAATCAATGAATAAGTCCAGGAGTCAATTGACAGGGTCCAAGCCAGTTTATTGTGCACAGGCCCAGTCAGTCAAAGCTTCAAAAGGAACTGAGCAAGTTTATACAGAGACATAACCATTTATACCTCTTTTTCAGTTTGATACATGAGAACTTTCTATTGGTTCCAACTCGATACATGCAAACTTCTCATTGGTTTTACATTTCCCTCATTTGTCCAATTAGAAATCCCTCTGGAGCCTAACAACCGGCCCCCTCCCTTAGGATTGCTTGAACAATGGTACAGTTCTTGATTTCGTTACTTCTCTACTGCAAGGTTATCCCTGGCTTCAGGAATGCATGTATTGAAACATTTCTGTTCTTTCACACACAAGAGAATAATAGAAGACTTATGAATTCATAAAAACTTCTTATTAAGCATTTTAAAACAGTTTTCTCATTTTTCACAGATTTTTGGTTCTTTTCTAGCTATAATGGGAGTTAGGATCCAGGCCTAACTTACAGGCCTTTCATAGTAGCAGGCCATGCTAGGCCATAGCCTACCACAATAGTGCAACAGTCATTTTAACTAGATACTTGACAACTCTTGCCTGGCTAAAAGTCCCTCTGACTCTCTAGATCAATCCAGTCACATTTAGATTTTTATTGTATGTTCAGAGTTATAAGCTACCCGGCTAAATTTTAAAAAAGAACATCCCCCCGCCCCATAAAGTCTTGAACTAGTTCCTTCCTGTGCAGCTAAATTTGCACACAAATTTAGCTGGATAAAGAAACCATATTTTATCGGGTAAATCATTTCAACATAAAACCGCTCATGTAGATAACTGTGTAAGCATAGGCTCGGTGAGGGCTTGAACACCCCTAATATTCTCTCCTGCACTTTCCTAGATCAAGAACAGAGAGCTCCATGCTGCAGTGCAAGGCAGGAAGGAAGCCCTTCTGTTTCCTAGCTACGGGTCCTGCCTTCCCCAGCAGCCTCTTGGGTGGTTGTATCTGCCCAATAGTTTGAAGGGGGAGGAGGGATCCGCTGCAGCCTATTTCCTGTCTATATCTGATCAATGGGCTGCAAGGGGAAGAGGCAGCTGCAGCAGGGTGTAGGTTAGACACACTTCCTGCCTGCAGTTGCTAGTGGGGACAGGAAATTCTTTAACCCTGAGCTCTTGATGAGGAATGCCAGTTTGTTTTCTTAAGAAAAACAGGAAACCAGGTTGTCTGAACATTTGTAGGAGGCTTGTAAATGACTGATTCCAGAAACAGTGGCCAGTTTTGTTTGTAACCTAAACTTTCCTTGACCTTGACATATAACTTGAGGCAGCAACACTGAGAAGTCCTCCTGGCACAGATACACTGAATCAAATAGATTTGAACTTGTGTATCTGCTTAGGATGCATAATAGCCTCCTTCACAGGAATACTGCACCCAGTAAACAAGGGCACTAACTTCAGGAATGGCCATGTCAAAACAGTGTAAGATAAAACCTAAGGTCAATAACTGGAAACAGAAATCAACCGCAGACCTACAGACCATGAAGCATGATCCTGGTATACTCCTAGCCTGTCAGATTTTTAGGATCTCCACAATGAATAATTATGAAACAGATTTTCACGCAATGGAGGTAGTGTATCCAGATCTATCTCATGCAAATTCATTATGGTTATCCTGAAAACCAGACTAGCTCAGTGATACACCAGGACCAGCTTGAGAAACACTGCCCGATATAAAAGACTGCATTAAAAAATAGTTCTTTCAGAATCAATGGATTATATGTTTATTTTTATTATACTCTCCTATGTATCTCTGAGCTTAAAGAACCATAATAAATGAACTTTCCAGAATATTGTAACTACTAATTTTCACCCTGTATATCCGTTACTTTGCGGAAGAAAGGCCCGGCGTTCTCCTTCCGACCGCACCTTGCCAAGAAAACCCAGAGAATAGGGACAACTATCCACAGGGTCACCAGGAGTCTGCATTGACTCAATAACACTTAACAGTAGGGGCAAGAGAATTATTACAAATGGATTTGGGAAAAATAAACTAGTTGGGATCATTAAGGGGCTACATTAGATTAGAGAACTATGGTGTACACTGTATCTCAGAGCTGCATGAAAAGCTCATATTGGCAAAAGTCCCACCATCTGTGATGGAAAAAAGTTGAGAGAAACCAATTTTGCAAGCCTTTGCTACTTGAAAGTCTTTTGCTGGGTAAAAGCGAATCAGCTGCTTCGAGGGCACTTGGCTGAAGCTCAGAGTTTAAATGCTGCAAAATTGCTGCATGATGTCAGTTGCTGCTGTAAAATGTTGGTTTCCCAGACCTAAAGAAGGCAGAAAAAAACCCTAAAACCTATTGGCTTGCTAGAAAGGGCATATATTCTGTGTTCTGTAAAGAGCCATCTCCGACCTCCCAGCCTTTCGCAAGATATTAAAAACCCATTTATTCTGGCAATTCTATGATCATATACCATGAGGAAAATCCACTGCAATAGTCTGACTGCCCTACGTCGCTCTTTACCCTTGTGTTCCATGTCATCACATGAATTTATTCCATTATGGACTATAGTTCAACCCTGTTAAATTATTGAAGTTGGCATTCCTGTTCTATGCACATTTCACTACTTATTGCTATATGTAAACTGCTCTGATTATGAAATAGAGCAATATATAAAATCAAATAAATAAATAATTAAATAAAATAAATAAGGAGTCAAGGTCTATAGCTCCAAAATCTGCCACCCAGGGCTGGCTTTAGGCAAAGACAACCTGTGCAAAAACTGTGAATGGTGCCATCCCACCTGATCCCCGCATAATAATTTGTTGTTTTAATTTGTACATTTCTGAATAATCCACGCTTCTGTGAACCCAAAGTAATATAAAAACATATAATAATAATAATAATATAGTTAAACTTACCAGCATGTCCATACAAATACATAAGAACTGTGGTTGTTGTTAAGTGTCATTGAGTCGGTGTCGACTCATGGTGACCCTCTGGATAGTTGTCCTAAACTGTGTTCAGTCTTTAGTCAGGCAGCTCATTATTGATAGAGTGGCATTTATAGCTGCTGTTATTGTATTGATTCATCTCATTGCCGGCCTTCCACTTTTGTGTTGACCTTCAACATTTCCAAGCATGATGTCTTTCTCTAATGATTTCTCTCTTCACATGATGTGTCCAAAATATGAAAGTCAAAGTCTTGTCATCTGAGCTTCTAAAGAAGGCTTTGGTTTGAACTCCTCTAGTACTGACTGGTTTGTTCTTCATGCTGTCCATAGTATGCACAGTATTTTTCACCAGCACCATAATCCAAAGGCATGAATTTTCTTCCTGCCTATCTTTTTCATTGTCCAACTTTCGCATCCATAAGATGTTACTGAAAATATCATGGTTTGGACAAGTCAACTCTTTGTATGAAGAGAGACATCTCTGTTCTTGAGAATCTTGTCTAGGTCCTTCATAGCCGTTCTGCCAAGAACAATGCATCATTGGATTTCTTGACTACTTGTCATTTTTTATTGATCCAAGCAGGTTAAAGTTGTCAACTATTTCAATTTCTTCTTTATCAATGATGAACTTGTTGATTTTGACAGGATCTTTGTCTTCTTTACGTTAAGAGGCAGACCCATTTTAAACTATGGGGTATGTTTACTAAACATTCCTAACGTGCGGGGCCGCGGTAGTGTGCCTGTGCCATATAAGGAGTGGGCGGTTCAGGCCAAAAAAGGAAAAAAAAAGACCGTACGTGTGCGCGTCGCGTTAATGTGCGGGGCCCACATTAGCGCGTGGGAAGGCTAAGTGGGGCGCAGCTGGGCACATATAGGAACAGAGCCGTAGCACAATGGTGAAGACAATAACCAATGGTGCAGGGGCCACGGGTTCAATCCCCCAGTGTGCACAACCCAAAAAGGCTGGCTGAGGCACTGCCTTGAATGTGGAAAAGTGTGTCAGGAGGCAACATAATTTTGTGTGGCGCACTGTTCATTTTGGGCAGCTTAAGGCGGCACACTGTTCATTTTGGGCGGCATAAGGCGGCGCACTTTTCATTTTGGGCGGCATAAGGCAGCACACTGTTCATTTTGGGCGGCATAAGGCGGCGCACTGTTAATTGTGGGCAGCAGGATGTGGCGCGCTGATGGGCACAAGGCAGCGCGCTGATGCTAAAGAAAAGGAACACAGCCACAGCACAATGGTTAAGACACTGACCAATGGTGCAGGGACCAGGGGTTCAATCCCTCACAATGCCCAGTGAAAAAGGCTAGTTGAGGCAGTATGTTTTATGTTGTGGAGTGCTGTAGGAGGCTTTTTAATTTTATTTTGTGCTAACTACTAGCAAACGCACTCTCACAGCATGTTAACATAATGCGGCCCATAAGGCACATGTCACAGTGCACCGTCCGCCAAGGCACCCTAGAATGTCCCCTATAGGGCAACATGTATGTTGCGACACAGGATAATGTATAGTGCACCCTATATGGATGCCAACCATAAAGTGCCCTATAGGGCGCCCCATAAAGCACCCTCAGAGGCACCTTATGGGTACAGTACGCTGAGGGTGTTATTGCAGGCATCAACATATGTACAGTAAACTAAAATAATGCTTTGGACAACCCTATCACAGAACCCCCACTGTGGGTTTGAACCCATGACCTCTGGCAGCCCAGGCAGTGACGTAACCATTGGGCTACAGCTCTATAGCTGTAAGCAAGCCCTTGCCTGGCTGCAGATAGCCTGCACGTCACAGCACAGACAGTCTGCTGGTGTAAACAGGATAGGGTTAGGCCACCCGTACCCATGATGCACTGCACATGCAAATCAGCTGTCCACAGATGCACAGAAGATGGGAACTGCACCCCTAAAGCTCCCCGGCCTGGTAGGGGGAGGTGTCCGTGTGCACCCACACAGCACCTCAGCCTGGTAGGGTGTCCTGAGTGGGTGGACAAACGGCAAAGAGTAGCTAAACACCATCACATTGTGCGGTTACTGTGCTCACCCTGAGTTTGTGATGTTGCGCCCAGGACCAGGTCCACAACACCTTGCATGGCTGAATGCAGCCATGCTAGAGCTCCAAAGCAGCAATAACCTGTGAAATAGGTAGGTGCTGCATAAACATCCTGGAGATCTCTGTCTGCCTCAGTTAGTGGGACTCCCCCCCCCTGTGGATAAAACACAGTTTCCCACCAACAGATCCCCATTCCCACCCCCCTGCACTGATGGCAGCATAGTGGACCATCAACCCCAGCCCTGCTGGGGAACAGACACCCCACAGGGCAGTCCAAGCAGCTGCACACACATCCATAACACAATAACAGACAGACATTAGGCCTGGATATTCACAGATGCACCCCCGTACTATCTGATATTCTCCTGCAGCAAGCCATCAGCCACTGCACCCTGCAAGGCGCTCCATCAAGACACATACCATCTGTGCACAGTCTGCTGGTTGGTCCTGATGGAAATGCATGCACCCACAACTGGGGTAGCAGCACACACAAACAGATAAGTCAGTGAAGAGGACCCAACAGGAAACCCATATATATCACATGAGAGAAACACAATATAGCACTATGGGTGTGCCTAGCCATGCTGCAGTCACTGCACACTCAGGGTGAGAGTGATCCCCCAGCAGCACATACAGAGGTCACCCTGTCTGTGTAGGTGGTGGCCAGGCACTACCATGTCCCTGTCAGTGCCCTATGCCCTCTGCAGCTGCATCCTGGTCAGCCCACCCTGTCTGAGATGTACCCATGGTCCTTTGCTACTCATTATGCACATTGGCAGGCCAATACTGGCAACAGTGCTGGCAGTGTGGGCTGTGGAAGGGGCTTGCAGCCAACACCCCCTGTATAGACAGACACACACTTCCACACCTATGCCATCATGGTGCTACTATTGAGGTGCTAATTAGCCTTGCCCACCAAACCAGTCCTGGGCACGGCAAGGCATGGATATGGTACGCAGTACTGCTGGGGGTCACTCCCCAGGGTGGTAAACACCGTCAGAGGCCATGCCTGGAGCACGCACCGCAAACACCTAACTGATTGCTCTGATGGGGTCAACTAGCAGTATGTACGTAACGTATGGATATCTATCTGCCAGTACTCCTAGCAAACATCTCACAGCTGTGTACCGTATACCTCAGGTGTAGGGTGACATTGGTAAGGTATGCAGGTGCTAGTATTGGGAGATGCATGCAGGGTCCAATGTTCTGTCTCTCCAGGAGACATTGGCCAATGGGGCCTGTGGGTGTGGGTGCGGGTGTGTCTGGCCCTGTTGGCTGCTGCTTTACCAACTCCAGTCCAGGTTTGCATCACACTGTTTGGGTTTTCCTGCTGTCCCTCATGAATATGCATGAGCTACATCTACATGCCATGGGGGTGGTGCATAGATATACAGCACAGGCATTTGTATGAGTGGCAGCATGGAACCTGACTGTTGTGTGGCCCACCAGGACTGCATTTGGGAGCTTCTGCTCTAGGTACTGCCCCTGTTCATGGTGTCTGTGCTCAGTGGGGTAAAAGATAGACGTAGTACCATTGCATATGTCCTCGCCACGAAAGGTGTGTCCTTACTATCACTGTTTAGTTGTGGGAAAAATATGTGGGCAGGATTGGTGGTAGCCCCAGCTGGGCTTTGATCCTGTGACCTTGTTCTTGCATGTACTGTCTGTGTGCACTGCACCACTGTGGAGCCACAGATTGGCTGGATTCCCTGGAACATCCATGACTGTGGATCTGGCAGGGCCTGTCTATTGCAGTGGACTGTGCCAGCCTGCACATGGCTAGGCCTCTGTCTTCTGTGGCTAGCAGCCACTGCCCCCTGCACCACATGTACTCGTCCGCCAACATGCTGGCATGAGCTTCTCTCAGAAAAAGCAGATGACATGATTGCAATGTGGCAGTACGGGACTGCATTTGGGGGACGTGGCTGTAGGTAATGCCCTTTGTTGTGGTGTGTGTGCGGTGTTGGGTAAAATATGGGTGGTTTCCCCATGCTTATGTTCCCTGCAATACAGGGGTGTCTGCGCTTTGTTTAGTGGTGGGTAAAATATAGGGACTGGGCTGGCAAGTAGCCCAGCTGGGATTTGAACCTCTGACCCTCTGGTCTTAGAGGTACTGGTTCTGTCTGCTGCACCACACTATGGCCACAGAAACAGTGCAGCCCCTGGAGGTAGTAAACCTGGCAGGATGGAGTCACAAACCCTGCTCTACGCATTTTTACTGTGGGCACATGCACCCTGTCTGGTGACAACAGTGCACATAAACCCCGGAAATGACCATGGAAAGTGGGGGACACAATATCACCATGCTGGGCAACAGTGATATTAATGGGCAACCATAGAAACCACTCCCAGGAAAGCTCCAACAAAAAGGAAGTGTTTTTTGGAAGAGTCTCCGCTCCGTACACCTTTCCAAAAGTCATTTCTTTTTGTTGGAGCTTTCCTGGGTGTGTTTTTTAGTTTTGCCCATTACTATACCTGTCCCCCAGCTGAATTCCTATTTTTACAATGTTTGTTGTGGTCCTTGCTGTTCATAGAGCACTATGGTCACATCACATAACCTAAGAGAATGGATAACAGCATTCCAATCCTCCTAAACAACTGTATGTATATAAAATGTGTTTTTAGCACCACTGTAAATAGCCCACCTTGTACATAGCTCAAACAAATCAAGCACCCCACACCGCCATCACACAACCAAGTTTCATCCTCACTGCATGTACAACACACACACTTTACCTGATTGCTTGCTGTGATACCACCTTGATTATTAAGATAAGGCGGTTTAGAAATACTGTTAAATAAATAAAATAAATAATTTTCTATTTTTAATTCCACATTTGGGCTGTGCACATGTATCACACTGCTCACGTTTTGCAGGTTTCCCCGGTTTTGCTGTACATTGCTGACGGAAATGGTTTCTCTTCCCTTTAAATGCCCTCTACCGCGAGTGAAATACTCTGAGGGTGCTTTATGGGGCGCCCTATAGGGCACTTTATGGTTGGCATCCAATGTACAGTTTTGCTTTGGGATTCGGCCCCGATAATGTGCCGGGAGCCTCTCCCCTCCCCTTCCCCGCCCATTAGGCCCGTCTCTCCGCCCCTCAGGAACCTTCCTCCGCCCTCCGTTAGCTGTTCCACGCCTCTATCGGACATTTGCGGGCCCGTACTTGTGCGGGGCCCGTTATTGTGCCGCGCACCTGTGCGGGGGTGACACGCACGATTGCGGGGCTTTTAAGCGCTCTTAAGTACCGCTTTTAGTGCGCTATTTTGCGGCATGCAAATTAGCGGTTTTTAGTAAACATGCCCCTATGTTCCTTGATCTTGAAAAGCAATGTTTCAGATCATCTTCACTTTCAACCAGTATTGTAGTATCATCAGCATAGTGAGGATTGTTGATGAGTCATCCACCAATCTTCACACCTCGGTTGTCTTCATACAGTCCTGCTTCTCTGATGATTTGTTCTGCATATAAATTAAAGAGGTAGGGGGAAAGCATGCAGTTTTATCACACACCTTTGCTGATTTTAAACCATTCTGTTTCTCCTAGCTCCATTCGAATTGTTGCTTCTTGATCAATGTAAAGATTGTGCAAGAAAACTATCAGGTGTTCTAGTAAACCCATGCTTCTTAATGTGGTCCAGAGTTTCTCATGATTTACACAGTCAAAGGCCTTGCTGTAGTCAATAAAACATATATATATATATATATATATATATATACAGATATATATTTTGGTATACATCTGTCTTTTCAAGGTTCCATCTCATACCTGCACACACACATCCATCTGTTTGTATCTGCTTTGCCTATGTGTGTGTGTATGTCTTGTGAATGTAGTGTCTGTATGATTGAATCTATGAGTGTGTTCGTGTATGTGTGTGTGTGCATGTATAACTTTGTTTTTTATGTTTAGTATCTCTTTGTGTGTGTGTGTGTGTGTGTGTGTGTGTGTGTGTGTGTGTGTATCTTTGTGGGTTGGCATGTATGTGTGTTTGTTCATTCTTGCATGTGTGTGTGAATACCTGTATGTATGTTTGTTCTGTGTGTGTCTAATTGGGAGAGGAGATAAGAGGGGCGGGCTGTTTGACAGGAACAACTGTGAATTAGTGACAGTATGCTGCAGCTGTTGTAACTGCTTTTTCTAGAGAAATTTAGAGGCATTTATTTTCTAGAGTGTGTGTGTGTGTGTGTGTGTGTGTGTGTGTGTGTGTGTGGAGGAGGAGGGGGGGGGGAGAGTTTTGCAGGCTTCATTTCTCTTCCATCTCAAAAGATGTCTCTCATTCCTCGCCCTTTCCTGAGCCCCGCTTGCACTTCACACAGTTCTCATTCCAGGTATGGTTGTAGTCTCTGCTGGGTGATCTTCAGAAGAATCTTGATGGCATGTGAGATCAGAGCGATTGTGCGATAATTTCCACAATCAGTCGGATCACCTTTCTTCAGTATCGGTATAAACACAAATCATTTCCAGTCAGTTGGCCATGAAGTTGTCTTCCAAAATTCCTGGCAGCGCCTTGTAAGTATAGCAACAGCCTTATCCAATTGCTGTCATATTTCAAAGGGAATGCTGTCAATACCCTGTGATTTGTTCTTAGATAATGCTCAGTGCTGCTTCAATTTCTTCTTTCATTACCAATGGTTCCTGGTCATAAGATACAGATTTAAACAGTTGTTGGTCCACTTGATCTTTATCGTATGATGGCTTTGTATATTCTTTCCACCTTTTCTTGATCTTCTCAGCATCATTCAACATGGATCCTTGATCCAATTTGGGGGCTGGAATTTTCTCTATCTCTCATAGCTTTAGGAAAGAAAAGGTCCATCAAGCCCAGTGTCCTGTTTCCAAATATATAACATCACTCTTAATGCATTGATACATCATAATTCAATAGCCACAGTTTGAACTACACAGCATACTAAGCTGTGGAGCTTCTTGTGGCCCACTGAACCAAACAAGCAGAGACAGCATGACCATTAGATAAACTAGGTAACTGTCTAGGATGCCCGTGGTCCGGGGCAGCCCATTTCTGCTGCTCCTGCCTTTCTCCAGGACCTGCAGGCTTGGCAAGGGCCTCAAACAGCCCCGCAGTGCTTAACTTAAAACTCTAATCACAAAACAGCAAAACCCAACCCCTGAGGCATGCAAGTTCACCAAGCCCTAAAAGTGAACCCAAAAGAAAAACTTCCCTCCTAGGAATCAAAAGTATTTTTTTGGGGATTCCTTCTGTTTGGTGGTGAGAAGTTTAGCCTGAAGCAGGGTGTTTGAAAATTTAAACCCGAAATGCAGGACTGTGTCGTGTCTTTCACCCGTGTTGGAGTTCATATCGCCTTTCTCTGCAGTTAGGTACAAATAACATTGCTTGGTCATGTAAGTTAACTTGACCTATGTTCAACTGCTTTTGTTGATTAAAGTGGAATTGTATTCACTATGCCTTAGCTTTTACAAATGTTAGCTTGGGCAAGGTGTTTCATGGTCCGACAAAAAAATACTTTTGATTCCTAAGAGGGAAGTTTTTCTTTTGGGTTCACTTTTATTGTGTTTATTAACTTAAAACTCTGGCATTGCAAGTCTGTTTTATCACTGCCCCCTCCAACACCCGATGCCAACTTCCTTTTTCATGGGGTGGAAGTGGCCTCTGCCTCCATAAAAATGAAAGTCTGCATCAGGTGTCAGAGGAGGCAGACGGCAGAAAGCCTTGCGGTGTCAGAGTTTGAAGATAAGTGCCGTGGGGTTGTATGAGGCCCTTGCTACCCCTGCAAGTCCCAGAGAGGGGCAGTGGCAACAATGGGGGTCGGGGAGGGGGGGCGGCACAGGAGCAAGGGAGTGGCCTAGTGGCTGGGGCAAGTTATCTCAGGCCAGAAAGTCAGGGGTTCAAATCCCACTAGAGGACAGCAACCTTGGGCCGGAAGGACTGGAGTTTCTAGACCCACAGGTGCTCCTTGTGGACTTGGGCAAGCCACTTAACCCTCCATAGCCCATGTTCCCTGTAAAATAGCTATCTTGAAGTTATGATGCCCTGTTCAATGTAATTTCAGTTTGTTCAATGTAATCCACCTTGATATCATGAAAAGCAGTATATAAGAAATGTTAAATAAAATTAAGGGGGTGCAAGAGATGAGATTCACCTAGAGCACCTCATTGCCTTGCACTGGCCCAGAAGACAAGAAGAACCACCAGGAACTATTGGATTAGGAGCACACAGCCATGGACCATTACCACTGGGACATAGAGTAGGAAGTGTTCCCTCTAAGGTGCACAGGAAACCACTGCCCATGTCATTATCATTAGGTTTACTTACAGTAGTCCTACAATTTCAGTTGTCTGGAGCAAAAAGATCTGTGGGACTCTTAGGGGTCTTACCTACCCAACATGATGGAAACCACAAGATTGTTGCAGCATGCCCGATGGTGGTAGACTCCCACACACTTTAGAGGAAACAGTGGTGGGAAGGCCAGAGGCCAACATGCTTTGAGTCTGCATCAATGTTCCCAGTATTTTTTTCAAGTGCACATATACCCCCCCCCTTCCCTAGAACACATTAACCCTCTTTCCATGTGCTCTGCACCCCAGAGCACATACCTCCTGCTTCTTATCCTCCATACCCAGTATCTGCCTGTTACCAATCTCTTCCCCATTGCATCCTACCTCATGTGGCCCCCTTCCTGTTCCAGCTTGCCTTAACATACTTTTACCTTACTCTTGGGGAGGAAGGATATAAGGTTGTGCACGGCCAAAAAGAGGTTAGTGCTCATTTAAAACAAAATTTTTCCGGTTTGGGGGCAATTTATTATGTACATTTCACCTATTCATTTTTTGTGCAGGCGCTGCTTGTGTGCTAGAACCCTTCCAAGCACCCAGCTCAGTTGCATACCTGCTAATTCATAGGTACACCCTCGTGCAAGTGATTTTTGCATACCTTAAATTTCTAGGCACCAAAATGAAACACATGCGTACTTATGAATGCACACCCCTGGTGTGCACGTGTGCCTATATAACCCAAAGGGCTGCTACAGTTTTGTTTAAACTTTTGAAATTTTCTGAATGCAACTTAGACTGGACATTTCAAAAATATATGCTGAAAAGATGCCCATGGAAGGAGGACTCCTGCCACGCCCAGCCTAGTTCATCCCTGCCCAGGTGTCCCAGATTTGATTTCCGAAAACCCTGACCTATCACCAGCACCAACCAAGGACTGTTTCTGTAATTGCTGGATTACAGATGGAGATAAGTAGGGCCTGATCAGGGAAGCCCTGGTATTGTGAATGAATGCCCACGGTAATCCCCTCTACTCATAAACGGTAATGGGCAGTGTCATGGGAGCTTCCGACTGTCATGGAAGGCATGTATAGAGGAAAACAGAGTAAAAGCAACTCCCATGAGCATTAAGGAAGATCACAAGAGAGAAAAAAAACCTTGGATTTGCAGTTTGTGACCCTTGGCTGCACTGACTGGGTTAAATATGTAGAGGAATGTAAAACTGGAAGGAAAAAGTCTGGATATCTCTAAATGCAGGTTCATGGGGCAGTAACCAAATAGAGGCAGGTTTGAGTTGATCTGGAAGCCCAAAGGCACAGAAGGAAACTGTCAGGCTGGAAATTTTAAAAAAATAGTAAACCCCAAAATGCACCTTATTATATTTGCTCCCCCTCTGAAAGCTGAAAATTTTGTTGGGTCATTTATCCAGAGACCTTGCAGAATTCCTTTCTATATCATATCCACTAGCACAGCTGTCATGCTGCCCCTTTGAGACCCATAAGCAGCTTCTAGGATTCTCATGCTTGGTCTTAGCCGCTCAACATCTACATAGGAAGGTATGCACCAGTTACCACAGAGCCCTGTCGCAAGTGATGGTATAGCCCAGACCCAGGGAAGAGTCTGGCAAGCAGTGAGAAATAGCACCTTACAATTAACAGATTTTGAATGTTCCATTCCAATGAAATACAACATGTGCTGTCACCTGGTGACCAGCAGATCCTGGGTTTTCTTGGCAGTGTGACCAGAAGTGGATTGCCAGACCTTTCTTCTAAGGCAATGGAGGGTTAAGTGACTTGCCCAAGGCCACAAGGAATGCTAATGGGAATTGAACCCTGGTTGCTTGGTTACCAAGCCAGTGCTTTAATCACTAGGCTACTCCTCCATGGCAATAAAAAAAAGGGTAGAATAAAAGGAAACAAGCTGACATTTTCTGGTTCCTATTGTGTTCCATGAAAAGAAAGTCCACATTCCTCCTCTTAACCAAGATAACAGAGGCCCAGAACAACAAGGCTGACTCAAGCCCAGTGTTATTGTTTATACTCCCACACTGGAAAATGTCATACAGCAGATCTAATTACCAGTTCCAGAGATGACTGCATGCCCAGTGCATTTCTGAAGTGCTGGTAGTGCAAGGGTATGTCTAAATGCAGAGGCCTATGAAAAGGTGTTCTCTGCAACTCAGTTGCTGACTTTTCAGAATCAGAACTTGACTGAAGTGAGAACCCTCTTTTTTATGTATTAACTCCTACTATTTATTTATTTAGAACTCTTATATACCGCACCAATTATAGGCAGTTTACAATAAAAGCATACATAATCACAAACTAAAATATATAAAACATCATCACAAACAAGATCCAGACAATAAAACATAGCTATTTATCATTTCAGTAGAATGACTAAAAGTACAAATACATATTATTATTATTATTAGAGTCGCTTATATACAGCACTATTCAGCATCAGTGCGGTTTACAATGAACAATAAAATACACATTTCCGATGGTACTTTGTGTTTACAGTTGAACAGGTAATGCAACTTGGATAACAGGGTAACTATTTACAATTGAATTCTATTTACAATTACATATGTTTATGGTTTATTATTTCTTGCTATTAATTATCATTTAAAACATAAGATAAGCCATGCTGAGTCTGACCAAGGCCCATCAAACTCAGCAAAGCTTAATCTGTGCCAGATACACTGAATTAAATAGACATGGACCAGTCTGGATCGCAAGTACCTGGTAGATTCCAAACACTACTACTACTATGAATCATTTATATAGTGCTACAAGAAACATATGCAGAGCTGTACAAATATATAAAGAAGACAGTCCCTGCTCAAAGAGCTTACAATCTATTCAAGACAGACAGAACAATACAAGAGAAACAAGGAGGTTCAAATAGGGAAGAAGACACAAGGAGAACACATCTATTTCTCATACTTCATCTCTCAGAAGCCTATCGAGCTAATAATTTTTTATGCACTTTTCCTCCAGGAACTTGTCCAGTAGTCTTTTGAAGCCCATTATATTAGTCACCCAGACAAAAAGCCCCAGTAGCAACACAGAAAAGCATACCACACATAACATTTGAGCCTGTTCTAGGCATGTGTCACCTGAAAAGAAAAGAAGCAGTCTGCTTAACATTTGTCTTAAGATAAGTTGTAATACAATGAAATACAACACAAAAATGTCCTTCTGTTTCTACTGCAAACCTGTGCAAGTGACCAGACTGTAATTAGTTTGTCAAAATGTAATGTATGCATGACAGATAAACGTTATCATTTGTAATCTTAAACAAAAAATAAATACTTTATAACCTGCTGTCTACTGAAAAACAGAATCCTTTGTAAATGTGAGCACATGTGTCCGGTTTGCATTGCTTTGAAAGGAGTTCCTTTCCTAAGGTCACGCACCTCCGACTGTTCAAAATAGAACCCATTGTAAGTAGACAATGACGGAATCCAGACAGGATCACAAGGTATTCTGAAATGAGAAAAGAAGGGTGGGGACAGCTACATTATTGTTGTCAGTCCTGCTCAGCTTGCAGTCCTCTTGAATCCATCGCAGATACTCTGACCTCATGATTTCCAAATGAGTTCCCTCCATTGTCTACCCCTCTCTAGCTGTTCTACCTTCCCCCTGCTCACTCAGCAGTGATAGGGACATTACAGGCATTGGGATACAGAGAGAACTCTGCACTTTCTGTTGTCTGCTTCTCCTCTACTGTGGTGGTTCAGAGGGGAGGGTTGACAGGAGGACAAGAGAGGGATCAAGGAATATAATCAAAGAGATTGAGCAAGAGGGGAGAAGATCAGGAAAGGCATGGCTCACTGCTTATAGGGGTTAGAGGAGGGAAGTTCCTTGACAACTATGCACCAGCATTTTATTTATAGGAACATGAACCTAAAACGCCCATGTATTCATTATCTTAACAAGATATAAACATGCGAAGCATATTATTACTGCATTATAGTAACATGTTGATCTTAGTACAGAAGGATATCTTGACACTGGGACTATTCTCTCTTCTTTCAGAAATGCTGTGGTTATATCAAAACCTTCATTGGATCCTAACACCCCCAATAACTATTGTTCCACCTCCATTCTTCCTTTGTATCCAAACTGTTCAAAAACGCTATTCATATTTGCTGTCTTAACTATCTTTCATCTCAGATTACTCTAGATCCATTCCAGTCTGGCTTTCGCCTTCTACATTCACCAGAAAGCATTCTTATCAGCCTTTTGTGGTCTCATTATGGCCAAAGCCAAATATCTCTTCTCAAACCTGATGCTTCTTGACCTATCCACCACTCATGACACTGTTGAGCACCACCTACTCCTTGACATGCTGTACTCAAGTGGATTTCAGGGCTCTTTTCGATCTTGTTTTTTCCATACCTCAGTGATTCTTTGGGTAATTCATCTTCTACCTCTATTCTACTATTGGTGGGTGTACCTCAAGGCTTGGTCCTAGGTCCATTTCTGTTTTCTCTCCACAGCTGTTCCTCTGGCACTCTAATTTCCTCACATGGCTTTCAGGACCATTTTTATACTGATGGCTCCCAGATGTACCTCGCTATACCAGAAATTTCACCAACAAGCCAGTAGTAATTGTAGTAATCCCACTCCTTCTACTCAGTAGCTCCTACGTACTGTGAGATGGTAGATTCTACTCAGTTTCCTTCCCAAGCGTTTGTAATTAATATGTGTGCAAGTGGAGGGAGGGCAGGGTAATTCAATTTTACTTTGTAGGTGGAGATTTTTGATTTGATTTATATATTGTTCCATTTCTTTAATTTTATAATGTGCACTATCAGCAGTGTACATCAGCCACCAAGTAAAAAAAGCTGTTCCATTCTGGGTTTGCTCCTTGGGTCATCCAGAGCCATTTTGGGAATGTGGCACCAGCAAATTAAGAGCAGCTGGGATATTGCACCTGCCCCTGTGAAGCCCTAGCGGCAGCAAATAAGCTGAAGAGGTGTTGGCTGGGACCAAGCCTGGCTGTGGGTATAAATGACTTTCTTGAACTGGGCAATTTGTTTAGTCGATGGATGGAAGGGTCTGGAAATGAAACAAAACAAATGGGGGGGGGGAGGATTCAGCAGCAACAGCTAACACTGTTACAGTAGCTAGCCATTACTGCTGGAAATTCAGCCCAGATATTTAATGCCGAGATCACATCCTGCCACCAGCAATGAATGTCAAGATAGGCTGGATTGTGATTTTGCAATGATATTCAGCCACTGGCCTGATTGCAGAAGCGTCTAAAGCTAGGA
Source organism: Ichthyophis bannanicus (assembly GCA_033557465.1). Lineage (NCBI taxonomy): Eukaryota > Metazoa > Chordata > Amphibia > Gymnophiona > Ichthyophiidae > Ichthyophis > Ichthyophis bannanicus. The sequence continues at coordinate 498,918,188 of CM066037.1, read as the reverse complement.
TGGCATTTTAGCTGTTCTAACTTTAGCAGGTTTAGGATAACCAGCTAGCAAGTGAACATCGCTGCTAGCCGGTTCTCCTTGGGTTTTGCCTCCTCTCCGCCCCAATGCTGGCCATCTAGCATTGGGGCACATTATGGTTAAAACTAGGGACACTCAGGGGCATAAGAACATAAGATATGCCATACTGGGTCAGACCAAGGGTCCATCAAGCCCAGTATCCTGTTTCCAAAAGTGGCCAATCCAAACCACAAGTACCTGTTAGGTTCCCAAAAAGGTGCACAAATTCCATACTGCTTATCCCAAAGGTAAGCAGTGGATTTCTCTGGGTCCTCTTTAATAGTGACTTATGGACAGTTACTCCAGGAACTTGTCCAAAGCTTTATTAAACCCATCTACACTAACAGTTTTTACTACATCCTCCGGTAACAAATTCCAGAGTTTGATTACACGAGTGAAAAAAATATTTTCTCTTATTAGTCTTAAATGAGTTATATTGCAGCTTCATTGCATGTCCCCTAGTCTTTCTACTAACCGTTAGTGCCGCTCTGTATCCCAGTAAGCGGAATTTAGGCAGTCTGCAGATCTAAAACCTGCCTTTGAATATCCTCCCAGAAGATTTTTTTCATTTTTCTTTTGTTTGTTTCCAAATGAAATGTGACAAAAGAGGAAATATCATAAACATTTCCTATTCCATTTCAAATGAAAGTACTTCCCGATTTACCCCCAGTCTGTGTGTCTCCCACAAGTATAGTTATCAGTCCTGTTGGTAAGCCCTTCTAGACAACCACTCCTCCATGGCTAAAGATATGTTTTTCTTTTTACTATTTCCGCGACTCTCTTTCTCATTTCATCTCATGACACTTCTGTATCTTTTTCCATTCAAAATTGCCTCATTTTGTAAATTATGAAAACTGACCAGATACCTGAATGTTTCTCTCACATCCCTCTTTCCCTTCTCTCTTCCAGAAAAGAGACATTTTTGTGGTCCTTATAGTCAGACTGTGTAACTACTTCTATCAATAAAATGCATTTTTAGCTTTTATGTTTTTCCTTTTGCCTTTGTAGTGAAATTAGGTTGATCCTGATCAACGATTTGTTTTGTTTTCCTAACTTCATACAGTGAAAACAAGAATAACTGAATGTAGACGCTGAATTTGATTTACTTGTACACATATTACATTACTAAATGCAGACGAGAAGATCAGAGAAAGTCCCATGTTTTCCCTTCAAAATAAAACTGGCTGCAAGATAACCAACAAAGCCTACGGGATGTTTAAAGTTTTCAGGATTATTGCGACGGCTGCTGAGAGAACTTGACTTCAGCCGCATGAACCGCATTACATTCAGTCTTTCCACTTCAAAAGATGAAGCTGTCCTGTCCTGCGTGCTCTCTAGAAGCAAGCTATAAGGAAAGAAATCACAGCCCTCTATTCAAAGGCCCTTATGTGGTTAATAGCACCAGCTACCCGATAAGAGCCGGTGAGAAGGATATTCTGAGGCGCTATCCAAATCGTGCCGCTGAATATTTCCTCCAATCGCCAATGCAACGTCTCGACAGCGCCAGTCCGAGGGCCAGGGAAAGGCAGTCCCCAGTGTTATCCAGTTCATGGCAATTTTCAGTCCACTAACCAGATAACAAGCGACATGAAGTTAGACCACAAAAAAGGCAGGCCTAGCCTTATTTATTGATTTGACAACTTTGTCTATTGAATTTCAGGCCAGAGCCAAGCAAAGAAGTTTACAATTTTAAAAATATATTAAGGTGGAAGAAAAAAAAGAGAAAAGTTTAAGTTGATCGGCACTAGGGCCATCCACCCACCTCCCACCTCAGCCCCGCCTCTTGATCCTCCAAAGACAGTTCAAGAAAGCAGTCTACTGCTTCCTGGAATCTGGGTAGGTTGGTTTCCTCTCTCAGATGGGAGGAAAGACAGTTCCAGAGGCTCAGTCCTAGAAAGGAAAGGGAAGTGTTCTGCTGAATTCTAGTCAGAAGCGGGAGGGAGATCTCACTGGCTTGGATGACAGAACTAGGATCAGGAGTTTTGAGAGGTATAGTGGAATACCAATATAGAGAACTTTATAAACGGTAACTGTGATCTTTAAATGCTTCCTAAAACTGAATAGGAACCAATGAAGATCCTTTAAGATACGGGTAATGCAATAATATCTAATATTGCATTACAGTGACGGTGAAAGCTAGAAGGATGCTTGGGTGCATAGGGAGAGGAATGGTCAGCAGGAGAAAGGAGGTGATAATCCTTCTGTGTGACTCTTTGGTGCGACCTGATTTGGAGAATTGTGTACAGTTCTGGAGACCACACCTTCAAAAGGATATAAACAGGCTGAAATCAATGCAGAGGTAAATGGTCTTTGTTATAAAACATTTGAGGGCGGACTTAAGGATATTAATATGTATACTTTAGAGGAAAGGCAGGATAGAAGAGATATAGTAACATAGTATATGATGGCAGATAAAGACCAGTGTGGTTCATCTAGTCTGCCCAGCAAGGCGGTAAGAGTAGGTGCACCTGCTGCTCTGTGGAGGTCGCCCTTCCCCATGCCTTTGTTTAGGGGTATACTCACTGCTCCTTGTAGGTCATCCCTATTTATTGAGATATAAGAGATAGTTATGTTTATTTTGATTTTATCCTGTTGCTATAAAGTAATCCACTGAGTCTGTCCCATGCCATTTTGAATTCTGACACTGTATTTGCCCCCACCACTTCCATCGACAAGGCATTCCAAGCATCCACACCCCTTTCAGTGAAAAAGTATTTCCTGACATTGACTTTCAGTTTACTCCCTTGCGCTTCATGTTATGCCCTCTAGTTTTACAGCTTCCCTGAAATTGGAAGAGGTTTGTTTGTTCATTAATACTCTAAGTATTTAAAACTCTGTATCATATCTCCCCTGTCCCTCCTCTCCTCTAGAGTATTCATATTTAGGTCTTCAAGTCTCTTCTCATAAGTATTCTTTCGCAGGCTCCAAATCATTTTGGTTGCCTTCCTCTGAACCATTTCCAGTCTTTTTATATCCTTTGCGAGAAATGGTCTCCAAAACTGAACACCAGTATTCCAAGTGAGGCCTCACCATCAACTTGTACAGTGGCATTACTACCTCTTGCTTTCTGCTGGTAATTCCTCTATCTATGCAATCCAGCATCCTTCTGGCTTTTGCCACCGCCTTGTCACATTGTTTCGCCACCTTGAGATCCTCAGAAACAATTACATCAAGGTCCTTCTCCTGGTCCATGCACACCAACCTTTCGCCCCCTATCACATACAATTCCCTTGGATTTATGCTTCCCAAGTGCATGACACTGCACTTCTTCACATTAAATCTTAACTGCCAAGCATTAGGCCATCCTTCCAACTTTTGTAGATCTTTCCTCATGCTATCCACTCTCTAAGGAGAGTCCACTCTGTTGCAAATATTCATGTCATCTGCAAAAAGACAGACTTTTCCATTCAGTCCTTCAGCAATATCACTTACAAATACAGTACATTGAACAGTACTGGTCCCAGGACCGAATCCTGGGGCACACCGCTAATATGATAGAGATGTTTAAATATCTCCATGGCATAAATGCACAGGAGGAGAGTCTCTTTCGATTGAAAGCAAGCTCTGCTACGAGGGGACATAGTATGAGGGCGAAACGGGATAGACTCAGGAGAAAATGCCGAAAGAGTGGTAGATGCATGGAATAGTCTCACAATAGAGGTGGTAGAGATGAGGACAGTATGAATTCAAAAAAGCATGGGACAAATACAGAGGATCTCTAAGGGAAATGAGGGGACTCTTGTAGTAGTTGATATGGAAGAGCAGACTAGAGAGGTCATGTGGTCTTTTTCTGTCATCATGTTTCTATGTTCCTAGTAATTAATCTGGCTGCAGAATTTTGAAGAAGCTGGAGATTTATTTAGTATACATTTGTATACCGCTACTTCCAGCAATCAGCAGCAGTTTTTGATTGCAGATTGGAAATTGTCAAATCATAACAGGAAATTTTTGAGGTATAAACACATTGATTAGACAGGAAAGCACAGCACACAGAGAACTATTTTACAGGGAACATGGACTATGGAGGGTTAAGTGGCTTGTCCAAGACCACAAGGAGCACCTGTGGGACTAGAAACCCCAGTCCTTCCAGCCCAAGGTTGCTGTCCTCTAGTGGGATTTGAACCCCTAACCTTCCGGCCTGAGGTACCTTGACCCAACCACTAGGCTACTCCTCCACTCCAGTCCTGAGATGGTTAATGAAGATTGTTTCAAACCACAATATAACTAATTACAGTAGTCGATGTGGTACACTAATAATATGAAAGTTAGAGTTTTGTGCATATTTGATGCAAGACCATGAAACCTGACTGAATAACAGAGGTAATTATTCAGATGCCAGCTGAATATCGACACTATTCAGATAATATATAGTAACATAGTAAATGACGGCAGATAAAGTCTGCCCAGCAATATGGCAAGAGTAGGTGCACCTGTCGCTCTGTGCAGACCACCCCTCCCCATGTCTTTGTTTAGGGGTGGACCCACCACTCCATGTAGGATACCCCTATTTGTTGAGAAGTTAGATGGTTCAGTTTATTTTGTTTTTATCCTGTTGCTGTAAAGGAATCCGCTGTGCTTGTCCCATGCCGTTTTGAATTCCGTCACCGTGTTTCCCCCACCACTTCCATCGGGAGGGAATTCCAAGCATCCACCACCCTTTCAGTGAAAAAATATTTCCTGACATCGCCTTTTAATTTTCCACCTTGAAGCTTCATGTTATGCCCTCTAGTTTTACAGCTTCCCCATCTTTGGAAGAAGTTCGTTTGTTCATCGTTTCTCTTTAAGTATTTAAAGGTCTGAATCATATCTCCCCTGTCCCTCCTCTCCTCCAAAGTGTACATATTTAGGTCTTTAAGTTTCTTCTCATAAGGCTTCTGACGCAGGCTCCAAATCATTTTGGTCGCCTTCCTCTGAACAGTTTCCAGTCTTTTTACACAGTATTCCAAGTGAGGCCTCACCAGTGACCTGTACAGTGGCATAAATACCTCTTCCTATCTGCTGGTAATCCCTCTTTGTATGCAGCCCAACATCCTCATGGCTTTTGCCACCACTTTGTTGCACTGTTTTGCCACCTTGAGATCATCAGAAATATCACACAAAGGTCTTTCTCCTGAACCATGCACACCAACCTCTTACCCCCTATCGTGTACATTTCCCTTGGATTTCTGCTACCTAAGTGCATGACACTGCACTTTTTCGCATTAAATCATATTTGCCACAATTTAGATCATTCTTCCAGCTTTTGTAGATCTTTTCTTATGTTATCCACTCCCTCTGTTGCAAATTTTTGTGTCATCTGCAAAAAGACAGACTTTTCCATTCAGTCCTTCAGCAGTATCACTCACAAATACATTGAACAGTGCTGGGCCCAGGACCGAACCCTGGGGCACTCCGCTAATCACCTTCCTTTCATCCGAGTGAGATCCATGTACCATCACCTTCTGTCGTCTGTCAGTCAACCAATTTCTAATCCAGTTTACCATCCTGGGACCCATCCCCAAGCTACTGAGTTTATTGACAAGCCTCCTATGAGGAACAGTATCAAAGGCTTCGCTGAAATCCAGGTAGATGACATCCATCGCATGCCCCTGATCTAGTTCCTTGGTCACCCAGTCAAGGAACTCAATCAGATTTGTTTGGCAAGACCATCCTTCAGTAAAACCATGTTGCCTTGGATCTTGCAACCTGTTGGTTTTGAGAAATTCACTATTCGCTCTTTCAGGAACGCCTCCATTACTTTTCCCGCCACTGAGGTAAGGCTCATGGGCCTGTAGTTTGACACTTCTTCCCTGTCACCACTTTTGTGTAGAGGTACAACATCAGCCATTCTCCAGTCCTGAGGAACCTCTCCTGTTTCAAAGGATCTGTTGAATACATCCTTTAATGGCCCTGCAAGAATCTCTCTGAGCTCTTTCAGTATCCTGGGATGTATCCCATCCGGTCCCATGGCTTTGTCCACTTTTAGCAAGTTGTTCCAACACCTCATCTTCTGTAATGGTGTGGTATCTACTTCATTCCCATTTTTATATTTGGGAGTCACAGCTGGTCCATCTCCAGGATTTTCTTTAGTAAAAACAGAGCAGAAGTATTTGTTTAGCAATTTCGCTTTTTCAATGTCATTATCCATGAGTCCTTTCCCAGCACTTCTGAGTCCTGCAAGTCCAACTCTGATCTTCTTCCTTTCCCGAATATACCTGAAGAAAGTTTTGTCGCCACTCTTAACATCTTTAGCCATCTTTTCCTCTGCCTTTGATTTTGCTATCCTTATTTCTCTTTTTGTCTCTTTGAGTTTGATCCTGTATTCATTTCTGTGTTCTTCTGTTTGCAAGCTTTCAAATTTTGCGAAAGCTGTGTTTTTTGCCTTTATTTGAGCAGCCACTTCTTTGGAAAACCAAATAAGTTTCCTTCTCCTCTTGATTTTATATACTTTTCTTACATATTTATCTGTTGCCCCTTTTATTGCCACCTTTAGTTTAGCCCATTGCAATTCCACTTCCCTTATCTCCTTCCACCCTGTCATCTCCTCCTTTAGGTACTTGGCCATTTTATTGAAGTCAGTGTTTTTGAAGTTTAGGACTTTGGGCTTGCTGTGTTTGGCCTGTACCTTGGCTTTTATCTCAAACCACACCATGTGATGATCGCTGTTGCTCACAGGGGCACTCACACAGATATTTGAAACGCTATCACCCTTGGTAAGCACTAAATCCAGCGTTGAGCTTTTCATGGTTGGTTCCATCACCATTTGTCAAAGTAATGCATCTTGGAGAGCATCTACAATTTTTTTTGCTCCTTTCCAGATGTGCAGGAGTAATCCAATCCACATCAGGTAGCTTAAAGTCACCCAAAATGATTGATTCCCCCGTTGTGGCTTTCTTGGTAATATTTATAATCAATTCATTATCTATCTCTTCAATCTGAGTCGGAGGTCTGTAGACTACAGCAGTATGGATGACAGTGCCATCTCCTCTTTCCAACGCAATCCAGAGTGCTTCTTCTTTTCCCCATGTCCCCTGCATTTCAGTAGCTTTAATATTGCTTTGAACATACAAGGCTACTCCTCTTCCTTTTCCATTTTCTCTATCTCTTCTGAATAGATTATAGCCAGCTATGGCTATATCCCAATCATGCGATTCATTAAACCATGTTTCTGTAATGGCCACAATGTCCAAATCCATTTCCACCATTAGGGCTTCCAGGTCCGGAACTTTGTTGGCTAAGCTTCGAGCATTTGTGCTCATTGCTTTCCAGCATTTACCTGGCTTGTGTGTATTTTGCATTGATTTTGTTCTGCCCACTTCTTCCCACTTGTTTTTGATGTGTGGTTTAAAAGTGTGGCTGTTTCTGATGTTGTTCTGCTTTTGCAGGGGTGGGGTGCAGATCTTGACCTTCCACATCCGTCACCCCCTTTTCCTAGTTTAAATGCATATCCACATACTGCCTGAATTTTTCACTTAGGATTCTTTTCCCTGCGACAGAGAGATGTAGTCCATCAGCACAGTATAGTCTCTTGTTGGTCCATCTGTTTCCCCAGTCGGTCGCCAATAAATCTGAATCCTTCTTGTTTGCATCAGGTCTGGAGCCATGTATTAAAGCTGTTAATGTGATGCAGTCTTTTTGTCCACTTACCAAGAACAGGTAGAACTTCTGAGAATGCAACAGTGTTAACAATGGGCTTGGGTTTCTCTCCCAGAGATTGGAAGTCCTTTTGGACTGTAGAGGCACTGTTTCTAGCCAGGTCATTTGTGCCGAAGTGGATAACAACATCAAGTTTGGAGTGTTCACTTTTTGCGCTAAGTACTTCAACAACTTGGTTTGTATTCCTGCTGGCTGACGAGCCTGGTAGGCACATGACTATCTTCTCTCCTTTGAACTGTGTTCCCAAGTTGGTGCCTCTGATGATGGACTCTCCAAGTAGTAGTAGTTTTCTGTTTGGTGAGGTTTTCTTCATATTTGGTGCTTTAGCAAGAGATTGGGCATGTGGCTATCACTAAAACTGGATATTCAGTGCTGGATTCCAATGCAACGTGTGCCTATAAGTCAGTGCTGATTCTTGGCGACCCAGAAGCTCCTGGGTTTTCTTGGCAGTGTGACTGGAAGTAGATTGCCAAGCCTTTCTTCTGAGGTAATAGAGGGTTAAGTGACTTGCCCAAGGCCACAAGGAGTGCTAGTGGGACTTGAATGCTGGTTGTTTGGTTACCAAGCCAGTGTTCTAACCACTAGGCTACTCCTCCACTCAAGAGTCCAATGCACACACCTAATATTTTGAATGTTTCTTTATTATCCCCCAACTCTTTCCTGTTCTCCAGATTATTTATCTATATATGGGCTATCTGAAAATCGCTCTCTCTCCATAAGGCTAAGAACACACATCCCGGGAGCGGACAGAGAGACGCCGGAGGATTTGGAGCAGTCATCAGCTCCTGGACTGCCGTGGCAGGAGTGTGCTGGAAGATCGGGCAGGCGGGCCCAGGACACCCTCATACCTGGCGGGGACTTGCTTCCCTTTAAACATCTCCTCTCTGCAGCTGTGATCGGAGCGGGCAGAGAGACGCCAGAGGATTTGGAGCAGGTCATCAGCTCCTGGTCTGCCGTGGCTGGAGTGTGCAGGAAGATCGGGCAGGCGGGCCCGGGAAACCCTCATACCTGGCGGGGACTTGCTTCCCTTTAAACATCTCCTCTCTGCAGCTGTGATCGGAGCGGGCAGAGAGACGCCGGAGGATTTGGAGCAGTCATCAGCTCCTGGACTGCAGTGGCAGGAGTGTGCTGGAAGATCGGGCAGGCGGGCCTGGGACACCCTCATACCTGGCGGGGACTTGCTTCCCTTTAAACATCTCCTCTCTGCAGCTGTGATCGGAGCGGGCAGAGAGACTCCGGAGGATTTGGAGCAGGTCATCAGCTCCTGGACTGCCATGGCTGGAGTGTGCTGGAAGATCGGGCAGGCGGGCCCGGGACACCCTCATACCTGGCGGGGACTTGCTTCCCTTTAAACATCTCCTCTCTGCAGCTGTGATCAGAGCGGGCAGAGAGACGCCGGAGGATTTGGAGCAGGTCATCAGCTCCTGGACTGCCGTGGCTGGAGTGTGCTGGAAGATCGGGCAGGCGGGCCCGGGACACCCTCATACCTGGCGGGGACTTGCTTCCCTTTAAACATCTCCTCTCTGCAGCTGTGATCAGAGCAGGAAGAGAGACGCCGGAGGATTTGGAGCAGGTCATCAGCTCCTGGACTGCCGTGGCTGGAGTGTGCTGGAAGATCGGGCAGGCGGGCCCGGGACACCCTCATACCCGCTTGGGTCCTTTTGCCTTTTAGTATATATTTCTTGCTATTTCTTGACCACGGAGTGTGTCCGCGGAGCATGGCTCGAAGGGACGTGATCAAAAGGGCAGACGCGCCCCTTCGGCGACACAGAGGCGCTTGTTCTCTTTTTCGTTTGTTTTACTTGAATTTCCTTCTTTTGTCTTAGTACAATATGGGAAAACGGAAAGCAAAGGGCGCAACTAAGGATCCTGAGACCGCTTCAGGGGATAAACTGATCGGTCCCTTGGATAGACACTTTGTGCCTATTCCTGTTGCGCAGTCCTCTCCAGATGGGGTCTCCCTAAATTCTAGTGGGAGATCTCCTCCCCCATTTCCTGTGCCTTTGCATTTGCCTGGGATATCCGTGGAGTCTCCGGAAATAGCAAGTACAAAAGTTCCTATAGTGTTTCCTATACCTGTACAGTCTGTTTCTCTTAATAGTATAACTGAGGTTTCGCCTGGGCCCTCAGGTGGTGAGATTACATTGAAAGATATTTGGTCTGCTTTGCTTGCTATTGACAAGAAAATGTCTTCAACTTTAAATGCTCTTTGTACTTTCTCTCAGGAAGCTGTTGTCTCTTTTCAGCAGCTCGATGAGAGAGTTAGTTCTGTCGATAGGGCTTTTGCTAAAATTAGTTCTCAGGTTCCTTCACTTGTTGCTGCTCATACAGCTAGGGTTAAGGATTCCTTGGTGTTATACTCCCGAGTGGAGGCCCTTGAGAATTTGTCTCGCTCTTGTAATCTTAGATTTTTGAATTTTCCGCAGACTTCCTTATTAGCACCTAGAATACTATTGGAGAAATATTTTAAGGAAGTATTACAGATACAGGAGCCTGTTGTAATTTTGCAAACTTATTACCTTCTTTCTAGCACTAAAAAGGTTAATCCCACTGAGGGTGCCCTTGACAAAATTGTCCCTACCATTTCGAATTTAACTGCTTTTCTGGAAGACTCTACGGATAATATTTCTTCTCGTTCCACTCTACTGGTTACATTTGCCTCTGTCGAAGTTAAGCAGTGTATTTTGCGTGCCTTTTTTAAAGTAAAGTCTGCCATATTTTGTGGTCAGGCTATAAACATATTTCCTGATGTTTCCCGTGAGACGCAGCTCCGGCGGAGGCAATTCTTAGCACTAAAACCCAAGGTTTTAGCAATTGGAGCTACGGTTTTTTTACGCTTTCCATGTAAGTGTGTTGTTAATTTTGAGGATGCCACATATATTTTTATGGATGTAACCCAGTTAGAGAAATGTGTTTCTGATCGCTCAGGTACAGCTGTTGGGGATAATGCTGGTTGATAGATAGATATTCTCCGATATTGTAGGCCTTTGGCCTTGTTTTCTGATTTATTTTTTTGTTGTTTTCCTGTTAAATTCTGACTGTATCCCGTGATGTGGACTTTATCATTGATACTTTGTTCTTTTGTTCTTATTGCTACATTGTACATTGTACTGTGATTTACTTTTGTTAATTTGGTGTAATTTTCATCAAAATCAATAAAAAAAAATAAAGAACACACATCCCGTTCCATAACACGGTACTGTTATTTTGGGACATGCACACTCCCCAGGAGAAAGAGTCCCAGCTTTTCCATCATAACAACACTCATGCTGCATGCTTATCAGGGTCTAGAAGCAAAAACAATCTTTGCAATGACTGGGCAAAGGAAAGGTAGGGGGTGGGGGGAAGGAGGAAGACCCTCCACAAATTGCAAACAAAGGCTCATGGTGCTTTAGCTCAGTAAAGGCTTCTTCCACTTGAACTGAAAACTCAAATGAATGGAAGAAAATGTTGAGCCTCACATTGTCACATAAGTTTAGTATCATCAATTTAATGATGCAAACTACATCTTTTCACATAATAAATGTTATTAATGACTGTACAATGGAGAAACACACATTTCTTGGTTAATACTGTTTATCGGTACAACATACTATGAATGCAAATAGATGTCAGCGTGAAAGCCCAACATTTTAATAGTCATGTCATTGTTAGGCAGTAGCTTTAGCTGACAGTAATAAAACAGATAATATAATGACATTTATTCTACCACAAACTCGAAAAATGCTTAGGTTTTGTAGCCTGTAGGTGTAAAATAGCTTTTTAGTACCTGCCAAATAGGTACAAAAGGCTAATATTATTTAAACATTTATACAGTACCTTAGAGTGGAGGAGTAGCCTAATGGTTATAGCACTGGCTTGCGAACCAAGCGACAAGACTTCTAATTCCCACTGGCATGTCTTGGGCAAGTCATTTAACCCTCCATTGCCTTGGAAGAAAAGGCCTAGCAATCTACTTCCGGTCATACCTTGCTGGGTCGCCAGGAGTCAGCATTGACTTTTTATGGCAGTTTAAAAAAAGCGCCTTAAACCAGGGCACTTTAGAACAAATTAATTCCATGCCCCTTTCCAGAGAGCTTATATAGCAACTAGATACTGTTCAGACCATTAATGATATTAAGTATTTTTAAAAAAATACCAATTCTTTCACATTGGCTCTGATGCTTCCTCTTCAGTTGTCACTCCTAGGTCAGTGGTTCCCAAATTGTTGGCTGTAATCTCAAATGTTTGTTCCTGCTGCCTGTTACCTTTTAGTTTAATGCTTCCCCTTCCCTTCTCATTGCAGTAGTGTAGTCCCTGAATTAGCTCCCTCCCGCTGTTTGACCCAGTACTTGGCTTCACCCCCCACTGGAGTGCTGCATTCCCTGAATCGGCTCACTCTTGCTCTCTAAACCGACGCTTGGCTCCGCCTACCACTGGAGGTGACATATCATGCTCCCACCAGAAAAGGCACTCACTATGGCATTTGTGCTGCATCGATGAATGCCGCAAGTGCACGCTGAATGAGAAAACCCAAGGAGTGCTCCTTGGGGCATCTCCACAGGGCATCCTTCCACTGCCTTAGGCATTTCGTTGGCAATGACTATGTTTGTAAAATCTGTGTTCTATCAGGCCCTCTCTCTTCTATGCTTGTTCTCCCTTACTTCCTGTTTTGCTCTACAAGGTATGGACTCAGCATCCATTCCTGTTATCTATGGTCATAGACCTCCCTCCTCCACCGCCTGCCTTCAACAACCTCAAGTAAGGCATTTGACATATTGCCCTCCTATCACATTTGTTCGCTCTTACTCTACAGTGCCCTACTCAGTTGGGCTTATTTAATGCCCGCACCATCAGAAAAGGGACAGCCCTTATCAACGATTTTATCCTTGAACATTCTCTGCATTTATTGTGTCTTACCAAGACCTGACTTCAGGAGGGTGATGATCTTCTTGCAGCTCCCTTGAAGGATGCTCTTATTTCTATAAGCACCGCCCCCCATAGAATGAGAGGAGGTGTAGCTGTGATTTATGATCAATATAAGGTCTCATGCTCAGACATTCCTTTCCTCAGATTATGAGGAATTCCTGCTTCTTCGTCTAGATTGTGATCCTACTATCTATCTTCTTTTACTTTATTGTCTTCCTTCCCTCTCAGACTACAACTGGAATTCTTTGCTAGGGCTCATTTCAGATGTTTCAACATGGTTTATGAATTTAGTAATCCTAAGAAATTTCAACTTTCATGCCGAGGCTTCCCATCCACATAGGGGCAAGTAATTCCTTGCTCTCCTGGCCGATTTAGGGATGGCCCAGAGAATTCACCCACACTTGCAGCTGCTCATACTCTTGACCTCTTATTTTCTTTGAAGGACTCTCTGGTCACTATCTCACTGGTTCTCTCTTGCTCCCTACCATGGTCAGAACTTTATTCGGTCTCTTCTTGCCATCTACAGTTTCCTTACAATGCTTGGACAACTCAATCCTTATATACACACATGACACGAAGCATCTTGATTTTGATGCCCTTGTCATTTTTTGTCCTTTTCCTTCTGACTTTGGTGCTCTTTCCCTGGATGATCAGGTTTCCTGCTGGAATTATTGTCTTAGACAGGCCTACAATGCATTTGCACATCTTAGAAAGAAACTTCTTCAACCAAGAAAGTCCCAACCTTGGTATCATGATGGTCTCCATACCCTTGAAAAGCAGCTTCAGCGTGCAGAAAGGGCCAGGAGGAAAGCAAAATCATCCTCTCATTTAAGGAAATTCAAGAAAGCGTCACAAGTCTATTCTATGAGTATTTCTATAGCCTTAAAAGAATACTTCTCTTGTATTCAAAATAACCCCAATCCCTCCAAAAATATTTTAAGATCTAGGTAGTGCAGCAACCTCGTCCCACCCTCCTCCCAGTGTCCCTTCATACTGAGGATTTTGCTGCACACTTCAGCTCTAAGACCTATATCATGCACTCCTCTCTCCCTACATTGTCTATTCCTCTATCGAAGCTTAATGTAGCTCTTCTCCACAACTACCTTTATCCCATTTCCTTTCCAACTCTCATTCTGGCTCTTGGTCTTCCTTCCCCTCAGTTACCCTGCCCTATTTGCAACACATATTTGCACAACTTCGCTGCTCTACTTCGCGCTTGAATCTTCTCCTTTCTGACCTGCTTAAAACTCACCTTCATCCACTCCATCACTTTATTCTCAATATGATCAATTCATTATTGTCTGGTTTCCTCCCAAAGTCGTGGAAACATGCATCTGCTACCCCAATTTTGAAGAACGGTTCCAAGGATATTAATATTGTAGACAATTAGAGACCAGTCTCCTTTCTCTTTTCTGGCTAAAATTGCTGAAAAATTGTTTTCTTTCAACTAAGGGATTTTGTGGAAAAGAGAAACATCATCCATCCCCATCAATCTAGCTTTAGGACTTTCCACAGTACAGACACTTGCTTAATTTTTATGTTAAGTAAAATACATAGATTTCTTGATTCAGGTAAGATAGCTTTCATTATGTCACTAGATCTTTCAGAGGCCTTCAATCTAGTTGATCACGCCTATTTATCATTTGCCTCATTGACAGAGGCATCTCAGGAACAGTTCTCATTGGGTTTATCTCCTTCCTATCTGATTGTTCCTTTTCAGTTACTCTGCCCTCAATTGATTCTTCGGTGCAGCCCCTTTCCTGAGGGGTACCGTAGGGGTCAGTCCTTTCCCCTATTATATTTAACATTTTTCTTGCCCCTCTTGTCCTGCTTATATCATCCCCAGGCATTTCTGCACACATCTTTGCTGATGATATCTAATTAATTACTTACCTTGATCCTCAGTCTCCAGATCTTCATTCAGTTAACTCCTGTCTTACCACAATAGTCCAATGGCTGGAATCTAGCCTGTTAAAACTTAACCTGGCTAAATGTAAGGCTATGTGGATTGCTGACCATATAGTCCCTCCCACCTTGGCCCCTATTCTCTCCGGGGTCAACCTTCCATTGGTTCCCTCTCTGAAAATTTTGTGATATTTCTTTGACTCATCCCTATTTTTTAATGCTCAAGTTTCTGTGATGGTGAAATCCTGTTCCTGTACCCTGTGGTCAATTAGAGTCATTTGTCCTTTTCTTGATGAAGCAGGTTTAAACTCTCTGACAATGAATCTAGTAATAAATGTGCTTATGGGCAGGATGGAGGAATCGGAGCTGCTTAGGGGGTAATGGCAGCATTTGGACACTGTGCTTTGGGGGTAGGGGGTAGACAGAGTCTGAGGTCATCACTAGGTGATACCCAAGGTTGGGGCAGTGATCTGGGGGCCCTGATCTATGGTACTGAACTGGGTATGCCTTCATATTGGGTTCACCACAAAAAACACTATGGGCCTGATTCTGTGCCATGAATAGCGGGGATGGACGTCCCAATGGGATTTCCATCCCCACTATTCATGCCTTCTCCGGCCTCGTCTAACTTCCCTGTCGGTTGTGCGGTGAAGTTAGATGAGGGCGGGGAAGGGGAAGCTTGGGGGAGGAGTCTTGGCAGAGTCTAGATGGTTGCCAGCCCTGGATGTACAGGGCCAATTCTAATGTTGGCCTTGTACGTCTAGGACCAGCGACATGTATGGGGAAGTTATTCCACCTCTGAGGTGGAATAACTTCCCTGGACATTTTCTTTTTGTACTGCTGAGGCTCAGATGGGGCAGCGGGGCTGGAGGACATTCCCCACAGCCCGACCCTGGCCTTAGGAGGCCAGATCGGGGGTTGGGCTGTGGGGAATAAACACTTTTATCCGGCGGCCAGCATCGCGGTTCTTAAATGCAGCCACGGTGCCATGGCGCAGCGGCTCCTTTTAAAAGCCCTGACTGAGTTAATCAGGCAGGTCATGTACGTGCAGGCTGGCCTGAATCGCAGTCCCGGCCTGCACGTACATGACTGATCGTAATTGTGATCCCATGGGTCTAGACATGCCCCACGTGATCAGAATCACGATCCCCTCTGTATGTCCAGTTCAGAGGGGCTCTACGTTCAGAACAGAATAAGCCCTTATGTCCACTCAATATTATTCCCAAAAATCAAAAAGTAGATCAAAAATTGTACAAACACCAGCAACCAGCTCCCAACGTGGTTTACTTAAGTCTAAGCAAATGTCTCAAGTTGATCTCCTCCAGCACCTAACACAGCAGTGCATTTAGAGGTGACAAGTATTCAAAGCTCTTTATCAACACCCTATTGGAAAGAGCTCAGACTTTCCTCGAGACATTTGCATAAATTTCTACATTTGAATAAATTATGCTGGGAGCTTGTTGCTGTTGTTAGAAGACATCAATTTGAAAAAAACACACTGCATGCTGGGAGTTCGTTGCTGCTTATGAAAATATTAAAACAAACTACGCTAGGAGCTGGTGTTGATCTTGAGAGGAATTGAGCTCACAAGATAAGTACTTTTAACTATCTTATATGACAATATGGTACATTGAAAGAAGTATGGGAACTCCCTTTTAGTTTACTATACCTCCTTGTGATGGGGGATTTTGAATTGATAGTGAAAGTTTGGGGTGTGTCTCACACTGTTGTGTTGGCATACACTTTCAGGAATGGTTCATTGGTTTTCTGGTAAACCTTAAAATGATCAAAAAGGAAAAATTGTTGCAGGAGGTAGTATTCCTCATGACAAATATTCCAACAAAAATTTAGTTTGTCAGTTGTTAGTTCATATTGGGTCCAGCAATTTTAAGAGCCTGCTGAAATGCATATGGGGAGTGTGGAGGAGGGGTGCAAGCCATGGCTTTTTCCCCATGTAGCATTCTCTCAGGATGTGGAGAAAAATACCGTGCAGTCTTGCACCTTTTTTACAAGGGGTTCTACTTTTGGCAGAATCTATTCTAAAATTCTATCATAATCGCGAGGCTGCGGGCAGGGTCCCGGCGGCTGGCTTTAACCGGGCGCGCGGCCCGGTGCAGGGACCCTGCGCGCGGCCCGGGTGGGGTGCGCGAGTGCGTGTTTTGAATTGATTGGCTCCCGTCGGTCGTGGCCGTACGGGAGCCAATCGATGGGGCTGTTGTTGGGGGGTGGGGGGGGTGAATTCCAGCCGGCAGCCTCCGCGTGTTCAGTTCGAGCGGAGGCTGCTTTCAGGGTGCCGGGGTTTGTGGGGCTGAGAAGCGGCGGTGGTGGAGCGCATCGGGCAGCGGTTCCTGGACTCGGGCAGTGTTGGGCAGCCTAAGGCAAGTTCGGGCGTGCCAGCTATTTGGTGTGGGGGTCTGTAATTTAGTAGAGTGTGGGGCAGTCGTGTGGTGGCCCGTACCGGGGTTGTGCTGCAAAAAACACAGCAAAAAATAAATAATAATAATAATAAAATAAATAAATAATAAATAGTTAAGCCCCAGCAGTGGTACCTAAGCTTCCACTGTGGTGTATCATCCCTGGGAGTCAAGGGTTTGGGGCAGAGGGGGTTCTTGGTCCTGGGGGAATGCCTGCACCGCGTGGTCGGGCGAGAAGAGGGGGTTTGGCCCCGGAAGGTGCTGCTGGGTCGGGGGTGCGGGGGCGGGTGGTCACGGTCTCGTGGGGAGGTGGGGACGGGCAGGGAGTTGCCCAGCCCTGGGGGTGGGGGGGGCATAGGGGTTGTGGGGCTTCTGGTGGGGGTGCTGTGCGGGGGCGTAGGGGGAAAAAGGGGGTTCAGCAGCTGGGGGGGGTGACGGAGGTGGAAGGGGTGACCCATCCCCCAGTGGAACCCTGGGGGTGAGTGGGGGGCTTCGGGGAGCAGTCGGAGCGGCGGGGGGTGCGAATGTGGGGGGTGGTGGAGGTGCTGCGTGTCCATCAGGGGGTACGCAGGCGGCGGGGGGCATGTTGGGGGTACAGGGGCCTGGGGGAGGGTTGCAGCCGGATGGGGCCCAGTGGGGCAGTGGCTATGGTGTGCCCGCCGGTTGGCTCCCGGGTACCGGTGGCTATGGTCCGCCGGGGGGACCTTCACTGTGGGAACAGTGGTTGAGTGGGGGGCAGGGTACGTCTCGGGTGGTCTTTGGCCTCAGGCTTGGTCGCTGGCAGTTCCCCCCCCCTGTTTTTCCTTTTATGTCTCCGCAGGGGCCGGTTATGGCACAGCCAACATGGACGTCGAGCGCTGCTGGATGCGAGAGCTGGTTGAATCCGGTGGCGGGTGCGGCGACGCAGTACAGAGCGGCGGCGGAGTCAGCACGGGGACGGCCCGTGGACATCACGAGGGCCGGCGGTGAGGACAGTCCGGTTGCAGATGGGACGGCCGCAGCATCGGCGTCTGCTGGTGGTGAGCCTGGTGAGTTGCTTGGGGGTGCGGGCGATGTGGGGATGCGGTCGCAGGAGGGGAAGGCGGGGGGTGGTTCGCGTAAGAAGCGCAGGCGGTCTTGTCGGTGGTGTCGTAGCTCCGAATCGTCCTCGTCTTCTTCCTCTTCGAGTGGTTCGTCCGTTGGGTCAGGAGGGGAGCTGGGTCGGCTGGACGGGGAAGGTGGGGGGTGGGCTCCGGTGCGGGTGGGGGAGCTGCATCGGTGGTGGTTTTTCCGGAATTGTGGGAGGGGGTGCCGCGTAAGCTGCGGCGCAAGATTAGGAAGCAGCGCTACATAGATATCTTCCGCTTGCTTGAAGGGAGGAAGCATTCAGGTGAGAGTCAGAAGAAGAGGAAGGAGGATGAGAAGGCGGTAGGGTTAGGAAGGTGGCGCGTAATGTGGTGAACTGGACGCGATCCTTTCTGCGGTTGGCCAGCGTATGGGGTCATCACGAACCGGGACAGTATGGTATGTTTTTAGTGTACGCCGATTCCATCCTGGAGGCGTCTCAGACGCATGACAGATGGGCTTGGCTGAACTATGATAAAACGTTCAGGGATAAGATGGAGGAGAGTAGATCGCTTTCTTGGGGCACGCAGGACATTAACCTGTGGCTGACTCAGATGTCGGCTAGGTCTGGTGCCGGTGGGGGGGGGGGGCGGGGGGAAAGGTAGTGGCGGGGCGGTGCGTTCCTTTCGCGCGGGGGCGGGCGGGGTACCACCGAAGGCGGGCCCAGCGGGGAGCAGTGACGTGTGCTGGCGGTTCAACCAGTCCACTTGCCCCTTTCCTGACTGTAAATTTCAGCACGCCTGTTCCTTGTGCGGAGGTCCTCACCACACCACCAAGTGCCTTAAGAAAGGCGCCGCTGGCGTTGCCGGTCCCGCGCCTAAGGGGCAATGAGTGGCTTGGGCGTGCGCCCTCCCCGATTCGGGTGGAGGCCTTTTTGGGGTGGCTGAGTTGCTATCCTCGGAGGCGGGAGGCGGTGATTCTGTCGTTTGGTTTTCGGTTCGGTTTTGTTATCCCGGTGCGGGGTGTTGTGTCGGCGCCGAGTGCGCGGAACTACCCATTAGTCCGACGTTGGGCTGCGATCGTACAGGACAAGTTAGTGGGGGAATTGCGGCTGGGGAGAGTGGCGGCTCCATTCCCGGAGCCCCCTTTTCCCGACATGGTGATTTCTCCATTAGGTATAGTACCCAAGAAGGAACCGGGGAAGTTCCGGTTGATTCATAATTTGTCTTGTCCGATCGGTGCTTCTGTTAACGATCGCATTCCACGTGAGTTTTGTACGGTCCGGTACGCGTCCTTTGATAAGGCGGCTCTGATGGTGAGGGGGGCCGGTCGGTCTGCCCTTATGGCGAAGGTTGACATCGAATCGGCGTTTCGCTTGTTACCAGTACATCTGTCTGCTTTTCCTTTCTTAGGATTTTGCTTTCAAGGGGGGTATTATTTTGACAAGTGCATGCCGATGGGCTGTTCCGTTTCTTGCGCTTATTTTGAGATGTTTAGTACCTTCCTGCAGTGGGTGCTGGTGCAGTCGTCCGGCTTGTCGAATGTGGTGCATTACCTGGACGATTTTTTGTTTGTGGGTGCGGCGCAGTCAGGGGAATGCCAAGAGATGTTATCTGCGTTTGTGCGGTTGGCACGGGAGTTCAGTGTTCCATTGGCGGAGGGTAAAACGGAGGGTCCAATGATGCGGTTGACCTTTTTGGGGGTTGAGTTGGATTCAGAGGAGATGGTGGCGCGTTTGCCGCAGGATAAGGTTGCCCGTTTGCGGATTTCGGTGACTAACATGTTGTCGTCCCACAAGATTTCCTTGAGGGAGCTGCAGGCGCTGTTAGGGTCTTTAAATTTCGCGTGTAGGGTGATTCCGATGGGGAGGGTGTTTTCACATCACCTGGTGTGTGCCACTGCCGGGGTGCGGAAGCCTCACCACCGTATTAGGGTCACGGGGGCGATGAGGGCAGATTTAATGGTGTGGAGTCGTTTTTTGGAGGACTTCAATGGGACTTCTGTTTTGATGGAGTCCGAGGTGTCCAGTGATGCCTTGCAGTTGTACACAGATGCGGCGGGGGGGCGGGGTTAGGTGTCTATTTCAGTGGGGCCTGGTGCGCGGATCGTTGGCCGGAGTCGTGGCACATTGCGGGGTTGACCAAGAACATCACCTTTTTGGAGCTCTTTCCGATTCGTGTGGTTTTGGACCTCTGGCCGGAGCGGCTTCGAAACCGGAGGGTTCTCTGGTGGTGTGATAATGAGGCGGTGGTCAGTGTGGTCAATCGCTACTCCCCTAGGTGCTTGAGGGTGGCGGGCTTGATGCGGGAAGTGGTGTTAGCCTGTCTGCGGTTGAATGTGTCGGTGAAGGCGCGGCATATACCGGGGTGCACTAACGAGATCGCTGATGCTCTTTCTCGTTTCCAGTGGGAACGGTTTCGGGCTCTAGCCCCCGAAGCGGACAAGGATGGATCTGTGGTCCCAGAGAGCTTGTGGAGCATTGGCCACGGGAGATGCTAGATCTGCTGAAGAATTCGGTGTCTCCAGGGACTTGGTCTGCGTATCAGCGGGGCTGTGACCGAGTGGTCGCCTTTTTGGTGGCTCATGGGTGGCAGCCGGGAGGGGTTCTGGCGGGCTTGATTGGTCAATATATTGTGGAGGCCAAGGGCGCAGGCTTCTCTCGATCGGTGGTGCGTGCACACTTAGCAGGGTTTAACTTTTTTGCGAGCGCGGTGGGTTGGGGCTCGCCTGCTGGGGGGGTTTTGCTGCGGCGGCTTTTGCAAGGTTGGGAGCATGTTCAGCCTACACCGCGGGACTTGCGGTTGCCCATCACGCATGGGTTCATGGTGAGGGTCTGCGGGGCCTTACCGTGGGTGGCAACGTCTGCATACGAAGCAATTTTGTTCCGGGCGGTGTTTTGCCTTGCCTTTTTTGGGGCTTTTCGAATCGGTGAGTTGGTCGCGGGCTCCGGCCAGGGGGGGGGTGTTGGGGGGCTGCAGGCGCATCATGTTAGGGTGGAAGGGGGGCGGTTACGGATCCTTTTGGCGAGATCCAAGACGGATCCGCTGGGGAAAGGTTTGTGGGTGTTGCTGGGTGAGGTCGGGGAACCGCGGGCTTGCCCGGTTTGGGCGGTGCGGCAGTATTTGTCGGTGCGTCCGGGGATAGCGGGTGGTTTTTTCATGCACGCTGACGCGCGGGTCTTAACCCGTTTTCAGGTAACGGCGGTACTGCGCCTGGCGTTGCGTGCGGTGGGGGAGGACCCTACGCAGTTTGCGCCGCACTCCTTTCGTAATGGGGCTGCCACTAGCGCGGCGGCGGCTGGGTTGCCTGGGCAGGTGATTCAGGGCATAGGTAGGTGGCGCTCTAAGGCTTTTAAAGGCTATGTGCGGCTGTAGGGGCTCGGGTTATGGGTCGGGGTCTTTAACTGTTTATTTCTTTTGCAGATGGGGGTGTCGAGCCTGGTGGCTGTTGGGTTGCTGGCCACTCTTTCGTCCACTGGGCTGGTCGGCGTGCGGCTGCTCGGCCTATCGGAGTTAATTTGGGACTGGACCCGTCGGTGGTGGCTGTGACATGGCTGGACGTGAGAGAACTTCATTGGTCACAATTGCTGCCTTTGCTACAGCGCCACGGAAGGACATTGCGGTGGCCGGCCGCCCTGATTGTGCATATGGGGGGCAATGACCTGGTGTCCTGGTCCTGCAGGCAGCTGATCCGGGCAGTGCAGGACGATCTGGGGGTGGTGCTTCGGATGTTTCCAGGTGTTATTTTGCTGTGGTCGGACATCATTCCAAGGCCGGCTTGCTGGGACCAGCGACGGTGGTCTCGGTGCCTGACTAAAATCAATCGACAGATTGGTCGATGGGTCTGTGAGAGGGGAGGTTATCAGATCTTGCATGACTGGGTGGACGTCGGGTGTTCGGGGCTCTATCGGGCTGATGGGGTTCATTTGTCTCCAGTTGGTATGGACCTGCTCCTTACCGACTGGCAAGAGGCCTTGGAATATATGTCGGTCCGTGATGTGCGCTGGTCGCAGCTTGGGGTTGGGGGGGGGCGGCACATGAACAGGGTTCTGTGCCGGTGGAGGGATCCCGGAGGTTTCCGGGGTCCGGAGCAGCAGGCTACATTTGGGCGGGGGCGGGGTGCCCCTGACCCGGTCAAACCCCGGCCGACTTTTGCTAATAGCATGGCGAAGTCGGGGAGAGGGGCATGGCAACTTGCCGGGAGGCAAGTTATGGCATTAGCGGTGGCGGGCACTTTGCTAAGGTATGGCTGGTGCAGCCGGGTTCCGCTAATGGGGGGTTATGAAGTTTGATGTTGGTTTGTTCTAATTGTTGATGGTTAATAAAGCTGCGACCAGTTGTGTTCCATGAAGTTATGGTGTGATGTCTTATGTTGGGGGGGTTGGGGGGGGCGGCGGGGGGAAAGGGTAGGGCCCGAAGCGCCGGGTCCGCCTGCCTCGGTTATCGCGAGGCCGCGGGCAGGGTCCCGGCGGCTGGCTTTAACCGGGCGCGCGGCCCGGCGCGGGGACCCTGCGCGCGGCCCGGGTGGGGCGCGTGAGTGCGTGTTTTGAATTGATTGGCTCCCGTCGGTCGCGGCCATACGGGAGCCAATCAATGGGGCTGTTGTTGGGGGGTGGGGGGGTGAATTCCAGCCGGCAGCCTCCGCGTGTTCAGTTCTAGCGGAGGCTGCTTTTGGGGTGCCGGCGTCCCTCCCTCCCTCTCTGGCTTTGGATGGCTTGGGTATGGGGTGTTGCAGCTTGGGGGGGGTGCGGGATCCCGGAGGTTTCCGGGGTCCAGAGCAGCAGGCTACATTTGGGCGGGGGCGGGGTGCCCCTGACCCGGTCAAACCCCAGCCGACTTTTGCTAATAGCATGGTGAAGTCGGGGAGAGGGGCATGGCAACTTGCCGGGAGGCAAGTTATGGCATTAGCGGTGGCGGGCACTTTGCTAAGATATGGCTGGTGCAGCCGGGTTCCGCTAATGGGGGGTTAGAAAGTTTGATGTTGGTTTGTTCTAATTGTTGATGGTTAATAAAGCTGCGACCAGTTGTGTTCCATGAAGTTATGGTGTGATGTCTTATGTTGGGGGGGGGGAGGTTGTGTGGGGGGGGGGCGGTGGGCGGCGGGGGGAAAGGGTAGGGCCCGAAGCGCTGGGTCCGCCTGCCTCGGTTATAGTATAATTCTCATACTCATAATACTCATTATTCTTCAGATTCTGATGTGGATATGTAAATTCTCCTCTCCACGTCCTTTCTAAAATGTGTCTTCACTTGATACCAAAATCCATATCCTAATGCAGGAAATCTGCATTCAATTACACACCATTTCTTAAAAAAGAAGAAAAAGGATCACAGACCCAAACTCTTCTTCCAGAAACTTGATCTGTAGCCAACTTAAACTGATCTTTTTTTTTTTCAGCCGATGAAGGGAATGTTAGTACCCAAAAGCTAAGCAGTCTTTTAGGAGAGTATCACCTACCATATATACAGTATGTTTATTGGCCTTATTTATTTACTATGAATTTCAACATTTTCATAAATATGGAAATTTAGTGGAGCGTTCGGTTTGTCTCTCTTTTTCTGTTGTGCACATTGGACTAATTAACGTTACACAAATTATTGTGCAGTTGTGCTTTCTAAAAAATTATTTTCCTTCACCTCACCACATCAGAATGCATCACACAACTGTGAAACGGGGTTTGTTAGGTTCGTATCAGTTTTCAAAACCTTAGAGAGAGTATTGGTATGTAACCATACAACACTGATTGATATTCCAATTTGCCTTTCGTGAAAAACTTTACGTATTTCTAGACTGTCGGCACCACATGATCTCAGCAGGAATCCCTGGGTAGCTTGAGCAGTCAGCAAGTATCTCCATTTAATTAAACTAAGAAATCGTGGTTTCCATGGAAATGATTAGCGTTTAGATAGGCTAAAAATGTCCAAACTCTTTTGTAGGGCAGAAAACATTGAGCAACATTCATTTATGTATTGACTAATACAGTAATTGATTCATCATTTAATAAAACATTCTGTACTGAGATGTGTTCTCCATAACCTCGATTTTACCACGTAAAGCAACGTTATCTTTAACCGAAGCCATGTTTGATACCTCCAGTGCTGAAATCTAGTCTTCATAACAAACAGTACATCTTGCGTCTACTGTGAATTTACAGAACTCTGAGACGAAACCAGACTGCATAGTCACATTATGGGTCATCATCTACCATAATTCCTCAAGTGAAACACCCCCCAGGCTCTTCCTTGGCAAAGCACATACAGACCAATATCAATATTAGGCCTGAGGTATGTTACAGAAATTTGTTTTTCTCGTACCACCGAACCATTGCCAGCAAATAAACATTGCTAGCATAATAATAGGTCCGTTTTAATCTTTTTAACGTTTATTGTAGTCCACTCCATTAGAGTTCATCAATTAGTCTTCATATAATCCACCCTCGAATTAGGGTAGGATCCTCCACTGTTCTAGGTACCCGACCTGCAGAGGATTTCTGGATTTTTTATTTGCCTTTGGCAAGAAGCTGTTCTCAAATGTCCAGGTGTCTCCATCTGCATTTTTGCTGGTAGTAGGGAAAATTAGACCTAAATATAAGATATGTCATACTGGGTCAGACCAAGGGTCCATCAAGCCCAGTATCCTGTTTCCAACAGCGACCAGTCCAGGTCACAGTACCAGTCCGGTTCCCAAAAAGGCATATAGAATCCATGCTGCTTGTCCCATGGATAAGCAGTGGATTTCCCTGGTCCACTTTAATAATTTTATGGACTTTTCCTCCAGGAACTTGTCCAAACCTCTGCATTCTTCTATTTGTCCAGGGCTTTCTTATGTATTCCATACCTCTCTCTCTTTTTCAAGCAGCTTGGTGGTAACACCAGATGCATAGCCTCCTGAGTCTGCCTTCAACATGGAACCAATCAACATAAAATCCTGAAAGAAGCAGGGAAGATCTAGCACCAAGAGTCAATGATATCTCTGCATCCAGGAAAGCTGCAGTTCATTGCTAGTCTTTCATTCCTTCTACTTAGTATTTCAGTCACCATGGGACTCCTCATGAATTCATCCATTGTGCCCTATATGGGAATCGGAGCCATGGGAGGATAAGATTTGGCCATTGCAGAAAACTAATGACAAGATGAAAAATTGCTAAATGAGGACAATATGGGGAGAAAAAGGCCCGTAGGTTGCTATCAAGTGGACACAAGTTTGAATCCTCCATGCTTTTTCACTGATGACCACCACTTGGAGAAATGAGAAGAACAGACTGGAAGCAAACAGCATGAAAAGCGCAGCTCAAGATCCTTGTTAATTTTTTAGAGGGATGAAAAAACAGCTCTCTGCACTCAGGTTCTAGTAAATAAATACCTTCAGAACCTGAGGGACAAAAATGTTCTGAGTAATGGCAGGAAAATATAGCAATATGTACACGTCAGTCCTAAAACTGTGAGAAAACAAGGAGAGGTGAATTTATTTTCAAAGATTTCTCACAGGGAAAAGTCCTGCTGAAAACTGCCTCCTCCCTCACAACAGGTAAAAAGGGGCAGAGCTGGGTTGGAGAGAAATTGAGGAAGGAAAGTTTGAAATTGGTTGAGTGGGAAATGATAAAGGGTACAGGTAAATGGAGCTCACTCTGAGGAGAAGGATGTTACCAGTGGTGTGCAACAGAGATCTGTCCTTAGTCCAATTGTTTTTAAAAATGTTGTTAGTGATATTGCAAAAGGGCTGTTTGGAAAGGTTTTCCTCTTTGCAGATGATACCAAAATCTGCAGTAGAGTAGACACCCAGGAAGAAGTAGATAATATGAAGAGAGATCTAGTCAAGCTTGAAGAATGATTGATAATTTGACATCTGAGATTTAATGCTAAAAAATGCAGGGTCGTGCATTTGGGCTGTAAAAATCCAAGGGAGTGGTACAAGATAGGGGGTGAAGTACTTCTGTCCATGAAAGAAGAGCAGGAACTGGGCATGATTATTTCAGATGATCTTAAGGTGACTAAACAGGTAGGAAAGGTGATGGTAAATGCCAGAAGGATGCTCAGGTGCAGCAGGAAGGAGGTGATAGTGCCTCTATATAAGTCTTTGGTGAGACCTCATTTGGAGTTTTGTGTGCAGTTTTGGAGACCACACCTTCAAAAGGATATAAACAGGATGGAGTCAATGCAGAAGATGGCTACCAAAACTGTCAGTGGGCTTCTTCATAAGGCATATAGGGACAGACTTAAAGATCTCAATATGTATACTTTGGAGGAAAGGTGGGAGAGAGGAGATAGGATAGAGATGTTTAAATGTCTCACTGGCATAAATGCACAGGAGGAGAGCCTCTTTCAATTGAAAGCAAGCACTGCAACAAGGGGATATAGGATGAAGGTGAAAGGGGGTAGACTTGGGAGTAATATGCTGAAATATTTCTATACGGAGTGGTAGATGCATGGAATAGTCTCGCAGTGGAGGTAGTAGAGAGCAGGACAGTATTTAAATTCAAGAAAGCATGGGACCAACACAGAAGACCTCTAAAGGAAAAAAGGGGGTATAGTAGTTGGTATGGAAGGGCAGAGTGGATGGGCCATATGGTCTTTTTCTGCCGTCATGTTTATATGTTTCTGTTTATAGTTTATGAGCATAATTGTATCTGCCTCAAAAGAAGAGTGTATGTACATTGCATCTGCTGACCCATGCTGACCAGATTTTTACAAGGAAATTCTGCTCAAATCAATGGAAACAGGCCCTGTGCAAATAGGTGGGCCTGCAAGCACCGTTGCCTTGCTAAGAATTGCCCCACTAATTTTTTGATAGATTTTTATAATGTGGTTATTATGAATTAAAATTACATTGATAAAAAATCACTATGAATTAAATGGAACAGGCCTCACTTTTCTTGTGTTCTTTATTTAAAATTCAAAGAAAGACATAAAACATATGTGTAGGACATCAAACTTTATATATTGGATGCATTTTGGTTTTATGTGCACTGACAGTTTACAGCCAAAAACTTCTGCATTATAAAATAAACCTTATTGCAAATGTGATAGGTTCCATCACGCAGCTATGAAAAAAAAATAAGAAAACAAAGCTATCCCATAGGCTGCTGTTAATACACAAGCATATAATCAGGTAATTGCTTTATCTAATCCTAATCAAATAACCCATGACACATCATTTGCAGAGCAATGCATGCTGTTGAGTCAGTGCTGACTCCTGGCAACCCAGCAGCCCCTGGGTTTTCTTGGCAAAGTGTGACTAGAAGCAGGTTGTCAGACATTTCTTCCAAGACAATGGAGGGTAGAGTGACTTGCCCAAGACCACAAGGAGTATCAGTGGAAATCAAACACTGATCTCTTGGTCACTCGGCCACTGCTCTAAACTCTTGTAAAATTACCTGACGCGTAAAACTACAGGCCGTTCAATTAGGCACATACATAGAGTGGCCTTTACAGTAGACATTTTCAGAGGAGGAGTTTGGTGGAGCCAAGAAAAGCCAGGTGAACAGTCTTCCAGAGGAGGTGCAGACAGAAGATCATTTTCCATGTTTTCGGAAAGGAGTAAAGACATGACTGTTATGCAAGACATTTGAGAGGGGGCGAGTAGAGTTTAGGAGTGCTGGGTTGGTAGGAGGAATAGGGTTATATTGTCTTTTGCTCTGTTATACATTATATATTGTCTAAGTATTGTATGGATTTTTAACTGTAAGCCGCTCTAGGGTCTTCATTGACCATAAGATGGATATCAAGTGCCAGTAATAAATAAATAAATAAAGTACATGCTTACATACACGCTCCCTTATATGAACTCCTAAGCAGGCATAAATGTCTTCAATCTAGCAGCTCTTTCTGAAGGATTTGTACTAATACTCTATGAAAACATATAGACATCTATGTGTCTTTATAAAATATGCTAAAATAGGTGCCTACTTGGCCAAAGAAGAAGGCAATGTGGTTGGAAAATATGGGCTTGGCAATAGAAATAAAGCTGGAGAAAGACTGATAGAATTCTACAAGACCAACGATCTCACTACCACTTCTGCTCATGACTTTGTCTACTCCTGTTTTCTGTGGTCGCTGTCCTCCTCCTCCAAGGAGAGACCTGTTTGCTTGGCAACCTCAGGTTAATAACTATTTCTAATTTGCTTGTCCACCCCCCCCCCCCTTCATTTTCTGCTTCCTGTGCACTTCTAAACTGCTGTTCGGTGCAATCCAAAGTTACTTTAGTTAACTATCTCATATTACAACATTCGCTTGACCTCTTGTTCCTCTCAGAAACATGGCTCAAGGATGGAGAGGAAACTATCTTATACTGCTGCCTCCCTTCTGACATCACAGCCCTTTCAACCTCATGCTCCTTCAGATCTGGGTGAGGAATAGCAGTCATGTATCAGGACTTCTTGAACGTCACAGAAACCAGCTCCCCCTCGTTACACTACTTGGAGTCCCTCCTTGTTCGATTCTCTCCCCCCCCCCCCCCCATGCGTTCTATGCATTGTTGATCTATGTTCTCCCTCTCTCTCCCCCATCTCTGGGACTCCCTCCTAACTACCTTGATTGAAACCACCACTGCATACCCAGATCTCCTTATACTTGATGATTTCAATGTCCATGTGGATTCACCTACTTGTCCCCAGAACAAGATGTTCCTCTCACAGTTGTCAGATCTCTCTTTACTGCAACATGTTTCTTTCCCTATGCACACTGCTGGTCACACACTGGATCTTCTTCTCATCACCATTACCTCCAGCATACTACTCTCTGGTCTTCAGAACTTATCTCTCTCCTGGATGGATCATTATGGTATCTTTTTCGGCTATCCCATCTTACATCCTCCAATGCCCCAGTTCCCGTGAGACCCCCATTACCTTCTCGATGCTACATCTCTGTATCTACTCTTCAAGCTTTTACACCATCTGACTCTCTGTTCCCATCCAATTTCGATTCCCTTTCAGTTGATGACCAAGCTTCTATCTGGAACTCCGTTCTAGGAACAGCTCTCAATACACTTGCGCCCCTTTCATCCAATCTCCACCCTCATCATCCTCATCACTAATCCTGGGTTTTACCCTGGTTTCCATGTTCTTAGTTGTCAGCTG
Source organism: Ichthyophis bannanicus (assembly GCA_033557465.1). Lineage (NCBI taxonomy): Eukaryota > Metazoa > Chordata > Amphibia > Gymnophiona > Ichthyophiidae > Ichthyophis > Ichthyophis bannanicus. Next base: position 498,889,154 of record CM066037.1, on the reverse strand, counting down.
CATAGGACAGAATGCATTTGGCACTGTCATCAGACTCTATCTTCCTTCTCCTCATTTCAAGAAGCACATTCCATCTACCACCAGGCCATGCTTTCAGCTAAAAAAGATCATTATAGCCATCTCATTTCCACAGATAGCAATCATCCTAAAAAGCTTTTCTCTATCGTCTCCCGCCTTATTTTCCTTCCTTCCTCAGCTCCCCTTATAACTGCTCCCACTGCTGAGCAGCTCGCCCAGTACTTCTTTAATAAGGTCCATCAGTTCCAGCAGGACTTTGCTCCACCAGACCTCCCCCATTACCTCTTGAAATAGATCCTCTTTTCTAAGGAACCTTCACACACTGATCTTATTAAGAAGCCCCCTGACTCTGCGCTCCCCCATACTTGGTCACAGTTCAACCCCATTACCATGGGACTAAAGTTATCACATCTTACTCCAAAAAACTACTTGTGCCACTGACACCATCCCTTCAACATGGGTCCCTGAGGCATCCTAAGCCCCCCCCCCCCCCATATCTTCTCCCTTTTTAATAACACTCTTTCCTCGGACACCTTTCCTCAGTGTTGGAAATCCACCATTGTCTGCCCTCTCCCAAAAAATCCTGTCCTTGATCGATCTCTCCCTGCTAAATTCTGACTGTCTTTAATCTTCCCTTCCTCTCCAAAATTCTGGAAAAACTGTTTTTTTCTCAACTTTCTCACCACTTTGAGCACACAGATTTCCTTCATCCACATCAGTCAGCGTTCCGATCAGGTCATAGCACTGAAACAATTCTGCTATCAGTGCTGAATGAAACACGGGTTTCCTTGGCCGTCTCTTGATCTATCCTGCATTTTTGACTTTGTTAAGCACTCTCTTCTCCTCTCTCATATTTCCTCTGCTGGTCTGAGTTCTATTGTGTTGCATTGGTTCCACTCCTTTCTCACTTCTCGCATTTACTACTTTTCCTTTCAGGCCTCCTCTTCCTCTCACTTCCCTCTTTCTTGTGTGGTCCCCCAAGGGTTCATCTTAGCTCCCCTCCTTGTCAATATTTTTATTGCCTCTCTTGCCACCCTTATCCAGCAGCAGGGGGTCTCCACATATTTCTATGCATACGACATCCTGCTGCTATTTCATACACATCCTATTTCTCTGGATCTTGCCCCTATCAATTCCTGTCTTACTCTGGTAGCATCCTGGCTTAATCTAATTGTTTAAAACTCAATCCTTCCAAAACTTTTGCAACTTGGCTCACAGGATCTTCTACCCCATCCTCCATATCACCCTCTCATAATGTTTTTTCCATTCCTGTTGTTCCCTCCCTCAATTACCTTGGGGTCACTCTTGATTCTGACCTTACTTTCCATACACATATCAGTGCTATTGTGAGGCGGTGTTTCTATACACTTTGTCAAATTTGTTTCATTCGTTCCCTTCTTCCTCCCTCTTCCTTCATCACTCTACTTCTGTCTCTGGTTATCTCTAAACTCGATTACTGCAATAGCATTTACTCTGGCCTCCCTCACTACCAACTGAAACGTCTTCAATCCATGCAAAATACCGCCATCTGTCTGCTTCACCATGCCACCAGATATGATCATGTAACACTGCTTCTCCTTAAGTCTCGCTGGCTCCCTCTGACTCTTCACATTCAGTACAAATTACTTACCCTCATTCACCAGGCCATCCATTCTGGCGCTCCTGCTTAACTTTCATCTCACTTCATTACTGGGCAGACTAGATGGACCATACTGGTCTTTATCTGCCGTCATTTACTATGTTACTATATTCCTTATGCACCTTCCCGGATCCTTCAGTTCATTCAGGCAAATCACCTTCACCTTCCCACACAGCACTCAGTTTTTCTTCCTAGGTCCCAGCCTCTGGAACTCCTTCCCCATCAATATCCATCTTGAATCTTCATTTCCAAAATTCAAGACCTCTCTGAAAACCTTTTTATTTCAACGTGCATATGACCTCCCTTCTTGGACCTTCCAGAATTCTGCTTCCCTCCCTCATACTCCCTCCTATCTTGCTCTTTAAATGGTGTTCCTTTCCCTTTTCTAAATTTGATTGACTGCTTTTATTGTAAACTGCCCTAATGTTAAGATGGGCAATATCAAGTATTTAATAAGCCATAAAACATAAACACCTTCTTCAATAACACAAGAAGAAACTGTACATAGGGACTTTACCCAATGGATTGTACAAAAATCAAATTGATTACATCTGTGGAAGTCAATGATGGAAAAGCTCAATAACATCAACAAAGACAAAACCTGGAGCTGACTGTGGCACAGATTACCAACTAGTGGTAGGCAAACTCAAGCTAAAGTTGAAAAAGAGCAAGCCACTCATGAATGTAGCAAAATATGATCTTGAGAATATACCACCTGAATTTAAAGACTGCCTGCAAAATGGATTTGCTGCTTTGGATACAAAGGACAGATCACCAGAAGAGTTATGAGATGACATTAAGAAAGTTGTGCTCAAAGAAAATGAGAAGTCTCAAAAGGTGAAAAAGCAAGAATGGCCAAAATGAATAACTGAAGAAACTCTGAAAATTGCCCAGAAATGCAGAGAAGCCAGAGAGAGGCAATCACAGAACTCATCAGAGATTTCCAACATGCAGCAAGATGAGCCAGGAGAAGTACTACAATGACGCAAGCAAGGAAATAGAATCAGAAACTATTAGAGGAAGAACAATATCAGCTTTCCTAAAGCGACGAGAGTTAGAGGAAATTCCAGCCTTGAATTGGAATGCTACAAGATGCTCAAGAATCCATGTTGAATGATGCTGAGAAGATCAAGAAAAGGTAGAAATTATATACAGCCATTATACTATAAAATTCAAATGGACTAACAGCCATTTCAACCTGTACTTTATGATCTGAACTCAATGATGATGAAAGAAGAAGTTGAAGCATCATTGAAAACATTATCAAAGAACAAACTACTGTGCATTGATATCATTCCCATTGAAGTAGTACAGCAATTGGATGTGGCTGTTACCATACTTACAAGGCTCTGCCATGAAATTTGGAAGACAGCATCATGGCCAACTGACTGGAAAAGATCTGTGTTTATATCAATACTGAAGAAAGGTGATATGACTGACTGTGGAAAGTATCGCACAATTGCTCTGATCCCACGTGCCAGCAAGGTTCTACTCAAGATCATTCAGCATTGACTGCAACCATACTTGGCATGAGAACTGTCTGAAGTGCAAGCAGGGTTCAGGAAAGGGAGAGGAATGAGAGACATCATTGCAGATATGAGATGGAACCTTGAAAAGACAAAAGAATAACAAAAGGATATCTATATGTGTTTTATTGATGACAGCAAGGCCTTTGACTGTGTAAATCATGAGAAACTCTGGGCCACATTAAGAAGCATGAGTATATCAGAACACCTGATAATTCTCTTGCACAACCTTTACATTGATCAAGAAGCAACAGTTCAAATGGAACAAGAAACAGAATGGTTTAAAGTTAGCAAAGGTGTATGACAAGGCTGCATACTTTTCCCCATCTGTTTAATTTATATGCAGAACAAATCATCAAAGAAGCAGGACTGTGTGAATACAGTGTGAAGATCGGTGGAAGACTCATCAACAACCTTCGTTATGCTGATGATACCACAATACTGGCTGAAAGTGAAGACAATCTAAAACATTTGCTCCAGATCAAGGAGCACAGGGCCCAATATTACAACCCTGTAAACCATGTAAATGCCTTAGACGGGAATATTCAATGGCACCTACATGGTTAGTGCCGTTGAATATTCCCAGCTATGTCCCATACGCACCCCGATGTTATCTGGTTAGCATTGGGGCATGTTGGGGGTGTTCTGGGGTGAAGTGGAGGTGGGAAGTCATGATAACCGGGTAGTGGCGATATTGGACTGCTACCCGGTTAGCCATCCGCTGCTAAAGCTTTTGGGTCGCCTAGTTCAAGCTGTAGATGCTAACCGGAAAGTGGTCCAATATTGCCGCTACCCGGTTAGCCATCCGCTGCTAAAGCTTTTGGGTCGCCTAGTTCAAGCTGTAGATGCTAACCGGAAAGCGGTCCAATATTGCCGCTACCCGGTTAGGCAATGTAGCTGCAGTCCCTAAGGGCCTAATCCGGAAATTCAATGCTGTTGCCGTGGCATTAAATATCCGGGTTTAGAGGTCAGTGGGCAGGGCTATGTGTCGACGCAGTGCATAGCCCAACCATCTGAATATTGGGCCCATAGTCTAAAAATGGGCCTGTACCTTAAAGTAAAGAAGACAAAGATCCTGACAACTGGTAAAATCAATAAGTTCATCATTAATGGGGAAGAAATTGAAATAGTTGACAACTTTAAACCTGCTTGGATCAATAATCAAAGAAACGACAAGCAGTCAAGAAATCCGACAATGCATTGTTCTTGGCAGAGTGGCTATGAAGGACATCAAGCACAGAGATGTCTCTCTCCATACAAAGATTTCATTTGTCCAAGCCATGGAATTTTCAATAACGTCATATGGATGCGAAAGTTGAACAGTGAAAAAGATAGACAGGAAGAAAATCAGTGCCTTTGAATTATGGTGCTGGCAAAGAACAAAGCAGACAGTACTAGATGAGCTTTCTTTAGAAGCTCAGATGACAAGACTTCGACTTTCATACTTTGGACACATCATGTGAAGAGAGAGATTGTTAGAGAAAGGCATCATGCTTGGCAAGGTTGAAGATCAATGCAAAAGAGGAAGGCCAGCAATGAGATGGATCAATACAATAACAGCAGCTATGGGTACCAGTGTGTCAACAATGAGTCGCCTGACTGAAGACCGAACACAGTTTAGGAAACTATCCAGAGGGTCACCATAAGTCAACACCAACTCGATGGCACTTAACAACAACAATTTAGCCTTCACACATAGCTGACCTGTTTTACAATCATCTTTTTAAATAACCATTTGCTGTTCATTTGCTTGTGTTCCTGCCTATTGTAATTCATTATTTATGCCAGTGTACCCAGTCCACCTTATGTAATTCCCACTTGCTTAGTGTTTTTTTAAGATTTCCTAGTGCAATGATCAAAAAGACAGAGAGAAACAGCATATTCTTTCACTGAAATTACTTCTAGAGATACTACTTTTTTTCAGTTTATCACTTAATTTGCCGCCTGGAGAGAAATTTCACACCAAATCACATAGTGTAAGAAGTAGATGGCATCTCGTGCTTTCAGAGAAAGTTAAAAGGCTAAGAATTGACAGTTAGTCTTTCTAGAAAAATATATTTGCTGCTCCCATATCAGTTCAAAAGTAATTAACACAGCATTTAAAATATCTTCGTTAGTGGTGTTGGCTAAGTTGAAACTTGCTTTGTTTGTTTCAGCAGATGTTTTCAAGCATTTTAAGTTCTCACATGAGCCTCACTGAATGATTTTCTTGGCATGCAACAGTATTTTTAGGTTTGTGCAGGCAAAGATGAATATTTTATAATATAATATGCTAGAAAATTCCAGGGCCCGTTATTTAAAAGGGTTTATGTGGTTTGCAGCTGCTGCAACCGCATCAACCATGGCTATCACTTTAAGTCTCTCCCCTAAGGGGGTTGTCCATCTGCTTTTCCCCTGTTCCAGCTCACGGCTCTCAGTCAGCAGAGCCACTTTCCCATTGATGATGTTCCTGGCCAGGCGGAGCACCAAGTGGATGAAGTCTGAGCAGCTTAATCATCATGTGCTATTCCTCCTCAGTGTCCTCCCTGCAGGACAGCTCCCCCTTCCTCCATTATCTGCCCACTTCCTTCAACTTAACTAAGTGACAAAAAAGCAGCAGGAATCAGTTCTTCCGCAGCTTGCCACTCTGCTGCCCAGCCTGTTAGAATCTAACCTGCATGCATCATAAACACATTTAGTACTTGCAGATTCTTGCTGTTCAGATGGTAGAGCGATGAGGAAGGTGTGGGGGGAGGGAGCTGGAAGGCATGATGATTGGGCTGCCCCACTCAAATGTTGCTGCTCTAGGTGACCACCTCCTTTGCCTAGTGGTAGGGCTGGCCCTGGCTGCAGGATTTGGTTTGGGGTTTTTTTGCATATTTACATCTTTAGGAAAGAAATTGCTGTCACAGGTCTCAGTCCAGATTTCAGTGATACATACAGTATTGTACCAACTGGTCCAAGGAAATATTTCTTTAAGTATCAGAGTTAACTGTAATCTGGGTGCTCCTGGGGGAATGTCTCCAAATGGATTCATTTTGCACCTATCATGATAGGAACGAACCTCATTCCTATGCTCGGTGTACTGGAGATTCTCAGTCGTCCCGTTTCACTGGATGCCTCCTGGGTTCATAAGGTGTAAAATGTGCATTGATTTCCCATCTCACGAAGTGGCATGAAAGGGGCAGAGTGTGTTCATGGAGAGCATACTGCTGTTAGTGCGGGGGTACATATCACCTGCTGTCAATATGGCAATTAGCAAGGGTAAATCTAGCAATACATTTAATGGGTGGCATTAGGTGACCCTCGTACACTGCGCGTTAGGGTATGTAGATGCACAGTAATTGCCGGGAACATGATGGTGATGCAGGGGTGTTTTATCATTTTTTATCAGTTAAAACCTAAAATCAGAAGCTCTCATTATATCTCTCTTTGTTAAGGTTTGCTGTTGTCTTCAGAGTGACCTTTCCCTTTTCTTACCCACGATTCCATTGATTTTTAAACACCTGTGAAGAGTCACGGAGGAAATGTTCTGTCTTTTAGCTTCTTCTGTATGGTCATCACATTGTTCTGAGTCATGCCAGCCCTGCTTCTATCTTTTACCTAATGGTCCTATATGCAGCAGGACAGGCAAGGACTGTCAACCTATCTCTGATGGCATGCAAGCCCCTCACCTTTCGATGTGTCAGTGTAAGTCTGATACAATGAGAATCCCACAATGCTATTTTTCAAATTTATTGAGTACATCTGAAGATCAGAAAACTCCAAGCCCTAGGAGATGTTTTGGTTTGGTTTATTACCCAGATTGCCTGTATGGAAAACAAGAAAATGCCCCTGCATATTATCTGCATTCTAGTTTTACATGAGCAGACAAAGGAAGAAAGAAAAAGCAAACCCATAGCTCATTCCAGCAGCTTGTATGAAGGAGTAATACTCATGCTGATGATTCATTGCGAGCTCAGCCTAGATGCAGTCACTCTGCTTCTCTGCAAGGATTAGTTGTGTTTGGGTTTTCCCCATTGCATGGTTCCATCTTAAGCACTTAATGGCTCTTCCTGGTAATAATTTCATGAATAATCTAAAAGGGAATTTTAAAAGTTAATATTGCAATGGGATATTTGGTTCCCTGTCTTTGGATCTGTTGCGCTCTTAACATTTGGCTGGTCTGAAATCTTTCAGAATCAAACAAATAGTACTTAAAACATTGTTTTAGAACCCTGAGTTTTAGGTCACCTGCTATTTGAACATCATCTTCCCCCATAGACTGAAAGTCTGGACTACTCTCAGCCATTGTCCTTGTCTCAAAGCCTACAGAGACGTTTCCCTCCAGATGATCCTTCAGTGATGCTCTACAGCTGGCTGGGATCACCACAATAGTGGCAAACATCTTCCTTCTGTCTCTTGGCCTGAGTGCATCATCCCCGGACACAATGTTTTATAAGCTATCTATTCCTGAAGCATCATCAATAGGTATTTTCAGCTGCAGCCATAGTTGTTGGGAAGCCATGTAAATTTCCATAATGTAAGTTGTAATAAAATGCCATTTCCTGTTACGGTGCTTCCCCTGCCAAGAAGTCAGATTTCCTTCTCTTCGTTCCCTTTGTCATCTCAGCTCACTGTGAACTTGTCTCTGCAGTTTTCTATATCTCTGAAATTCACTCACTTTCAGGGATGTGCTTTGGTTGCAAATGACATGGAAATATCAACAGGCCTGACACTGAACCAGCACAGGTGCTTAAAGATGGTGGCATCAGTGCCACTTTCATTACCTAATCGCCTTCCAAATGAATTTATATTACAATTGCTTTCATAGTACTTAAAAGAAATGTTTTCTATTTAATGGAGTCTATTATCAGCAGATACATGGGATAGCGATGGGAGCTACAGTTGCTCCATCAATAGCGACCTTTTATATGGCCCAGTTTGAGACACAGTTTATTTATCCCTCTCTGGTTTCATCATATATGCATGTGGATGAGATATTTGGATGACATTTTCTTCTTTTGGACTGGCACTGAAGGGCAGTTAAGAGACTTTTTTGAGTGGATTAACACGTTATCCGCAGATCTTAAATTTACATCCAAGTTTCACAAACAGACTATTGATTTTTTGGATTTACAATTAATTAAAGATCATTCAACAGTGAGTCTACGTTATATCGTAAAGAAGTCCAAAGTAATACCTTATTACATTATACTAGCTATCATCCCGGACCTCTTATTTATTTATTTATTTTATTTATTTAACATTTTTTATATACCGCACTATTCATCATCAGTGCGGTTTACATTGAACAACAACATACCTGTCAATACATGACTGATCTAGGTTTACAGATAACAGGGAGGATAAACTGATAGAGGGTTACCGATGGGACAATTCATCCAATTACGACGTCTATGTTCAACACTTGATGAGTTTCGGAGACAAGCAAGTGATTTAAAGCTCTATTTGAGAGAGAGAGGATATCCCATAACTATAATAAATAAGGCATATAAAAGAGCTCGATATAACCATGCTGAATGGTGGCATACTACGATGGAGGACTTATTATCCTCATCAAGAGAAACAAGCTTTTGTGGGTGTATTGCCCTATATGCCGCATTCGGTTAAGATCATGCACATTCTTAAGAAACATTGGTCAATATTATCATTACACTCATGATTTAATAAACCTTTGATGATGGCCTTTAAACGAGGTTGTAACATTGCCAACTGTTTAGTGCATACAGTGGATGAACTACCGTTACTTGATAGAAAGGGGCATTATGGCTGCACCAATTGTGCATTTTGTGAGCTGACAATTGAAGGACTGGTTTGGGAACATCCTATTTCACAGTGACAGATTTATAGTAATTTTATACCACCTGTGAGACTACTTTTGTAGTCTATATGTTGCTTTGTCCATGCAATAAACTTTATATTGGCAGGACGTCAAGAACTGTGAAGAAAAGATTACAGGAACACCGTTCACATATTACTACCAAGGTCTTGTCAGCTCCGGTGGCTTTCCATTGTCATGAGAATCAACATGAATTTACAGACTTGCGTTGGAGAGTTTTGGATCATGTACCGGAGAGAGTGAGAGGAGGGGATCGGATATCCCGTCTACAATACTGTGAACAATTTTGGATTTACACCTTGAATTCGAGTTTTCCAGATGGTCTAAATTCCTCTTGGAGTGGTGGAGTCTGCTTTGACTTCGCATACAGATATTTTTAAATGGTGGTTTATTGCATAATTGCCCAATATCTGTAATCCTATTGGATGTTAGCCGGTCACATGACTGAATTGTGGGATATAACCGGAAGTCAGCTTCTGGTTTAGATACAAGCAACAAGGTTTGAAGAAGGGTCCGGAGGTTCTGAGATCCGAAGCACAACGTTGGGTTACTGTAATTTGGTTGCAATTTCAAGTGAAGCTGCTCGGGATTGGATGAGAGGAGTATGGAGTAAATGCTATATAGTCTATAGCATCCCAGGATGTTAGTTCCTGAAAGAATGGAGCAACAGAATATATCTTCTGCTTTGGGGTCTCGCCGATGTGTAATCAATGAAACTACTTCCAAACAGCTAAGTGAACCATTTTAGTGGACTCACGTCTCTTAACGGTGATTTCAACTAATGGGTTTATTCCCTTATATGAATATTTCGGGGTTGCGTCCCCATTTAAAGATTAAAAAGGAACGAATAGCCCCAGGAAGATGTTCTGTTCATTTTCATGGTGATAGTTCCAACAAAAAAAAATTAGTAGAATAGGATAGCTTTAATTCCTTTTGATTAATATAATATATATGTAGGGAATGCATTATAGGTTAAATGTATTTGAATAATAAAGAGACTCAGCACCACTATCCATATACAATAGATAGTGATGCAAAATTCAGCAGGCCTAAATTAAGATTATTTTAGAAGACCTATTCATGATCGAAACTTGTACAATCAGCCATATACGCATGTAAATCACATCCACATGTATAAAAGATCTGATTTACTCATGGATGAACATAATGTGCCCAATTTTCTTCTGGGCAGGTTATGTGTCGCTACGGCGCATAGCCCTGACCACTCACCCTTAACCCTGGATATTCAGTGCCGCAGCGACAGCATTGAATATCTGGGTTGTGCACCAAGGGGTCAATGCCGCAGAGCTTAACTGAGTAGCGACGATATTGGACCGCTACATGGTTAGTGATCCACAGCTAGAACTAGGCAAACCAAAAGCTGGCCTAGTTTTAGCCACGGACCGCTAACTGTGTAGTGGTCGAATAACTCTGTTACATGGATAGCAGCAGTCAACGCCTCTGCTCGGCCATGGAATGCCCCCAACATGCCCCAATGCTAAGTGGATAGCATCGGGGCGCGTAGGGGAAAGAGTCAGGGATATTCGATGGCACTAACCGTGTAGGTGCCAGTGAATATCCCCGTTTAAGGCATTTACATGGTTTTCTTGGCTGTAAATCATGTAAATGCCTTTCAAATATTGGGCCCATGATGTCCAAAGTGCATGGGGGCATGTCAGGAGCATGTCCAGTTATGACCCGGGTAGCAACAAAACCTATATGTGTATTTCCCATTCTGTATCAGAGATCCATGTGGAAACCCAAAATTGTCCACTCTCCAACATGAATAAGCATTTAAAAAGTGCTTGTTTTGATCAGCCCTTTACAGGAAAGATTAATCCCCCAATATTCACTCCCCTATGCAGATCTGAAAATCTAAATTATTTTTAAGTCTAGCGGCCAAACACCATGGCATTTAAATATTGGAAAGTTTGAACAACGACCTGTAAATTACTGAAATATGAATTCCTCATAGATTTATTTGTGGATTTAAAATCCATAAGCTCAACCAAAAAGGTTGACCAAAAAGGCTTACAAAGTAAAACAAAAAACCATTATAAAAGAAAACAGCAATTTCATCATAAAATATAAATGTAATCATTATACATTTACCAAGCAACAAATAAAAACAATAAAACAAAAGGACAAAAAGACCAGCAGAAAGCGAGAAGCAGCTTAATTTAGCAGGATCTACCATAACAGCCAGATCTTTATCTGTTTAGGAAAACTCAAAAGGTATTTCAATTGGCAACATAGTCCAGTTCTCAGAAAAAAAGCCCCAGATCAGTGCATGACTCTTTTTAAATATTCCACAAGTAAGACATTGTGGCTAGACCTCATTTTATGTCCAGATTCAAACCCAATTTGACTCTTTAATATTGATGTCTTGAATTCCGAAGCACCCAAAATGTAAGCATCAAGTGCCCAATTTTCATTTAGCCATGCTATACACTGCATCAGCGCATAGCCTACTTGCTGACCCCCTTAACCTGGATCTTCACTTCTGCGGCTACAGAAGTGAAAATCTTGGTTTGGTCAGACATGCCGGCAACCGCAGAGGCTAAGTGGTTAGCAGCGATTTTCGATGCTACCAGTTAGCCCCAGTGCCTTAAAGATAGGCAAGGAAAAACCTCACCTATCTTTAAGGTGCCGAGGGATAACAGGAATAGCATCAAACATTGCTGCTACCCACTTAGCCCTTTCCTCCACCCCTGCTCCACCCCGGATCGCCCCAACATGCCCCAATGCTAACTGCACGGCATCTGGGAGCATTAGGGACTTAACTGGGATTTTACAAAGATACTACCCATGTAGGTGCCTTTGGAAAATCCCGGTTAAGGCATTTACATGGGTAACATGGGCAGTTACCCATGTAAATGCCTTTGAAAATCGGGCCCCAACATCTTAAATTTAATGTTTTGGGTAACTGGAAACTAGTGGAACTGATAGATCAAAGGGGAAGCAGGTGCCCACCTTGGTTGTGGGACGAGCTAGCTTACCAAAGCATTCTGGACAACTTGAAACAGGCTATAACCAAAGTCCAGAAAAGATAAAATTATCATCTACTCCACAGTTCTAAAGGAGCTATGGTCCAATGAGGATCAAATAGTTCTTGCCTACCACAGTTTAAGGAATGCTGTCCTCATAATCCAAGAGACTTACTCTTCCAACTTTAAAGCAGAATCAAACAAACAAAGATGTTTTGCACTCAGCACCAGCTTAATACTACCAAAAGCAGTACTGGTAATAGATGACTAGGCAGCAGACCCCCTGTCCCCGGTGAAATATAATTCTTATTAATTTTATAGCACTACTAGACATAAATTGCACTTTTCAGCGGTAAGAAGTATTCAGATACAGTAAGCCTCTGCCCCCAACAAACTTACAGTCTAATTTGGTATCTGAGGTAATGGAAGATAAAGCAACTTCCTCAAAGAGTCTCCATGGCAGACACAGGTTTCGAACGAGGGCTCTTTGTTTGCTCAGTCCATTGCTCTGCCACTAGGCTACACCTTCACTCACTCAGCTTTAGCAATATACCTGGTGACACGTGAAAGTCAGATTAGTGCATCATGCACTATTCAGAGGATCTAGTAAGCTGGTCAAAAGACAATCTACAAAGATCAGAGCAGGGACAGATTAAGGTATAAGCAAACCAGGCAAGTACCTAGGGCCCAAATTTATTTATTATTTATTTTATTTATTTATTAACATCTTTTATATACCGTTATCAGCGCGGTTTACAGAGAACAAGAAAACTTCAGACAAGTTACATTTATCTGGTTTTTTACATATGTTTTAATGGAGTCCTCTGAGATGTGTTCAGCATTCAGGAGGCTATGGTTGCCAACTGTCTGGATTTTGTTCAGGACTCTACATATTTTTGCATTACTCTCTGGAAGCCAAAGGGATGTCCAATGTGTCTCACAGCATAGGATTTAGGAATTGCCATACTGTGCTAGATCAAAGGTCCATCAAGCCCAGTGTCTTGTTTCCAACAGTGGCCAATCCAGGTCACAATTACCTGGCATATCCCAAAGTAACAGTTCCATGCTACTTATCCCAGGGACAAGCAGTGACAGCAGCTCAACTTGGCTCCAATCCTCTCACCTCCATGAGTGAGCCTTCTCTGCCTGCTTTCACTGTCACTAACGGAGAAACAGTGGGTAGGATGCAGCTAA